>CM048818.1:57589497-58248128 GCA_026586065.1 Dioscorea zingiberensis
CCCAAGGATAGGGTAGTCGAATCCACGGGTGGACTGTTAGTAGTATTAGTTATCCTTTGTTACCTAGCCTAAACTAAACTATGTGTGATGATTGGTGTAATTGGATATTTTAATTAAAATACTAATATGAGCAGGTTGGAGGATTGGGGCAAATTTGAGATGAGATATGGCACCTCGCATCATAATCCTCCTAGATTCCCTTGCTAGTGATTGATTCCCCTACTACTAGCTTAATTACTAACAATCCCTCAGACGATGTAACAATTACACTTCCTGTGAGGTAACATCCCATCTCATCGTGATGCTCTTCATATGCTGTATTAACCGTAACAATTAATGTCCGAGCAAGAGTAACCTATCTAAAATCCTAGCCTTCAATCCCCGGATTGTCTCGGTTCATTTCAATTCTCTTTGGAACCCTAGCTACTGGTACAAGTAGCCGAGGACCGCTCTCGGTAATTACCTCACCAAAAGTTGGATTTTCTAGGGTTACGCATTGGCTGGCTATTTATAGATTTTCAACTTAATGTAAGCATGGTCGTATTGATCCGAACACGCCTGCGCTGGCTTGAGCACGACTGCAGGTTCATCTAAAGCACGCCTATTGATCTTGATTACGTTCTGATCACCTTGTTTTCATTCAAAGAGTCAAGATTGCACCGACCTTTCGAAAGCATTTGCCTGCTCTATGCTCTGATAAGCACTACGGCCGTATAAAATGAAAGGAAGCACCCACTCATGCTCTTCTCTCGCAAGTGTGTGGTCTTTTGCTTCTTTTGATTTGGCATGTCCTTGCATTTTTGTCTCATTTGTCCCCGCTTGCCTATGTACCCCGGCCCAATCACAAAGGAATACCTACTGTAAGAAGTACAAAAAATAGAGAATTGATGTGTTCGAAATCCGGGATAAATGCATATAAATATGACAGTGGAGAATACGCATATATAATGCACTTATCAAATGTCTTCCTCATTAATTCTGAACGCTTTCTTGATCCCTCAAACAAAGAAATATATGGCATCCCTTAAAAGATAATGAGTGCATGGGATCTCCCATCTCAAAAATTTGAAGTTGGGAGTCCCTATAGTGCCCGAGGAGAACACAAAATGGCCGGGCGCCTCGGCACCAAGTTAATATGATGTCGGTCGAAGCTCTTCAGCCATCGTGATGAGGACATGACTAACCTCGGGCTACGCATCATGGCACAAGATCATCAAAGCGTCATTATGGAGTTTATGGATTCCTGCTCAAGGTCGCCATCGCAGGAAAGTAATAAGGGTCACAGCCATAGGGTTTCCTTCCCTTCCTCATAATCAGCTTTCGCATAAAACATCCGAAAGCATAACTTTTTCACACTAACTTTCGCCTCTTACCGGCCTCAACTCCTCCAAACAATATAATGAATAGCTCCAAAGCATGAGGTTCAACTATCTCCTTTTGGAGAAGCCGCATCTTCCTTTGCAGAAGTTTATTCATAAGTGATATTGGGAGAGTGTGTCCCCATCGGATCAAGTCTTCAGTTTTTCTTTCAATTGTAAAGCATCATTCTTCAAAGAGTATGTTACACCTCATCTTGATGGAATCCACAATATTTCTCCCATATCTTTCCTCGGCCAAGCAGTGAATTTCTTATTTTGGAGGGCCACTGTAATGATCTTTTGATCCTAGGATCTCAGTATTGAGGATCTCTCCTTAGCTAGCTTTTAATTGGGCATAGTTGCAAAATGAGCAAACAACTCTCTTTTTAATTCTTTCTTAGGGGTTGGAATTCTTTGATTTCTTAAAACACTTCTTTGAGGTTCTTTTTGCTCCTCATTTCTTTCTCCCTCTCTTCAGTTTCTCTTTGTTAGTTTCTTCTTGCCTCGCCTTACAGTGAATCTCCTAAGCATGATATATACTCTCGCTACTCTAATCAAAAAAGGTCAAACCAAATCTTTGGATTGTTTTTTTGAAAAGAAAGAAATAGAATGGAGATTCATGTAATCCTTCCATCATTGAGGCACAATAACGAAGGTTTGATTGAGACTCACACAGGACTTTGAGCGCTTCCATGTTGAAAAAGACAAATATAAAGCTTTCAAGGCTTTCTTCTTCATGCTTTGCTTTCACCCTCATCAACAAGGCCATTTCACCGCCTCTCTTTGTTTCTTGTCGCTAATCTAGAAATGGTTGACCTAAGACTTCACTCAACTCTTTTAAAAGAAGTAGACAGATTCCTGACGGCATAAACCTGTAGAGAACCACCATCTAGGTTACGCCTCTACTGTGGTATGACTAGGAACGCCAAGCACATAATGTCACGTGTCGCTGTGGGCTCCATGGAGTACAAGATTATTGCCATGGCTTTAAAGGACTCCAAATAATCGACATGGTCTGAAGTACCATTATATGCCTCAATCAATGGCATTCCAAATCCCAATCGTGAGCTTAACTTTCAAAAGATTTTGCGAGATAAAAGGGGAAATCATTCGAACAACATACATAGTTCGCTCTTTTCTGCTTTGTTGCAAGATCTAACCCTTGAACTCGAAATTTGGAGAATTTTCGCCAATGGTTCGGGTGGCCCCCTATGCTACTAGGATGGGGCAGTGATTCTTTTGCTTTCCCTCCTCATGTGTGTATCCTATCTTTGGTTTCTCATGGCTTGAGTCATTGAACGCCAGCCCCGCCTCCAAATGACTCCACTTGGTAGTGTTTCATTAGGTGAAGCTTAATGAAGCATTTCGATTCATACATGTTGTCAAGCATATTATTTCCAAAAGTGTGCCTCGGGTTAGCACCTTAATCTTTTCTTTGAAGAACTAGATACATCAATCTTGAACTCCATCTCCAAGGACCGCTCACCGATCTTGATGGGTTTCCTTTTAGCTTCCTTGACGCTTATCGGGGCCTAAGTGGTGTTTTCTTCAACTTGGATCAAGGGATGTAACTTCGCTTGCCTCCTTGCCATGATTGAGCTTCACTCGGCTTTTTGTGCCAAGCAGAAGCATATTTCCCACAAACGACATACTCAAACCTGGCGTTGATGCAAATATCCGCTTCTTTCCTTTGGGATCACAATGGATTTTGATCAATGAGAAAGACGGGTTGAAGATTGATGGGACCCTTCTTCACCTTTTTAGAGACAAAGGTTGGTCATGAGGTTGATTCTCTTTCCAATTTTGTTGGTCTCCTAGATTAGTAACTCCTTCTAGGGATTTTGTCTTTAATCTAATACAATCCTATTTTGAAAGAAGAAATAACCAAGGGGAGAAAAAGAAACCAAGTTCTTATATGCTTGGGGACTCTCAGAACATTAAGTCCGTAACTTAGAGAGAAAGATATTTTAGAGAAAAGCTTATCTCGGTCCTGCCTACTACCGGTATCGGAGATCTCCTTTATAGCCTCATTGACCTCGATTCGCTAAATAAATATTTAACACCCTTTGGAGGATTCATTCCCTCCGTTGGATGGTTGATTATCCAAAGTTTTTGCCTTTAGAGATTGGATCATGCCACGTGTCCATTATTTGAAATTCATGGTTAGTTTTTCTCTCTGTATATATATATATATATATATATATATATATATCAAAGAAGGATATGTCAAGGGCCGGGCCGGAATTGAAATTTGCCGCCTGCTCATTCTGGTCCTGTAGGGATGTTTCAGTCAATTTCTAACCGTGACGGATTGAAAGATCATCGAAAAATGTTTAGCTCTCACACTTCATACAATTTAAAACTCAGAGGGTCTCCTACCTTTAAGGGATCAAAACTTAACTGAATCTGGCCTTAATTTCAACTCAGTGCCGGGGAGGACCAAACGGGTTACCAAATTATGCTTAAAATGGATACAGGCCATTTCTGGAAGATCTTCCAACCATGCTTTCAAAAATCCTCCAGGGTCTCAAATGGGTGGTCAATTTTAAAATTTAATATTCCTACTGCCGCATGTGATTACTATTTCATATATATATATATATATATAGTTATATATATATATATATATAGCAAGAATTTTAATCAAAGTTTATTATTAATTTCAAAACCATAATTTTACCTTTTATGTCATTTAATTCTTATTAAGGGCGAAGGTAAATCTAGAGAGACAAATCAAGACTTTCCTCTCTAATGGTGGTGTGATCGCTAGTAAATGGTGGCGAGTGACGATAAGGGAACGAACTATACAAGCAAACAGTAGAGGTCTAGAATGGCGAATACTTGGAGGAGAAAGACTTCATTTGCGGCTGGACCGAGCAACAAAGCTCTACCCAACCCTAAGGATCGAAGATACTGATGAACAGTAGCCCATGTTGTGAGGGGGTTAGCGTAGTCGCCAGTGAAGGGAGGAGGTCCTTCATTGCGGAGGCCCTAGTGATGCCACCAGCGCTTGCAAGTCCCAGCCCTGACGAGGGAGGATGGACTGGAGTGCACTACAAACGGAGAAGAAGGAGCACAGAGGAAACCCGAGCTCAGAGAAGGCCACTGGAGCGGCTCAATGGCCCAACAAAGACTTCACAGGCACTGAGACGTTTCCATCCATGCATACGTACGTCAACCAGAGTAGTGGAAGTATGTGGCCAATTTCTCAAACCAGCGCACAAGTCAGTTGATTGCCGGTGTGCGATGACATATTAGGTCTATCGAGGCACATGGCATCGTGGTAGCAAATGTCGTCGGTGAAACTCTAACCAGCATCCTCCATGATACAACAAAGGGGAAGGAAGGAGGGAGGCACCAAAGTCATTGCACAAAACATCGACGCCCAAGAGGAACCCACTGGAGGTTGCGGCAAAGGAACGGAAGCAAAGGAAAGCTTAGTCAGTGGCGAAGAAGAAGCGGAATATCGAGGAAGTCCCTGCTCCGCTACATACAAAAAGCACCATATCTCGCTGGCCTTGGACAACGAGATGATAACGAGGATGGGCGAGATGAAAGCCTCCACGACAGATCGATCACGGAGACTGAAGGTCTCGCGAAATGGACTCAGAGTCTCGCCAGCTCTAAGAGAGGCGCTAGATAGAAGTCGCACTCGGTCGCTCCAAGGAAGAAACTCCGTATATATGGGAGGATGATCATCGCAAGTCTGGGAAGAGGAGAGGAAGATAGAATGCCCTGAATGATCCACCTCCCGCCTTCTCCTCCGGTTTGAACCTTGGATGCCCAATCTTTGGAGGATAGAGAGGGCGGACGATGACATTCGGTGGTTGGAAGTTAGAAGGCTCCCAATGTTCTGTCGGAGTTGAGATACTGCAGCACGGGTGCTGAAGCCCGTAGGGGATCTTATCCATGTCAACGGACGAGGAGGTCAGTTTGTCGATGATATAAGAGCCACGGTGAGGGTGCGGATAGGCCGCACGATGCCATGTGAGATCTTCTACAATATCGAGACCCGGGAACCCCGCATTCTCGCCTATGGCTTACTTCAGAAGAGAGATGTAATTTACTGCCGTGGTGGGACGGGACGAACGGTGTTATCACAGAGGAGATGGAAGGATCCACGAGTGTGAGCTCACAACAGCCTCAAGGTGGTGGGAAGGAGAAGGAGAAGTTCACGAATTACCTCAAGACTGGGATAACACGGACGGGAGGCAGCCACACAGGATCACCGGTGGCGGAGAGTCGGAGCTTTGCCATAGGAGAAAAGTTAGGACCGGTCCGACGGTCTGGAGTGACTGACGGACTGCCGGAAAGCCCTGACACAAGAGATGGGTCACGACATCTCGCCGTGCCCGCATACTAAGGCCGACGGGATTTGGCGACACATTTCAAGGAAGAAGGCTTGAAAGGAGGAGGGTGTGGAAGGGCACGAGCCTAATCCCACCCGTACGCATGCATTGAAAGAGACTCAAACAAGTGGAGTCATTTCGTTGGGCTCGGCCCACACTTCAAATCCAGCGAACCACACCATCATGGTGTTTTAAATCCTCAATGCCCATCCATGATTGTTGATCCAAAGTCAGCACAAGGTGTTTTAAATCCTCATCGTCCATCCACGGTTGCTGATTCAAAGGCAGCTCAAGGTGTTTTAATTCCACATCATCAAGATGTTTTAAAACCTAACCGTCCATCTACGGTTGTTGATCCAAAGGAAGCTCAAGGTGTTTTAATTCCACATCATCAAGGTGTTTTAAATCCTCACCACCCATCCACGACTGCTAATCTGATGTCAGATCAAGGTGTTTTAAATCAACACCATCCATTTATAGATGCTAATCCAATGGCAGACCAAAACATTTTAAATCCATATAGTCCATCCAAGGCTGTTGATCCAACGACAAATCATGGCGAGGCATGTGGACTAACCAACAAGCGGGCTCAAAGCGCAACCTGTGCCGCAAGACAAAACCCGAGAAGCCACCTGCCAAACCAATGAGGCCTAGAAAGCTATAGGCCTGGTTCAAAACAAGGAGACTAGGCTGATTATGGAGCCCAATCACATAGAATGACAAGACCCCAATGGGACCCAACAAACAAACAAAGACAAATAGAGACCTCCTTTAAAAAACTAGTAATTTTTCATGAAAAAAAATATGAAAAATGTAGGGAAAAATTTGTAAGGGGGAACTAATACTAGGGGGGATGATTCAGATAACCAAGTGTACTAAGACTCTGAAGATGAAATTGATGTTATGTGACAAGGTGATTTTGATAATAAAGGGGTCCATCTAGACATTCCGGGTGATTCTTTATAGGTTGACCTCTCATACATCAATAATAACCTGGAAAAGAATGAAGATATATAGACGGTTGTAGTGGCCAAGGACCGGGATTTATCAGGCATGACACCTGATAGGGCCGGAGTAGAAGCCGAGAAGGTTGACTCAGAAGAAGCAGAGTTAGAAGGGGCACATGGCACATGAGAACAACAAGTTGACCTAGCTACAGTGGGGCCCATTAGGGAAAAATGGAAGGAACCCATGGTGCAAAAAGAACAAAGTAGCACAAAGGTTCCACCCTCGGACCCGAGTTTGTCATGATCGGGTCCCGACTCAGAACAAGTAACATCCCCAACACAAAATGGAGTCCACCACAATCTCCGCCATCCTATCATACTACAAGCAGAGCAAAGCAAGATGGATGCAAGTAGATCAAGAGTCCCTACTGTCACAATGGTACAGGAGGTTCAGAGTTCAGTCAAGACCACCCTGGCACCCCCAAAGGAGACCCTAAAGAGAAGTGGCATGCTGCGGAAACCTCTAAATGAAAGGCTGGGAAAGAAGGGTTTTATTGTACCACCCACCTCCCTCAAAAGAGAACCAACAACAAGAGACCCTCAATCCATATTAGGTATAAACCAAAATCCTATCTATGTTCCCCTAACCCTCTCAGATTGGCCAAACAAGAATATCCTGTCCAATGCCCTCCTAGTTGGGATTGATCTATAGGCCCCTACGTAAGAGAGAGCAAACTTTCCTATCCTCAGCATATGCGCAAAAAAGAGAAGGAAAGAATCGAAGAATGGAAGGCGGGCAACTAATGCACCCCTCATGCATTCATTCACATGTGGCCTTCTCTAGTTATAATATGAAGGTAATATCATGGAATGTAAGGTCTCAACAAGCGCAAAAAGAGATACCTTGTCAGAGATCTCATCCTGATACACAAGGCGGATGTTTTCTGCTTGTAAGAGACAAAGCTAGCCTACAAGGACAACATAACATGGAGATCCTTGGGGAGGAATTGGTATGCCAAATAGGAGGCAATCCCAGCCGTGGAGACGAGGTGGATGCTGCATAGGGTAGAGCAGTGCTCGATATAACCTCCAAGATTCCCATGTAGATCAATTCACCGCGGATATGTGCCGAGGACAAATTGGTCAGGGATAAAACTTTGATGATCGCAACAATGTATGCTCCTTCCAATACAACACAAAGAACCACCTGTTGAGAGGAACTAAAGGATATCAGACAGAGATGGGACGACCCATGGATGATTTATGGGGATTTCAATGCAATACGGAGTCCAAAGGATTCTAACACATCCTCCCACACGGCTCGAGAAAGAGGAGAGTTTGAGCAGATGATACAAGATCTTATGCTAATCAACCCCCGTCTGCTAGGAAGGAATTTCACGTGGACCAACGGAAGGAAATCCGCAACATTCGCCCGTTTGGTTCTATTCCTTATCTCTGTGGAATAGACCCTTGTGTATCCTCGTATTCGACACACTGCCCTTCCCAGGGTGCGATCAGACTACACATCAATTTGCCTTGAGTCCAGATTTTATACCTCACATCCGACCCCATTTCGCTTTAACAGAGAATGGGTGAAGGAAGAAGGCTTTTGGGACATGATAGGTAAATTCTAGATTAGACAGCAACTGGAGGGAGACTAAGCCTTCATACTAGCCAAGAAGTGAAATGTCCTCAAATACAAGTTGAAAGAATGGAAAACGACTAATGCAACCTAGAAGGCAGTAAGGAAAAATGAGATCTTTATCGCAATTGAGAACTTGGATATCCAAAAAAAGAACAGAAACCTTACGAGAGGGGAGGAAGAAGAAGAGGCCTCCTATCGCAGAGAATATGATAAGCTAATTTTAGAGGAGGAAGCACTATAGAGACAAAGGTCACGAATCACATGGTCACAAATATGGAGATCGTATCATTTAAATTCTTTCCACGCAGTACCGCCAACAAAAGAAAGAACATCAACCTGATAAGACAGCTTGCAACATAAGGGGCAAACCATCACCACCACCGAGTACATAACAAAGGCCATCTCAGAACACTACAACAACCTATTTGGAAAAGAACGGAACATGAGGTACAAAACCTCATGGGAACGATCGTTTCTCCACAAAACTAGAGTTAACTTACCCCAAGTGGAGGAACCCTTCAGTGAAGTGGAAATAAGACCCGCGGTGTATGAATTAGGCATAGAAAAAGTCTCGGGTCTTGATGGATTCCCGATGACTTTCTACCAGCAAGGGTGGAACCTCATCCGAGATGACATCCTTAAACTATTTGAGGACTTCTATCAAGGTACTGCAATCTTGGAGCGGCTGAATTGGGTCTATATCCTTCTGATCCCAAAATCAGACCCCAGAAGCAGTGAAGGATTACAGGCCGATAAGCTTGATAAACTGCTCCGTCAAAATCATCTCGAAAGTGCTTGCAAATAGACCTACCGGGTCCCGGGGAATTGGTGGATGATTATACAAGGTCGAATGATACATGACAATATCGCGGCCTCTGAGGAACTTATTCATAAGATGAGGAGAGAAAATACAAAACGAAAGCCCTAATCAAGATCGACTTTGAGAAGGCGTTCAATATAGTCGATTGGGGCTACCTATTGGACATCCTCCAAGAAAGGGGCTTCGGCCCTAAATGGGTATCCTAGATCACCCCCCTGCTCACCATATCAAAAGCGACCTTCTTAGTCAACGAGACACCAAGCGAATACATCAGAAGTAAGAGAGGCTTAAGACAAGGGGATCCTCTCTGTCCTGTCCTATTTGTCCTAGCCACAGATGTCCTCTGCACTATGCTTAGAGCGGCGGTCCTATCAAACGTATACCAGGTCTCAAACCGAGATGACACAATCTCAGCCCTAGAATATGCAGATGATCTTTTGGTATTCTGTACAGGGGGGCAACGGAGATCCACTCACTAAAGCTGATATTCTATCTTTTTTAGGGTCTCTCAGGTCTGAAAATTAACTACAACAAAAGCATCATCATCCCAGTCAAGAATGAGGATTACTGTGTACAAGCCTTCTCCCAGATTCTCAACTACGCAACCACATCCTTTTCAATCAAATATTTGGGAGTACCAATCTCCGGTGGACTCCCCAAAAGTGGGGATTGGTTGACCCTAATTGATAAAATCAAGGAAAGACTAGCATCATGGAAGGGCAAACTACTCTCAATGGGGGGGGCGATTAACACTATTGAATTCAGTTCTTTCATCCATGCCGATTCATTGGATGTCTATCTAATGTCTCCCAGAATGGGTAATACAGAAGATTGATGCTATCAAGAAAGACTTCCTCTGGAGAAGAGTGAATAAAGATGCACACAGTTACCATCTAGTCAATTGGGATAGGTGTGACGCCCCAAAGAAAATGGGGGATGGGGCATCCTAAACCTCAAAGAAATATTCAATGGAGCCCTATTGGGGAAATGGTAGTAACGAATTCTCACTGGAAATGCTGATATATGCCTCAAAATCTTCCATGATGCTTATTCTGGCGCGGTGTTATTGATCCTCACAAACCTATCCTTAGACGCGCATCTACCTTCTGGAAGGGACTACGCTGGGAAGAACTGCCAACCCTTGTAAACACCTCTGTTAAGCCAGGTGTAGGCTATTCAACAAACCCCTGGAAGGTAACTGGTAGGAAGGGTCCTCTCCTGAGAACAACTATCCAGAGCTGCAACCCTTGTTCATCAAAAAAAATCATCAATCTTCATGAGGCTGGCGAAGTGATTCGACGCAGGAAGCCACTACTTCTACCAGGGCCCTTATCAGAGAGGGGGGCAGAAGGATTGCACACCATGGTACATGCTCTCCTGGAAATTGGGAATGATAATAGATTAACGTATAGATGAGAATGGAAGCTCAATCCAACTAGGAACTTCACAGTCAAATCACTCTACACTTTTATGGTGGATGGCGGGCTTAGAAGCGGTCTACTAAAGAGCTTCTGGAAGCTGCCATGTACCCTTAAGATCAAACTCTTTGCCTGGTTGGCTATGGAAAATAGAATCCTCACATTGGATAACCTCCACAAAAGGAAATGGCAAGGCGACCACAATATGTGTTATCTATGTGACCAAGAGGAGGAATAGGTGAACCATCTAACATATGGAGTCATTTCTGCAACATATTTGGCGTGAGAAGAGAGCCTAACAGTACACTACAATTATGGAGAACCAAAACTTCTAGTCTCAGGGTGTGCAAACCCTCGCATGTGGCTAGGACCTTACAACTATGGCAATCATATGTAGTATTTGGGGCGAAGCTTAAACATGCAAATGTATCCGGTGACAAACAACGCCTTTTCTTGAGAATTATTTGTAATATCTTTTTCCTCATACTTTCATGGATGAACTTAATCTCCAAAAAGCTGAAACTAGAGATGGCACATAACCTGGTGAAGAGTAGGGGCGGAAAACCACCCAAACCTGTGAATCAACCTAACCCGCCCAAAATTTTCCCCAATGGCCCCGGTTTTAAAAATGATGTCACCGGGTCCGGGGCCCAAAACCCCATCTCCTCCGGTGGGACTCGGTCCCAAATTGGCCTCTATTTTTCAAAACTCCAAAATTCTAACCTGTTAAAACCCTCAAATTAAAAAAAAAAAACATACAAAATTAAAACCTTAGCCGCCTCGGTTCTAGCCCCAATTCCAAACGTGGGAATGTGCTGACGCGAAAGGTAGCGCCGGAGGGCGGCCGCGTGGGGTGTGGGGTGTGCGGTGGTGGTTTATGGGATCGCGAAGTGGGCCGTGGGAGGAGAGCCGAGGAGCCGAAGAGGTCGGGGAGGCGGTCGCCTTGCTCAAAGAGTTGGAGGAAGGACGCCGTACACGCCTGCCTTAAGGTCGCTACAAAGCGGTGGATGCCATGGCGGTGGAGATGCACGCCGAAATGGGCGCCCACGTGGGAGTAAGCTCAAGATGCTCCTAACCTTCGTCGACTCCCTCCCCATTGGGTATGGCCCCGCTTCAGACCTCTAATTTCTTGTTTGGGCTTTTGCTTTCTTCTGGATTTTCAATGATGTTTTGGTAGAATAGAGGCTATATCGGGGGCGGGCGCTGATCGAAGTGTTTGAATGGAAATCACTTTTGGGATGTTACAAGATTATGTTCTTCTGGGCTATGATTTTTTGGTTCTTTATCGGATATGGAGCCTGTTCACTTGTTTGGGAGCTTCAAGATGACACATTACTAGGTTGGGTGAGAAGACTAGTAATTGATCTTGTTTGATAATGCACGAGTGACCATTAATTGAATGTCAAAAATCAAAATGGGAGAAAAAAAGGGCTCTCTGATGCTGTACAATGTATATTATGATTAAATTTTTTTTTTCAGAAATTTGTTTTTTTTAAATAAAAAATTGATCGGGCTTAATCCGGCCCGGATCGAGCCCGGACCGAACCCGAGGGTGTAAAAACCCGACCCGACCCGATTTCACTGGGCCCTCGAACGGTCCCAAAAGTCCAGAGCCCGGTCTTTAGTGGGCTTTTTTCGGTCCCAACAAAAACCCGGCCCGGCCCGACCCGATCCCACCCCTAGTGAAGAGGAGCCTAGAGTTCACCCGTGACATGCCGACATGGATTGCAGGAGGCGACAAGACCTTCGAGGACGACGCAGCAAGGGACCCATCAGATCAAGAAAGAGTTTGAGGCAACACCATCAAACTCAGTCACATGGAGGGCCCTAAATCGAATTTTTGTAATCTTATACTCTCTGGCTGAGTTCTGTGATTTGAACTTAACTCTTATCATTAATAAATAAATATGGTTTATCCACTTCAAAAAAAAATCTTATTAAGGGAAAGTAATACTAACTTATTTCTTTTTTTCTAAAAAAAAAAGAAAAAGATAATAGTACATAGCCTTCTGTTTGTTGCTTTATGGGCAGAAACATATGGGCCTAATGATCCAATAAGAGTTTCGGATCTTATTCGGATCTTGGATAGGATCCGACCCGAATTGCGTTTTCGTCTCGACAAACCAAACATCGAACCCGACCCGCCGCCTTCGCGGCCTCCGTTTCTCTATTTCTTTTTCCCCATTAATCGCACGAAACAAAATAAGAAAAAAAAAAAATGTTCCCATTTTTTCATCGTAGGATGAGTCTGATCGCGAGGAGTTTCTCGTTGCTGCGCCCGATCAGCTCCATGTCTGCGTGCGTCGTCGGCAGCGGCCCCGCGGGCTTCTACACCGCCGAGAAGGTATTCGCATTAATGATTTTCGAAAAAAATGCAATAAAAATTTTATATTTATTATTTAGGGTAGGTTTGATTGTTTTTGGATGGTGATTGGTGCAGATGTTGAAGGGGCATGAGGCGGCGAAGATCGATATCATCGATAGGCTGCCCACGCCATTCGGATTGGTTCGCTCCGGCGTTGCGCCAGATCATCCCGAGACGAAGGTGAGAATGATTTGTAGGGTTTTTAATCTGTTTTTCACTTATTACCCCCTTGAAAAGCTTGAAAATTCGAGTTTTTCTTTGTGTTTTTCTCGAATTTACGAGTTAGCTGCTGAGAAAATTTGAACTTTTTGAGGGGTAATAAGTAAAAATTCATTCTTGAGTTGGGCTTAGTCTTGCCAGAAACATGGCGGCAGATAGTGGTGAACCAGTTCTCTCGGGTGGCGGGAAACGAGAAGTGCTCGTTCTTTGGGAATGTGATGCTTGGAAGCCATGGTGTTTCCCTTTTGGAGCTTCGTCAGTTGTATGATGTGGTTGGTTTTGGAATCTATCCTTTAGTTCCTTAGATGTGATTGCTTGTATTCTACCCGTTTGATTTTATGTCTGACTTAGATGTACTGATGGGCAGGTTGTGCTTGCTTATGGTGCAGAAAGTGACAGATCTCTTGGCATACCTGGGGAAGTATGCTCTACTTTCCTGCTTACAATGCATTGATTTTTATCTTGTTTGACGTTATTAGTAAGTGGAATCATTGAAAGTTGATGTTCTTTGGTATAGCTCTGAGTAACAGCTGATGATTATCGAGAATGCATGGCTAAGACTGCAAAAAATATAAGGGATCAGCGTAGGTTGTATTCTGGGGACAGTGAATGAGCCAAATAGAATTGAAAAAGATTTTCTGTTTATGTTTATGCTTAGTGAAAAATCATTTATCACAATAATCTGAAATGTAGTGTGTTGAAAGGTTAAGTTTCTCACAATCAATAAATGAATGTGGTTTTTCCACTTTAATTGAAACAAAAAAAAAGGTTAAGTTCCAAATTTTTTAGCATGCAGTCAGATTGTAGGATTCTTTTCTTTGTGCTTAGGGCAAATAAAGTAGTTTTCAACACTTTGTATCGTATCGTAGTAGTTGTACAGAATGAATTGTTCTTTCTGTGTTATCTTATGTGATCTTTTAGAAAGAATGAATTTTCTCTCAACGCTGACACTTTTTCTCACATTATAGGATTTGGGAGGAGTATACTCTGCTAGAGAGTTTGTCTGGTGGTATAACGGGCATCCCGATTGCAAAGCAATGCCTCTTGATTTGAAAAATACAGATACTGCTGTGGTCCTTGGTCAGGTATCTTCATGAGATCTGTTTGGGAGGATTGATTATAGCAGATCTGATATATTGAACTTATTCCTACAAAAATAAGATTGATGGGATTGTTTCTCCTTTGCTGTTGGCTATGCTGACTTTGTGTATAATTGATTATTTTGTATCTTAAATAGGTTACCTTGAACTATTATGCTTATCCCTGTTAACACTTCGCTTTCTGCAAATGAACTCCATTTAGTTCCAGTGACTGGACATTGTTGCTTGTGCCTTAAAGACTAGTTTTGTTCAGTTTTGGCTGCCAAACTGTTGTAATGTTGGAAGAATCACATCTATTAGCACCTTCTCTTTACCTCGATGACCTTCCAATCCTTTACATTTCTAGCACTTCTTTCCTTTTTCTCTGCAGAAGAAAGGGCATCATTGATAATATTACAGAAAATATGGGCTATCCTAACAGCCGTTATTTTCACTTTTAGGGCAATGTGGCTCTTGATGTTGCTCGAATTCTTTACTTAATTCAACTTCTGAATTAGCTAAAACAGATATTGCTGACCATGCCCTTGCTTCTCTTCAGGAGAGCACCATAAGGTTTCTTCCCATGCCATTAATAGATGTAGCTAAAAGTACTCAAGGTTTTTATAAGGCTATTCTTCATTTTAGTGAGTTTCTTATTGTTGTCTGCATTGCAGGAAAGTATACCTGGTTGGAAGGCGGGTCCAGTACAGGCAGCTTGCACTGCAAAGGAACTTCGTGGAAATTCTGGGTACAATTCTATGCTGCTATAATGTCCTAAAAATGAATTCAACTTTTATACTACTCATGTATGCACTCAAGACAAATCTAAGAAAAAGTCGCCTTAATCCTGAAATCGGGGTATATAGCTCCTTTTCTAGAATGCATTGAACTCCCAAACTTTTTGAATGTCAAATTATGTTATAGGGCCTGGTTTTAACTTTTAAGTAATAGGGGCAAGCCACTTACTCATTTTGACTCAGGAGTTATGGTACAACTGAACAAGGACTACACTCATTTGACTGTAAAGCGAGTAACGGAATGAGATTTCATGTGCTTCTTGTCTGCTTATTTCCTTCTTGATATTTTGGGGAAATGTTTTGCAGGTATAAAAGGTCTGCATGTTCACATTCAAGAATCTGACTTAGTAAAATCACCAACAGATGAGGTACATATTTACTACTATGATTAATACTGTAATAAACTACAAATTTGAAACTTGTTTGACATCCTGCTGTTCTGATATTAAATGGAAAATGTTCCAGTTGTTAGACCGCTTGCCTGGAAAATTGGTTATTTTTATATACTTTGTATTGCTGTTAGGATTAGATATGGATTGTTTGTGTTTGCTCAAAAACTGTGTTGATTGGTGGGTTGTATTTTACCTCTACCATGTACTTGAAACTCAAGGTTCAATACCTTGTTTGAGTTGCTTGCAGGTGGAACTAGAGAATAGTAGAATCCGAAAAAGAGTATATGAATTGTTTAACAAAGCGGCCACTTCTCAACAGTCTAATCCTATCATGGGTCAGCGTGAACTCCACTTCATATTCTTCAGGAGGCCAGACAGGTTCGTACCATCTGAGAGTAGTTTGCACATTAGTGGTGTACGCTTGGAGAAGACAAGTTTGGAAGGTTAGGTTTGCAGCAGAATCTGTCAGTATATATACTTCTATAATTGTGCTGAAGTTTGGGTACTTAATTGTACATCCAAATAGCATGTGCTCTAGAATATGATGTTGGCTTATGCTTTAAGATTTCTTCTTATTGATGAGTCTCCAGAATGGAATTATTTTATGATGCAGAAAATGGTGATTCCGGCAGACAGGTGGCTGTTGGCACAGGTCAGTTTGATGACCTCAACTGCGGGTAAATTATTTTCAGAACTTGAGAATATATACTTCTTAGAATTTTTCACCATAAAGTTACTACTTTGTAATTGCTAAACATATCAAAATGACCACAACTTCCAAATCCTCTTCATATGAGATAGTTTAACCAATTTATGTTTCATTTGCATGTTTAGGATGGTGCTGAAAAGCATAGGTTACAAGTCAGTCCCAGTGGATGGATTACCTTTCAACATACATCAAGGTATGTAGAGAAACCATGACCTCTCATTTCCATTTGCAGAAGTAGATTGAATATCAGTATTATCGGAAGCTGTAACTAAAGTTGGGATGAGAAAACACTTTAACCATCTCTTCAGAATCTTCAATGCATCTTAAGCTGTACTGGTTTTGTTACACATGTTTCTTGCATTTGAGGCTCTTTTTTTTCTCTCCAATGTCTTCCCTTAGGGATAGTTCCTAACATCAGAGGCAGGGTTGTCAATGGAGCTCAATTGGAGCATACAGAAGTGGAGCATGGATTGTATGTCGCCGGGTTGGCTTAAAAAGAGGACCTACAGGGATCATTGCCACAAACCTTTATTGTGCTGAAGAAACGTAAGTGTTTTTACCACCAAGAAAAAGTTCTAAAAACACTCACGTGCTTATCTAACAAAGCCTAGACCATTTTAGTGCTGAAGATGTGCCATAATTGGTGAAGATACCGACAGACAAACAAATTCAAGCATACCCTGTGACTTCTTTCATTTGTTTTCTTTCATCAGTTTATTTTAGTGCTATTGGCTGATCTTGTTTTTCCACATGAATTCTTTTTGCTGTATTTGCAGGTAGAGAGTGTTTTGGAAGATGTAAAGAGAGGATTAGCAGCATCTGGTTCACAGAAGCCAGGAAGACAAGGCCTTCTCCAAATACTAGAAAATAAAGGCATAAACTATGTGCCATTTAGTGGCTGGCAAAAAGATAGATTCTGTGGAAAAGTTGTGAGGTCAATTGAAAGGGAAACCCAGAGAGAAAAATTACTGATTGGGAGGAGCTACTTAGAGTTGCTCATGCATGAGAGTTAATTATTTTGTGAGAAATGTTCAAATTTTATTGCTCAGTCTCAGACAGTTACTGAAATAAACTACTCCGGAACATTGCATTTTATTTTTGGTCTGTACAACATTAAAAGTCAATTGGCTCTTTACATGGAAAAGTTACCTGAAGTGCACCCTGTGCCGTGGGCGACAGGGATGTCATTAGGTTTTGTACAATTTCATTCTTACTCGATGCAATTTATAGTAATAAAAATATTAATTTTCTCTTAGATTTTGCGCTATGGTACATATAAAGTGACCAATTTGAGGAGCTTGTGTTTAAATGTGTTTCAAATAATAATGATGATTTAAAGGTATAAAGATGCAATAAAGTTTCAGTCATTACTTTAACGTTCATTCTTCATGTGCTCAGTAACCTAATTAAAGGTCATATATGTACATATACAACAAAAACACTTCATATAGGAACAAACAAAAAGAACAAAAACCACAGACCATATCAAGGTTTACACAACCAATGTTTGCCCAATGACATCATCTGTGACACACTGTAGCATGAACATATCAAGGTTTCTTCAAATTAAATGATATGGTAAACTATATTAAAAAAAATATATGCCCTACAACAGGCCAAAGTGGGAAAGAATAGTGATTATTGATCTAGAACAGCCTAAGCCATGGTTGAACCAAGATAATCGTGAATTGAGTATCTACAAGAGCATTCCTAACTGAAATTTTCTAATGCTCTGTAAAGTGTGTGCGCCTCCTTAGGCAATTTAATACACATCATGTTATTTAACTTTTCCATCCCATTGATTCCAGGGACATTATTTCTTACTATCAGTCAGTCCATGTCGTTGAACAGCAACAACTGTCTCATTACATCGTGCGCACCTATAAGAGGTAGCAGCTGCAGAACGAGTGCTAAGGCAGTAATAACAGTACCTGTATAAGAGACATGCATGTTATTTCATTGTATTGGGCATGATCAAGAAAATAGCCTTAGGTGAAATATGGCATCTTTTTCTTGAACATAAAACAGGATGAATTTTCTGATTACATAGGTTGAAAGGCACAATTATATTAACTGGAGAAATTTATAGATAGGGTACTATATGACTCATCAAGAAGTCAAAGACTCACAATTGCAGATAAGGCTGGCGTACAATTGGCAGGTATATGATTATTACTATAATTTCTTCCCTCAGTATAAAGAATATCATGGTCAGAATCTATAAGAAACAGGCTCCTGAAATAATAATTTTTCTATAATGATACTTTGGTGATGACAAAATTATGTGCGGACATGTGTAAATCTAATGGATGAGCTGTGCAAACTTGCTGAAAAGTGAAAAGTTACCAAAACCTATTGCTTATTCTCAAAATTACAACTACCGCGACATTAAATTAATGAGCCACACAATGAAACTCTGGGAGAAGGTAATAGAGTATCGACTTAGAAATATTACAAAAGCATGTCGACAACCAATTTGACTTTTTATGGCAAGTAAATCTACAAATGTAGTTTATTTTTTTTGTCAAGGAGTTTGATGAAGATCTACATAGAGAAAAAGAATCTCTATATGGTTTTCATTGACTTAGAGAAATCATATGATAAAGTACCAAGACAGGCCCTTTGGTAGGCATTGGAGAAGAAAGACATTCATGTTAAATATATAAATGTTATTAAGAATATGTATGAAGGAGCAATTAGGAGCGTGAGAACAACAGAAGGAGATACAGAAAAGTTTCTTATAATAGTAGGTCTACATTAGGGATCAGCCTTAGTCCATATTTGTTTACTCTAATAATGAATGAGTTAACTAGTTGTATCCAAGCATTTACATCCCACTGCTGTGATGCTTGTTCAAGAAACGATATTGTCCGATTAAAGATAGAGTTAATCAAAAGTTAGAACTGTAGAGAAACACTATTGAAAGTAGAGGCTTTAGGCTAAGTAGAAATAAGATAGAATATATGCATTGTAATTTTAGTCTAAGTAGAAAAGATGGAAAAGGAGTGAAACTAGGTGGGGTGGTAGTGCCTAAGTGTGACCATTTTAAGACTCTAGGTTCTATTTTCCGTAATGATGAAACGAAAGACGGTTGTAACTCATATGCGATCAAAACAGGTAATCTGGAATCCCGAGAAATGCTATAGTACTAAGTGTTATGTGATAAGAAGATGGCTAACAAAATGAAAGAAAAGCTTCTATGTGTAATCCAAGAAGCTGTAATCAACCAGAGTTTTATACTTTCGGAGCGAAAGTGTTAGGGCAAACTAATCTTTAAAATATTCGCGAAGATAAGTGTGAAATAAACGTAGAGGAGGTTAAAGTAGATATGTTCGGTCCGACGGTATTGCATCTTGCACCAATTCAAGATAAAATAAGAAAAAGGCGCTTTAAGATATTTTGGACAATGCGACGTCAGAAATCCTTAGGCCTTGCTAGAAAATGTAAAAGTTTAGTAATGTAATGTGAACAAAAAGATAGATGCAGGCCTAAGATTACATGGAGAAATGATAAGATCTAAAGACCTAATGATTTTAGATATCGGAAATCTAATCTCATTTGACAAATCGACGCGAAAGCAGAGAATCCATATAACCAACCCCATCTAGGTACGGGATTAAAGGCGCTATTGTTATTGTTGTTGTTGTTGTAATGCTTATTCTCAAACAAAACACATGGTTTTATAGAAAAACATAGATCATGAAAAAATAATATAATGACAATATAACACTTTTGACACCATAACTAATCCTTGGGATCCTCAATAAATTTTCCTGATTACAAATCAGTGAAGATAATGTGTTTGCCCCCAACTAACTGTTGAGGTAGCCATCACAACCACTGGATTAGCTGATGGGCTTTATATTAGAGTTAGATTAAGCTATTGGATGATCTAATAGAGGGTTTCATCTTAAGATGTTTTGTAAGTAATAGGAAGACAATGATTAATCAGAGCGGCAATGTCATGTCAGTTTCCTTTCTTTATAATGCAGAATGAATACAAATACAACTATTCATACCTGTGTTCACAAGGAAGTGCAACAAATGGAATACTGGGACTTTTGTGGCATATGGGACACATATGATCATCATTAGAAGACCCAGAAGTTTTGTCTTTGGAGAATGGGAGAAGAATCTTTTTTATAGAGGATGACTTGAGAAGTGGAAGAAGCAAAAGCAACATTTCCTGCAAATTTCACACAAAACAATGGGACTCAGAATGCAAGTTCAAAGTACCTTCATCTAATAATATTGTAAATGTGGAAATTGGGAACATACTGTAACATAAAAAAAAGTATGCTAAAAACTAAAGATATTATTCAAAGTTCATTAAGTGCTACAAAGCCTACAATCATCAACTTAAAGTCCTAAACATATGAAATCAAAAACAACAGAGGGCATTAAGTCATTTCAAGATGTTTCATGTACAACACAAATACTTGGTCCAAAGAAGCACAATAACAATGTATGCAATATTGATAGGGCTTAACTAATTGGCCTATATGAGAAACTCCTAGATCCTAAGGTCATTGTTGTTTTCTAGTATAAATATAATAGCCTGGAGAATTTGTTAGGTGACTTTTTTCTAATCATGTTAAAAGAAGCTTGGTGTGCTCAATGCATATGTAGTGCTAACTACGTCATGAAAAATAGTTTTAGTTAAGCTTAAAACAACCAAAGAAATATGTCTAAAGCCATCATAAGAAAGAACTTGATTGACCTATAGAATATCGAAGCTTCTACATTCTCTGTGAGAAGAAACACATGCATGGAGAAACAAAGAAGAATTTTGAATCACATTTAGAAAACAAACATACAAGCAATTGATAATACCTTCTAGAAAACTCAGATCCTACATACTCTACAAAAGTCAGAAGCCAATTTAACTAAAACATAATCTACAGAGAGAACCTTCAGCAGATCATCATTGAAGTTAACATAGCTTATTAGATGAAAAAAGTATGTTTTAGAAAGGAAAACACATAAGACTGAAGCAATCACAAGATTCACAACTATCAAATAACCAATAATATTATAATTAGAAAAAAATCAAGGGCATTCTTCAATAAATTGGAATAAACACATTATAAGGGGTGAGTGTTTACAGAGAATTCATTCCAAACTAACTGTCGATTCATGTACTCAAAGCTAACAGATCGATTCATGTTGGGGCTTCCATATACAAGCCTTGCTTGAAGCACTCTCTCAATAATAGTCCTATACCTGCATTAAGCATGAGCTACGATGAAGACATTGATATAACTCATATAAGACAAAAAATGAGTAACTTTCATACACATATAAACACACACATAGCATCAGGAAAAAAGCAGTAAATTTCAACTGAAGCTACTAAGGAACTCACTATTGAGGGTAGCAAACAAAACCAAGCACATCTAATATCATATAAGATCTTGATACTCATGTTTCCTACCAGCATCTTGATTTAAGTTTTAAGAAAGTAATACACAAGTAAACGTAACTGTAAAGAATTTCCTAGTGGGAAATTCTGATTGAATTGGTACATTCATTCTCTAGATTTGCAGGAGTAGACATGTTTGAAGAAGTCGGCTGTGTGGGAAGAATATAATGAGAGTACCTTCCTAGATTTAAGTTTTAAGAAAGTAATACACAAGTAAATGTAACTGTAAAGAATTTCCTAGTGGGAAATTCTGATTGAATTGGTACATTCATTCTCTAGATTTGCAGGAGTAGACATGTTTGAAGAAGTCGGCTGTGTGGGAAGAATATAATGAGAGTACCTTCCTAGATTTAAGTTTTAAGAAAGTAATACACAAGTAAATGTAACTGTAAAGAATTTCCTAGTGGGAAATTCTGATTGAATTGGTACATTCATTCTCTAGATTTGCAGGAGTAGACATGTTTGAAGAAGTCGGCTGTGTGGGAAGAATATAATGAGAGTACCTTCCGCTATACAGAAATAACAAGAGGTTGCTAAAAGATGCGGCTTTATAAATGCCTTCCACGTGTTGTATTAGAATCCACAAATAACGTGCCAATGATCTCTAGAACACAATAAGACAGATCAGAAAAAAGTACTAAAGTTTACATAAGAATTGAGAAAGGGAAGTCATATAGAAGTGCAAAAGATAAGAAATGAAGTATCCCACACATAGATTGAAAAATTTTACCTGTTCAGAATCACCCCATCTGCGAAAAGCAGAAAAGGATTGCAAACGTGCCCATAGATACTGGCCACCAACCGTGCCAAGACAATACCAGATCTTTTGAGAAACTGAAAGTCCCGGGCCTTCTAGCCCCGTTCTTACTAGAAAAGAGAGTGTAGGTCAAATAAGCAACCAAAAAGCATAATAATATTTTGCTCTACTCATGAATAATCAGGTAGATCAAAAGAAAATTGTACTCATTCTCTTTTTACATGACAAGCCCAGATATGACATGTGTACAGCCAGACATTTTGGGAGATGCCCCAATCAGAATATTTTGTCAAGTATCAACAGCAATTATTTGTTATTGACCAGACAAAAAAAATTATTGAACTTTCCTATATACATTGCCCAAGGATAATAAATGCATAATGTTGGCTTTTATTTATTTATTTATTTATTTGTTTATTTAATCTTACAGAGGTTATAAGTATTAGCAAGCACTCCATCTCCACACATGAATAATCACACCAAGTTTTACTCAATAATTTGGATAAAGTATTAGCAAGCAATCCAACATCCTACTAGGCATCAGTACTGATGCCTAGGAAAATCATAAGCAAGTAAACTTAAATTGAAGGAATCAATTCACATGCTCACTGCATGAAATTAAGAAATCCTGATAAGAAAGGTCGATGCCCAAAGTAAACTTTTTCATTTTTCACATAGGAACCAACTAAATAAAACTCAACAGACCAAAGCAATGCTGCAAATTTGATAATAAAAAAAAATAAAATGATGTGTAAAACACAAGTATACCAGTATCAATAGCATAACTCAACACAGAATCATAAACATAGAACAAATAACTGGAGAAAAGAAAATTCCAAGTATACATGAGTAAATAAAAAGTAAGAGAGAAAAGAAAGAAACCTTCTTTCCCTCTGGTTACCACGGCTCGCTCATCCCTATACCTCAAATTCATAAGGGCATTCCCCGGGGTGGGCTTATCAACCCAAATAGAGAACCTCCAAATAAGGAATTCAAGGAAAGCATCAAGTTCCGCCTCGTAGTGGAACAAGAACCCTGGCTAATTCCCAACACAACACAAGTAAACACGAAACAACAAAAGACAAACCAAAAAGTAAAAAAGAAAAGAAGAAACAAAGAATAAGAATGGACCTTCATCACTGAAAAGACCTTGACGAGCTGCTCTTTCAACATAGCCGCCATCTCCACGTCAAGCCTCGCCGCATCGAACTGGTTCACCCTCGATATGGAGATCGGTATCCCGTTCTATAGAGAGAAAAAAGGGCAAAATGAATCAGGAGATGAAGAATTGAAACCCTAGGAGTAAGAATCGGAGGCACCAGGGAGGAGGATGGAGAAGAGTTCCATCGGGGTAGGAGACAACGATGGGCGTCGATCCAGGCGTGCTCTGGTGGGGCGTTGGCCATCGAAGGAGGAAGAGGAGGTGGAGATGAAGCTAGGGTTTCATTGGCCATGGTGTTTCGTTCTCTCTTCGGAGAGAGAGAAAGAGAGAGAGCGCTAATGCGCGTTATGTAGTGAAGAGGGCGAGGAGGAGTCTTTTTGGTTTGATTGTGAGGTCTTTTTTCTGGTCAATTTCTCTTAAAATTATGAAGATGATAAAAAAGAGGAATTAAATTTTTTAATAAATTATATTTGGATATTTGGAATTTGCATATATATATATATATATATATATATATATCCCTATAAAATTGAGTAATTTGCATATTTGCAAATAATTATAAATTTTGTAGGAAAATAAATTAATTCTAAGTTTTAACAGGGATGTGTTTGCAAAAGAAAATTATATATGTATATATAACGTCGACAGCAGGATTCGAACCTGCGCAGGCAGAGCCCAACAGATTTCGAGTCTGTCTCCTTAACCACTCGGACACATCGACGTGTATAACAATTGGTTTGTGCAATATTTAATTTCTAAATAATAAGATCAATTATTTTTCCCACAGCAATATTTAGCTGCATTCAAGTGTTTTTACACAACATTAAATGATATTAATTGAAACCAAAAGCATATGTGATTACAGGTTAACGCATAAGAAACATGAGTTATCAGTTCTTGCCTTTTCTTTGATTATCATTAAAAAAAAAACATTTTAGTGACATTTTTCTTTATCCTCTTATAGCATTTTGATTGACAGGTTAAAGCATAAGAGTACTTTTATGCATTGATTCTTTGTTTTTTATACATTGACTTAAGTGGTCCAACTTTTCTTCGAACATCCCACATACATACGGTAACTTCTGTAACATCTAAGCATCGATTCTTTATTTTATTTTTTGAAAAAGTGGATAAACCGTGACTGCTTTTATTTATAATAGTTGCAAGCTACATTAAGCATATCGAGATTTATTCATTGATTCTTATGATGAGAAAATATTAAGAGAGAGTTTACACTTACAATACAAAACCAAACAATTTTATCTGTTAGCATCTTACTCCAATATTATCATATAAAGCATGTCAACCTTGAATTTCGCTTTTCTTCTTTGTTCAGCTTCAAGTTGTTCTTATACTTCAAGAATCTAATGAGATCTTTTCCACTATTTCAAAGATTAAATACAAATCATTTCAAGAAAAGTAAATGTTAGAAAAATAATATTCAAAATAGAATGCAAACCGCTAGGGATATAGCTTGATATGCCCTGCACTCCAATCTCTTATGTAATAATTTGAACACATTTCAAACAATGCATTGATAAATATATGACGTTGTCTTTCTTTGTTATCATATTAAGTGTTTAATTTGATGAAGTCCTTGATTAAATTTAAAGACTTGTCATTATGATAGAGATTATAATAATGAGAGTCAAGTCTTAAACTATTTAATCTAAATAAGGTTCTTGATCATAGGATCATTAAGATTAGGACATTAGTGATCCTATAGATCAATATATATGTGATAGTCTTTATAAGATAAAAGATTAGTTGATCTCATTAACTAAATCACATATATAGATGATGCATATGGAGATATGATCATCGAACCGACTCAATTGAGAATTCCTAATGGTTAATATTACCATAAACCGCCAATAGGATATTCTCTTGAAGAATGAGATATAATAGTTCCTTTGACATGAGATCATCATAGTAATTAACAAGCTATTTATCATACTTTGATTCCGACACCTATTGCCCTAGGATGATAGTTGAAAGGATATTGGGTACGATTAAATACTTGTAGAATTAATGATTGATCAAGATGGAATCGCCTACTCTTGGTAATGAGTTTGAGCTCTATGCTGTCATTATTTATAACAACTAAATTAAGACCTTGGCCAGGGCAATCGAATGAAGAAGAAAAGTTTCTTAAGTCATTCGTTGGTCGGTTATAATTGACATGAAACATAGTTGGCAACCTATTGGGATTTGACAAGTCAACCATATCCTAGGGTTAACTTGGAGCTTTATAGACATAAGGAAAATATTACATTATTCTTCAACGGGTTCTTGAGAGTAATTGTATATTTCATGCTATCCGGTCGTTAAGGAGTGTTGTTAGACGCCAACCTTGATTAGTAAATTAGTATGACTAATTTGCTACTGACTTAGTATTGAACCTATGGGGTCACACACTAACGAGTGTTCTGATCTTTGCTATAGGATTAATTATTTTATTATTTGATGATTAAATTAGATCATTTTATTAATCAAATAAATTAATTAATTAGTCCAAATGGAATATTATTATATTCTTTACTAGCATAGAGAATATGAATAATATATTTTGGACAAATTGAATAATGCATGCATGTGATGTTTTAGGAAAACCAAAAGGTCTTTGGATACCCAAAAGGTTTTGAGAAGGCCAAAAGCCACATGCATAAAGCCACATGTATGCTAGATGGTTTTGGAAAACCCAAAGAGCCTTTTAAAACCAAAAGCCACGCCAAGACTTGATGGTTTTGGTTTTGGGAAGACCAAAGGGTTTTGGGAAAACCAAAAAGGTTTTGGAAACACAAAAGGTTTTTAGAAACCTAAAGGCTTATGCAAAATACTGATAATGGATAAGCTTGCATAGCTTGGAGTGTGTTTTTTTCTTTGAAAGAAAAAAGAGATACAATCTATCAAGTGAGGTTTGAGAGTCAAAACCATTTGTTTCAATTTGTTCATCGATTCCATTTGTCAAAGGGTTGATAGCAAAGGTTGGTCTCGGTGTGGATACGCATAGAGTATTCGCATTATCGAAGAATATCATAAAGGTGAATTCGCTTCCAAGGTATGTTTTAGATCCGATCTTTAACATGGTAGATAAATTTTAAATGCAAATAGATCTTAAATTGGATTATTTTGCCTTCCGCTGCGTGTTTTGAACACCAAATATTCCTACACAAACACTACAGAAAATTCAATAAACACTATGTAATTGAGTTAGAAGGATCAAGCCCTGATCGGGCGCAGAGTGAGGCAATCGCCTTTAACACAGATTTGGCCCTCTCTCGTGCGAGATTGATGGCTTCACTCCCTGTGCTAAGGTACACAACCCGGAAGCAAGATCTTATCTCCCTTCCTAGCACGTTCGGCGAGGAGATCGTTCAAGTATCACCCTTGGAGAAGGAAATCAAGGATGAAAAACAGTGTTCAGGATTCAGAGAGAAGGAAAATATGATTATTGTTTTTCTATATATTTGGCTAGGGTTTGCAAGGCATGTATTTATAGAGGATGCTTCAACGCGTAAACTGAATGATGAGACGATCGAAGGGACACTCGTGAAGAGACGAGATGTTAGAAATCCTACCATTGATATAATCCAAATGTATAAAATACCCAACAAGTCAAAATAGCCGCTTAAGGCTAAGATATAATATCAAATAAATAAAGATAAGATCGCATAATTAAATCAAATCAAATAAAGTGTGTGATTTAATGCCCAAACTGTGTTTGATGTACATTAATGGATTTCGTCACCCACATCCAACAAGAAAAACTTCTCAAAAGTTTGATAGAGAATTTGAGGCAATTTCACATACATGATACATTCCTAGTTTCAAAGAGAAATCAAGTGAAAGCAATGCCTATCCTTTGTTTCCTTCTCTTTTTTCTACAGAAAAGATTAGGCTTTATACTTCTTTTAACCTTTTTCTGAAAACTCTCAACATTGAAACTGATATCTATGGCCTAGCTCTCCACTTACAATCCAAGTTCTCAATTACAATGAAGACTGAGACCTCTTCTTCTTGGGATCTAAATAGTGCTTTTGATCTGTTGTTCCTCAATTGCTGTGTGATTTTTTCAATCTCCCAATCCTATCCACGAAACTCATAAGCTCAAAGATGAATCAAAGTAGTGCATGAGTAGCTTCTAGTTTAGTGTGCCTTCACCGGAGAGCACTTCAATTACATCTGAAACTTTCTCTATTGTAATCAATTGATAATTGTTGAATACTTAAATCTATAGGGTCTTTTGTGTAAAATATCATGGTTACTTTTATGGGGTCTTTTGTGTAAAATATCTTTTATATATAAACAGAGGGGGGCTGTCAAAACACCTAACTCTAATTTTGCCTACACTTTCCACAATAACGCCAACATATATAGAGATTACTGAAAGATATATGAAAGAACTGATAATTCTTTGCTGAAGAAAGAGTTCTTGATTGTATATCTGAAACAAATTTATAAGATTTCAGACTTTCAGTACAATGCCACAAAGGAAGATAAGAAGCGCATAATTTATAAAAGTTTTCAGTTGAATTCAGAGAGTAGAGAAAAGATAAGGACAATAATTTTCTGAATGCATGCGTAGGGTGTTCTTGTGTCTTTACTCATATTCCTGGGAAAAAGTTCTGTGTATATATATTACTTTTTAAAATAATTGATCTACTTCTTGGTTCAAAAAGGATTAAGTTAAGGCAGTATTACTCATAACTTTAGATCTCAATTGAAATTTTGAGGGAGATAAGTGAAAAAATATTCCTTTTTTGCTAAGGGTAAACATAAACAATTACTTTATTTTTAGAGTTTTGAAAAAAAAAGTGAGAAAAAATGATTTGGACCCTTAAACAATTACGAATTAATTCACCTTGTGTGTGTATATATAAAGTGAATATATTGTTGGAAACCCATCTCAGTTTTGGGTAGGGGTGAAATCAGTTCGGTTTAGGTTTGTTTGGACGAATTTCCAAACCAAACCAGTATTTTTCGGTTTGGTAAAACCAAAATGTAACTGACCGAATCAGCTTTGAAAATAAAACCGCACTCAAACCTGTTCGGTTTGCAGTTCGGATCGAGCCCTACCATGATTATTATATATATATATATATATATATATATATATATATATATATATATATATTAAATATCATAAGAGAACTTGAAATATTCATGAGCCCTGCCATGATTATTTAACATAGTATCAGAGCAAGATTTCCAAGTTTGAGATTGTTGTTATGATTAATTAAACATGATATTAGCATATTACATTGAAGGAAGTTTTTATCTCAAAAACATGTATAGTGAAATATGGTTTAAATAGATCTGACTATGATGGGTTCACTTGTGTAACAATAGTTGACGCCTGAAAGGAACATTTAGTAGTATAATTAAATTAAAATTTTAAATTTTACAAAAAATAGTTGATGTCTGAAAGCTTGAGTAGTATAATTTAATTAAAATTTAAATTTTTTTAAAATATATATAATAAAAATAACTTTACCATGACGACCTTGTCATAAAAAACATGCTAACAATTTGAAAGTGAGATTGATCTTCCTGTTGTAGCAATTTCTGGTCATAACCCATGAATGGTAAAATACTGAATATATGAATTGCATCTCGTTGTCGAACAATATCCACTAGGTCATTAAAAATCAAAATAAAACAAAAGTATATATATATATATATATATATATATATATATATATATATATATATATATATAGTACATACCACAAGACAACTTGAAATAATTATGAGCTCTGCCATGATTATTTAATATGGTATCAAAGCAGATTGCAAGAAAGGAAGTTTAATATCAAAACATGTATAAAATATAAAATGTGGGATAATTACTGAAATATGAAATATGGGAGATATAACATCCATCCAATCAATAACCATCGTGATATCAAAATAAAACAAAAGTTTTAAATATAAAATATTTTAAAATATAAATAGTACACACCTTAACAACAAAACAAAAATAATCAGAACTGTGACCGGCAACAACCAAAAAATAAAAAGAAAAATCATTGAAACATTAATTTTAAATACGTAGAAGCATGGCACTTCCAAATTTGTCAACTCAGAAAGATTTACGAATGGACTTACTTGTAAGGTCTTCAAAAAGATCCGAATTTCAAAGGAATGTAGCCTAATGAAATATGCAGCTTGGCTGAACAATGGGAATGAACATCGCCTACGCATCATTCCATTTGATACAGACGAGCAAATTAATACAGATCGTTAGCATCGTACGAAAGGAAGTTTAATCTCAAAAACATGCATAGTGAAATATAGAATGTGGGATAATTAGTGAAATATGAAATATGAGAGATATAGCATCCATCCAATCAATAATCACTGCATATCAAAATAAAACAAAAGTTTTAAATATAAAATATTTTAAAATATAAATAGTACACACCTTAACAACAAACAAAAAAATAATCAGAACCGTGACTCCGGACAACAACCAAAAAAATAAAAAGGAAAATCATTGAAACATTAATTTTAAATATGTAGAAGATGGTACTCTCCAAATTTGTCAACTTGTAAGTATTTACGAATGGACTTACTTGTAAGGTCTTCAAAAGGTCCGAATTTTGAAGGAGTGTAGCCTGATGAAATATGCAGTTTAGTTGAACAATGGAAATGAACATCACCCATGATCATTCCATTTGATACAGACGAGCAAATCGATACTGGTATTAGACAGAGTTGCATCGCATTTAAAGGAAGTTTAATCTCAAAAACATGTATAGTGAAATATAGAATGTGGGATAATTAGTGAAATATGAAATATGGGAGATATATTATCCATCCAATCAATAACCACTGCATATCAAAATAAAACAAAAGTTTTAAATATAAAATATTTTAAAATATAAATAGTACATACCATAACAACAAACAAAAAAATAATTGTAAACTGCACTCCGGACAACAACCCAAAAAATAAAAAGGAAAATCATTGAAACATTAATTTTAAATATGTAGAAGATGGCACTCTCCAAATTTGTCAGCTTGTAAGTATTTACGGATGGACTTACTTGTAAGGTCTTCACAAGATCCAAATTTTGAAGGAGTGTAGCCTGATGAAATATGCGGTTTGGTTGAATAATGGAAATGAACATCACCCATGATCATGCCATTTGTGTCTCTAAAATGATTGGGGTTATATGGTTTAAATAGACTGGCCATAATGAGTTCACTTGTATAATAATAGTTGATGTCTGAAAAGAAGATTGAGTAGTATAATTAATTTTAATTTTAATTTTTTTAAAATATATAATAAAATAACTTTACCATGAAGATCTTGTTATAAAAAATCTAGTAACAATTTGAAAGTGAGATTGATCTTCATAACCCATGAATGGTAAAATATTGAATATGTGAATTGCAACAACTTGTTAAACAATATCCACTAGGCTACTGAAAATCAAAATAAAACAAAAATATTTAATATAAACTATATTTTATCAATATAATATATATATATATATATATATATATATATACACCAAAAGAGAAAACTTGAAATAATCATAAGCACTGCCAGCACCAAGGCCTGCAACCAAAAAAATAATAAGTAAAATCATTGAAACATTCATTGTCACTCACTATCTCACTAGCTCACCTCAAATAATGCGATCACTGCATTTAGGGTAGTATTTATACGATTTCACACCCATAAACACTCGATCAGCACAATATTTTAATTTTCCACTGGCTTTCTTCCAACAATCTTTGGCACGATCTTTGGGTCTCGTTCACCTTGACACGATCTTTTAATTTATAGATTTAGGGTAGTATTTATAAACACTCACCACGGTCCACACTCTTTTAATTTTTCACCCTACTTTCTTTCCAACAATCTTTAGGCCTCCTCCTAAACCTACTTCACCTTAGCACGATCTTTGGGTCCTTTTTTTTTTGGACCACCGTTTAGTCAGAAATAGAATCCGTGGAATTCATTATCACTTCGAAGTTAGAACCCACCCACACCACCCACACCCAAATACAAGGCATTTGTTAAGTTGTAAGCTGCACAGAAACTCATTCAGTAAAGGGTGATATTTATAGGTCTCATATTGATCTCACATGTTGAGCTTTGTATTTAAGGTTTTTGCAGTATTTTGTTTCAGATTGTATTATGCTAGTTGAATAAAAATCCTAACTTTCTCTTCTCTTTTGTTTCTTCTTCTCTTCTCTTCTCTTTTATTTTTTTATAATTAACATGATTTTAAAGCCATGTTTCTAAGCTTGACATTGCTATCCCGATTGAATAATCATGGTATCAGAGAGGATTACATGAAAAAAAAATTATGTCAAAAACATGTATAGTGAAATATAAATATAGGATAATCCATGCATAGTGAAAATGAAATATGCGAGTCATAACCTTCTCTTCTCTTTTGTTTATTCTCTTACTTCTCTTTTGTTTTTTTTACAATTAACATGGTATCAGAGCTAGGTTTCAAAGCTTGAGACTGTTGTCACGATTGAATAAACATGGTATCAATGCGGATTGCATGAAAAAAAAAAGTTTAATCTAAAAAACATTATAGTGAAATATGAAATATGGGATAATCTATGTATAGTGAAATATGGAATATGAGAGTTATAACGTTCATCCGAACAATAACCACCAGGCCCCTGCATATCAAAATAAAACAAAATTTAGAACTCATCCTATCCAAGTATAGTGAAATAACACTCACTATGGTCCACACTCTTTTAATTTTCCACCCTACTTTCTTTCCAATAGAGGTGGAATCGGTTTGGTTTGGGTCGGTTTGGATGAATTTCCAAACCAAACCGGTAATTTCGATTTGGAAAAAACCATACCAAACCGGACCAAACAGTTGGAAAAATAAAACCAAACCAAATTGGTTCAGTTTGCGGTTCGGTTCGGTTTGAAAGACGGTTTGAAGAAGATCGACGATGACGCAAGAGAATCGGCAAGGTGAGAGGTGAATTTGTGATAGGCGGGCGCCGATGGTCTCCAGTTGTGATGGGGAACAGGTGAGGTGCGTAGATGGGGAATGGATGGAAAAAGGAGAGTGGGTGGAATACGAAAAGGAAGGGAGTGAAAACTGAAAATCTGATTTCAATTTTCAAACTATTCAATTAACTGAAAAAAAGGAGGAATATGTTGTTTAGTTCGATTCAAACCAAACCGAAAATTAATCGATTTCAAACAAAACCAAACCAATTTTTTTTGGTTTTAACGGTTTGAAAAACCAATGGATTCGGCGGATTGGTTTGGGGTGGTTTAGGCAGTTTGGAGTTTCAGCCTAGTTTTGGGCATCGTGGGTTTATAAAAAAAAAATATATATATATATATATATATATATATATATATTCTTGTGAATAAAGTGTGAACCTTGGTCTGGTTTGATTTGCAAGTTTTCTTCTCCAAGTTCTTCAACTCTTTTTCCCCCTCGAACGGGAAAGCTTTTCTTGTGAAGGTATGGCCACAAAACGATAGTGTTTTCTTGATTTGTATAGTTTTTGTTTCTCACCGTTAATCCATCCGGTAAAGAGCAATTAAACAAACTTATAATCACTCTATTTTATCTTGTAAATCAGTAGTAAAGAGAGAAGCAATCCTTAAGATTTTGTAAACAAAGAGGTAAGTGAAAATCAAGGCCGAGATGCAAATTTCCAATCTATACACATTATGTCGTTTGAAAGCGCTTAGGGTTTATGGGTGTTCTTGGGTATGATTTTGCTCTTGTTTACTCTTATTTCTTGAATCAACTGGTTTCTTGGTAATCTAGTTGGTTAGGAGCTTGTTTGACTCTTTCTTAATAAAAATGAATGGCAAAATCACTGTAGATATTTCACTGTAGGAAAAACATTATAGCTCTGCATCAGAAGAAATTAAAAGGTATCAAGCCATCAGAAAGTGTAAAAAAGCCATATCCACACCAAAGAAAAGTAAGTACCAAGTATATATATATATATATATATATATATATATATATATATATATATATATAGGGTCACAAGTTATAAATACGTACGAATAACACCTGCTCCAAATGGTATCCTTCCATTTTGGCTCCTGGAGCATGTTTGAAAGATTTTAACCGCACGGATGGGAAGATTATCGAAAAATAAGCTAGTATGTCAATTTTCATACAATTTGGTGACTGTTTGGTCCTCCCACTTAATGGTTGAAATTCTGAACCATTAAAAGTTTTCCTAAAATAATAACCAAGTAAATGGGAGGACCAAACGGTCACCAAATTATATGAAAATGGACATGCTAGCTTATTTTTCTATGATCTTCCAATCTGTATGGTTGGAAATCTTTCAAACATGCTCTAGGGGCCGAATGGGAGGCCAAACCGAAATAAATAAGTATACCTACCTACCGGGATGTTAGCATCAGCCTATATATATATATATATATATATATATATATATATATATATATATATATTATTCTGATAAGGTAAGGAGTATGTTTGAAGAATTTCCAACCTTATGGATGGAAAGAATATTGAAAATACAAGATGTCCATTTTCATATAATTTGGTGACCGTTTGGTCTTCCCACTTAACGGTTAAATGAAGACCCTACACCTTCCCAAATTGTATGAAAATTGACATGCTAGCTTATTTTTCGATGTTCTTTTCATCCATACGGTTGGAAATTCTTAAAACACTGTGCAAGTAGGCTAAAATGGGGCGCATCAGATTTGCACAAATAAGCTACTTGGCCAATGCGCATATCACCTATATATATATATATATATAAAAGATTTTTTAAATTTATTACTATGGTTGTAAAATTTATATACCCAGTTGGATAAAACGGAAGTAGGGTTAGGTTAATAAGTAATGTTAACTTGGGTGGTCTTAAAAAGGAGTACATTTGTACTGATCCACCATTTATACTGTCATTGTGGTGTAAAAATCTTGAGAGGTTACCAAACTATGCTCATATTTCACTTTGGATACCAAACTTCAATTTGTATCTTTTTCATTACCCTACTTCTATTTTATTTCAAATGAGCCGCACTCCAAGGGATTCCGATTAGATTAGTTGACGTAATGTCACTGATTAGCTACACGTAAGGGTATTGAAATCCTAATTTACAAAAATCTTAACTAATTGAGTAACATTTGGAAAAAAAACAACATTTGAACTTGATTTCGACAAAGTCAAAGCGAACAATATTCGAAATCAAAATTCAAATGTTGTTCAATTAGTTATGATTTTTAAAAATTAGGATTTTAATTCCCTCCACTTGGCTAATCTGGCAGTCACGTCATACAATTACTGTCAGTTTCCCTCGGGTACCCTTCCACTAAAATCAAATAGAAGTAAGGTAACCAAAAAGATACAAATTGAAGTTCGATATCCAAAGTGAAATATGGGCATAGTTTGGTGACCTCTCAAGATTTTTACCCGCCATGGTGCTTGCATGTGTTAAATAGGCCTCCTAAATTGTCACAAAATAGTTAGCATGTTTTCTCAACCAAAAAAAGTCACAAAAACCTATGATATATTATTATAGTAAGCTACTATTTTAAAATAAATGCATTTTCTATCATGCTTTAAAAAGTCTGAGTAATAAAATAATAGTCAACAAAATGTTTTATACTATATTTTTTAATCAATTGAATAATAAAATAAAATATAAAAGAAAATTAGTAATTTTATTTTTAAAATTTTATTGAATCACTTTCCAATCTCTCATCTTCCTCCTCACTATGTTCTAACCATGTGTTAGTGTTCCATGCTTCCATCTTTTTGTGAAAAAGTCAAAGCATGTTGTTCACTTTCTTAACCTCTCAAGTCTCAACTGCATCACATGTTATGCTTATGTCTTTTTATTTTCTCTTTTCAGTTTTATTTTTCAGAAACATAGATAAAATGTGAAAAATAATTAAAATTTTACAAAATCGATAATATACTTTTTTTTTATTAAGGAGACATGCACCCCTAAAGGACATCAAAAGACGTGTTATAGGTTTCGACAACTCAAACAAATGAATGCATAAATGTACATCCAAGGCTCGATGTACCAAGCGTGGAATAGACCCGTGCACCTAAACACTCACCTTGTAAGAGGTGTGATTTGACTCTGGACCATCCACAGGGGAATTCCATCTCTTGACAGGGACACTTGTACCGATAGATCTTTTGGTCGTTGGTAAATCGATAGTATACTTAAACTCAAAATTTAATGTTAAAATTTGGAGGAGTGTTTTTTTTGGTAATCAAAATATTTTATTTTAAAATGTTATATATAAAAAAGCTGATTTTATCCATTTTCATAACCCAACATTTGGGGTAATAATCTTGACGGGTTACCGTATTAGGCCCATTTTTCACTTTGGTTACCCAATTTCAATTTATTTTTTTTGGTACCAGAAATCAATTTTGTTTCACTAGAAGAGTACCCACAGGATTCTGACCAATTTAATCCCACGCCGCTGGAAATTACACGTTGGATGCCATGTCAGCTTGAAAACCCACACCTTCGGTCCCCTTTTGAAAACCTCTTCTTCTTCTTTCTTCTTCACTGGAGAAAGGGCTGTGACATAGAGGGTTTTCTCCATCTTCTCCATCCGAGAGAAATCACAAACATCCCATCTCAAAAGAAGAAGGTGAGTCATGGAGAAATCCAATGAAGAAAGTTTAATTTATTTCTGAGAGAAAAAAAAACTAACCCTCAAAACAAAAGAAAGTTTAATTTATTTGTGTGGGGTTTGGAGTCTCACAAATCTATTGTTTCCCGAACATAAAACCGATGGCAGAGCACCATCGCGGTCCGATCATCTTCTGCAGCCTGGAAAAACCCACACAAAATTTGTACCCATAACTCAACCCACGGGAAAAGAGCTTAGAATTGAAGTCAAATGGCGAGGTTTTGGAGGTACCAAAAGTAAGAGTAATGGGCCAACACCCGACCATGGCTTACTTGGGCGAATATGTGATGTGTAGAACTCATTTTTTTTTTTTGATAAAGTGGATAAACCACATATTATTTATTGATAAACTTGTTAGGAGTTTGTTACATTGCTCGTACAGCGATAGAAAATTAAAGATACATTTCGCAATTTAGCTCCCTTTGCTGCATGAGCTGTTGTCTCCTCCCTTAGTTAAAACCGTCTACCCTGCTCGTGGCATGCCCTGGGTGGGAGGTGGATCATCTTCGAATTCATCGCCATCATCCTCCACTTGTCCTGGTGTTCGTGAGGTGAATTCAAGGTCAAGGCTTCACCGTGTCTCCCCGTTGCTTCCAATTTGAGTCGCTTTGGACGGAGGAGCCGCATTAAACCAAGAGAAAATGAGGAAAGTAATATCACGAATAATTCTTGAACAAACGCTTGTTTGTCTTAGAAACATCGCCTATTCCTTTCACCCCAAATGCTCCGTGCAATTGCCATTACGCTGAGATCCCAACCCCCGAAGGGTATTGTCCACCCTAGGAAGGTGGCCCCGATCCCCATATAGAGCATGCATCTCTAAACCATTTGCTCGTATCCCAAACAAGTTACAGAAATGGTTCCAAACTTGCGTTACAAAGGGGCATGAAATTAGCATATGTGTTACGGATTCCTCCTCCGCTTCACATAGATAGCATCTTGTTCTTTCCCCGCCCCAGTTTCGCCTGTGCAGGTTGTCTAGAGTTAAGATTCTATTCTCTTTTGCCAACCATGCAAAAAGTTTGACCTTTAGGGGGCAAGGTTGTTTCCAGAACCCAGGCATAAGGTCGCTTCGGGCTCCCCCGTCAATACGAAAATGGTACAGGGATTTCACCGAGAATATTCTCGCTTGTGAGCTTCCGGGCCTCGCGGAATCCGCCGCAATGGGTTGGGTTAGGGTTCATAATTGCATGCTTGATCAGTTCAAAACCTGCTTGCTCTCCGTCGTTGAGTGGCCCAAATTTTAAGGATTGGGTTGCCCTGCTCTAGTAGGGATTTTGCTTCCTCGGACCGCTAGGTGGTTCTTGATGGATAATTCCCGTAGGCTTGGGTAGATGTTGCATAGTGTCAATCCTCCCACGAAGTTGTCCATCCGCAGGTTAATCTGCTGCCCCCGCCCCCTGCATGGACTCTCAAGTTTGACAATGTTGGCGCTGCTTCCCATGCATTCCTTTCCTGCATCGCGGAGGCTCTATTCGGCGTTGGCTTGTGAGGGTCAATGTATCCCCTTCTGGAGTAGGCATCTTGGAAAATCTTCTGACATAGTCCTGCTCTGCCAGTAAGAATCCTCCACCACCATTTTCCTAATAGGGCCCAGTTAAAACACCTGAGGTTCAATATACCCCAGCCTCCATTTTCTTTAGGTCGGCAAAGTCTATCCCAGTTGACGAGGTGGTAGCTCCTTGTTTCTTTGTCAATACCCCTCCATAGGAAATCTTTTCTAATTACGTCTATTTTTTGGATAACCCACTCTGGGAGGCGGTAGGCCGACATCCAGTGGATTGGGATTGTAGAGATAACCGAGTTCAACATTGTGAGTCAGCCCCCATTGACAATAGCTTCCCCTTCCAGGTTCCCAGCTTGCCCCTGATTTTCTCTATAAGGACATTCCAGTCTTCTCTTCTAGGCCGGCCTCCGGACAATGGGATCCCCAAGTATCTGACTGGGAGGTTCCCTCTTGCACAGTTCAAGACTGCATTGAAGTTTTGTGTGTGTTGCTCTGATGCCTTGATCGGGATGATGGTGCTTTTTGTGTAGTTGATCCTTAGCCCTGATAGCCCCTCAAAAATGTAGAAAATGAGTTTTAGGAGTCTGGCTTCTTCAAGTCCTCCCGTACAGAATATTAGAATATCATCCGCATACTGCAAAGATGTGACAGTTGTCTCTTCGTTAGATCCAATTGGGATTCCCCGATAGATGTTGGATCTAACGGCTTCCGAGAGCATCGTTGGTAGCACATCCATGGCCAATACAAAGAGTAACGGGGATAAAGGGTCTCCTTGTCTAAGGCCTCTCTTGCTCCTTACATAACCCGCCGGCGTTCCATTGATGAGGAACTGCGCTTTGGAAGTAGTGAGTAGGGATCTTATCCATGACAACCATTTAGGGCCGAACCCCCTGGCTTGGAGAATTTCCATAAGATATTCCCAATCTACCATGTCAAAGGCTTTCTCCAAGTCGATCTTGATGATGGTCCCGTTACCATCACTTCCCTTCATCCTGTGTATTAGTTCCTACCGCTATTATGTTATCGCGGTATCGCCTCCCCGGATAAAAAGTCGCTTGACATTCATCCACAAGCTCCCCTGTAACTTCTTTAAGCCGATTGGCAAGAACTTTTGAGATGATTTTGATGGAGCAATTGATCGACCGATCGGTCTCAGAGTCCCGTGATAGCCTCCTCGGTGCTTCATTTTTCGGGATCGAGGATGTGTGCCCAGCTTAGGCGCTCTAGATTGGTCGTACCTGGTAGAAATCATCAAAAAGTCCCAGAATGTCTTCTCTTATGATATTCCATCCTTGTTGATAGAAAGTCATAGGGAATCCATCCTGCCCTGGGGCTTTGTCCGCCCCCAACTCTTTGATGGCCAATCTGATTTCCTCCTCCCGGAAAGGCTGCTCCAAGTGGTCCAGGTTTAAGCGCTGTCTTTGAGCGAACAGGCGATCCCAGGAGGTTTTATACCTCATCTCCTGTTCGGTCCCAAACAGGGCAGTAAAGTGTGTGGAGATGGCTTCAGTGATCCTGGTCGGGTCTGTAACGGTTTGTCCATCCACTTGGAGTTGGTTAATCCGGTTTGTATTTCTTCTTTGACTAGCGATGGTGTGGAAAAATTTTGTGTTTTGATCTCCTTGTTGTAGCCAGTTGACCCGAGATCGTTGTCGCCAGTACGCTTCTTCTTCGGAGATAATTCTTTCATATTCTCCTCTGTGGTTCATTTCCTCGTTTACCTCCTCCTCCGAGAGATCTCTTGCTTCTTTGTATTGATCTAGTGCTTTAATGGCCTCCAGTATGTCCTTTTTCCTTGCTAGCTTCTGGTTTAGAGTTTCTTTCTTCCATCGAACCAACTTGTCCTTGGTGAGTTTTAATTTTTTGGCCACTATGTATGCTCCATCACCCGTTAGCGAGTGCTCTTGCCAGTTCGCCCTGATCATCTCCCAAAATCCCTCTTCCTTGACCCATTCCCTATTAAAACGGAATGGTGATGGGTGAGGAGTGTGCGTCCCACATTCTAGATATATCGGGGCATGGTCCGATCTAACTCTAGGCAGTGCTGTTTGCCATATGCGCGGATGTTCCAGAACCCATTCAGTAGAGAGGAGGAATCTGTCTAGCCTGGCAAAGGCTGGCGCTTCTCGTCCGTTGGTCCATGTGTATCTTCTTCCCAAGAGGGGGGGGGGGGGGGCAATGGGGGAGGAGATCTTGTATCATCCTCTCAAAGTCCTCCCTTTCCCTTGTCCCGTGTGAAGAAGAGGTGGCCTCGTCTCTCCGGCGAGTGGTGTTGAAGTCTCCGCAAATCATCCATGATCCATTCCAAGTCCCCCTAATTTCCCTGAGCTCATTCCAGCAACTTTCCTTCTGGTTCGGGTTGCATGGGGCGTAGACGGTGGTTATCATCCTTGAGATTTCCGGATTTTCCTTTACAACTAGGACGGCTGAGATTGCAAATTGGCCGTGTATCACGCTATGGAGGTTGAATTTAGAACTGCTCCATCCAATACAGCATCCTCCTCTTGTATTCTCCGCCAGAAGATCTACGTGTTTGTCGAACATCGTTCCCCCGATGGTTCTCCAAATACCATTGCTTATGTTCTCCAACTTGGTTTCTTGTAGGCAGCATATATCTGCTTTATGAATGGAAAGGAGGTCTCGCACTAGGTAACGTTTCTTTCTTTTCCCTAGTCCTCTTACGTTCCAGGAAATGACTTTCATGAGGAAACATGTGTGGGCCCGGATTCTTGTAATAGGACAACCTAGTTGGTTTCCTTCCCTTCCTTTTCTCGCTCCTTCTCTTTCTCTTTAATGTGTTGGATATAGAGGGCCTTCAGTTCGTCCGATGTGCCCAAGTCCATCCCTACCTTGAGTGCAGTGTCCGTGAGGTCCCCTGCCTTGCCATTCACAAAGAGTTAGAGGAATTGAGGTATGGGAGTGGAATTACCTTTTGTTTGGAGCTTCCTCTTTGAGGTGGATGGGGCGATGAATCCTTCTTTTTCGAAGTCTTTTGGTCATTGGCTTCCTCGCCTCCCGCTTCGGGCGGATCGCTTCTCCGCGGGTGTTTTACATTGTTTCCTCCTCTTTTATAGGAGCGGTCTACTTTGGTGCTATCCTCCGTGTTGGCTCCTCTTTATGGTTCTCCGGTGTTTGCAGCTATGTCTTCCCACACTTCATTTGCCATGAAATTCCATGAACCTTGTATGAATCTCCAAGAATAGTTTGATAGGTCTATGTCCGGGGGTGGGCTTGGTATGGAGATTCCTTTGCCTGTGATCCTGGGAGGAGTGTGAAGTGCTTTGTTCTGGTTCTCCTTCAGAGTTGGACTTTCATTTTGACTGGGGGTATTGCCTACAACCTCCTGGTTGCCATTCAATTCCAAGGGTTTTGACCCTAATTGATCAGTGAGGTGTCCTGTGAGAGTTTTATCTGGATGTTCTTCTGTGGGCTTGTTTGACGGGCCTTCAGAGTGATAAGTCTCTTCTTCTTCCAGTTGGGAGTTCCATAGTGATTGGAACTCTAGTTCTATTTCTTTTCTCCAAAATTGGGTCCAAATAATCATCAACCGTGATCTTCATCATCATCAACCGCCTTTGTTTTGTGTTTGCATGCTTGGAGTAAATATAAACCGATTTAGTTGGATATTCATTAGCTTCATCATGAGAAATAGATTCAAATTCAACATTAATATGTTTTTTCCTTGTGTGCATATTTGCACCATTGCGTACCGCCTGTATGTTTGGATGAAAGGTGCTCAAAGGCCTCGTGATGGTGCCATGTGTCCACAATTGTGAGTCGGGTGATGTTTCATGTTGTTGATGTTGCAAATGATCATCATTTTCAAGCTGATTTTCAAGCTGTGCCACATGTCTTTTAGATGACTTGCTGGCCGTTGGATCGGTCAACCAAGAGTGCCTTTTATTAACCATGTGTTGGGAGGATTCATGCACGCACGGCACGTGGCCCTCTCCCTTGGCAGCTGCGCACTTTGAATTCTGGATTTGGTGAGACCTTGGACCATGAGAGTTGTGCTCGTCCAAGGTTATCTGAGTACGCCGCTTCTCCACGTGGCCTTTCCCCTGCCGTTGATCAGCTGTAGTATCCTTTCCATCTGCCCCGTCCACGTGTGGGCCATCTTTGCCATTGGTTTGTTTTGATTTCTCATCCCTTCTTCCACTCTGGACATCGAGAGAACGCCGTACACCGCGAAAGCGCCTTCTTTGCGCTTGGCGTGTTCCATGTGCCTCCGCACTCTCGAGCCGCAAGGCCAACCTCTTCCACCTCATGGTCGCGAAACCACCGGGTCCGGATGGGTGACTTTCCCTTTCTCCGCCGCCGCCGGCCGCAACCTCGACGCGTTCATCTTCTTTACCGCTTTCTCCGGTAGCAGGATCCAAGGCGCCGGATCGTCCGTTCCAGTTCCACTCTTACCTGATAACTTCGTCGAAGAATGGTAGAGTAGATGATGGCCGGAAAGCGTCTTCCCCGGCGGATTCTCACCATCGCCCCAAATTGCCCAATATAGAGCGGCGCATGGACGGCGAGGTGGATCAGATCTCCTATTGGCTTCAGAACCCTTGCAATGGTGTCTATTCTCCTTCCGAAGGTGGGCAAGCCTTTTCCGACGATCCACCGGATCTCATCCTTGATCTTCTCCGATGGGTCGGTGTCAAACGACCAAGGTTCGAATCGGACAATGAAGTCCGGAAATGTTATCTCACTGCGCCTTTCCAGCTCTCCGGGCGACGCCTCCGAGGGGCGCGGATCGTAAATTTTCCCATCTTCGTGATAGCTCCGACGCACCATTCCGATCCAGCTCAAGAGCTCCGCCACCGCCGCAAATACCTTCGTGAGAGCCACCCAAGCCTTTCGTGAGTCTTTGTCACGGCCGCGATCAAGCAAGATCGCCGAGCTCCTCTCTCTCCGCCAATGTAATTGAATCCATGGACAAAGAAGCGTGGTGCCGCTCCACAACGTCCGTGGTGGGGAGATCCACGGACCTCTCGCCTAATTGCCATTATGGCTCTCAAACCCTCGAGAGGTCTCCTCCCGTTGGCTACTTGTTTTGCTTGAAGGTCCGGCTTCGTTGTCGCCCGTCTCCGCCACGGAGTCGATAGTACCCAGCCCGGCGGGGTGTCGCAAGCCCTCTCCGCGACTGCCGCGTTAGCGGGCGGCAGACCTCAATACGCCGACACTCGCTCATCAAATGACCCGGTTGGCGGCATCTACCGCACACCTCGACCACACCACTGGATGTGATTTTTCGAGGAGGCGAGTGGCGACGGCGCTGGTAGCTGTTCTTATCTGAAGTATGTCTCGAACTTTCTCCGGCCGGAGGCGTACGCCGTTTCTTCTTGCGCCGGACTTCCTCCCATGGTGCTTCCTTCTTGGCCGCATCGTGTCGCTCCACCCTTGGTTCCTCCCTCTGTCGATCTTCATGTTGCATTCCGGTGAGAACTTCCACATAAGATGGGCTTCGTCGGCTACGTTCAGTCTCCCCCTCTTCTCCGCGTTGAACTTCACGCAAGGCTGGTATAGCAGGTTTCTCCGGGCGTCATCGCTCCTCCGTACGCTGGTGCAGTACTTCCCGGCGCCCCTTATCTTCCACCGGCTTCATTGGTTCCTCCTTCCTCCGCCAAACCCTTCCCATCGCTCCGCCGCCCAAGTGTCCTTCACTGAGAGAGTCTTCTGTTGTTGACGCCGTATGCGCCGCCGTCCGCCGGAAATCGCTCCGCCCAGCAACACTCCTTAATGCTCCCAGATGTAGAACTCATTTTTAAAAGCTAACCATTAACAAGAGGGTGCTCATCACATATATGTGGGCTACATATTCTCTAACTGGTCGATGTGGGACTAAATAGTTACAGATTATTAACCCAAAATTTGGTGTTGGTTTCTATTCCTCTGAGAAACCTCTAACCTTCACCTAAGCTCAACAATGTTGTCTCCTCTGTAACACGACTACATAGGCCTTGCCTCCTCTTCGTCCTCCAATGAGGAGGAGGTTGAACTCGGGGAACTGAAGGGAATTGAGCTGCGGCTTGGCTTGCTTGGGTCTGAGTCTCCGGATAGAAAGAATGCAGCGCGGTTGAACCTTGGCATGCCGAGAAGCTCGGTTTCAAGAGCAAAGAGAGGGTTTTTGGACACTGTGAATGGTCCTGGGAGCTGGGCTTTTGCTGGTGGGGGTGGATCCAGGGGGTAGTTTGGGAAAGGTGGCGAGCCTGCAGGGGATGATAAGAAGACTGAGGTTTCATCTTCTGCTCCTGCTGCGAAGTAAGCTTTTCATCTCTTCTTCTGGTTGAGTTTGTTGTTAATGAAGGGAATGCTGGTATGTTTTTTTGCATCAGTGTTATTATATATAGGCCAAGAGATGCATATGTTTAATGCTGGTATGTTTTTTATTTTTAACGCTGCCAAATGTTTAGAAAGTGATGAACTTTGTGAATAATTTTAAGTTTATGATGCTTTTTATTGTTTCTCCAGTAAGGTTTTGTCCCTTCTTCTCTTTGCAGTTCTTGATGATGAAGGGAATGCTGATTTGTTTTTGCATTAGTGGTATTGTATACACCAACAGATGCATTTGTTCTTCTATAATCTCTGTTGTTACCAATGTTTTTGCTTTTTCTTTGTCCTTTTTGGCTTGGTTTTTCTTTGATTCTGTTGAATGTTGGGAAAGTTGGTGAAATTTTCTGAATGAGCTCAAGTTTAAGAGGATTCTTCTGTAAGACTTTCATCTCTTCTTAGTTATTTACAAAGTTAATGCTGGTTTGTTCTTGCCTTTGCATTGGGTTTTTACCAATGCTATCAAGTTTAAAATGATTTTGATTGGTTTTCTACACTTTTCTGCAATCAGTTGACTTATAATTGATGTAATTGGTGAATTGTTTTGATGCTTTCTTTCTTGATAGAATTTGAATGGTGGTTGTTCTTACATTTAGTTTTTTTGATTGTTGTTTTGTATGGGTATAGGATTTGGCTTTTCCATTTGTGTTCCTTGTACTCTCAGAACTTTCTTTTGTATAATTCCACCTGGATGACTTGAATGAATTCTATTATCTTATCTGAAAAAGCCTAGATGTTGATCATCCACGCTCCATTCATTGAAAGAAAGTAGACGTTCTTATTTTCCAGCCAAAGTTTGTAGGCCTGACTCCTGCTTGTTTTTTTTAGCTCAGAGGCTTTTAACTTCGTCAAATTTTATTTCGGATAAGATGGGCTGAACATTATCATATGAAACAGGGCACAAGATGTTGGTTGGCCACCAATTTGGAGTTACCGGAGGAATACCATGGCTGCAAATCCATCCAAAAACAAAGCTGATGCTGCCTTTGGTTGTTTGTTTGTGAAGGTTAGCATGGATGGAGCTCCATATCTCCGGAAAGTTGACCTTAAAACATACTGCAACTAAAGGATCTTTCATTGGCTCTGGAGAAAATGTTCAGTTGTTTCTCCATTGGTGAGATCTATTGGTCTCATCCCTTATTTAAAAAATAAAAAGAATTCTAATGCACATGCTACATTCATCTAATAATTACTGTTTCCTTCCTTTTTGTGTCTTCATTTCCCACATGTCTTCTCTGGAAATAGTTTTAAAGCATTTCTAATTATTTCAAACTTATGTTGAAATGGAATAGTGAAACCTATTTGTTTTTGTTTTTGTTTTTTTTGTTTTGTGTGTGTGTGCGCGTGCGTGCTCAAAATTCAACAAAATCTATTATACTTTGTCATTTTCATGATATCAATAAGGGTTTACTACTTTGTAACATCGCGGTTTCTCAGGCCAGTGCACTTCACAAGGAATGCAAGGGAAAGAAGGATTAAATCAAAGTTGTTTGGTAGATCTTCTTCACGGATCTGAATATGTTCTTACTTATGAAGACAAGGATGGAGATTGGATGCTCGTTGGTGATGTTCCGTGGGAGTAAGTACATTATCTGTCATTGCTATGAATTTTCAAGTTTGTAATCAACTGCAGTGGGATCTTCTGCAACCTATGAAATGCAGTATATATGTTCACCAGTTAATCATATAACTTCAACCTGGTTTTGACCACACATTATCTTCTGGTGCAATTATTGACTCCTTTTCTACAGATTAATTTTTGCTTTTGAATTGCAGTATGTTCACCAACTCTTGTCGAAGGTTGAGGATCATGAGCGGATCAGCAGCAATTGGACTAGGTTGGTATATCTTTTGTAACAAAAACAAAATGAGTACCACATGATCACTTTAACGAGAATTTGGATTACGAAATGGCCACTATGAAGTTTTATAATGTCTAAGAGTTAAAATATATGCATGGTTGTATCCTGACTTGTACAATGGTGAGCGTAATTTTACTTCTATCCATCACATCATTCTGATCTAGAACTTCAAACCACAAAACTATGAAACATTGTTACTAATCTACTTCATGTATGCGGATGATATCCACTTCAACCTGGTTATTACCAATGATGCTCTCAAACGCCATCCAATCCAATATCTACCGGGGGATCCCCATTGGGGAGAATAGTGAACATACCATCTCGACACTACAGTATGCGGATGATATCCTGGTTTTTTTGCACTGGAGGCTTGGATGAGACGCGCATCCTGAAGTTAATCCTCTACTTGTTTGAAGGCTTCTCGGGTTTGAGGATAAACTACTCTAAAAGCGTGGTGATTCCGATTAAAACGACGGACTACAACATAGAAGACTTTGCACAAGTGTTAAACTGCGCCGTCGCAACCCTCCCAATTACGTATTTGGGAGTACCACTCTCGGGAGGACGCCCTAGGAAGGAGGATTGGAACACCTTAATTGAGAGAATCAGAAGGAAGTTGACATCGTGGAAAGGAAAGCTACTATCCATGGGAGGTAGACTTACAATGTTGAACTCTGTAATATCAACAATCCCAATCCACTGGATGTAAGCTTTCCGCCTGCCAGAATGGGTTATAAAAAAGATTGATGGCATAAGAAAGGACTTTCTCTGGAGGGGAGTTGATAGTGAGAGACACTGCTACCACCTAGTCAGGTGGGAAAAAATATGTCGGCCTAAAGAAAATGGGGGATGGGGGATCCTAGACCTCTGAACTTTCAATGGAGCTTTAATGGGAAAATGGTGGTGGCGGATCCTCACAGGACGAGTGGGTATCTGTCAGAAGATTTTCAAAAACGTATACTCAAGAAGAGGTTATATCAACCCTCACAAGCCAGCCTTGGGGCGGGCATCCCCATTCTGGAAAGGTCTTTGCCGGGAAAGTCCCCCAGTAATGGCCAACATTCGCGTCATACCGGGCTCTGGCAGTGAAACTAACTTCTGGATGGACAATTGGTGGAAGGGGCAATCTTTGAAGCACACTTACCCAGGGATGCATGAATTATCTACTACAAAACACCTAACCATCCAAGAGGCCAGATCCAGAGTCCAAAGAGGCCTATCGCTCCTAAAGCAGGGCCCCCTAACGGCTAATGAAATGGAGGACATGCCTCTGTTAATACAGACTTTATTAGAACCGGTCACAAACCCAGATGCACTGGATACCAGGGAATGGAGACTCACAAATAATAGAGCAAATCACTCTACCGCTTCAGAGTTGATGGAGGAATAAGAAGTGATCTCCAAAAGTATTCTGGAAGCAACCTTGCCCCCTCAAGACACAACTATTTGCATGGTTGGCAAGAGAAAATAGGATCCTAACCCTAGACAATTTGCACAAAAGGAAGTGGAGAGGAGACCGCACAACATGCTACCTGTGTGAGACCGAAGATGAATCAGTGAAACATTTACTTATAGCTTGTCCATATGTGAGACAGATATGGGATCACTTCGCGACCTTGTTTGGAGCCCACCGGGGCGGACCTTTATACATTATGGGCACTGTAAACACCCTCGAGGGTGAACAATACCCTACGTGAGGGGTGGTGCATTGCTGCCATGGCAATCACCTGGAGCATTTGGGGAGAGAGAAATCGACGGTGTTTTCAGGCTAAACAACGTGTTTACTTAAGAATCATTCGTGATATTTCTTTGCTCATTATCTCTTGGTTGGATGCAGCTCCATTGGCGAAACGCAGAAAGTCGAGGCGGCAAAGAAACCCGGCCGTTTAAGCCTGGAATTTACACAAAGCATACCAGAACAGGATAACAATGGCCAAAATATCGCCGGGGGAGAACCAGTAGAAGCCTGACGGGACACGAAGAGGGAGCTGCTTGATGTCATCAAGACTGGGCCAAAAGTTGTATTTTCATTTTCCTAGTATGACCAAGCAATGTAACACAACTTTATCCTAATCTAAATAAAATGTGGTTTATCCACTTAGTCAAAAAAAAAAAAAAAAAAATCTACTTCATGTAAGATTTATCATGCTACATTCTTCAACTCTTATTGTTGGTGAAGACCTGAATATAAAAGTTACTGAAAAATCTCTCTCAATATCTTGAACACAGATTGTTGCCGATTTGAATTCTAGTTTGCTGTCGATTGAATTCTAGTTTGCTTCCGATTGAGTTATATAATTCATCTCGCCACATAAAGTGTTCTAATCAATATCGCATTTCTCAAGCCACTCAATATATATGAAGTCTCTAAATCTTTATGCCACACGTATATCAAGAATTATATACTTCAAGGTATGCATTTAATTGGATATCGGTACATTTGGCAGCAGCACAAGGGGTTATGGAGATGCAAGCATTGGAGCGACATTGAAAGCCCAAAGATGAAACCTGCATAAAATGTCTTCAAGGATCATCGTAAGATTCAAATAAATAAATAATTTGAAATAATCTCAGTATGTTTAATGATTTTCTGTTTGGAGAAAGACCAACATCTAGTTTCTGAGAAACTTCTCAAGACAGCTTATAAACTCAAGGCATGTATGTAATATGTAGCTTTTGAATGCACTGTTTTGCAACTTGTTATAGTTTGGGCGGTATTTACTGTGTTGTGATGCTTGATTTACTGAAAATCTCAAATGAAAAATCCAAGTTTTTCTTGTTCTTCATTCAATTAAAAAACCAGAAATATATAACAGCGGCAACAATATTGAAGAAATATGTAAAATTTAGTTAAAGTATGTGTGAGGTGGCAGGTGGCAGGTGGCAGGTGGCAAAGATTCAAGAAGAAAGAATAAAGCACGCAAGGCAACATTTGAAGACATTGAAGCACCGGTAGTTCGTAAGAGCACGTACCTCAGCATGGGCGCAAGCAATGGTCAGGCAAATCTCGCTTTGACGAGCCGCAGCGAGTGTTGCAGAACATGGGCGTGTTTGGGAAGAGCACGGGCGTGCACTTAAGCATGGCCTCGAGCACGGGCATGCTGATGGCCGTGCACATCTCTGTATAAATTCTTTGTTATCCTCTGTTTACAGAATACGGGCGTGCAAAGCAAGAACGACAGTGCTCAAGCAGTAAGTTAGGGATTTTAAAGACTCTTTTGCCCGATTGAAATAGTATGGTCTTTGATATGAAAAAGCAAAGCTAGAGTTCATAGAAGGTGAACAGTACCAGGGTTCGTTGACAACCTCTTGGTTCATTACCAGTAAACCCGGTTGAGAACCGGTAATGCTGTTAAACTGGTTGACGAGGCAACCGATTACTGGCTGCTCTTTACACAAGGGACCCACATCCATTTGAAATGCAAGCCAACCATTATCACTAAGATCCAACGGTTGATAATGAAGAAGATAGCTGGAATTAATCACAGCCTTAGATTTCATTTTTCTGAAGCTTAAATTGTAACAAAAACACAAATTAAGACACTCACTTGATTTTGGAATGAAGTTCACTCTTGTTCTTTCTCTCTGAATCCCTGTCTTCTTCTTCATCGTCTATGTTCTTTCTCTAAACCCTAAAATTCCACATCATTGGTATCAAAGCTCGATTCTGGCAATGGCTAACAGCAAGAAACAAGATTTCAAGGATTTGGAGGCCATGTTCAAGGAGGCTGATGAAAGGCACTCCAAAGCTATCCAAGAAATCCGGGAAGAGCATAGCAAATCCATGGAGTCCATCAAAAGGATGATCCATGGAATTCCCACCACTAATCATAAGGTAACTTCCACTCCCCGACCTCAAGCTGTTAATAGGAATGATGGAATTTTAGGTCATGGTGATTCATCTATGAATGCTAGTCATTATGCAAAGCTTGAGTTTCCTAGATTTGATGGTTCATACCTTACTGAATGGTTATATAAAGTAGATCAGTTCTTCGAATTGGATCATACTTATGAGTTGAATAAGGAGAAAATGGCATCTATGCACCTTGATGGTAAAGCCTTGCACTGGTATAAATCTTTCTTGAAAACTAAAGATAAAGGAAAAAGGAGTTCTTGGAGGGAATTTGTAACAACTATCTCAGAAAGATTTGGGGAACAACTGTTTCTTGATCCTGTCTCTGAGCTCAAAAAGTTGAAGCAAACAGGATCCTTAGAACAATATTTGGGGGAATTTGATCTGAGTCTAAGTAAGACAGATCTTAATGAAGCTCAGGCTATCAGTCATTTTTTAGGGGGTTTGAAGGAGGAGGTAGAACTGTCAATCAGATTGTTTAATCCTACATCTTTGCAATCAGCTTATGCTTTAGCTAAAGTTCAAAAATCCTTATGGCAGAAAAGAAGGAAAGTGGAATTCAGTAATAATTCCAAAGGTGATAGCAGTGGGGTACCCTACAATAAATCAATTGCAAAAACCTTCCTTAATACAAACAGACCTGCCAATTCAGCAGCAACAAGCAAGGTGGGTGTGCCAATGGCTGGAAATTCTACTATGAATTAGGCAAGAAAATTATCTAGCAAGGGGTTAGATGAAAGGAGGAGGAAGGGCCTGTGCTTTTGGTGTGAAGAGAGTTTTGTTCCAAGACACAAATGCAAAAAGAAACAAGTATACATGATGACTGTTACTAATGAGGATGAAGAGGATCAAAATTCAGTGGAAGAAGATCTTGTATTAGAAGAAAAAAATGAAGTTGAAACTCCACATATATCCTGTCATGCTCTCACTGGAACTTACAGCTTCCAGACAATGAGAATCAAAGGTTCTGTAAGAACCAAAACACTATCCATCTTGATTGACTCTGGTAGTACTCACAATTTCCTTGACTCAAAAATGGCTTAAACAGCTTGGGTGTTCATTAGAACCAGTGAATGAACTCAAGGTATCTGCAGCCAATGGAAATGTGTTGACTTGCATAGAAACTTGCAAAGCATTCAGTTGGAATATGCAAGGGTATAAATTCAAGGCTGAATTCCTCATCTTACCATTAGATAACTATGACATGGTGTTAGAATACAGTGGTTAGCTCAGCTGGGAGACATCACTTGGAATTTCAAACAATTGCAGATGAAATTTCAATCAGAAGGTCAAGAGTTTACCCTGAAGGGGGAGGCAGATAATACCATGCAATGGATCAATTAGAATAAGATGCAGAAATTACTGACAAAAAATTCCCAATTATCAATGTCTCAATGCTTTGCAATTTCCATAATGGATCCTCAAAAAACTGCATCTCCAATGCAGAATGAACTCACAAGCAGGATTGGGTCCTTACCATCAGGAGTGGCCACACTTTTATTGAAGAATGCCCAGATTTTTCAGGAACCTAAAGGGCTACCACCTTTAAGGCAACATGACCACAGGATTTTATTGAAAGAAGGGGCAGAACCAGTGTGTAGAAGGCCATACAGGTATGGGGTACTACAGAAGAATGTCATTGAAAAATTGACTCAGGAATTATTAGATACTGGAGTGGTCCAGAACAACACTTCTCCCTACTCTTCACCTGTAGTTTTAGTGAAGAAGAAGGACAATTCTTGGAGAATGTGTATAGATTACAGAGGTCTCAACAATCTAACAGTGAAGAACAAGTTTCCCATTCCAATAATAGAAGAGTTATTGGATGAATTGCATGGGGCAGCTATCTTTTCTAAACTACACTTGAGATCAGGCTACCATCAGATAAGAATGCACACAACAGACATACATAAAACAACCTTCACTCTGAATTTAAAGTCATGCCCTTTGGTCTCACTAATGCACCATCCACCTTCTAAAGCCTCATGAATGAAATCTTCAAACATCAATTAAGGAAGTTTGTACTGGTATTTTTTGATGACATTCTAGTCTACAGAAGAGACTTAAACCAACATATCCTACACCTTGATGAAGTGCTGCAGATTCTGCTGAAAAACACATTATTTTCTAAGCTCAGTGAATGTGCCTTTGCCCAGGGTTCTATAGATTACTTGGGTCATATAATTACAAAGGAAGGCATATCTACTGACCCCAACAAAATAGAAGTGGTGAAGAACTGGCCAATACCTGTAACTATCAAGCAACTAAGGGGATTCTTGGGCTTAGCAAGTTACTATAGAAGATTTATAAGGCACTATGCCCTTCTAACCAGCCCACTATACTCTCTACTCAAGAAGTCTGAAAAATTCAAGTGGGGCAGCTCCTGTCAACAAGATTTTGATGAAGTTAAATAGGCCCTAACTACAGTACCTGTTTTGGCACTTCCTGATTTCAATCAATCCTTTATAGTAGAAACTGATGCATCTAACTGGGGAATTGGAGCAATTTTAATGCAGAATGGGCACCCCAGAGCTTACATAAGCAAGATGTTATCCCCCAGACATCAACATTTACCTGTGTATGAAAGATAGATGTTTGCTATACTGTTTGCTATCAAAAAATGGGAACAATAGTTGATGGGCAGACACTTCATAATTAGAACTGATCATCAACCTTTGAAGTACCTCAAGTAGAGCGTAAATTAACAACACCTACCAATACACTTGGATATCTAAGTTGATGTCATTTGATTATGAAATTCAGTACAAATCAGGGAATTCTAATCCTGCAGCAGATGCCTTATCCAGGATTCAATCTCCAAACATTATACTCCATGTTCTATCAGTCATATCAACAGACTTGATAGACATGATCAGAGAATCATGGCAGAAGGATGAGCACTTGTAAGAAGTTATTCAGAACCTACAACAAGGTCAGAATTTATCAAAATTCACTTGGTCACAGGATCAATTTCTTAGAAAAGGGAAATTGGTGATAGGACCTGATCCAGAACTAAAGGAAGTGCTAATACATTCAGTTCACAGCAGTGTATTGGGAGGTCACTCAGGAATACATGCTACATATCAGAGACTATCAGCAACCTTCTTCTGGAAAGGTTATGGAAATCAGTTAGGGAGTTTATAAGGAAGTGTGAAATTTGTCAAAGGTACAAACCTGAAAATGTGGCACAACCAGGGTTGCTCCAACCCTTACCTCTTCCCCAATCTGTTTTCACAGATATCACCATGGACTTCATTGAAGGGTTGCCTAAATCTAAAGGAAGTGATGTAATTCTAGTGGTGGTGGACAGATTGACCAAGTATGCTCATTTTATACCCTTAACTCACCCTTATACAGTAGCAATGGTAGCACAGGCATATCTGGATCATGTTTACAAACTACATGGTTTACTGAAAACCATCATCAGTAATAGAGATCCTATATTCATAAGTGCCTTCTGGAGAGAATTTTTCAAGGCACAAGGAGTGGAACTCAGACATTCATCAACATACCACCCACAAACTGATGGTCAAACTGAAGTGGTCAATCGATGCTTGGAGATGTATCTGAGGTGCATGTCTGGTAATCTTCCAAAGAGTTGGGCCTCATGGTTATCACTAGCAGAATTCTGGTACAATACTTGTTATCACACATCAATCAAAATGACTCCCTTCCAAGCATTATATGGGATACTTCCACCAACTCATCTCCCCTATCTTCCCAATTCAGCAATGACTTCTGTTGATTCCAACTTACAAGATAGAGAAGCAACTATTCAGGTACTTAAACAACAGTTGAATTTGGCTCGGGAAAGGATGCAAACTCAAGCCAACAAACACCGCACAGAGAGGAATTTTGAAATAAGAGATATGGTCTACTTGAGGTTACAACCATATGTAATTCTGTGACCCGTAGAGAAATTCCCAAATTGGCAGCCAAATACTATGGCCCCTACAGAATCCTAAACAAAATAGGGAATGTGGCCTACAAACTAGAATTACCTCCAACTTCCCTCATACACCTAATCTTCCATGTATCCCTCCTCAAGAAGGCTTTACCAACTGCACAAGTAGCAATAAAATTGCCATCACCCCCACTGCCAACAGCAAATGTGAGGCCTTTAGCAATCTTAAACAGAAGGATGGTCAAAAGAGACAACAAGGCAATGACCCAATGGCTCATACATTGGGAAGGGTCCTCTCCATCTAAAGCCACTTGGGAATTCGCAGATGATCTACAATTGAGATTCACAAACTTCCCTTGAGGTCAAGGGAACTTAGCGAGGGAGTATTGATATGAAAAAGAAAAGCTAGAGTTCAGAGAAGGTGAAGAGTACCAGGGTTAGTTGGCAACCTCTCGGTTCATTACCAGTAAACCCGGTTGAGAACCAGAATGCCGCTAAAATGGTTGATGTGGCAACCGACATCGGGTCAGTTTTACACAAGGGACCCACATCCATCTGAAATTCAAGCCAACCATTATCAGTCAGATCCAACGGCTGATAATGAAGAAGATAGCTGGAATTAATCACAACCTTAGATTTCATTTTTCTGAAGCTTATATTGTAACAGAAACACAAATTAAGACACTCACTTGATTTCGGAATGAAGTTCACTCTTGTTCTTTCTCTCTGAATCCATGTCTTCTTCTTCATCGTCTCTGTTCTTTCTCTAAACCCTAAAATTCCACATCAGTCTTGAAGTCATTCAACTAGGGTTCATACTCGTTCAAGAGAGGAGAGACACACATAGAGGAGGGTTTGAAGCAACAAGAGGAGGGCTTGAGATCAGCTTGGAGGCTCTAGGATCTTGGTCAAGGAGTAAGTTTGTTCTTGTTTACCCTATTTCTTTGGGTTGCAGCCCTTGTATGTGATACACTCTTTTGGAGACGAGCTTGAGGGTTGTTCAAGTCATCGGAGCACTCGTATTAGTGGATTCTTAGTTCCCCGCCCCCCGTGGAGACGTAGGCACCATGCCGAACTCCATGGATATCATTTATGTTGTGGTTGTGAGCTTTTTTCTATATCTCTTGCCCTATTTTGCATGTGTTCTGAGATAATTCTTTGACAAGTTGTTTGAGCAATCGATTGTGTGTGCTTGGAGCTTCCGCGAGGGTTGAATTTGTACTGAATTCTCCTTCACAGTATGGGTAAGACCGTAAGAGTATATTCCTTGTCATCAGGCTTTTATATTTTATCCAACTTTATTCTTTGGTTGTTCAGCCTTTTTTTTTATCTTTTATTATAATGACATTTTGTACAACTCTATTTATTTTTTATAATATGTTGAGGTTTTTGCTTGCATATACATGTAAAAGTTTAAAATTACTTAAATACCCTTACAAAAAGGATATTTGTCTGTGTATATGTGCAAATTTATTTTTATTATTTATATACCGGTTAACTTGACTTTGATTGTGTCAAACTAATGGATGGATTAAATAGAACGAGAGAAAATGACTAAAATATGTTTATTTTTTCTTTACTTTGTAGATTTGTGTTATTAGTAAATGACTACTATGGGTTTACTAATATACCCCTCTATTATATTTTTTGAATTTGAAGTTATTTAAAATTGCAAATGACCAATATGGGTTTCCTTATATACCTTTGTAAATATATATTTTTATTTTCTGGATTTTTTTTTTCAGTGAATGACCTTAAAAATTTACATTATTGATTTTCACAAACACATTTATAAAAATTTACATTATTAAATGATTTTATTTTTTGTAGAGAAAATTGATTGCATGCTCTTATAAAAATTTAAAATTGCTTATTTGTCCCAACAAAAATGATATTTGCTTGCATACTCCTATAAATCTATTTTTATATATATTTTTTTAATTTTTTCTTGTATACCCTTGTTGTTAGTCACAGTTAGCAGACATTAAAATTTGTAGATTTAACTATAGTTAAAACCTAACCCTACTCGAGAGAAGAGGGGTTTAACAATTGATGTCGGAGAGAAAAGGGGGTTAAGAAAAAGAGCAATGCTATTCATACCGACAATCCTTACCGAATCCCCTTCCCGAAACCATTGATTTTGACTCGAGATGGTGATGGTGATCATCCCGAATGATATTAATGGTTTCGAGAAGTCAATTCGGTAAGGATTGTCGGTTTGAATAGCATTGCTCTTTTTCTTAACCCCCTCTTCTTTATCCTGATAGAACCCCCTCTTCTCTCGTCTCTTTTCCCTTCTCATCAAGAAGAATAGCGAGCCAAAAAGAAGAACAAGAAGCCGGCTTCGGTAAACCCATCTTCTATCGAACATGAAACAAGAAGAATGTGCCAACAAGAGGCGAAGAGCCAACAAGAAGAAGAACAAGAAGCCAGCTTCGCTCCTAACATCACTGTCGGTAATCTTGGTTCCCTGCCCCCTTTTATATGTTTTTTTAGGGTTCAGGGTTTTAAGTCCCTCCTTTCTCATCTTTATATGATTGTTGTTTTATTAATATTGTTGTATTTTAAATATTTATTTGTAAAATCAAGGATTTTTTTTTTCTTTTTTTGCTTATTTCATGGTTTAATAATCCGGGATTCAACAAAAATGTGAAGATTTATATGTTTAATTTTTTACTCATGAATAAATGCACATATTTTAGAGTTAGTGGTGATCATATATTAGTTGTGTGGAGAATTGAATTTTTTTATTTTTTAAAAAAAGTTTTATGGTAGTTGTTTTAATTAGAAAAAGGTAATATTATATGAATTGATGTTTCGGATGTTTATGATAAAATAGTTGCTTATTTTTAGTAGGGGTGTGAGTGTGTGACTTTTCAAGTCTTTTTATTTAATTATTTAATTTGTTTACTTGAAGCCTTTGAATGAGTACGAGTTTTCATCCTTGACCTTCTACTTGCTAGTGGGAAAAAATCATTGGCTATGTGGAATTATTTCTTTTTTGAAGGAAATTTATATGCTATTGGGGAATCATAATGTTTCGAAGACTTACCTTGTTAATATAAGAATTGCTTGTACGTTCATATTTTAAGTTTCTAACATTATGTGGCCCTTATCACTAGGTGCAAGAAAACTCAACCAACTGGAGAGATGGGATCTTCAATATATTTCAAGAGAAGACAATTTAATAGCAGACTCATTGGCCAAGAGGGTCAGAACCAATGGTACTACCTTGCACTACAGAAATTCTGAAAGTTTGCCAAACTAGCTGAAAACTCTGATTGAAGACCTTGGCTTTATTTTGTAACTAAACTCTAGCTATCTAGCTCCTTTTAAAAAAAAAAACATTATGTGGCCCTCTAAATATAATATCTTTGAATGTAAAGAATACCTAAATTGAACAACTAAATATGGTTAGCTATAACTTCTAAATGAATACCTTCTGTAAATCTTTTTAAGGAACATGTTCTACTTGTCTAAGATATGTTTGTATTATATTGTTAGTAGACTCATACATAGGTAGGGTTCGAGCTTTTATCGAGCTGATCTCGAGCTTCAATTTCGAAATGAAATGAAGCTCGATTGAGCCAAATTTCAAAAAGCTCAAAATTTAATATTAATATATTAATATATAATATAAATATTAATAAAAAATTAATAAATATTATAATATATGAATAAAATATTTAATATTTAGTATTGATATATAATATATAATATAAAAAATTAATTTATAAATAAGTTTTTAATTTCAAACTAAATCCGAGATTTCAAAATTATAATTGAGTTCTTAATATCGAGTTTTCGAGCCGAGCTCGAGCTTTCAAAATTAAAATCGAGCCGAGTTCGAGCAAACTTATTCGAGCAAATTTCAAACTCGAGCTCGAGCTAAGCTATTTCGAGCCGAATTCGAGCTCAGCCCAACCCGATCAAGCTCGGCCCGTTTACAGCCCTAATGGTGCATTTTCTTTTGTGTAAGAAAAATGTTGGGTGCCCCCTGTGAAAGAAATTAAAGAGTTGATTCTAAGACATACAACGAAGATATTTGCAATATAGGAATTGATAAAGCACAATTTCTACTAAGCTACTGATTGCATTATGTTATAACACTCTAAAACCATTTTCGATGGGATCCCCTTCATAGATAATGAAACCTTGTAATTATCTTGAACTTAACTACTCTGCTATTTCGGAAAGGTTTACCAAAATTGGCTTCTTGTTCTTCTTCTTATTAGCCCGCTCTTCTTGATGAGTGGGGAAAAGAGATGAGAGAAGACGGGGTTTAGAGAAAAGATGGGTTTCTATCAAGATAAAGAGATGATTGTAATTCCTTGCCTGAGAGAGGATGGGTTTACTGGTTAATATCCAAAGAGGAGGGGTTAAGAAAAAACAGGAACACTTTGAATTATTTTTTTTTAAGGGTGGTTATCTAATTTTTTTTTTTTTAATTTGGGTTAGTTTTAACTACAATTTATCTAAAAATTTTAACGCTTAATAAATAAGACTAACAACAAGGATATATAAGCAACAAAAAAAACAGAGGTATACAAGCAAATATTATTTTTCTAGGAACAAATAAATAATTTTAAATTTTTATAAGGCCATGCCAGCAATTTTCTCCAATATAAAAAGATTAAAAAGTTAACCTCAATGGATGTAGCCCTCAACCCTTTTTTTTTTAATATTATCCCCTCTGAAAATATAAGGAAATGGCCCTACTTAGAAACATATACTAATAATATAAATCAATCCCCCACCCTTCACGCTTCTGATTCCAAATCTTATAAGCAATGCATCCTTCCACTATAGGTCACACCAACTTAATTTGTTCTCAATCTCTCTCTCTGTCTCTCTGTCTCTCTGTGTCTATGTATATATATATACTCAAATTGAATGTAAACACCTTTTCCAAGTATAGTTCTTTTACTTCTATATGAAACCATAATTTTCTAAAATAAAGTATATATAATAGTTTAGAAGTATACTAGAAAAAGGGTCTCCGCATTGTTCAAGATTTTGAAAAAAATAAAACGTAATCCATGTCTAAATTTAAGCAAATCTGAAATTAATATCATCAAATCAATTTTAAATAAATTTCACAGGATAGATAGACGTAAAATTAAAAAAATCTAAAATTCTAAGAAAATTTTAAAACCCCAATCTAGGTTTTTTTTAATTTTTTTAAAATTAAAATTATCTATAACCGATATATATCCGCTAAGTAATATAGATAGATATATATTTTTTAAAAATTAAAAATACTCCTATTTAGTAATATAGAAGATATATTTTTTAAAATTAAAAATATCAAAAATCAGAGAAAATTTTGAAATCTCAATCTATTTTGTTTAATTTTTTTAAATTAAATTATCTATAATTGATATGCTCCCGTTTAGTAATATAGATTGACTTTTTAAAAATAATAATTTTAAAACCACACTCCAAATTTCTGGCTTTTTTAGATTTTTTTTATAATTAAAATTAGACTCCTTTTCGATTAGTAATATTTATAGATTTACAGATATAAATAAATCTCTTAAAAAGGAAATTCCAAACAATTCCTTAAAAAAGTTAAAAAACCATGAATTCAAGAAATTAAGACTCAATAAAACAAAATAAAAATTAAAAAAAAATCCATGCATTTAAAACAAGCAAAAACCATGGACCTCCTCCTCCTCCTCTCTCTCCACAACCCAAACCCTAATGGCCACCACCTTCACCACCCTCCTTCTCCTCCTCACCCTCCTTCACCCCTTCACGACGACGGCTATCCCGCCGGCGTCGCCAGTCCAGTGCAACGGCACCGGCTGCGTCCTCTCCAACGCCTACGGCCTCTGGAACGTGCGTACTCCCTGCACCGTCCCTTCCGTTCTCTACCCCACCACCGAGGCCGACCTCCTCGCCGCCGTCGCCACCGCCATCAAGTCCAACCTCAAGCTCAAGCTCGTCAGCGCCTTCTCCCACACCATACCCAACCTCGCCTGCCCGTCAACAGGCGACGCCGCCGCCGTGCTCATAAGCACCGCCAAGTACAACACCAACGTGGACATCAACGTGGCAGAGAGAACAGTGACGGTGGACGCCGGAGTTGGGCTCAGAGACGTGATTGACAAGGTGGAAGCCGCCGGAATGAGTCTTGTGGCGGCGCCGTACTGGGAGGGAGTGAGTGTTGGGGGCGTCGTGAGCACGGGGTCGCATGGGAGCTCTTGGTGGGGAAAAGGAGGGGCGGTGCACGACCACGTCGTCGCGATGAGGTTGGTGGTTCCGGCGACGAGATCGGAAGGGTATGCTAAAGTTGTCACGGTGCTCGCCGGAGACCCGCTCTTCGACGCCGCTAGAGTTTCTATCGGGATGATCGCGGCCATATCCAAGGTATTGTTTTTCAATCTCCACAACATTGTCGGGTAAATTTACATTTAAAGCCCTAGGAAAATACATAATTATGTATATTACTATATTTTCCTTAAAAATTATATTTGAGTTTTTTATTTGCCACCCCAAAAAATAGCCAAATCAGTAATCACCTCCTCATTTTTTAATAATATCTCATAATCTCTTCTTTTATTTTTATTTTACTTATCATCCCCTAATCAAAATTTTATACTTTAACTTTGGTTAAAATATGTGATTATAATATATTTAAAGTGACAATTTTATTATTTTTATATATAAATATCATTTTCAATGATTTTTGTCACATTTTTTATTTTCCAAATCTTAAAAAAAATCAATTTAGCAACTCAAAAGGTTTACGATGCACTTACTTTTAGTTTTATAATGTATTTTATATTTTTTTTAATGAAAATCTAATTATTTTGTTTTACTTTGAATATCATAATTTTTTAATATATGTTATTAAAACTTAAATAAAAATATAGTTAATCATATATATTTTTTTTAAATTTAACAAAAATTTACTTGTAATCTCTTTAATAAAATCAAAATTTACTTATAACCTCTTTCATAATTTTTTTAATTACTTATTAGTCATGGGTAAATATCAATTATGAAAGATGAGGATATTTATTGATAACTTTTGGTTGGAAGACCTAACTCAAGGGGTGATAGGTAAAATAAAAATAATAAGAAAAGGTTATGAGATATGATTGAAAAATGAGTGAATGCCAAATGATTTGATTATTTTTAAGAAAATGTCAAATAAAAAACTCATTATATTTCTATATAAGCACTAGAATTTATATTATATTATGTTTCGAATGACGCATAGGTGACACTATCATTGGAGCCAAGGTTCAAGCGAAGCATAACGTTTTCATTCCAAAACGATTCGTCATTTGAAAATGATTTCATGGACCTGGCCAAGACCCATGAGTTTGCAGATATAACTTGGTTTCCTTCACAGCACCAAGCCATGTACAGGCTTGATGATAGAGTTCCTCTCAATACTTCTGGAGATGGTTTTAATGATTTCATTGGTTTTCAATCCACTTCCATGATTGTATCAACTGCAGTTAGAGCTTCAGGTACCCTGAACTTTCACACTATTAATTAATATATATTTTTAATGGATAGGAAAAAAAAAAGAGAAAACTAACATGATAGATAGAAAATGGTGTTTTGAAACAGAGCAAGTAGCAGAGAAGGCAAAGAGCATCAAAGGGAAATGCAGCCTAGCAAGCACTGCACTGGGTGCCAAGAAACTAGTAGCATTTGGCCTGAAGAACAACAAAATTATGTTCACTGGCTACCCTGTTGTGGGTTATCAAGGCAAGATGCAAACATCTGGCTCTTGTTTGCATTCATCATCACTAGACCTCCTTAGCTCATGTGCATGGGATCCAAGAATCAAAGGAGTCAAATTCTATGAAACAACTGCAATATTCTCGCCGCAGAAGTTCAGAGACTTCATCCAAGATGTGAAGAAGCTGAGGGATTTGAATCCGGATAACTTCTGCGGCATAGACAACTACAACGGCATGATGATACGTTTTGTTAAGAGATCAACAGCGTACCTTGGCCAGCCGGAGGATTCGGTTGTGATAGACTTCAACTACTTCAGAGCAAATGATGCCATGACACCGAGGCTCAGCGAAGATGTCTGGGAGGAAGTGGAGCAGATGGCATTCTTCAAGCATGGAGCGAGGCCGCATTGGGCTAAGAACAGAAAGGTTGCATTCCTGGGAGTTCAAGAGAAGTATCCACACATGAGTCAGTTCATTGCAGCAAAGAAGAAAGTAGATCCTCAGGGGGGGTTCTCCAGTCCATGGTCTGAGGAGATATTTCTGGGAAAAGAAGCTCATAAAGAGGATGGATGTGCTCTTGAAGGGCAGTGTGTGTGCTCAGAGGATAGCCATTGTAGTCCAAGCAATGGATATTTCTGCAAACCTGGTCTTGTTTATCAGGAGGCTAGGGTTTGTCGATATTCGTCTGCAGCTACAGCCATGGAATGATGATGCATTTGGCATAATAATTGGTCATGCTGATGCACTGTTGAGGGTTATTTTGTTTATTTATGCCTACAGAAACTAAACTATGCATGCACTCAAAAAAAAAAAAAGGTTTAATTTCACATAAAATAGCAAACAAATAATAGTTACGGAATTCTGCAGGCATAATTTAAGATGACAGTCAGACAAGTCCTTAGCTCCTAGCCTCCTCCATTAGATGTGATAAAATGCTATATTATGAGAAAAGAGAATGACTCTGTGAAGGGATTTTGCAGTAGTCTAAAATGTTTTCGACGTATTGAATTCATTCAAATGATCAAAATTTATGTACATAAACTAAAGTTTTTTGGTCATATTCAAAACAAGATCACAGATTGAGCTAGCCAGCAGCAGATCTCTAAAAGAGTCACCTGGAATGTTCTTCTGCAGACAAATCACGAGGAAGTGGATATTTGAAGATATACCATCTGTGTGTATCCATTGAAGACAGAAGCTTCGAGTCTTGTTAGACCAAGCCTCTGGAACACCCCAAATCGACCATCTTCGATAATAGGCTCAGGGGTCCGTGCTGGGTCATATCTTGTTTGGTGGGTGAGTGAGGGGCCAGCCACTGGTGGGAGCTCCCAGTATACATCTAAAACAGACTCGATGAACCTGCTATTCTGAAAATGTTCTGCATATGAGATTGCCTTATTGCTATGATTAAAATCATCCCGCATGTAACCCCTCACACCCCACCAGGCTTCACCTGGCCCACAGAGTTCATCGACGTTCACAGCCTTATCCCAGAATTTCTTCCTTTTCATCCTTATTCTGGCTTCATCACTGTCTTTGAAGCAGCTATGCCCACCACCTATGAAAAAGATAGACAAACAAGTGAAGGGTTGAGCAATAGGTTAACCAGCTTGAAAATTGACAAAAAGAGTAGCCAATGCAAATAAAGGGCAAGTTTGGAGTGGAAGAAGTTACAATAGCACCAATAAAATCCTTAATCACTGTAGTGCAGTGTTTAAGATAGCATAAACAGTCTCTTAATTTTTGGAAAGCAGGACAATAATATTCTATTTTTGTGCATTCCACTTGCTTTAAGAGCTGCAATCACTTTCTAAGTCTGTTATCCAGTGAATCCATATGTGCTTCCCTAACTAATCTTAATCTTAGTTTCAGAATATGGATCCAAAATGTCAGTTCCTGCAATTTCATTTAAGGAGGAAATCGGACAAGCAAATCCTGAAACCAGTCTAGGATGGTTGCTTGGTAAAACAGATAGTACGAAAATATGCTGATCAACTAACACAGCCTCTAAAAATTATGAAGAAACACAAATGTGGAAGCATAACAACAGTATGGTTAATGAAAGATGAAACAAACCCTTAAGTGATCCTTCGAGGCTTATGATGTTTACAACCATTGCTTTTAATAGGAGATTGAAAAACTAGCCATGTCTTTTGTTGCTTAATGGTTGCACTTAAGCAATCTACTCTGACTTTTATTTTGGCTTATTGTCCACCATCTAACACTAGAAATTTTATTCCGGAAAATAGACCACAGTAAATGGAAATTCTATATCTTTCTTCATGAAATCTGCTAGTGCCAGACTCAATCAAATGCAAATACGAACTTACAAAAATCAATCTCATACTCCACTACATCAAACAATAGTAAAAGATGTTCATCAGTATAACTAAAAACATTTCAGGTTAAAATATGAGACAGATACATGCATACCTCAAGGTATAAATATACAAGATAAAATATTAGAATAAAAGCAAAAGCCCACACCTCTAATGTAAAACTGATCACATATCTGTCTCAGGGAATAATGGTCTCCAGTCCCAGTGTCATAATTATCTTCAAATATAAGATTCTGAAATCCAGCCTTCAGTGCTTGCTTCACCCTACATAAACAGATTATCCAACATAATTCTTTATAACAATCATAGATTCATAAGGAAGTAAAATCAGCAAGCTGTCATTCAGAACTACATTGCATACAAGTATGATGTATACCTCGCTGAATATTGGCAAGAAACACAAGCCACTTATAATGGGAACATTATGCTAAGTCTAATGAGTTCCATAAACAATTCATGAAAATAATTTCAAATTTAAGGGAAGTCTCATTACTAGGCTACCTCTTGAGTTCATTCTGATGATCATCAAAGAAAACAAGAACCCGATTGAGATCTGTAATCTGATGTTTCTTTAGAACACTTCCCCAATCAACATTCCCAAAATCCACAAAATCTTTCCCTGCATAGTAGGTGCAATTTGCATCAACATAAGCTGGTCCCTTCCGCAGATACTTCTCAGGGTGCCGAGGTGAAAGGGATATAATCCGTGTCTCAGGTCTTGCTTGGCGCAGGACCCACGTTGAATGTCCTTTGAAAGCACCACTCTCTATCATCAGATCTGGCTTTAACCAGCGTGCAATGAACCATAGCCCAAAGCTATGGTCAAATCCCATGCCATTCATGTTATTCTTGATAGGCCTAGTTTCATAGATCGGCACAAACTCCTCAAGACCTTTGAGCAAGTCCTTTGAAGTCCACTGTACTGTTTTGCCCTGTTTAGATCTACCTTTTGCCAAGAAAAGTAATTTGAGTAAGAACTTACACTATACTCTCAATTCCAAGCATGTTTATGAAAGCAAACAGGGAACTTAATAGAAGCTCAACACAAGAAAAATTAAACAGTATCATCCAGTGCAAAGAAAGAAGAATCATCATGATCAAGCTCAATTAACCAACACCAAAGATTTTATAGACTGAGCTTGGACTGGGAAAACAGAGGAATATTGTCTTCTTGTGTTTAATTAAGTGAAAAAAGAATGGCAAAGCAAATGTTTTCTATTCATCTACATCTCTTAAATCCAAACACAACTATAACACAACCATAATGACAACATGACCACCTTGAAAGTAAACAAGCGAAGGAATCACTAGAAATGTAGCAAATTAAAGTTCAACATATCAAATTCCAAGCTATTTTCTACCCGAATAATTTATCTAGATTAACCGAAAATGGAAGCTAATAAAGAAGCACTATTTATGAATGCGATAGCTAAATTCTTGTTATTGGACTTATAATCTGGCAAAATGTGCCAAAAAACCTCAAGAATCAAGATCAAATTCCAATAAAAAAGAAGTGAAGGATCAAAGATCCACAAACCAAACAACATAAAGGAATCAAGATCCAGGGAATTCAAACGTACACCAAGGGACGCCGAGGGATCCGAAATCGGACGCGAGTCCTTCGAGGCTTCCACCCCCGAGGAAGGCGATGCGGGAGAGCGAGTCGTGGGTGGAGACGCAGGCGCAGGTGCTGGAGAGAGAGAAATGGGCGTAGACAAAAACAAGGATGACAAGGATAGGGATGGCGAAGGCGAAGGCGAGGCAAGGGGAAGGAAAGCTGGTGGTTGCGGCGGCGAAGGGGCCGAGGCGGGGGGAGAGGAGAAACGAGAGGCGGGAGTGGAGGGAGCCGTGCTTTCTAGTCTTTGACTCGTCGTCCCCGTCGTTCTCCTCCGCGCCGGGCGGCGCCCGGCGCGCCGACAGCGTGCTCTCGAGCATGGCGATGCTGTAGATCTCGAGATGAGCTTCAAGGCGACGTTAATGGCGTCCTCTGTTTTATTTTCTCAGTTTTCTTTAGTGAGAAAGGAGTGTATCTTTCTTTATTGATAAATTTATATTATATATATATATATATAATTTATAACTTTTTTTAAAAAAAAATTGGACAGTTTTGTTTTGTTTTATTTATTTTTTGAAATTTATAAAAAATAAAAAAAAAATAGTGGAAATCAAGAGGATCTATCAGTTTATAGATATTAGCCAATTTGTTTGAGTTTCAGTTGATAAAACTTACAAATGAAAACTAAAAATAGTATAGACAATAAATTTAATCCACAAGATATGGATGGGCCAATGATGGCTTGGCCCAAGTTTGTTGGTATAATGGGCTAGATGTTGAGGACGTCCTTGATTACGGATCATGGATCATAAATGCTTAAACAATAGCTTGAGTTTGTTTTCATTAGTGTTTAACCAAATGTTCATTTACCCTAGAAATCTTGACAAATCACATCTTTCGAAATTAAAAGAACAAGAAACCACGAAGAAAGTTTTTGTGCGTTTGTGGTGTCTTGCCTTCTCCGGTGAGTACACAGATGTCGTCCCCAAGAAACCATTCCTAGCAACTTTCATGTAAACTAACGCAACCAATGTGGCATCTAGCTCTGATAAGAAATGATGGATGGAGGTCCACTTCAAAAGGAGGTGACGCTCCTTGGACACTTGCCAAACCAAAAGCGGTACAAGACAGTCTGGTAGGACATACATTGCAAAAACACCTTTGATAATTACCACGGTCTACGCTCCATGCAACCCGTCCCTGAAAATACTCTGCTGGAATGAACTCAGGGAAATAAGAGGAAGATGGGATGGTCCATGGCTACTTTGCGGGGACTTCAACACTACCCGAAGATTGGAAGAGGCCAACTCTTCGTCTCACGGGATAAGGGAGAGGGAGGACTTCGAGAGGTTGATACAAGATCTTCTCCTTGTTGATCCCCCTCTCCTGGGGAGAAGGTACACGTGGACCAATGGGCGAGAAACACCGGCCTTCGCCAGACTAGACAGATTCCTGCTTTCCACTGAATGGGTCCTTGAGTTCCCGCGCATATGGCAAACTGCATTGCCCAGAGTACGATCGGATCATGCCCCGCTATGCCTAGAATGTGGGGCGCACACCCCTCATCCATCCCCATTCAGATTCAATAGGGAGTGGGCTAAGGAAGAGGGCTTCTGGGAGATGATAAGGTTGGATTGGCAAGGGCATTCATTAACGGGGGATGGAGCGTACATTGTGGCCAAAAACTAAAACTCACCAAGGATAAAAGTGACCCAGATGGAAAAAGGAAACCCTCAATCAAAAGATGGAAAGGAAGAGGGGTATTCTAGAGGCCATCAAAGTACTGGACACCCATAAAGAAACCAGGGACCTCACAGGGGAAGAATTAAATCAAGAAATAGTACACAGGGGAGAATATGAAAGGATTATTTCCGAGGAGGAAGCTTATTGGAGACAACGATCTCGGATCAACTGGCTACAACAAGGGGATCAGAACACAAAATTTTTTCAAACCATCGCCAGTCAAAGAAGAAATGCAAACAGGATCACTTTCGGCTCGGGTAGAGGATTTGACCATCACAGACCCAACAAGAATTACCGAGGTCATTTCTAGACATTTCACTGCTCTGTTTGGGACTGAACGGGAGATGAGGTACAAAACCTCCTGGGATCGCCTGTTCGAACACAAAACGAGAGTGAACCTGGACCATTTGGAGCAACCCTTTCAGGAGGAGGAAATCAGAAGGGCGGTCAGAGAGTTAGGAGCGGACAAAGCTCCAGGGCCAGATGGCTTCCCTATGACTTTCTATCAACAAGGGTGGAATATCATAAAGGAAGACATATTGAGACTCTTTGACGACTTCTTCCAGGGCACGGCTAATCTGGAACGCCTAAATTGGGCACATATCCTCCTGATCCCGAAAAATGAATCCCCCGAGGCTATACAGGATTACAGGCCAATCAGCTTGATTAATTGCTCCATCAAGATTATCTCTAAAGTCCTAGCCAACCGCCTCAAAGGAGTTTTGGGGGACCTAGTGGATAACTCCCAAACTGCATTTATTCAAGGCAGACTGATACACGACAATATAATTGCAGCTGAGGAATTAATCCACAAGATGAAGGGGGAAGACAACAATGGGGCCCTCATCAAGATCGACTTGGAGAAAGCCTTTGACACGGTGGATTGGGATTACCTTTTAGAAATCCTCCAAGCCAGAGGATTCGGACCCAAATGGTTGATATGGATACGATCCCTACTCACTACCTCTAAAGCACAGTTTCTTATTAATGGTGTGCCGGCGGGATATATAAGGAGCAAGAGAGGCTTAAGACAAGGCGACCCCCTTTCCCCACTACTCTTTGTATTGGCCATGGATGTGCTATCCACGATGCTTTCAGAGGCCGTCAGATCAAACATCTACCGGGGAATCCCAATTGGGATTAATGGGGAGACCACTGTCACGTCATTACAATACGCTGACGACATCCTAGTCTTCTGCACAGGGGGATTATCGGAGGCCCGAATTTTGAAACTCATTTTCTACCTGTTCGAGGGATTATCAGGGTTAAAGATCAACTATACCAAAAGTGTTATTATTCCGATCAAGGCCCCAGAACAACATATCCATGACCTCGCACAAGTCCGAATCAGCATAAGAGCTAACCTTCCAGTAAGATATTTGGGAGTACCGCTGTCTGGGGGTCGGCCGAGAAGAGAAGATTGGAATATCCTTATAGAGAAGATCGGGGGCAAGCTGAGGACTTGGAAGGGGAAGCTATTGTCACTAGGGGGACGACTCACACTTTTGAACTCAGTTATCTCCACAATACCAATTCACTGGATGTCGGCATACCGTCTCCCGGAATGGGTCATCCAAAAAATCGATGGTATCAGGAAGGAGTTCCTATGGAGGGGAGTGGACAAAGAAACAAGAAGCTACCACCTTGTGAACTGGGACAGATTATGCAGGCCCAAAGAAAACGGAGGTTGGGGAATCCTGAATCTCCGAACTTTTAATGGGGCCCTGCTGGGAAAATGGTGGTGGAGGATCCTTACAGGCAGTGCAGGAATCTGCCAGAAGATCTTTCAAGAAGCCTATTCCAGAAGAGGGTACATCGACCCCCACAAGCCGACAACAGGTAGAGCATCCCCGTTTTGGAAAGGCATTTGCCGGGAAGCCCCTCCAACAATGGTGAATATGTGGGTCAAACCAGGGACGGGCGAAACTACCAACCTCTGGATGGACAATTGGTGGGAGGGACTCTCGTTATGCAATATCTTCCCGGGGCTATATGAACTGTCAATCAAACAACATCTTACCATCCAAGAAGCAAGAATCAAACTACAGAGGGGCATGCCACTCCTAAAGCTGGGCCCACTTAATAACAAGGAACAAGAGGGCTTTGACCTGATTAAGCAGGCAATCTTGAACCTCAATCCAACCCCCTCCGTGACTGATACAAGGGAGTGGAAACTCACACCTAACAAAATATTCACGGTAAAATCATTGTATCATTTCAGAGTAGATGGTGGGATTCGGAGTGATCTAAAGAACCGGTTCTGGAAACAACCTTGCCCCCTTAAAGTCAAACTATTTGCATGGTTGGCAAAAGAAGACAGGATCCTCACACTCGATAACTTACATAAACGGAATTGGAGGGGGGAACGTACAATTTGCTACCTGTGTGAAACAGAAGATGAAACTGTATTACATTTGCTGACCTCATGTCCCTTTGTAGTGCAAATTTGGAACCATTTTGGGAGGATGTTTGGTCTACGAACAAGTCGATTCGAGACACATGCGCTTTGGGGAACCAGGGATGCTTTCTCTGGGGTGGACAATACCCTACGAGGAGGCTGGGATATGGCCGTGATGGCAATCACCTGGAGTATTTGGGGTGAAAGGAATAGACGATGTTTTCAAAACAAACAACGCGTTTGTTTAAGAATTATTCGTGATATTACTTTCCTCCTTATCTCTTGGTTGGATGCAGCCCCTTCGGCAAAGCTGCTCAAGTTGGAAATGGCAAGAAACCTAGTGAAGCGCAGTCTTGAATTTACCTTGGATACGCAAGGGCGGGCTGATGAGGGTAGCGATGTGTTCGAGGATGACCCGCCACTAACCCAGGGCATGATACAAGCAGGCATGATGGGATAGGTCAAGGAGGCAAGAGGAGGCGACATCTCAGGCAGGGGAGAGCACTAATAGATGTATTTTATTTCTCGTTGTATGAGCAATGTAATGAACTCCTATTAAAGTAACTTATAAATAAATTGTGGTTTATCCACTTTATCAAAAAAAAAAAAAACACCTTTGATAACCACCAACATGTTAGACGCCCTAGGGAGTTACAAATATGTAGTATGTGCCTATAGTTAGGACATTATCGGAGACGAGTGCAAGTGGGCAATAACTTGCCAGTAATGTGCCGTTGTCATCCACTGAGGCAGAAAAATGTTGAGTGGCTTGACAAGCAAGGACCACAACTAATGCAAAACAACAACAAAAGAGGGAGCGATCGGGGAAGATGATGCACAAAGTCAAAAGGGCCTTAAAGAAGGCCACCAGAGTCGCGCCAGTGTTGGAGAGCGCCCAAGATGCTCCATGGCCCCCATTGGAACACGAATTCCACTTCATCTCCTTGACCCTCGACAACTAGATGGTGGCGAGGCAAGAGGACCTCTAGAGCTACTCCATCGCCATCATTTGCAAGACGGTGGCCGGAATAAAAGACCCGCTAATGATCGCAACATTAAGGGTTTAACATTTTGACGAGGGATGACACTAGAGTTCTAGACCCCTTCGCAATGGTCATTTCATGGTCATCACCGTTTCATGGTCTGCTTGTTGGCCTTCTCTTTGACTTCCAATCTCTTCAACATAGATCTATGGAACCTGAAGAGGGCTTACGACGAGCAGTGGTGACCAATGCTCCAACACTTACTACTATTTTGTTACCATAGCGACACAACGACATGTATATTGAAGGTAATTAGGGACAAAGTCTTCCTTCACCCTCGACCAATGTGAAGGAGCTTTTGTTGATGAAGTATGGGCCGTGGTTAAAATCCTGTGAGGTCACCAACAATCATGCACAATAAAGTGCAATATCGGGAGCGGACAACACTTAATTATCATTAAGCTAGACGAAGGCCAACAACAGCTCTTATTGGTCATGAAGCTTCCAACGATGGTGACAAACGAACTAGAGGGAGCGCGACAGGGCAAACATAGTGAAGCTAAGCCCACATAGGGGTAAAAGTGCACAACCAAAGAGAAGGTTAAAGTAGTGGCGTAGGCACAAGACGTAGACTATGAAGGTCGCTAGAAACAACATAACGATTGTCGATGGGGGCTCAGGCATGGGCAAAAAGCAAGCGTAGAATGGTGCGCCAAGCCGCAAACATGTGCCATGCTGGTGTCGTACTGTTATGCGTTAAGAATATAATATCCTGATTTTTTTAAAATTAATATGAAATAAATTAAAATAAGGATTAGTGCTGAATTAGAGGGTAAAAATGTATATGATAAGTTTGGGGGTTAAAGTGAGAAATTAGAAAAAAAAAATTTAAAAATTAAAAAATAAAAAATTAATTAATTAATTAATTAGTTAATGAATTAATTATTATTTTCTAAAAAAAATGCAGCTAATTAATTAATTATTATTTTCTAAAAAAAAAATGCAGCTTCCATGAAGCCGCTGCCCTCTCCACTGCCTCATTCCTCTATAAATCAACCAAGCATCAGAAGATAGATAGAGAGAAAGGAAAAAAAAAGAAGTAGGAGAAAGAAGAGATAGGAAAAAAATCTGAGAATAGAAAGAAAGGAAAGTGAGAGAGGAAGAGAAGGAAAGAAGAGGAGGGAAGGTAGGTGGAGGGAGAAAAAGAGAAGAAGGAGAGAGACGGTCAGGGAAGAAGAAAAAAGAGAAGGAAAAAAGAGAAGAAAGAGAAGCTATTTTTCACTGTTTTTCTTTCTCTCATTTCGAAGTTTTTTAAAGGGAGGTTCTGACAAAATCAGGATTTGGGCCAAAGGTAAAACTACTGTTAATTTCTTGATTTTTTTTTTTAAAAGTCGTGGGAGTATATAGATATATATGTATAGATGTCCGTATTTTGGTCGGTTACACATATAGAATATATCCACATATATGTGTAGATATTCACCTTCATGGTCGGTTACACATATATGGATAGACGGATATATATAATTTCGTCCCGTGAGTGGATATTTCATCGTGGCGACTTCCCACTTTTTACGCTTATATAAAAATGGACTAAATAAAAATTGACTCCAAGGATGTGATATTAAAATTCTTTAAGGGAATAACCTCTTACGTGGGAGCCGAGACTTTAATAAGAAAATGGAAAAAATGGGAATATATATATAAATGAATAAGCAAGAAATTAAAACATTTTCCAAATGAATAACTTTTGGATATTTTGGTGCACAGGAAATCACCAGAAAGCTTAACCAGGAAGAAAGGTAAGGGATCCACTTTCTTGACGGGGTAACGTTAACCCTTTCCTTTGCATTTTTTATTGGATTCCATGGGTTAACCTTGAAGCCTTTTCATGGTTGGCTTTCTTTATGGATGCTCTATTACACGCTACAGTGGCTATATTTTTCTTGCCTCCTGATAAGCATGAAAATTTTGAAATCCTTTATGCTCCTATATAATTAAATGCTTCATTTCCATGTTTGGACAAATGTTACGTTGACGGGTAGGCCCGGAATTATACAACCCTCTAATGCATTGGGTAAAGCATGTCCCTGGAATGGGAAAATCTAGTGGATAAGAAGCATGGTGTCATGGCGGTTAGCCCTGACAATTTTATGTTATGACGTCCAGACTGTTCCTGAATTTATTTCCTATATTTGATGCTTATGTTTGATGTTTAATATTTTCCATGACTTTGATATTTCAATATCTTTACTCTCACAGTTCATGTTTTTACTCTCACAGTTCATGTTTACCTTACTGGGCTATTTCAGCTCACCACTTTGTTTCTTTGATTTCCAACCCCAGGTGAACTAGAAGTCTAAGGACGGACGTTGCGTACTAGGACTCTTGACAGCGCTTGAGAGTTTAAGTTTATGTTTTAGTACCTTGTTCATGTATAAGGGCTTGTAATATTGTGTCTGGTATCCTAAACTTCTAAACTCCTAAACTTTTGACATTATGATCTTGGGAGATGTAATAAATTATGTAAAGATTATGTATGTTTAAGCTATGCTTTGAGATTAACGCACCCGATCTGGAGCTCCCGGATTTGGGGGCGTTACAAAGAAAGTACAACCCATGTGGCACGGCATGTTACCCAGGGACAAGGGGCCCTTCTTGATGTGTCACCAGGGAGAGGCGTGAAACAATTGGCGCAGACGATAACTTAGATGCATGCATGTAAGACACGGGTCTTGCCATGTATCCATATGATGACATCATCAATAATTTGTATGATAGAGTGGATTGCACATTGGTTGATGTGAAGCCATGTGGGATGATAACATGGATGCCACGAGAGTGACATAAACATGCCAAACACTGATGTGGCAGATGATGTTGCAGACACATTAGCTAGTGACATGGAAACCATGTTAACAGGTAACATAGATGCAATATTAGTGGATGACAGGTCTATAATAGGGCCCAATAATGCCACATATCCACTCAAGCAGGCCGCCACATGTACCATTGCCTCATTGACACCCCTTATGGCCCATCAAACAGATCACGTTGCACTACACAGATAACTAAACAAACTGTTGTCCGTGGTGCCACATGGAGGGCCCTTTGTGTTGGACCCGACCATTCCCTCTAATTAGTCCCCGCTATGTGAAATGAGTGGGCCCCATCACTAACACTTGTGCGAAATGAGCAGGGATTTGAAAATTAGACCCTATGCCCATTTTGGGCCACCAGACCTAACACATTTGGCTTCAAATTAGGAATGGATTGGGGTAGGGGGTTTGTAATAGAAGAGCGCAAAACAAGGCTCGCCCACAACTCGGCAAAGGGTTAGTATCCCTCCCAATCCAATCCTGACCATAGCCTAGGCCCAAATCCATTTCATCAAACAAAAGTGCCCACTCAGCAACTCTTAGGACTAGGTAAGAACATAAAATTGGACCTTAACCAAGTATTGTTGTGATGCATATAAGGCTTCGGAACTCATCTCTAATATATAGTATAGAACCTAAGGTAGTTAAACTCCAATAAGTCACTCTCGTCATAGAATTTGGATTAAGAAGCCATGGGATCCGATGCTTGAAAAAGAAGGCATCATTGCCCCAACCTCATCCTCTTAGAAGTGACTTCAACACCCATACCACTAAAGTACAACCTCTACTTTGTCCACTATACCTCTTACACTTTCTGCTTGGTCGTACAGTGCCCTTCTAACTGCCACGTTAAGGATGGGAATCAACGTAGAGTTCGAGATGAACAATAAGGCGTGCTATCTCGCACATATGCACTCAGTAGAAGTTGAACATGTTACAACAGGCCAAGGGAACAACTAAACCCCCCCCCCCCCCCCCCCCATTCTTTGATAGTTTAACATAAAAACATAATGTAAAACCCAAGGATTTTAGGGATTAAATTTTATTTTGGGTTTTGCTTTCTAATTGATTGGTAAACGAGGTAAGCCCCCAAGTTATAATCAAAATGAAATTTTAGTTGGAGAAACAAGATTTCTAAATTTTTTTGATTTGTTAAAGGATTCCCCAAACTTTGAATACATGGATTGTATTAACTCCCTTTAATTAGTTGGTAATTAAACCAAGTAATAAGTTAAAACCCTAATTAGGGGTCAGAGGGGCCTTTTTGGTAATTATTAAAAGTTTGAGAATTTGGATTGAAATTTTCCTCTCTCACGTGAGAGGGACACGGATGCAACCTAAATAATTTCAGGGGATTACGGTTAATTTGCCGAGATAAAACCCTTATACGAGCAAATGAGTGGCTAAGATTGGAGGATCTAGGATTGGTGCTGATCGAGTGGAGTTATAGGGGCATCCGTGATGCCACGTGGCCCATTGTGAGACGTCCGGCCTTTGGAGTGTTGGATGCGAGGGGGGAGATGAAGATCCAGCCGTTGATTTGTTTCAAATCTCAGCGCTTGATCTTAAGGTTGTTTGATCCTAGGCAAATGATTAGAATCCGATCGTTGGTCGGGATTCAATCTAGGACGTTGATCTAACTAGTGTCGAAACCGAGGCAGTTTAGATACCGTTAATGTTAATCAAGCGATCCTTGCCGTTAATCGCTGAATACCCATCCCGAGGCAGGGGCTGCCGTTTCTCCACCGGCGAGAGCCGCCGCGCGCGCCGCCCCTTTCCCCGGACGTTACAAGCGGAAGAACCGCCTCGCCGAACGGAGAATGAAGGCGGGGGCGTTGGCGATCGATTCGCCTTCCTTTCCCCTATAAAAACCCCACCCCAGCTCGTCCTGAAGCAGCGAGAAGAAGGAAACCAAGGAGGTCGCCGGGGAGGGTTGGCCGGAGAAGGGAAATTCGGCCACAGGGGGTCTCTGTCGCCATTTTCAGCACCAGGAGAACCGAGAGCAAGGTATGAACCAATTCCCACTTTCAATTTTGTATTTTTCGCATCCTAGCTAGGGTCTTGAACTCGCCGGAGAAGGTGAACGTTGACACGAGTGGGGAGGCTCCGGGAGAGGGTGTGGGAGGTCGCCGGTGTGCGCAAGAGGTAGCACCGGCCGAGACTTAGCTTCGGCCTTGAGACACAGCGGTGAGAGTCCTCAGACGAGAAGCTGGTCCTTCCGTCAGCTTCTCCGGTGGGGCTCGGCCGTGAGAGAAGGGGGAAGATGATTAATTAATTAAATTAATTAATTAGTTGGTTGTTTAATCTTTTGGTTAATGGTTAATTAATCAAGCAAAATAATTGATTTTAACTTTGGTAGTGTGTAACGCCCCGACCCGGATTCTGGGGCCTCGGGCACGTCAACAGATCGGCCGTATCCAAGTGAAGACGGGCCCCACTCGAATACAATGCCTAAGTAATCAAAGCAGATAACAAAATAATAATCAAGTTTTTCAATTAACAGTAAATACTATCCTCAGAATAGTCACAGCGGAAATAAAATAAATCCTAAAGGGACCACAAGCCCTACACGAGTCCAGGCCCTACAAGGGTCTTAATAATAAAATAAAATGTCCTCACACAACAAAACGAATCCTAGAGAGATCCTCCGACCTCAACAAGTATCCCCCCTAACTCTCGCACGTCCCTGAGCTCGAGTCAACCTACTCCCAGGACCTGAAATGAGAGAAAGAAAAATATCGTGAGCTTTCGAAAGGAAAGCCCAGTAAGTACCCTGCAAGGATCTCAAAACGGTAAGATGAAACAAGATATCAACAATCAACGAATCATCAAGCAAAGGGGCTACACCCCAAACAAGCAGATCCTAGAATCCAGCTACGGCCCTCAGAGCCCTGGATGGGAATTTCAAACAACGGCTCCACAAAGATCCCCCGGGACAGCCAACCATCCGGTTGTAAATAATGATCTGACCTCGGTACGCCAATAGCGACCCTCCGGCATGGCGGCGAACATCGCGGTCGGTAGCGCCAGCCTCTCTCATGTCGACATGGTCGGTGATGCCCATTGACTTGAGGGGCAGACAGTATCGTCCCTCTGGCCGGGGAGTCTTAGAACATCAGGTGTCCGTCCCCAACGCTCTCGCAAAATCCGGAGCTTACCTGCTCCAGCATACACCAGCGGAAGAAACGAACTTCAGTTGGCACATACCTCCCGGCCAGCACACCTGACCATGGCCTATGATCAAGTGTCGGCCCACGGGTGGGCATGTCCAAAAAAGCATTCAACAAACAAGTAGTGAAACCTTACACTCGAATCCGGACGGAGCCGCGAGGGCTCACGCAGCGTTTCCACGGCCACGTGCAGGTCAACAGATCCTCGTGATCAGTAAACACTACCTTTAACGCTCAACCATACACACACAAAGAAGGAAGACAACAAAAGCAAGTATGTGTATGCACCAAATAAATAGATATCACAAATAAAGAAAATATGCCAAAAACAGCACATGCCAAATCAAAGAAACCCAAACAAGGGTGGAAGCGAGGCAAAGGTATCTTACAAATAAACAAGAATCAATAAAGCCAAGAAAGCCCATCACTGGGCGGGTACTAGGCAGAAGTAACTTACCTCTAAGTACAAATCAACCGGTCAAACGCAAATGTGCCAACGGTACTCAACGCTCCCCGTCGATATCTGATAACCATGGATTCATACTCAACAATCGTACACGTGATCATAAATTCCTTAACTTCTATAATGCATGCTTAAATTAAATGGGCCTGGCCCATTATTTAATTAGCTTGACGGCTTAATAGAGAAATCCTCTTAATTAAGTTCATAGATACCGTTAGGAAGTTTTCTTTCTTATATGTATTATTCATCATCAAGAAGCTATATACTGAATGTACTAATCTATTTCAAAATTAAATCAGAACTTATTAATATTAACCCAATCTTTTATTCTTGGTGAATGGGTTCATGCCTTTAATGGGTCGGGACCCGTTTATTTGCTAATTTCAAACCCATCCAATTCATTAGATGAAGACTAGATCCCATCTACTCTCACTTGCTAATTAGCTTGACCACGCCTGGCCCATCTCCTAAAACTGGTTCACTCATTGGGTTCCAGCTTCCGATCCAAATACCTATTGCATATGTGACCAGCTAACACTAGCTCAAAAATCTCTCTCTCTAGAGTTCTCAGATTACCTTTACTGGCATCCCTATTATCAAAGTAAATTTTTAACATCTAAGAATCCCAGTTAAGCCCTTTTATTAAGATAATTATGTAACTCCCTTAATTATTTATCATGCAAAAGCTTAGTTTTAATTCTAACGTTTTATAAACCCCCAACAAGAATATTAACACGAATTCATGAACCTTGTTCTTCAATAGATCGGGTAAAGAAGAAATCTCAAATCTTTAATCTGAACCCTACAATCATGGCCTCTTCACATGACTGTTATATGCCATGCCTGTACGTACTCTATTTCTAAAAAACTACAACAACTCACAGCCTTCTCACTTCTTTTACTTCTCCTTATGCTCACATACAATAACAATGGCCTTCATGAATCCCCAGGTCTGCCCGGTTTACAATTCAGAACCCAACACCTGCACCTCTTCTGAACTAGCTTGTCTAGATGGCTCAAGAATGATCTGGGGATCTCTCCCTCCCCTTGCAAGGCTCCAGTCCTACGACTTGGCATTCACCAGGCTCCCAACCCTTTGCTCATGCCCCAGGAATCCAAGGGCACAACAAGTTACAAATACCACTCAGCTCAACACCACAATCAAGATTGGAGGAAAAACTCAAACCATCTAAGACAACTGTAGGAGTTTCGGTACTCGATCCTAATGATAAACAAGATCATCACCCTAAACTCTCTGACATGCAACTACCCCAACCATCCAACCCTGATCTCCAGCCTCTACTAAAAAGCTGGGGCTCCTCTGATGTTAAGTAACCCTATCCTCCTTATAAGCCATTACCAAGAGTAATTAAGAACCCCTCACTCTAATCACCGCACCTCACCCTCCCCATAGAGAAATATGCATGCAAGGGTCGTTTTCTAACCTGATTACTGTGCTCTCCTCCCAGGCGAGTTCACGATCAGGGGGTAGCGGCTTCGTAGCGGCACTCCCTCTTCATCCTCCGGTGATGAGAAATCCACCAAGGCCTCCCTGTTTATATAACCACTGGGGAATTCATATTTCGAATCTAATAAGGTCTTTATCCGCTCGGTTTGAAGAGATATGAAGTCCGTTTGGAGCTTATCTGATCACGCGTAGAAGGGCAGCTTCGTTGCGGCGGCGCGACGTCGGCAGCGGCGGCGTTTAGCGGCTGGCGCCCGTCCAGAGCCCAGCTCCTGATCTGGGCCGTCCGATCCTTTAAAATGAAACGGTATCCATCAATCTCGTTCGTCCGTTTGTTTGCACGTGCATGGCTTATGTTGCCACTTTAGTAAACACCCCCTGGTTTTTGCTTAATTTATCGTAGTTCAAAGTCTTATAAGATATGAAACTCTCTCTCGGCCCATCCATTAAGAAAATTTCTTAATTGCGTCCTTATCCTGTGAGATGGGATAATTTTTATCCGGTCCTTTAAAGAAATATAATTGCACTCCGATCCCTGACATACCCAAATCTCTATTTAGGATTTTCCAAATCAGCTATTTCCCCTACTTAGACTAAGTCTAAGTTTTCTTTTAATTAAAATAAGTGCAATATCTTATTCATCAACTTAAATCCCAAAAATCTAGAATCTAAAATTTAAACTAGATAGACTTTTAATTGCATCTAAACTCTTTCTCCAATTTAAACCAAATTAGAGAATTATCCCCAATAAATAAGAATAATTTAAAAATAACTAAATTCTAAAATTATTCCTAAAAACCCTTGGGTTTTACATAGTGTGACAACTTATTAGATTGATTAATTATCTAGTATGATTAAAAAAATAATTGGAACTATAGTGTGACAATTATTTGATTAATTATTTTGTATAGTTAAAATAATGTGACTTTATAAGTGTGACAAATAATTAATTAATCGTATTGCATAGTTAAATAACTATATGGGACTTTGGTAATGTGACATAATTTGATTAATAAAGAAGATTTAAGGATCTTGATAAGATTTTAAATCTTGGTAGTGTGACAAAATATTAGAATAATTCATTATATGGTATGATTATTCTATGTGATAAGATTAAGTTGATTAGTTATCTTGCATGATTAAAATTATTTAGTAAGGCTACTAAATATTTTAATGAGATTTTTAAAACTACGGTGGTGTGACAAAATTGAACTAATCAAGTTAATTGGCTAAGGTTAGTCAAGTAACAAAGAGGGATCGGGTTGAATCCAAGCTAGTTAAATTAATTTGATTGAATCGACTGACTTGGGTTGGTCCAGTAGCAAAGTGGTTTAATCCAAATTTAAGTTAATCAATGACTTGATTAAGCTTGACATTGGATTTGAATAAATGGGTTAGGTTAACCCATTAATTGGATTAATTGGTGAATTAGATAAATGAAACTTGGTCAAGTTAACTTAGTTATGAAGTTGAAAGGTTGGAAATATTTGGGTGTTGTCTTTGGGGTTTATGAGGGAGGTTTGGAATGTGAAGGGTGCCATGGGGTTATGAATTTGAAAGGTTGGGATTATTTGGGTGTTATCTTGGGATTTATGTTGGAGGTTAAGAATGTGAAGAGTTGTAGAGGTTACACTTGTGAGGCCTATATAAAGCATGTAATGTGAAGCTTGGCATAGAGCAATAGCAAGTTTGAGAAAGTTTATGGGCCATTGGGAATCAAGAAGAGAGGTGAGAGGAAGGAAGAAAAGAGAAGAACGCTTGAGAGACTAGGATCTTCTGTTCAAAGGAGTGTTGAGCATGCTATATGTTTATTGCCATTCGGACCATTTTCACCGTTGGATCGTGCTGAAATTTGGTGAGATTATTCATAACTCTTTATTCTTCATTTTGAACGGTTAAGATTATTTTTGGTGTCCGGTAGAGTAGGTTTCTGGGGTGTGAAACAGAACCTATCACTGCTGATTTCCTGCACCGACCAGTTTCATCATTTGCTTCAATTGGATGATCATTTCTAATCTGATCGAACTGATTTTTGGTGAGCATAGTGAAGACTTGTCCTGACCCAATCTGAACTGTAACGCCCCGACCCGGATCCCGGGACCTCGAGCACGTCAACAGACCGGCCGTATTAAAGAAGAGATAAACTCAACTCGAATACAAGGCCTAATATTGTGATAAGCAGATAACATTCCATAAATTAAATAAAACTCGTGTTCCAAGGAACATAGAGTCAACAGGGTCCATAGGGCCTAAAATAGTCAGGTCCCTATACGGGTCCTACAAATAACAAAGCTCATAAAATAAAAGATAAAGGAGACTCCTAAAACCTCTAGTCTCCCTGTGTCCTCCCCTCGGGCTCCTCTCCCTCCTAAACTCCATAATCTGTAAAAGAGGAAAAGAAAACACATGAGCTTCCGAAAGGAAAGCCCGATGAAGTACCCTGCAGTCACGCGTGTCATGAATAGGAAATATGGCAACAATCGAGATCATAATATCAACAATAAAGTCCTAGGAGTCTACCACAAGCAAGTCAAAGGTGCGACCCACGTCTGAAGCCCTCGGGCTGCAGTAGTGAGTTCTAAGAGAACTCAAAATTTACTCCCGACGGTATGTCCGACTTTTTGGATATAAATACGACCTAGATGGTCGTTTGACCCTCCGGTCACAAGTCGGTAGAACTACCTCTCCTTACGTGTTAACTGCGATTGATGTACCATACCCATGGCGGGTAAGACCTCCGAGATTTGCTTCTCTGGTGAGGTACATCGAGGAAGGTCAGGGGGTCCTAACCCTGAACATTCCTAAATTGGAGCTTCCCTAGCTCCACTGAGTCCGGGCAGTAGAACATAGCAAACAGGGACACCAACGTCCCGGAAACAAACACTCATGCTCAACAGAATTCAAAAAGCGGATATGAGCGGCATGTATGGCATCGGCGATTGCATGTAATAAGAATACATAGCAAGTCCAAGAAATCCCGTTACCGGGTGAAAACTAGGCAAGTGTAATTACCTTAGTTCGAAGAAACTAGAAGTCTTTCTAGTCCTTTTGTGCGTGCCAACAACTCCCCGAGAGTATCTGGCATATAATGGTTTTATTAGAATCATTGTTCCAATAATTTCTATCTCTCTAAGTGTCCATGCATGCCTAACGTCCTTGTTGGGCTTAGGCCCACTAACGGGCCCTAGGGACCATCTCTCGGGTTACCGGCCCTTATTCCCATTTCAGTGTCCCTTAATTGACTTTTGGTCCTACCTTGGTCAAACCTAGTCAACTTTAGTCTATTTGTCGAGTCTGACTTTTATTAAGTCATTTTAGTTGAGTTGAGCCTCGTTAAATTGATCTTAACCCCTTTTTACCCTAGAAGGGCATTTTGGTCATTTTACAACTTTTTGACCCTAAGGTTTTAGGCTCCACCTTGCTTAGGGTTTATTAGTCCTTTTTGAATTTATTTAGCTTCCTTACTAAATAATTCTCATCACTCAACCAATTATCCCAATTTAAGAAATTAATTAATTAATTTCTATTTATTTCATTTCAATATTTCATAATAATTATTTCATTTAAATAATTATGTTATTTCCACATAATTTGTCTACATGTCTTACTACTTTGCTCCAAAGTATTTAATCAACATGTGTCACACATGTCTATTTTTGTAACAAATTAATCAAATGATTACTGTTAACCATTTAATTGTCACAACCACTAAGTTAATTTTGTCACATTATCATGCTTCAAAGTAATAAATCAACCATGTACCATAGTTTCAAAAATATTGTCACAATAACTAACTAGTGTACTAATTCAAGAGAGAAAAAAAAATATTAATTAATCAATATTATATCATACTGTGTTAACATTCATTTTATTAACTTTTAAATCTGTTAACTATATATATATATATATATATATATATATATATATATATATATTTCTATTACTATTATTATTATTTTTTTTTTCACTCTCTTTCTTCAACCTCTCTCCCTCTCCTTCTCTCGACCACGATCGAGCTCTATTGAGGTCACGGAGGCCGGCAGCAACTCCCTCCTTTCGGGGAAAGGGCTTCGAGGCGAGGTCGCGCCCCTTTTCCTAAGTTTCGTCGGGTGCTGACCTCCCTCCACCACCTACGTTGACGACCCCAAGCCTCTGCCACGAGCTACACCACTCCGGCGAGGTCGCGGCAACATCTCACACGCACATTCGATCATGTAAATGGGGTGAAGAAGAAAAGAAGTTACCTGTAGACTGAGGACGATGAACTATGCCTCCCGAGAGCTCCTCGTCGACGTACGCCGCTTGCCACCTTCCCGGCGAACTGAGAGCACGTCACCCTACCCGCGTCCTGTTCTCTTGCTTCGTCCGATCGTGACTACACGAGAACCAAGCTCAGTGGGCGGCGCGAGCTCACAGTGATGTCTTCCTCCTTTCTCCGATCACGAGCTCACCGGAGCTCCTTTCCGCTATAGCTCTCCGCTTCCCTGCACTCTATGTCAATGTTCAGCCCTGGCCCTGGCTTCTACCTTTATAGGCCGAGGAAACGAACACACGACGCTTCAGGGTGTAACCTTCATCCATCGCTCGGCCTTCTCGCCCGTAACGGCCGGGGAAGGCGGCGGGCTTCATGGCGGCGAGCGTTGGCGTTCGGGGTCACCGGCTCGTGTGAACAAACGGCCGGGATTATTTCCTGTGCTTCGGATCTCGCTCCCATCCCCGATCAACGGTTGCGATGGTTCTACGTTTGGTTTAGTATATGGAGGATTGAGATCAAATCTTGCGCCTCGGATTGAACCCGATCCTCAGATGAGTGGCCCAGATTTGATCGTACCGTGAGGGCTCTCTTTCATCCCCTTTCCTCTTGGTGCCTCGTATCTGGTTTGCGATAGATTGATCAGATCTACGCTTGCCACATGGCCCCCTGTGGGCCGTTATAACGCCTCGCGATATACTACGGCACGAGATGATTTAATCTCAGCCGTTCATTCTCTCTCTTAAAGGGTTCTCTCAAAGAAAATTTACCAGAGATCCCTGACACTTTTAAAATTACGTACAGGTCCATGGCTGTGAGAGGGAATAATTTTCTTTTAGTCCCCTAAACTTTTCAAAATTACCAGATAGTCCTTCTGGTCACCAAAAACCCTAGTTAGGGTTTTTAAATCCCTTTTAAAACTTAATTTCCCTCTTTTAACTCCCCATTTAAACTCTAGGGTATTAATAAAAATTTTTTTTTCTCTTTTTCATTTTTATTTCTTAAAATTCCCTGGATTTTACATGAACGGTAGAGATCTGGTTTGGAGGATCAGTTTGTCTTCAGTGTCTGTAGACATCTATACTCGGTGAGTTTCTTTAAATTCCTGCATCTCACTTATGTGTGGTGATAAATATGAGGATTCATATATGCACGAATGCATAGGTTATAAGGATAGATGGGGAATTGAATGAGTAAAGAATTGGTCCAAGGGTTGGAGTTTGACCTCCATGGGTGGTTTCATGAATTGAATTTATATACATGATCAAGAAAAGTGTAAATCCAATCTATATCTATCTTTGAAGGTTCATGAAAGCATGGACATGAGTAACTTGAGGTTGCTGGTTTATGGGAATGATTTAAGGATTAGCATAGGTGTTGTTTGATAAGAAGGCTAGAGAACTTAGTGGGCTTGACGAGTGGGCCCAAATTGTCAAAGTTACCAAGCATGATCGAGCTATATGTTAGGCTCACGAATAATAGATTGTCAAGTTGAACAATGGACTTGTTAACCAAGTGAAAAGTTGAGGGTCGAATAAAAGGCAAGACAAGGTTAAGCTAAACTACTGGGCTTGGTAGATGGGCCTAATTTAGCTAAGAAGACTAGAAACGGCCAATGAGGGTGCGTACCATGAAAGTAAGGTAGGACAGTTGACCAAAGTTGACTAGAGTTGACCAAGAGTTGAAAGTCAACTAAAGCACTTGGAAATGAGGGAAAATGGTCGGTAACCACGTAAATGGTTTTAAGGACCCGTTTAATTGAGCTTGGGACTACCGAAAGCGAGAGAGATATGCATTTGCATCTAGGATGTAGGGTTGTTGCTATTTTGACACTGATAGAGACTTTGCTATCAGATATCGACGTGGAGGCTTAGAGACACGTCAGGAGGAAACTAGGGGAGTTTCCAGCTCTTGTTAGAGGTAAGTACTTTTGCCTACTACCCCACTCTACGGAGTGTTCTTGACTTTTGTTATATACATTTCTTGTAAGTGCTCTTGCCTAGTTCCCTTATTTATTGGCTAGTTGTTTTCTTGATTTAATGTATGCTATTTGTTAGCATGTCTTTTGTTTGGTACCTGATATTCTTGGATGCATGCACATACATATTCTTTTGATGTCTTTCTTGGTATGTTTGTGATTGGTGTACTAGAGGTAGTGTTAACTGATCACGAGGATCCGTTGATCGGCACGTGGCCGTGGAAACACGTGAGCCTGTGCTCCGTCCGGATAGGAGTGCGTGGTTTCACTATCTCTTCGTTGATGCTCACTGAGCATACCAACCTATGACCAAGGCGATATTGTGGAAGTTCGTGGTGCTTGTGTGCGGCGAGGCGTGTATGCGTCAGGAGGAGTATCGCGTGCTTATTGAGCATAGCCTCCTATTGTGCAGCACTTGACCATAGAGACACCGCGGTGCTTGTGTTGGTGGTGGGTGTGTATAGGTTGAGTTTGTTCTACTGCCCGGACTTAGTGGAGCTAGGGAGTTCCGATAGGGGAATGTTCAGGGATAGGACCCCTAGTTTACATGCGCCTTGCTGGAGAGGCAATTCTACGGTGGTCTTACACATGGGTGGGCATGGTACAGCGACCGTGTGTTAACACGTAGGAGAGGTAGTTCTACCATTGCGGCCAGGAGGGTCGAACGACCAAAAGGTCGTGCTTACATCAAATAGCTGAACTTACTTGCCGGTGTGATTCTTTAGTTTTCTTGAGACTCATCACAGGGGCTCGAGGGCTTCTGTTACCAGGGGTCGTACCTTTGGATTGTTTCTGGTAGACTCCTAGAGTTGTATTTCTTGGTGTTGTGACCTTATTATTTGACATATTGCTCATTAATGTCTTGTGACCCCGCGGGGGTACTTACTGGGCTTTCCTTTCAAGCTTCGTAAACTACTTCCCTTCTTCTTTCTTTTCGGTCCCGAGGAGTAGGTGACTCGGACTCGGGAGTTGGCGAGGGTTGGGCTGATTTTGTAGAGGTTCGAGAACCTCATGTCACACTTGTTCTTGAGGTGGTGTTATTGTAGGACCCTTATAGGGCCTTGACCATGTGTAGGGTATGTAAACCCTTATTGATTTAGATTTTCGTTGTGACTCTGATATTATCTGATTATTAAATTTTGAGGTATTTGTTATCTGCTATGATTTCCTTAGGCCTTGTATCCGAGTGGGGTTCGCCTCTACTTGGGTACGGCCGGTCTGTGCGCGCGCTCGAGGTCCCGGGATCCGGGTCGGGACGTGACACATAAAATCATATTTAGAATATAAGAGTTTTGGGGAAAAGCAAGAAATGCTTCCTGGTTTAGGACTTCATCTCCCACCATAAAGGAGATATCTTCTGTCTATATATAAGAGACCAAACTCTCCATAATGAACAACCAAATCTAGAGACCAGTAGGTGGAGTCTCTTATGATGAGGGTTCATCATCCAACTAAAGAGACATGGGAGGTTGCTATATCGGGTAAAACAACATGTAGTTTGAAATGTCCAACAATTACATCTACCAATACATGACAAACTTGATTTTGGAAGACCAAATAAACTCCAAATAATGGATGTGTGTTACTGTGTATGGCCCTTGCGACCAACAACAAAAAAGTTGCTTATAGGAAGAACTAAAACTAGTAAGGACCCGATAGGGAGGACCTTGGCTAGTATGCGACAACTTCAATGCTACCAAACTACTGGAAGATATAATAGAGGGATACAAAACATACAGGAATTGATGGAGTTCCACTACAAGAAAGTAGGCATTTTGCGGTGAACATTTAGCGGCGGTTTATGTAAAACCATCGCTAAATGTAGAATTAGCGGCAGTTCTCTAAAAAACTATCACAAAAGTGTAATCATCCCCATCAGGATGATCATTCATACACCCCAAGGCTTGGGAAGAGTCATGGACTGCAGCATAGGTAGCCTATCCATCTGCTACCCGAGCCTCCCAACATTGGACTCCAAGCCAAGGAAATCACATTGGAGAATACTCATCAGCAAAATCAAAGCTAGAATTACCACATGGACAGATTACTATCACTTAGGGGGAGAATCAACTTGCTTAACTCAGATTTCTCCGCAATTCCAAACTACTAGATCCCTATCCATTATTTGCTAGAATGGGTAATTAGCTAGATTGACACAAGACGCGATTTCCTATGGAAAAGAGCAGAAACGTAGGCCAAAGTGTACATATTAGTGAACTGGAAATGGATATACAGACCCAAGGAATATTGAGGATGGGGGATAATAAACCTCTGTAGCTTCAACCTGACAATGCTATAAAAATGATGGTGGTGGCTCCTAATAGGGGAAGTAGGGGTATGATATCAAATAATAAAACATTAGTACTTCAAAAGCAACAAACTGAATCCCTTCCAAAAAGCTCTAGCTAGGGCCTCTTTCTTTTAGAAAGGAATCACTCAGCAGTGAGAGGCGTTCTTACATAACATAGCCTCCATGCCAAGTAAGGGAAACACCATCAACTTATGGTTTGATATATAAATGTATTGAGGGTCGATCACCCTATGTGATCTACCCTGCACTCTAGGCCCCGGTGCGAAAGTTGATGATCTCAGTGTGAAAACAACTCTCACAGGGCGAACCCCTGATAGCGGCAGGCCCCCTGTTAGTAGTGGGAGTGGTTGAGCTCAAGCTATTGATCAGGAAAATACAAGAAGGACCTAGAGAAGGAAGGGGCATCAGGAAGTGGAAACTAACAACCACAGGAATATTCTTAGTCAAGTCATTATACCGCTTCCTGATGGATAATAGTATTAGACCAACAATTATATTGGGTTTCTGGAAGCAACCATGCCCTACCAAAGTTAAACTATCTTGTCTAGATTACACATGCAAGACAACAAAATCTTTACGTTGGATAATCTGAGAAAGCGCAGATGGAATGGAACGCACATACTATACTACCTCTGTGAAGAAATGGTTGAACATCTTCTCACCCACTGCCACTATATGACAAGCATATGATAACACTTTACCCAACTCTTCCAGTTGGGTGTCACCCCTAAAGGATATAAGATGTTTATGGTGGAGGAGGGGGGTAACATTATCACTAATCAACTGCCAAGGGAAGCCCGCAAGGGGGTGGAACCTTCTCACCTTGACCATAGCCTGGATTGTGGGGTTGAAGCGAAACAAAAGATGTTTCATGACAAGCAACGAGTTTTCACTAGAACAATTCGAGATATCGACTTCCTAACACTTTTTTGGTTTAATGCAACTCACATATCCAAAAGGCCGAAGTTGATCGTGATGGAATTCATCGGCAAGAGGGAGTCTGCCATTCATAAGAGAAGATTCACTATAGCATCCCTAGGGATAGATTTTGATGACACCCAGGAGTAACGGAAGAGAATAATTATTCTAAGGGGTCCCATCTTCCTCTTGTATCAAATTCGTCAAAGGATTATATTTTTGTACTACATATAACATCTTTATTTTTTAATGAAAGTTGTTTATCACTTTATATATATATATATATATATATATATATATATATAGTCGGGGATAAATGGGACACTATTTATTTTGACACACCATTTGACATCCTTTTCCATTCTAGCCCCTGAAGCATGTTTGAAAGATTTCCAACCGTACGGATGAGAAGATCATCGAAAAATAAGCTAGCATGTCCATTTTCATACAATTTGGTGACTGTTTGGTCCTCCCACTTAACGGTTTTTATTTTATAAAAATTTGAACGGTTCAAAATTTCAACCATTAAGTGGGAGGACCAAACGGTCACCAAATTATATAAAAATGGATATGCTAGCTTATTTTTCGATGATCTTCCCATCCGTATGGTTGGAAATCTTTCAAACATGCTTCAGGGGCCAGAATGGAAAAGGATATCAAAATAGTGTGTCCCATGATCCTGACCCATATATATATATATATATATATATATATATATATATATATATATATATATATATATATATACCAGCCGTACTTGCGGTCGGCCGCACCTTATCATGGGAATACGTTATATGGGGACGTCCCTAGATTTGAAATCTAGGGATGTCCCTAGATTGGCCGTTGGATCAAAATCCAACGGCCAATCTTTAATTTGGAACGATTCATCAGGGAGAGCGAGAGAGCATGCGAGAGCGAGGCCGCCTCTCTCGATCTCTATCCCTCTGTCTCTCCCCGCCCTTTCTCGATCTCAACCTCTCCGCCCCGACCCGACCTCCGCCCAGACCTCCTCTTCGTCGCCTACTCCCATCCACCCTCCTCAACCCCCGCCATCCCGGCCCACTGCACCAAGGGCAACAACAAAGGAAGGAATCTCGCTCTTCTCCTTCCCCTCCTTTGATCTAAATCCAGGGGCTGCAATCGTAGTCCGGAGGTGCATGATTTTTTCTTTCTTTGTTTTTTCTTCTCCTCCACATAGCTTTAATCGTCTTTCAAACATTGTTTTTATTTTCCTTTTGTTTGGCTTTTTTGAGGTTTAGCATCTCAGTCTGTTTACAGTAAAGGCTTCTTTTTGATTATCTTAGTTATAATTAACTAGTTTTGTTTATTATTTGCTAAGATTGTGAATTGTACTTCTTAGGGTTTCTTGATTTCACTATTTCTTTCATATGTTTATCAAATTCAATGAGTTGGGTATATAATTGAGATTTTCTGGATTTTGTCTGCATTTCTCCTTCCAATAAAGGTTTAACATCTCAATCTCTTTGTAGTAAAGTTTTCTCTTTGATTATTTTAGGTTTCCATCACTATTGCTTATTATTTGTTAAAAATTGTGAATTATATCATAGGAAATTGAAGCAAAAAAAAAAAAAAAAAAAAATTTGCAGAAGGCACAGGAAAAGAAACTCAGGCTCCTGGCTGAAGTCAAGTACTGTTTCTTCATAAGATCGAACTGTTATTTCCTAGTTTTCACTTCATGCTCTGTGTTTCTTGAAAGCATTTGATTGAATTCACTGCATAAAGATTCATGATTAATTTTGTTATTTCAGATTTTTACAGAAGAGATTGTCGAAAACCTCATCTCCAGAATCATCGTATTTTCTGAAGAAACAGGCTTGAAAATCCCTGAACCCGGGAATTGAACCACGACATAATGTACTACTTCAACTTGAAGTTCATTCAAAAGACCGGAAATTGATCAAATCCTCTTGATAATGATTTAAGAAGGAATTAAATTGTTTGTTGAAACATGTTAAATTTGAACCACAAAATGGTGAAGAAATGGGGGAGCTTCAAATGGAGCAGGATCCCCCGAGGGCCATCGCAAATGACATCAAACTATCAATCTGCAGAGATATAGGAACCGGCGGAAACCGTGTTGGTAAAAGGAGAATTTCATGGCAAGATCAAGTAACTCTGAGGGTTGAAAGCTTGTGAAACCCTACTTTGAAATTCTCCCTTTTGTCATGTATTATATGGGTTGTGTAAAGGCAAATAAAAATTCTTATATATTCCTGTTAAAAATTGAAACTCTGTAGAAATTGCAGAATGGAAATTTTCTGAATTGAAGATTTGATATCATTGTGCATATGCTCAATTGAGAATGAAAGAAGGAAAAATCATATAATCCTCTTGTTTCTGCATTGAGGATATGATTTCATTATGCATGATTGATTTGTTATGAAAGAAAACATTATTCATTCATCGATCATTCACAGAAATCTGCAATCTTTGTACATGGATGAAGGATAACATTGAATTGAGAATAAAAGGAGGCTTTCATTGATTTCTTCACTGCATTTTATGTACATGATTTCATTTCTTTTTACGTACAGTAATACATATATACATTCAAGGTGATCAAATGTATGGGTTGATATGGGAGGTGTAATCAAGAATGCCTGCACCTTCCCACCCCATCCACTCTTCCCATAACTCCCAACTGGAATCATACATCCCCCTCATTTGATCATCATCATCATCATGACACCATGAATCCTGCCCTGCTTCTTGTTCTTCCTCTTCTCCCTCTCTCAAACTCTTCATCATAATCTGAAAACATTTAGACACAAACATTTATATTAATCTCTTAATCAGGATTAATTCAAGTGAGATAAACAACAAAATATTGTGGGATTTACTGACATCATAAGCTTCATTTATTCTGTGGAACTGAACCCCACAGTTGCTCCCCTTGCACACATCTGGATGATACTGCAACCAAACCAAGAAACAAACACATTTAATCAACAAAAATATGGAAGTAAGATTGAAGACAAAGATGTTGGTGAATAGTGAGCCTACCCTGTGTCCTTCTTAAGTAATCCAGTACTTAACTTTAATTCAAATAGTTTAACCATAAGAGAGAACCATTACCAATTAATCAACTAATGAACAACGCTTTAACCCTGAGAGAGAAAGAGAGAGCCATTTCTTCAATTACTTAACATTATTTTAAACAAAAACACTCTCATTAGAGACTAAACACTTAACTAATTATATAACCATGAGAAAGAGAGAGAGAGAGAGATGACCTGCAACTGCAAGGCAAGGTGGTCAAAAAGAAAAGAAGAAACCATTATTAAAAATAAACTAGCCAAACAAAGAGAAAACAATATCATAGACGATCCAAACCTTGGTACCAATCAAACCGATGATCATCACCACCCCGGACCCAATACTAATCAAAAAGCAACGTGGAGGAGAAGAAAAAAAAAGAAAGAAAAAATCACGCACCTCTGGACTACGATTGCGGTCCCTGGATTTAGATCGGAGGAGAGGAAGGAGAAGAGCGAGATTCCTTCCTTTGTTGTTGCCCTTGGTGCGGTGGGCGGGGATGGCGGGGGTTGAGGAGGGTGGATGGGAGGAGGCGGCAGGGAGGGAGGTGCAGAGGCGGAGGTGAGCTCCGGGCGAAGAGGTTGAGATCGAGAGAGGGCGGGGAGAGACGGAGGGATTGAGTTCGAGAGAGGCGGCCTCGCTCTCCCTGATGAATCGTTCCAAATTAAAGATTGTCCGTTGGATTTTAATCCAACGGCCAATCTAAGGGACATCCCTAGATTTCAAATCTAGGGACGTCCCTAGATGACATATTCCCTATATATATATATATATATATATATATATATATATATATATATATATATATATAAGTAGTGATAGGATGAGGCCGCCGCAAGTATCAGTACTACTCTTATATATATATATATATATATATATATATATATATATATATATATATATATCCACACACACGGGAGTGATACAGTACAACCGGTCGTCTTATTATTCATTTGCGGTGCCCTCCTATTTGGGCCCTTGGAGCATGTTTGAAGGATATCCAACCGTACGGATGGGAAGATCATCGAAAAATAAGCTAGCATGTCCATTTTCATACAATTTGATGACCGCTTGGTTCTCCCACTTAACGGTTCTTATTTTAAGAAAATTTTAACGGTTCAGAATTTCAATTGTTAAGTGGGAGGACCAAACGGTCACCAAATGTTATGAAAATGGACATGCCAACTTATTTTTCAATGATCTTCCCATCCGTACGATTGAAAATTCTTCAAACATGCTTCAAGTTCTCAAATGAGACACGACCGCAAGTTGCACAGTGTTTCAGTCGGTAGGACCGTAACACGTCTATATATATATATATATATATATATATATATATATATATATATATATATATACTATTATCATGTACGTGCTTTGCACGTTAATATTAATCACATAATAGATGAATAAAATTAAAATAATAAATATTAGTTACATAAATATTTTAATATTAATTAAAATAAAATTATTACATTATTGAGTGTTGTACCAAATCTATTTTTTAAAAGTCCAATTAATGAAAAATAATATCATTTAAGTACATAATAAATTTGTTTCGATAATTTTTATTTTTAATAAAATCTGAATTTTATTATTAGTTTAATATGTTCTTTCAAATATATTAAATAAAATTCAAAGTGGAAAAAGTAGAAAACTCTATAATTAAAAAACGACTATTATTAATAGATAAATAAGGGTTTTTTATTTTTTTTAATTTATTTTTTACTTATATGAAGAATAATGAATTGCTTCATACATGCTTTATTTGAAAAAAATTAATAATAGATGTTGCACATAATGACTACAAGAACACAAAATGATAAGAGCAATGTTAGAAGCTAAGTCTCAAGCAAATGTAAACAATATAAGGAGAACTTCTATGAAAATTATGTATATTGAGAAAAAAAAACACAATAAGATAGTAATCATTTAATGACCTATTATAGATAAAATATTTAGTATAATATTCAGTTATAGGCAATATAAAATTAATAAGTTCAACAAACAAGTATCAAAATTCAATATTTTTGTAAACCAATACACAAAAGAGAAATAATCTTTTGTAAATTAGGATCGACGGCATGAAACATTTGGTTCCCCATCATTTCTCGAAGAATCAAAGAGCAATATAATTCTTCCCATCATATTCACTATAACTACAAGCATCAATTGAATATAAATTTTCTTACAAAAGAAATACAAAAATGATATTCCAATACAAAGATTAGCAACTACGTATATAAGTTATACATATTTTAAATAAATAATATGTAACAATCTAGCAAAAAAATTCCTATGCAAGACATGTTATCCATATATGACACATTGTTGAAAGATTTATAAAAGCAAACCAAAGAAAAAATGAGTTCTAATACAAAATATTAAGATTTATTAGTTTTGAATAAAAATTAAAAATAAATTAAGGGATAAGGGATATGTTAGTATAAATTCACACAAATAAATCTCGTTGGTTTTATAGAGATATACATACATTATTCCAAGATATAGGACATCGTCTCTTCTAGTCATAGTAGTTTGAGAGTCATCTTCATAAATTTGCACAACCATGTAATGCTTGTAATGCTTTAATTCCATCTTCATAGTTTAAGAGCCATCTACAAACTACTCAGAAAGTTGTTGGATAGAGTTAAACCCAACACCACAAAGACACGAAAACAATACAAAATGTTCATCATATTTCATAATAACAAGCAATAGAGTAATATTAAATAACAAATCCGAGCATTAAAATTCAAAAGATAGGCAAAGGTAAAACAATTAATTAAAATATCCCTATGGAGTATGAAAGTCATTCATTATCATCCAGAAAGCTACCTATTGATTGATTTTGAAAACTTCACAGGTGCCAAATGTGAACGAATAAATATCGAGTTAAGAGGGAAGCCGTCAGACATGTCTTCATGGCTTACATAGTTGAAGAAGAGGAGGAAAATAGAAGGTGTCTAGAGAAGTTATCTTATGGTAGATGTGAGGGTTTCACCATTGAAAGGGAGGTGAAGTGGCCTCAAAGAGGTTGGTTACCAAAAAAGGTTGGAATTCTAATCATGTTACTTAACATGCTTTAAATTTGGGGGCTTAATCAAAATCATATACATTGTGGAACTCTTCACCTCCATTTTTTCTTTTGAAGAGAAATGAATCGATTTATGTTTTAAATGAGTAAAAGTCTGATAAATTTCTTATTCAACCCACTAATACAATAAACAATAATTAATATTGATTTAAATATAATGACACAATCAATATAAGACACTATATGAATATAAGTCCAACCATTCATATTCCATTAATAAACTCATTTTAGTAGTAATCAGCATTTTTTAATTTAATATCTATTATCATGAAAGTTAATAATTAATTAAAAAATATTTAAAAATTAAATAAATAAAATATGTTAAAGAGACATCTCACATACAGGCCAAAAAAATCAATTTAATGTAAATCTAATATAATGTAAACATACATCCAAAGAGTTGTAAAAACAATAACTAAAAATATATAATTATTATAAATTGAATTGATATAGGGTATTCTATCATGTACATCAAAAATTTTATAAAATAGTCTACCCAAAAATACTTTTACATTTCAAAATAGGAAAAATATGTTATATTTGGGGGCTTAATCAAGACCTGTAACTCTTCACCTCCCTGAAGAAAAATAGATCAATTTATATTTTAAATGAGTAAAAGTATAATAAATTTCTCATTCAACTCAACACACTAATAAAATAAATAATAAATTAATATAGATTTAAATAATGAAACTACCAATTTAAGCCCAACTATTCATATTCCATTAATAAACTCATTTTCGTAGTAATCAATATTTTCTTAATTTAATATCTATTATCATGAAAATTTAATAATTAACAAAATATATTTAAAAATTAAATAAATAAAATATGATAAAGACTATATCTCTTATACATGCAAGAAGAATCAATTTAATGTAACTCTAATATAATGCAACTTACATCCAAACACTTGTAAAATAATTACTAAAAATATATAAATTATTATAAATTTAATTGATAGAGGGTATTTTGGCATGTACATAAATTTTTTTATAAAATATGAACAATATATAAAATTTAAATAATAGAATAAAATACATAAATATTTTATAATAAATTAAATTTAATATATATTTAATAGGATATTTAAGATACATTCAATAGATTTGGGATATTATTAGAATTATGATAAATTATTGAGGGTAATTTTGGTCCATATATATTGAAATGTTGGACCAACAATCCGCTTATAGGAGTAAAATAAACCATAAAATCTACGTCCAAGCAAATACAAAAAACCAAAACTGAAGCTTATAAACCCTAAGCAAGACCATTAGTTACAATTTTTGTCACAAAACTAACCTGTAATACACATACAATGGACCAGGATAATGAAAGCATACATACCTTGGCATGATATTGGAAATAAATTTTTGAACTTTTCTTATAACTGTTAGAATAGATATATAACGACATAGACATATTAGATTGCAAAAAAATAAATTAAATAAATAAAAAAGGGTTGAGTATGATGGTAAAATTTCACAAGATTTACAAATTGTTTTAAAGTTCTTCAAGAGCATACCTCAACCTTTCTTTGCAGTGACTGCACATAGTTAATTAACTCATGAAGCAATCTTTTTTTTTGTTGGGAAGCTGTCCGTGGAAAATTTGTAAATCATACATAACAAATAAATAATTAACATTCAACAAGTAGTTTACATATTATCTGAGGATATCTTCAGCTACTTGTATTGTCCATCCGATGGAAAACTCAAACTTTATTTATAGTTCACAAAAACTTGGGGTAAAATCATAGATGAGTATATATGAATTAATCAAACAAAAAAAAAGGATTTAAATGCATATGAAGATCCAATATCGAAATTCATAATATTCTAAGAAAGAAGAGGGCATCAATTATATACCTCGTAAAATCATCAAAAAAATTAATTGTGACATTTGGTTTCCAATAAGAAATCCATTCTACAGGACCCTCTTCCTTAGACTCAACTTGCATATCATCCTTTACCTAAAAGAATTGTAGAATGCAACAGGTTAATAACTTAAAACCACCATATCAAAGAACAAAGAGGTAAATTCAAGTCAAACAACTTAATGTTTGAAAGAAATATTGGGAAATTAGAAAATAAATAGAAGGAAATAAAAGGAAAACGATCAAAAGGCATATGACAAATAATATGGACAATTAATTAGAAGATGTTTGTAGTTGAAGGATTAAGCATTACCTCAGGTGATTGTTTTTCTGCTGAATCCTTATTAGAGTTTCCCAGCAAGCTCCTCTTTTTATCATCTTTCGACTTGGGTAAGTGTAAAATCCATGAATTTTCGGAAATAAATATTTTGTTATTTCCTTGAGAAAAATATTAAATTATTTATTTCCCGCGATTAGTGTGGTGTTGGACTAAATGATTTATTAAATGGAAATTAAATTATTATGGGGTCTGTAGCGACCTAATAATAATTTTGAAAGAATTAAGGACCTTAAAGAAGTTTTCCCCTCTCACAGTCTTGGACCTGTGTGTAAATTTAAAAGTATTAGGGACCGCTGATAAATTTTCCACGAGAACAACTCTATAGAGAGGAAATGAATGGCTGAGATTAAATCATCTCATGCCGTGTTAAATCTCGAGACGTTATAACGGACAGGGAGGAGCCACGTGGCGCGCTCAGGGTAAATCCATCTGATTGTGGATGGATACGAGGCATGAAAAGAAGGACAAGGAGGGGAAGGACTCATGGTGCGGGCAATTGTGAACCGTTTATCTTGTGGTTATTAATATCGCGAGACAAGGGACTGAGATCTGACCGTCGATCTCTAAGTATCTCGACGGTTAATCTAAAGGAATGTCGGATACGAGGAAAACCAGATCAAATCGTAGCCCTTGATCATAATTAAACGATCACAGCCCTTTACCGGAGAAAGCCTATCCCGAAGCACCACCACCATCTCCCCGACCACCAACCGCGAGCCCCGCCGCCTACTCCGGCTGATTCAGCTGCGCCGCCGCCACTTGAAGGCGAGGTCGCGCATGGCGACCCCTTCACCGCTCCTCGAGGCCTATAAAAGATGGAGACCTGCTCGGTGTTGAGTAATCGAGCTCCAGTGAGAAGCTCTCTACTTCCTTCCGAGGTGTGACAAATGAGAAGAGAGGAAGGAGTTTGCCAGCGGTAGCGGGGTTTGAGCTCACAGTTCAGCGCGGAGTTGTCGCGTCCATTCCCATGAGAAGGAGTGGGCGGAGTCAGTGGAGGGAAACGTGCAGTTCGCTGCAGGCGCGACCGAGCTCGCCGGAGAGAAAACAGAGGCTTTCCCCGGATTCTTTAACACGGATCGTCGTCAACAAACCTCCTGTAAGTACTTTTGCCTACTACCCCACTCTACGGAGTGTTCTTGACTTTTGTTATGTCTGTTCTTGTAAGTTCACTTGCCTAGTTTCCACCCGGTGTCGGGTTTTTCTTGGACTTGCTATGTATTCTTATTACATGCCCTGCTGATGCCTTACATGCTGTTCATATCTGTTTTTTTTTTAATCCTGTTGAGCATGTATGTTTGTTTTCGGGACGTTGGTGTCCCGGTTTGCTATGTTCTACTGCCCGGACTCAGTGGAGCTAGGGAAGCTCCAATAAAGGAATGTTCAGGGATAGGACCCCCTGACTTTCCTGACAGCCTTACCAGAGAAGCAAATCTCTGGAGGTCTTACCTGTCAGTGGGCGTGGTACACTGACCGTGTTAACACGTAGGAGAGGTAGTTCTACCGACCTGTGACCGGAGGGTCAAACGATCGTCTAGGTCGTTCTTACAGCAAATAGCTGAACATACTGACCGGGAGTAAACTTTGAGTTCTCTTAAAACTCAATACAGAGCCCGAGGGCTTTTGTGTCAGGGGTCGTACCCTAGATTTGTTTGTGGTAGACTCCCAGGACTACTTTGTTGGTACTGTGATCTCATCGATTGACATATTTTCTGTTTGTGTCATTGTGACCCGCAGGGGTACTTACTGGGCTTTCCATTCGAAAGCTCATATGTTTTCTCTTCCTCTTTCTGCATTAGGGGTTTAGGAGGGAGTGGAGCCCGAGGGGAGGCATGTAGAGACCAGAGGTTTTAAGAGTCTCCTTTGTCCTTAATCTTTTATTTTATGAGCATTGTTATATGTAGGACCCGTATAGGGACCAGACTATTATAGGGCCTACTGATGACTCTATGTTCTTATGAACTCGAGTTTATTTTTATGTCATGGATTGTTATCTGCTTATCACATTATTAGGCCTTGTATTCGAGTTGAGTTTATCTCTACTTTAATACGGTCGGTCTGTTGACGTGCTCGGGGTCCCGGAATCCGGGTCGGGGCGTTACAGTAAGTACATTACAATAGCTGAAAATTAAAGAGTGTATAGTAATGGGACGTTTTAAGCCACATGGCAGTAATACAGAAGTCCAATTTTACTATAAACATCAGTCAATATCTTACGATGTGTTCTCCCAAAGGAAGATAACTGGATCATTAGGATCTAGAACCTGAGCATGCAAAGAAAACATGGCCATAGAGGCTCCTGTTGTGTTTTACAGGCTCCTGTTGTGTTTTACAGCTTAGAAGTCAGATAAATTTATTAGTTCAATGAAAGGATCATTATAGGGAAAAAAAGTTGAAAGACAAACAGTCCATTATATTTGCAAGGAAATCGCAAAGATACACACACATATGTAATACATAAACACTTCCAAATTTAATATTAAATTGTTTTTCCCAACCTTTTCATTCATTTCTCAAAATCAAAGATGCAATTTCTCAAAATTTCTCAAATTCCTTGACTAACATTTTTTTTTTATTTCATCCAGTTGAACATCTCTTACGTAATGAACAAAAGTAACGAGATGCAAAGAAAACTTACAGGAGGAGGAGGGAGCTTAGGGCACGGTAACTGCAGAGGAGGAGAGGGAGATAGGGCACCAGGAAAATTAAAAATGAGTTTCATGCATTTCCATTATCAAGGATTAAATGATTTACATTCAAGGTTAATGGAAGAGATAAGAAGGCGAGAGGTTGGAAACCGCGGTGAGGATGAGATAGAGAGGGATAAATAGATTGTGTTATTTGACATAAAACTAAAGGTAAATGGAAAAATATATTATAGGAAATTTTATTATTAATGGTAAATAAATAGATAATTTTAAACCTCATGAAAATTAAATAAATAATGTTATATTATAAATCATTAATTAAATAAATTAGATATAAACTTAAATAAAATAAAATTTATTTATTGAATAGAATTTTCTTAATCTATTAAAATTATAATAAATTTTATTCATCTATTTAAATTTAATTTGATATATAATCTTTAATTTAATTTTATAAACTATTTAAATTTTATAATATATTAATGGAAGAGGTGAGAAGGTGAGAGGTTGGAAATGGTGGTGACGATGAGAGAGAGAGAGAAATGGATTATGTTATTTTAAAATTTTGGGAATAATTTTTATTAATGCTAAATAAAAAGATAATTTTATTTTTTTATTAATATTAAATAAATAGATAATTTTAAACCTTATGAAAATTAAATAAATAAGGTTATATTATAAACCATAAATTAAATAATAAATTAGGATATAAAAGTAAATAAATTCATTAGATTGAATTTTATTAATCTATTAAATTTTTTTATAAATTTTATTAATCTATTTAAATTTAATTTAATATATAATCTCTAATTGAATTTTATTAACCATTTAAATATAATAATATATCAATGGAAGATGTGAGAAGGTGAAAGGTTGTAAATGGTAGTGTGGATGAGAAAGAGAAATTAAATAAAATTAAATTTATTCATTTAATTGAATTTTAGTAATCTATTAAAATTTTCATAAATTTTATTAATCTATTTAAAATTAATTTAATATATAATCTTGAATTGAATTTAATTTTTCAAATTTATTATATATGAAATTTAAGAAACATTTAATAGGCATTTAATATACATTTAAATGATTCAGGATACTATTAGAATAAAGATAAATTGACGAGGGTAATTTGGTCCACATACTTTGAAATGTTGGACCAACAATCCTCTTATAGGAGTACTAGTATCATGTACGTGCTTTGCACGTAAATATTAGTTACATAATAGATAAATAAAATTAAAATAATAAATATTAGTTATATAAATATTTTAATATTAATTAAAATAAAATTATTACATTATTTGGTGTTGTAACAAATCTATTTTTTCTAAAAGTCCAATTAATGAAATATAATATCATTAAAGTACATAATAAATTTGTTTCGATAATTTTTATTTTTAATAAAATCTGAATTTTATTGTTAGTTTAATATGTTTTTTCAAATATATTAAATAAAAATCAAAGTGAAAAAAGTCGAAAACTCTATAATTCAAAACGACTATTATTAATAGATAAATTAAGGTTTTTTTTTACTTATATGAAGAATAATGATTTGCTTCATACATGCTTTATTTGAAACAAAATAATAATAGATGTTGCGCATAACGACTACAAGAATACAAAATGATAAGAGCAATGTTAGAAGTTAAGTCTCAAGCAAATCTAAACAATATAGAACTTCTATGAAAATTATGCATATTGAGAAAAAAAAAACACACACACAATAGGATAGTAATTCATTAATGACCTATTATAGATAAAATATTTAGGATAATATTCAACTATAGGCAATATAAAAATAATAAGTTCAACAAACAAGTATCAAAATTCAATATTTTTGTAAACCAATATATATACAAAAGAGAAATAATCTTTTGTGAATTAGGATCGACGGCATGAAACATTTGGTTCCCCATCACTTCCCGAAGAATCAAAGAGCAATATAATTCTTCCCATTATATTCACTATAACTACGAGCATCAATTGAAGATAAATTTTCTTACAAAAGAAATACAAAAATGATATTCCAATACAAAGATTAGCAACTACGTATATAAGTTATACATATTTTAAATAAATAATATGTAACAATCTAGCAAAAAAATTCCTATGCAAGACATGTTATCCATATATGACACATTGTTGAAAGATTTATAAAAGCAAACCCAAAGAAAAAATGAGTTCTAATACAAAATTTTAAGATTGATTAGTTTTGAATAAAAATTAAAAATAAATTAAGGGATAAGGGATATGTTAGTAAAAATCCACACAAATAAATATTGTTGTTTTTAGAAATATGCATACATTATTCCAAGATATAGTACATCGTCTCTTCTAGTCATAGTAGTTTGAGAGCCATCTTCATAAATTTGCACAACCTTGTAATGCTTATTGTAAAATCCATGAATTTTTGGAAATAAATATTTTATTATTTCCTTGAGAAAAATATTTAAATTATTTACTTACCACGATTAGTGTTATTGTGGGATTAAATGATTTATTTAAACTAAATGGAACTTAAATTATTATGGGGTCTGTAGGGACTGAATAATAATTTTCGGAAGGTTGAGGACCTTAGAGAAGTTTCTTCTCTCACAGTCGCGAGGACTTTATGGTAAATAAAACAAGTTGAGGGACTAAGAGAGAGTACACCCTTCTCACAGAAGAAGGACTGTTTTGTAAATTGAATAAATGGGGGGACCTCTGGAGAATTTTCCTTCAAAGTTTTGATTAAACGGCTGAGATCAAGCCATCTCTGAGTGTGCTGATCTTAAGGAAATGAGCAAGGCTCTCATTGAGCCACGTGGCGTCGAGATGGAATCCATCCGATGCGTGGATCGATACGCAGGCAAAGAAGGAAAAGGGTTAAGTAAGAATAACCTTACCGTGCGGGCGATCTCTAAACGTTCATCTTGGATGTTGCTAGATACGATGCATGAGATAAAACCTTGGCCGTTAAAAACCTATAAAATCCTGGCCTTTGATCGCAGGGTTGACGGATCCGAGACAGGCCAGAGACCGTCGGTGACCATCGTGCGATCTTCACCGTAGATCGCTGGATGTTGATCACGAGGCGACGCCACCACCTCCTTCAGCCGCCAGCAACGTTCTCGCGCGAGGCCCGCCGGCTGTCCCGACCGTTTCGCGCGAGAAACCCGGTCGTCGCCGGCGTAGTGTTACCCTGGGAGATGACGGTCCGCCTGTTTTGCTAGGGCTATAAAAGGGGGACACCACCCCACTGTTTCGTCACACTTTCGCCCGAGCCCCTCCAGTCTCCGGTGAGGTGACAGAGGAGAAGAGAGAGAAGCCTAGAGAGCTCGTCTTGGCTTTTGAGCTCACGGTCTCTTGAGCCTGATAACACAGAGAGGGAGGAGAAGTCGGGTTAGAGAGGGTGGAGTTACACGAGCGGCTGTGCTCGCCGGAGAAGGTGACGCAGTTGCAGGGCAACCAGAAGAACTCTCGCGGAACCAAACGTCGTCCCCAACTCTCCGGTAAGTCCTTCTCTCTGTGCTGCGTCATTAGAGTAGGTTGCATGCATTACTGGAGTGTGAGCTCGTCGGAGAGAGTCGACCCCGTGGCCGAACACGACGGAGATCTCCAGCGACAGAGGCGAGGCCGGTGGCGTATTAGATGGGGCCAGTCGTGGTCGTGAGGCTCTCGGTGACGGGGACCGAGCACGGGCAGACGCCCGGAGCCGCCGGAGAAGAGGGCAAGAGGCGTCGACGCCGTCGGTCGCGCGAAAGAGAAAAGAAGAAAGTGAAGTAAAAAAATAATAATAATATGTTAATGTTTTAATTAAAAGGCAGACTTAGGGATTTTGATAAATCATAACTCTGTTAATGTGACATATTAGCTAAACTAATGGATTTAGCTAGCTAATATATTTTTGTTGGGCTAAGATATTAACAGATTATTTGTGACAATAATTCTTATATAATTGCTAGTATAGTTTGCTAATTATTGTTATATAATGTTAGTAGTGTGACCAAATATTGGTTAATCCATTTATTTTGGCCTAAGATACTAGTTAAATTGTTAACTAGTAGAGGTAATGAATTTTGAAACTATAGAGTGTGACAAATTATTAGCATGATTAATAATTTGAAAACTATAGTGAGACATAGATGAAAAGTTAATCGATTAATGAAATTGATTAAAGTGAAATACTTTAGAGTGTGACACATGTTCAATTAATCAATCAAAGGATATAAATCTTTGAAAGTGGAATCCAGGTTTTGGGATGATTATTAGGTTATGAAATTTTTATTCATAATTTAATTAGAAAACATAAGGTTTTGATAGGAGATTAAAACCTTGGTTCGGCAATTAAATTAGTATTGTCTCTATTAATAGTATTGAAACTATTAATCAACTAGTTGAAAAATTAGACAACTATATGAACTATGAATATGTGACATAATAATTAGTTAATAATTATTATGAAATATTGAAATGGTAAATAGAAATTAATTAATTAATTTCTTAAAGTCGGATAAATTGGTTATGTGAAGGAAAATATTTAGTAAGGAAGCTAAATAAATTCAAAAAGGACTATTAAGCCCTAAACAAGGTTGAACCTTAAACTTTAGGGTCAAAAGTTGCCAAATGACCAAAATGCCCTTCCAGGGTAAAAAGGGGTTAAGATCAATTTGAATAGGCCCAACTCAACTGAAATGACTGAACAAGAGTCAGACTCAACAAATAGACCAGAGTTGACTAGGTTTGACCAAGGTGGGACCAAAAGTCAACTAAGGGACACTGAAACGGGAATAAGGGCCGGTAACCAGAGAGAACCCTAGGACCCGTTAGTGGGCCTAAGCCCAACAAGGACGTTAGGCATGCATGGACATTTAGAGAGATGGAAATTATTGGAACAATAATTCTAATAAACCATTATATTCCAGATACTCTCAGGGGAGACGTAAGGCATTTCAAAGGAGACCAGGAAGACATTTAGTCTCTCTAGAGGTAAGTTCGCTTGCCTAGTTTCCACCTGGTGACGGGATTTCTTGGACTTGCTATGTATTCCTATTACATGCACTGTTGATGCCATACATGCTGTTCATATCTGTTCTTGAATCCTGTTAAGCATGTATGCTTGTTTACGGGACGTTGGTGTCCCTATTTGCTATGTTCTACTGCCCGGACTCAGTGGAGCTAGGGAAGCTCCAATTTAGGAATGTTCAGGGTTAGGACCCCCTGACCTTCCTGACAGCCTCACCAGAGAAGCAAATCTCTGGAGGTCTTACCTGTCAGTGGGCATGGTACACTGACCGTGTTAACACGTAGAAGAGGTAGTTCTACCGACCTTTTGACTGGAGGGTCAAACGACCGACTAGGTCGTATTTATATCCAAAAGCTGGACATACTGGCCGGGAGTAAACTCAGAGTTCTCTTAGGACTCACAACAGAGCTCGAGGGCTTCTGTAACAAGGGTCGTACCTTGACTTGCTTGTGGTAGACTCCTAGGACTTTATTGTTGATACTATGATCCTGTTGACTGCCATTTTTCCTATTGATGACACCGACTGCCGGTACTTACCTGAGCTTTCCTTCAAAGCTCATGTGTTTTTCTTTTCCTCTTTACTGCATTCCGAGGTATAGGAGGGAGAGAGCTCCTGGGAGAGGGACTCCTGAGGACCAGAGGTTATAGGAGTCTCCTTTATCTTTATCTTTGTGAGCATTATTGTTGTTGTAGGACCCGTATAGGGACCAGACTTCTATAGGGCCTACGGACCCTAATGACTCTATGTTCTTATGAACTTGAGTTTATATTTTATTTATGGATTGTTATCTGCTTATCACATTATTAGGCCTTGTATTCGAGTTGAGTTTATCTCTTCTTTAATACGGCCGGTCTGTTGAAGTGCCCGTAATGCTTGAATTCGATCTTCATAGTTTAAGAGCCATCTACAAACTACTCAAAATGTTGTTGGATAGAGTTAAACAAACACCACAAAGACGCGAAAACAATACAAAAAGTTCATCATATTTCATAATAACAAGCAATAGAATAATATTAAATAACAAATCCGAGCATTAAAATTCAAAAGATATGCAAAGATAAAACAATTAATTAAAATATCCCTATGGAGTATGAAAACCATTCATTATCATCAGAAAGCTACCTCTTGATTGATTTTGAAAACTTCATAGGTGTCAAATGTGAATGAATAAAGGTCAAGTTAAGAAGGAAGCCCTCAGACATTTCTTCGTGGCTTGCATAGTTGAAGAAAAGGAGGAAAATGGAAGGTGGCTAGAGAAGTCATCTTATGGCAGATGTGAGGGTTTCACCATTAAAAGGGAGGAGAAGTGGCTTCAAAGAGGTTGGTTACCAAAAGGTTGGAATTCTAATCATGTTACTTAACATGCTTTAAATTTGGGGGATTAGTCAAGGCCATATACATTGTGGAACTCTTCACCTCCCTCTTTTCTTTTGAAGAGAAATGAATCGATTTATGTTTTAAATGAGTAAAAGTCTAATAAATTTCTTATTCAACCCACTAATAAAATAAACAATAAATTAATATTGATTTAAATATAATGTCACAATCAATATATAAATATAAGTCCAACCATTCATATTCCATTAATAAACTTATTTTAGTAGTAATCAACATTTTTTTAATTTAATATTTATTATCATGAAAATTAATAATTATAAAAAAATATTTAAAAATTAAATAAATAAAATATGTTAAAGAGGACATCTCACATATAGGGCAAAAAAATCAATTTAGTGCAAATCTAATATAATGTAAACATACATCCAAAGACTTATAAAAACAATAACTAAAATATATAATTATTATAAATTGAATTGATAGAGGGTATTTTGTCATGTACATCAAAAATTTTATAAAATAGTCCACCCAAAAATACTTTTACGTACAAAGACCTCGCTGGTCGAGCTAAGAAGGGTCCTCTGCACATAGGGGGAGAACCACGGTTCGAATCCCATGTGACAGAGTGCAAGCAGGGCGCGGAGAGGTAGTCACGGGCAGTTTAAGCATGAGGGGCTTGGCCTTGTGATAGTCCTCTCCCAGATCCGTCCCACCTGGGCTCAGAATGGGGTTTATCCCCTTTGTCCAAAAAAAAAAAAAAAAAAAAAACTTTTACGTTTCAAAATATGAACAATATGTTATATTTGGGGGCTTCATCAAGACCTGTAACTTTTCACCTCCCTCTTTTCTTTTGAAAAAAAATAGATCAATTTATATTTTAAATGAGTACAAGTATAATAAATTTCTCATTCACACTAATAAAATAAGTAATTAATTAATATAGATTTAAATAATGAAACTATCCATTTAAACCCAACCATTCATATTCCATTAATAAACTCATTTTAGTAGTAATCAACATTTTCTTAATTTAATATCTATTATCATGAAAATTTAATAATTAATAAAAAAATATATTTAAAAATTAAATAAATAAAATATGTTAAAGACTATATCTCTAATACATGCCAAAAGAAATCAATTTAGGTAGTGTTTGGTTGAGTGTATAGGGAGTTACATCCAGGGATGGGTAACTCCCCATACATTACTTTTTACTTTTTTTGTTTGGTAGGGATATTTATTTGTGTGTGTGTAACTCTCCATACAAAAATTTTGTATGAGGAGTTACACCTGAAATGACTGGATGGGGACTTACACACATTTGCATTTACTATCTCATCTATTTTTTAGGTTTTTTAAAATGGGGTAATCTCACCACTCACAATAGGGGTAACTATATCTCTTCATCCAATCTATCTTTTATGAGTTTTTTACTTGCAACCCCCTCAAAAATAGCGAAATCACTTGTCACCCCCTCATTTTTCAATAATACCCCATAGCCCCCTCCTTTATTTTTATTTTATTTGCCACCCCTTGAGTTAGTTATTCACACTAAAAATTTTGAATAGTTTTTAAAAACATTCAAAATAATAAAGTAAAAGACAAAAATACCCCTTCTTTTCACAATTATTATTTATCCATGACTAGTAAATAATTAAAAAATTCTAAAAATGGTTATAAGTAAATTATGAGTATTAAGGAAAATAAATGTTAAATTTATAAAAAATAATAATTAAAATACATATTTTTTAAACTTTAATAACATACATTAAAAAATTTATTTATAAGATGGCCAAAATAAAACAAAATAATTATATTTCTATTAAAAAATTATATTTTATAGAAGGAAAATAATAATAATAATAATTATTATTATAATTATAATTATTATTATTATTATTATTATTATTATTATTACATTTTATCACCAACAAAATACATAATTATTAAAAATAGAAAATATGAGAAACTTATTAAAAATAATATTATATATAAAAAGGGTAAACTTGTCAATTTACATATATTATAACCATAGGTTTTATATTTAACCAAGGTTAAGGTTTGAAACTTTAGTAAGGGGGTGACAAGTAAAATAAAAATAAAAGAGGGGGTTATAAGGTTTTACTGAAAAGTGAGGGGGTGGCAAGTGATTTGACAATATTTGAGGGGGTGACAAGTAAAAAACTCATCTTTTATTACAACCAAACACAAAAAGTGTACATTCATGTATAGAGAGTTACATTCATCACTTTTTAAACAATTAACCAAACACATGACTGTAACTCCTCATCATGTAACTCTCCATACATGTAAATCTCCATACATGTATGGAGAGTTACAAACAACCAAACACTACCTTAATGTAACTCTAATATAATGCAACTTACATCCAAAGACTTGTAAAAACAATTACTAAAATATATAAATTATTATAAATTTAATTGATAGAGGGTATATGGATTGTACATCAAAAATTTTATAAAATATGAACAATATATAAAATTTAAATAATAGAATAAAATACATAAATATTTTATAATAAATTAAATTTAATATATATTTAATAGGACATTTAAGATACATTTAATAGATTTGGGATATCATTAGAATTATGATAAATTATTGAGGGTAATTTGGTCCACATACATTGAAATGTTGGACCAACAATCCTTTTGTAGGAGTATAATAGATAATAGATAAGGGAAAAAGAAGATTGTGATCTCCTCAGCAATGAACAATTAGGAAACTGCTTTTTAATGAATATTGGTTTAATGTTATCTGGTAGCACTTGATTCGTTTGCATTGATCCTGCCTGACCTTTGTTGTCAGCTCCACATCAGAAGGAAAAGATGGCCATGGAATCTCAAAGTGAGCCCAATAACGCCTCTCAAGAAATGCGAACTGATGAAAGAATTAAAAAAATAATTTTTTTTATCTGAGAACAAGTGTATTTCAGAAAGTGTTATCTTTTTCTAACTTAATTTTCATTGTTCCTCAGCTTTCTCCTTACAATGTGAAGCATTACTGCATGTTTTCAGGAATGAGAGATTTTGGATTGAAATTTAATTCCACTTTGAGTTGTGGGGTCAGACTGTTATGAATGTGGTAGGAGAAAGTGTTCATTCAAAAGATTTTCTTGGTACATCTTGTACATTATAATTAAATTAAACAAGTGGTAGCATAGTAAAACAATAGAATAATATCAAGTTTCTTTGGACTTTGAGAATATATACATGGGACCAGTTTAGGGTTTCAGTTTCAATTTAATATATTGGTACAAGACAGATAAAAACACATTAATATATTAAGAAAGAGTACTTGAAGATCTGTAATGAGGCATAAACCAAAATTTCTAACCAAGCAACCATAATAGATAATAAAGTCATATTTTATCTTAAAAAGAGAAAACAAATAAAAGTGAAAGGAATCATTTCTTCCCTGAACTTGTAAATGTTAAGTGAATGAAGAAGATGGGGAAACCAACGGCATCCAAGCCTATTGGTATCCAGGTCTCTTGTTAAAGCGTGGGATTCTCCTATGGAAGAATCCAAGATAGAATCCTCACTCTTACAAGATGAGGGTCAGGCTGGTAATATTCTCATGCGGACTAACACATGATCGAACTGCTACGTAGGTAATGTTCTCCTGTGAACTAATATAGGATCAGTTGCTCCGCCACGTCCTTGACTTCCCATGTGGGGGCACTTGTCACATTTGTCAAAAAAAAAAGAGAAAAGGAAGAGGAATTAAATTAAATTTTTTATGTTGTAGGGTTGTTTTTAACTAAGGGTCATCAATCAAGTATAGAATTGATCTAATGTATATGGGAGATTATAATTATGATATTCTTATATATGTACATTGTAGTCTCATAGAGAGAGGAACTTTTATTGTGGAGAATAACATATTGATACAATCATATATATAAATATACAATGCAATAGTTGTATATATATGTAGCATTGGAGCGCAAGAGGAAGAAGGAAGATGATGATGATAAAAGAGGCAATTAAAATTATATTTCCCCCTATTAATGAGGGTTATGCATTTTAGAGGAATGAACAAAACAGGTGTGCAATATTGTTTTATTTGTGATTCGCTATAGTTTTATTTTTAATTGAAGCAATTAATTTATCTACATTTACTAATAGTTAGTGTGACACTAAAAATAAAAACATAGGATGCTTTTGCCAAAGCATCAAGATCATGGAGGTGTGTGCATGTGAGCATAATCTGCATTAGATATTGAATGTTCCCCTCCCAACACACCCAAATCCCCACCTTCCTCTCTTTCATTATATTTTATTCACAATCATTAACTCCAATACCAAACACCACCCTCTTCCTTCTTTCCTCTTTGCCTCTCCTTTTCATCTTCTTTGCCTGCCAAATTCCATTTCTTTAATGAAGTTCATCAATGGATGGTTAATTAATTAAGATGACAACAAATCATAGTAAATTGAGGCACTAACTACACTGCTCATAGTGGTTGGTAACTCATGTTCACTGCCATGTATATGTATATCTAAATGTGAGTAGTTATCCTTTGTAACATTATGTTTTTAGACCAGTAATTAATATAATCTTAATAGACCATGATTGATCAGATATAGTCATGTTGATTTGATTCAATAAGGTCCTTATTAGGGTTTGTAAACCATGCTCAATTGCATGTGTATATATGTAAATGTGTCATACTTATGTTCTTGTGATCACATATAATTAGAAAATAGAGTCCTTATTAGGATTTAAAACCTATATTTAGTTGCATGTACATATGTTTCAAAGCATATTATGTTTTTAATCACCGACATCTTAATCATGATCAATGAGATGAGATTGGATTGATTTGATTCAATTAATATTTGATTCAAAAACATTTTATGATTTTTTGTTTGTTTGTTTGTTTGTGGTATAAGAGCTTTAAACTACTTCCATTCAACTACTAACTAAATTACATAACTTTTCTTGGAACCAGTATGGCATCTGTTGGATTCCTCCATATAGTATTTCTCTTCTTGTTCTTCGAGCCTCCTTTGTTAAGTGATCTACAATTGTATTTCCTTCCCTCGCTATTTGTTTGATTTCCCAGTTTGTGATTGCTCTCAGCATCTGTTAATGGCATTCCTCTGTCGTCTTTCTTGTTCTCCAATTGTGATCTTTTTCTTCATGCATTAGTATTCCAAAGAGGTATTGATTATTTTTGAATAGTTGTACTTCAGAGTTTCCCATCTTCATCAACATCCTTAGCCCCTCCCTCATTGCTACCTCTCCTTAAAAGGTCGAATCATTTTATGATTTCTTCCATCCGCCACACAAAAGTTTCCATCAATGGTTATGATAATATATATAATCTATACCTATATTCCTTCTTTCTACCTCCCATAAGCCATCTATATATAGCTTGTATCTGAAATTCTCCTTCTTCCATCTTCTATCTGCCTCCTTCCCTTTCTCTTCAATTGTCTCTTCTTGGTGATGAAACTCTCTTGCTAGGGTTATTCCACTTCTGACTACCCATTTGGGATCAAACCTTGTATTCTAGAAAATCTTATTGCATTTGCACTTTCATATTTGCCAAAGAATATATGCAATTAATGATTTTTCCTCTGTGTTTGCCTTGCCAATCCCTTCTTACTTCAAGTTATCCAAATTTCCATTTTCCTAGTATGTTCTCCTATTATCCCAGCTTAGTAAACATCCTTCATCTTGTACCTCTTTCCAGAATGTTCATCCCACCTACGCTCATAAAAAAGATGATTAATAGATTCATTTTCTAGTTTACATAAGGGGCATACAACATGTGGCCCTATATTCATTCTGTATAAGTACTCCTTTGTTGGTAATCTTCCATAAAACATTTTCCATAGAAAGAACTTTATTTTTGGAGCAACTTTGAGCTCCAAAGCTTTTTCAAGCCTAGCTAGGAATCAATCTTATTTTAGGATCTGAGGCCTTTATATACTGTTGTTGTAAGGGTGGTACCCCTTATACCTAGGGACCATTTCTAGTTAGTTTCTTATGGTTCTTGTACAAGTATTCTCCCTTTCAACTCTCCTATAATGAGTTTTGGGAAGAGGTCGTCTATTACCTCCTCATCCTAACTTCCTTCCTTTGTTAAGTTAATAACCTGCAAATTAGTCAAGTTATAGTTCATGTTTATGAAAGTAGGCTTCATTTGTATTGGCATGTCAAATAACCACGGATGCTGGGTTATGGAATATGTTACATGTATATTAGCTGGTGCTATATTGTTTCTGATTTTCATTGTTACATTTAACAATTATCTATATATCCTTAGCTTCCCATATTTTCTTTCCATTAGGTGCACAAACATTTTATCTTTTCCATTAAGTAGGTTTAAGATGTGCTTTGATAGTAAAGTTGTGTTTATCAATCTCAGGTCTCTAACACCTAATCCACCTTCAGGTTTAGGACTTGTAATAGCTCCCCAGTTAATCAGATGGAGGCCTCCACCTCTACTATTGTTAGGCCAAATGAACTTCCTAACTATTTTAGTAATGTTACTTAATATTTTATCAGGTATAGCATGTGTTCAACCCATATAGAGGTACTGACATGACTGCAAAATTAGCTAGGTCACTCTACCAGCCATAGAAAGAACATAGAATTGTTGTCTATGGATTTTGTTATAATATGGCTAATCCTATTGTGTGCTCTATGGATTCTTGTGGTTTGGTGAAAGAACATAGAATTGTTGTCTACATTTTGAATCCATTTAGCCTTGATCTCTGAGCCCACATGGATTGTTCTTTGTCTTAGGAGGGCTTGTTGTCTATTGTATAATTACCTTAATATCCTTTTTTGAGTATGTTTGTATTATAGATAGTCTCCCTGCTTTCTAATTTAATATCTCCTCCTCCATTGCTTTTATCCTAGTTTCTAAGTTCTGTGAATTCTGCCATAGGTTTTGATTAATTCTTTCCTTAGACTATAAAATTTATGACTCATTCCATACATTAGATTCCCTTATATCCTATTGTTTCATATATTCATAACACTATTTTGATATTCTTCTAGCTGAATCCAATTGTTTTCGAAACGAAATGGCCTCTTTCCTCTCACATTCAAGTAAAATAGGAGCATGATCATATTGACATCTTCACAGGTGTGTAACTTGATATGAAAAACTTCATCATGCCATCTACCATTTGCTAACAACCTATCTAATCTTGCCTAGACTCTTTCATTCCTTGCTTGGTTGTTACACCAAGTGTAGGGGGAATCCAAGTATATCAGCTTATATAGGATGTTATGGGATATGAAGGACTTGAACCATTTCATCTTCATACATGTCTTTACTTACCTAAACCTCCTATTCATTCTTCTAGCTTCCTCACAGTGTTGAAGTTTGTTAATAACCATGCACCAATAATGTCTGATAATTACTTACTGAGTTCAAACCAAGTACTTTTTTGGTCCGCTAGTTGCTAGCTATTATATACCACAGAGACAATCCAACTTCTACTAATTATTTTCAAAGGTACTTATTAAATATAAAACATACCTAAAATATACTACTGACATTACTTCCCCTATGTCTCTCTTCCACAAAACTAGGATTCCTTCTAAGAACCCTGTTGTTGGTATTACTGCCCAATGCCACCTTGCTTTGAATTTGCCACATATTCTTCTTACTCTCTCTTCATTAGCACGAGTTTCTACTAGGCAAACTATCAAAGTCTTTGTGTTTTTTATCAAATAATTAACTCTACTCATAGTATATCTCTTCCTGCCAGACCCCTGCAGTTCTATGTTAGTATATTTAACATAGTTGTTGGTTACCTGTCCATCCTCCTTCTCCACTTTACCTTTTTTATAAGGTCTTCCTTGTGTCATTAGAGCTCCTTTCCCCTTTGAGCACATGTCCTCCTCCACGTCCATGCCATGCTCTTGGTCGACAAGCTCCTCAGCCTCGTGTATTTCCTCTTCTCTGATTTCTCCTCCTCCTTTTCGAGTAAGAGCTCCTACAACCATATCAACTATAGAGGCATGTGTTTTATTCTCATTGTTTACACTCGTTGAAATATTATCATAGTGTGTTTGGTTAACAATATTGGCCATCTCTAGATCATCCATTTCCAAGGATGTCATCAACTTCGGGATATGGTGTCCCTCCCCATGGCTTTTGCTCTTTCACATGTCCCATTCCTTGAACCTTTTGAAGCTTCAAGAAGCTTCCTTTGGCTGATGTGGCCCCTCAGGAACACTTGGAGATCACCTCATTCTCCAAGTGACAATGAAACCCTTCAATGCTTCGTTTCCTCGAGCCACGCACAGCTGTAAAGTCCTGAACGTCTTTCTACGCCGCCCCGAGAATGTGCTCCTTGAAGACTTCTCCTACTAACCCTGCCATGACCTTGAGTGGCCACATGGCCACCATCCAGTAGGTCATCAAAACGCTCATCTCTCACATGTCCTTCCTCCTTGTGATGTGTGGCTTTGATCTATTTGTTGCTCTTGCAGACCCCTCATCCTCTGGCTGACGTTCCTCGACCATGACCCCACAGGTGGACGACCATCGTTAGCCAGAAGCTCTGATCATCTCCTTGGTTGGCTTTAGGATCATCTCCCTAGTCGACTTCAGGATCATCTCCTTGGTCGGCTTCAGCCTCCAACAGAGTCATGGCTTGTTAGGCCGTTGTATTCCCCTCAGGAGGGCTGGCATCCTCAACCATAATACCTTTCCCTTTTAGGTTGGGTTCTAGCAGCTCCTGGGCGATAGCCAGTCGGCTCAACCGTGCACGATTTCGCTACATAGTCGATAACACAACATCTATAGCCAGAGATTGGAAGTTTTTCATATAGAACTACAACGAAAATCTTTGTCACAGAGGATCTTACCCAAACTCCGTGTTTAAGAAGTTGGTTCAAGTCCAGCTCCACACAAACACGGGAAAACCTCGCCCTGTTCATTGTTAGGTTTTTTTCTTTGACCCTTACTAGGTACCCGAAAAATGATGCCACCGTCTCCAAAGCTTCCAAACTTCAATACTCAGTTGGAAGATGATGTAGATGTATCCAAAACATTATCGTTGTCAACCTCTCGAAAAAAGACTAAAAGTTTTCTCTCCACCTTATGAGATGGAGTACCATACCACACGTGGTCCATGGTCCCTCCAAGAGTAGCGAATCAACCATGGCTTTCGACAAGCAACAAATAAGGTAGAAACCATTCGGCATGTTTGCCACTGAGAACTCCTTGAAGCTATCCCAAAGCATGAAGAGACTCTTACCGACGAGATCTAGCAGGGGTGGCTTCCCAAAAACCTTACCATATAACATATACCTCATATTCTCATAAGCTTGTGCGAGCACGTCATCATTGAGTCACACTGCATCTTCTACAGTCTCTTTGAGCCTCTCCAACATCAGGTCTAGTGTGAGAACCATCACCTAAGGATCCTTCTCTGCCTGACTCCAGACCACTGTCGCTCAAGATCTCACTCCTCTGTCACGAACGAAAACATCTCCTTTCTGGCTTCCCTGCAGTGAAGTTGAACCATACGATACTAGAACTAACTAGAGGTTTGAAATCCCATTGTTTCTACTAGCTTGGGCGGTGAGTTCAACGACTCGTGCAGGCTTTTAACTCCTCCCCAACCACTATCATGAGTGAGGGGAGACCAAAGGTAGTGGGCAATAGTATGTATCTAAGGACAAACAGTCTTGGGATCTCAACATTTCGGGAGACCATATGTAACCAACAGCATCCAAGCCTATTGGTATCCGGGCCCTTTGTTAAAGCATGGGGTTCTCCTGTGGAAGAACTCAGGATCGAATCCCCATTCTTGCAAGGTGAGGGTCAGGCTGGTGATGTTCTCCTGTGGACTAACACATGATTGAGCTGCCACGCGAGTGATGTTCTCCTGTGAACTAGCTAGCACAGGATCGAGCTGCCCCGCCTGTACATGTCCTTCACTTCCCACGTGGGGGCACTTGTCCCCTTTGTCAAAATAATAATAATAATAATAATAATAATAATAATAAATATGTAAGCAAATGGCTAATACATTTTACTGTTCATATCATTCATTTATGAATTGATATGCATGTGAAATGCTTTCACCATCACAACTGTTGGCAATACTTGGAAATTAATTTAGAAAATCATCCTCCATCATGAGCAGGCCATAATGGATTAATTCTAACATGTTTGGCAAGCTAATTTCATAGATTTACTTTGTCAGAAAGATAAGAAATGTATATAAAAGTTCACTATATTGTAGAACTGTTTATCTGAGGCTGAAGAAGGCAAAGATGGAATAGAGATCATTAACATACAGTTATTACCGAGTAGGGGTTGAGCATATGCGAAAAAAGGAGAATCACAAAAACTAGAAATTTGAGTAGCTATTTAATTTGAAACCTAATACTAAGACTCATTATCTTCCAACTATTATTTGGTTATATAATAAGTTTTACATAAAAGATTGTGTAAATAAATTTATAAAATTAAGCTGAGAAATTATCAGAACAGTGTAGAATCTCAAAGTAATATATTTTGGCCAATAATTAAGAAATGGAACAGCTTAACAGGAGATTATATGACACTCAAGAGACAGAACAAGACAAAAGAAGCTGGAAACTAACACCGCAAAGAACGTTTACAGTACAATCTTACTACAAACTCTTGATAAACGGGGGACTTAGGTCAGAAACTGGGAAAAATTTCTGGAAACTACCATGCCCCAATAAGATCAAGGCCTTCTTCTGGCTGGTGCTGGATAACAAAATCCTGATCCTAGACAACTTAAGGAAATGTGCCTGGAATGGAACTAGGTCAGTCTGCTACCTGTGTGAGGAACATGAGGAAACGGTACAACACCTACTCCTACAATGTCCATATTCAAAAAGTATATGGCAGCACTTCACACAGTTGTATCAGTTGCGAAACCCCCCACGTAAAAACAAGACCTATGGGGTCAATCTTCCATCGCCAATCTCCTACCCAGTAATTCCCGGATGGGATGGAACTTAATATATTTCGCCATTACGTGGACAGTGTGGATGGAGCGCAATAGGAGATGCTTTCAAGACAAACGACGCGTTTTCAAGAAAACAATCCGCGATATTGACTTCCTAATAATATCCTGGTTTAATGTAGCTCACACATCCAAGAGACCAAAGCTGGTGGCAATGGAATCAATCGTGAAGAGGAGCCTAGCGTTCACAAGGGAAGAAGACCAACAGCTATCTCCGGGAAGGGATTTCAAGGACACTTAGGAGGAGTAAGGAGATTGAAAGAATGTGCTCCCGAGAGCAAGCGGTTCTCATGGGGTTTTAGCGGGGGCTTCACACCTCTATTGTATCAAACCGATGGGGGGTCAAACTATGTTACGACCCACAAGTATCTCCGGGAAGGGATTTCAAGTTATTTTATCTTTCTTACGACCCACAAGGGGTTCACTCTATGTCTATCTTATGCTTTATTATAAAAGAATGTGGTTTATCCACTTTTATCACCAAAAAAAAAAAATTAAGCTTCAAGGAATAGTTGCCTATGAACATTTTCAAGATGAGATTTGATAGAATACATGTATATATGGTCTGCTCATGATGTGTCCTAGGTTGATGAATTTAAATCACACCCAAGATTCAAATTAACAACTATTTCAATTATCTAAGACATGATCAAAATCAATTTAAAATTTTAAGCTCATATAAAGCATGTATATTATTGGCTTGTCAAGGGATCATATACACCTAATCAGCAATGTATCTTTCTAACATGACAAGTGTTACTGTAGCTACTCTCAGCTTTCTTAGAACTATTATCCCGATCAACTGATCATGATTTTGCCAAGTTTTATTTATGTTGCTTTGCATCCACCTAACTAACTGATAAGTACTTTTATAAAAAAAAATTAACTTATAAGTCACACTTGCAAGATAGACGCATAAACCGATAATAACTCAAGAGGATTTTATTTTATTTTATTTTATTTTATTATTTTTTTTTTAGACACATATACACATACCAACAAGTTACATCTTGAGCTCTCCGCCCTTGAGGGATTGTCCAAACTCACATCAAGATCCCTATCCCCCACTTACAGTAGTAGGTGGGGGAGCGGGAGTGATGGCCCAAAGAGGGGCGGAGGCCCCCCCAAGCTCTGGCCCCACAGGCAGTGGAGCATTCCACCAACAGCACGCTGGACGAAAAGATTCTTCCTTTGGCCTCAATGGGGGAAAGAGCAGACTAACAACCCTTTTCTTTTGCAGGGACGTCTGCAAGGTGGCCGCACGTGGGCAAACGTGGTTCGGAGACAGGATGATAGAGAGGAAGAGGAATCCATCACGGTTCTAGGGCCACTACTGGAGCGCATCAAAGCTTCTGTTAAGGATACGATCAACCTCGATGCGGATGTGGTCCGTCGGGCTCACGAGGGGATGAAGACGGTAATGTATGGGAAGTTAATTGGCCAAGCACCTCCATTAGGAGTAATGAGAGACATATTAGCGCGCCTCTGGGACCAGCTGGGAAGCTTCTCCATGGCGGACATGCCGAACTGTTTCTTTGTCATCCGGTGCGCCACGGAGGAAATGATGGAAACCATCCTCACAGAAGGTCCGTGGATGGTGAATGGAATGGTGTTGCACTTGATCCGGTGGAGAGAACATTTCCAACCAAGTTATGAACGCCTCACCTCAGCGATACTGTGGGTGCGCTTGTACCAACTTCCCTGGGAGTACTGGGAAATGGACTCCTTGGAAGAGGTAGTAGCTTATGTAGGGAGAGTCATCAAGGTTGACAACACCACTTACATTCAGGATAGGGCTAAGTATGCGAGAGTCTGCATAGAGATTGACCTGAGTTAGCCGCTCAAGAGGGGAATATGGGTGAACTCCGGCAGATCCAAATGTTTTGTTTCTGTAACGCCCCGACCCGGATCCCGGGACCTCGAGCACGTCAACAGACCGGCCGTATTAAAGAAGAGATAAACTCAACTCCAATACAAGGCCTAATACTGTGATAAGCAGATAACAATCCATAAATAAACATAAACTCAAGTTCATAAGAACATAGAGTCATTAGGGTCTGTAGGCCCTATAGAAGTCTGGTCCCTATACGGGTCCTACAACAGTAGTAATGCTCACAAAGATAAAGATAAAGATAAAGAAGACTCCTATAACCTCTGGTCCTCCGGAGTCCTCTCCCCAGGCACCTCTCCCCTCCTATACCTCGGAATCTGTAAAGAGGAAAAGAGAAAACACATGAGCTTCCGAAAGGAAAGCCCAGTAAGTATCCCTGCAGGTCACAGTGTCATCAATAGGAAAAATGGCGATACCAACAGGATCATAGTATCAACATTAAAGTCCTAGGAGTCTACCACAAGAAAGTCAAAGGTACGACCCCTGATACAGAAACCCTCGGGCTTTGTAGTGAGTTCTAAGAGAACTCAAGGTTTACTCCCCTACCAAGAAGTCCGACTTTTTGGATATAAATACGACCTAGATGGTCGCTTGACCCTCCAGCAGTGTGGTAGAACTACCTCTCCTACGTGTTAACACGGTCAGTGTACCATTCCCACTGACATGTAAGACCTCCAGAGATTTACTTCTCTGGTGAGGCTGTCAGGAAGGTCAGGGGGTCCTAACCCTGAACATTCCTAAATTGGAGCTTCCCTAGCTCCACTGAGTCCGGGCAGTAGAACATGGCAAACAGGACACCAACGTCCCAAAACAAAACATACATGCTCAACAGATTCAAAAAAATGTATATGTACAAAGCATGTATGGCTTCAAAGTGCATGTATAAAGATTACATAGCAAGTTCAAGAAATCCCGTTACCGGGTGGAAACTAGGCAGGTAAACTTACCTCTAAAGAGACTAAATGTCTTCCTGGTCTCCTTTGAAATGCCTTACGTCTCCCCTGAGAGTATCTGGCATATAACGGTTTATTAGAATTATTGTTCCAATAATTTCCATCTCTCTAAATGTCCATGCATGCCTAACGTCCTTGTTGGGCTTAGGCCCACTAACGGGTCCTAGGGACCATCTCTCGGGTTACCGGCACTTATTCCTGTTTCAGAGTCCCCTAGTTGACTTTTGGTCCTTCCTAGGTCAAACCTAGTCAACTTTAGTCTATTTGTCGAGTCTGACTTTCATTAAGTCACTTTAGTTGAGTTGAGCCTCGTTAAATTGATCATAGTCCCTTTTTACCCTAGAAGGGCATTTTGGTCATTTGGCAACCTTTTGACCCTAAGGTTTTAGGTTCCACCTTGCTTAGGGTTTATTAGTCCTTTTTGAATTTATTTAGCTTCCCTACTAAATAATTCTTATCACTCAACCAATTATCCAAAATTTAAGAAATTAATTAATTTCTATTTACCCCATTTCAATATTTCATAATAATTATTAATTAATTATTATGTCACATACTCACCGTTCCATATAGTTACCGAACTATATAACCATTTGATTAATAGTATCCATTCTATCATTAGAGACACCACTAATTTAATTGTCACACTCTATATTTTCCAAATTCATTATCTCTACTAGTTATTTGTCACAACCATTTAACTAGTATTTTAGTCCATGTGAGGAAAAATAAAAGGATTTATTTCGTCACACTAAGTTAATAATTTATTAACTTTTATTTAATGTCACAAGTCCAAAGTTTCCCATTCTAATACCATACCTAGTCAATTATTATTTATAATAATAATCAACTAAGTTCTCATTAAAAGAGAGGAAAAATAATTAATCATTAATATAGACTAAATCTCTGTCACACTTCCTAAGTTAATATTTTAATTAAAACATTAACCGTCTACCAATCAACCAACATATCAACCATCCTATATTTTTCATTAAATAGATGTCACACTATCCAAGTTATGACTTTCAAATAAAAACTATTACCGATTAATCATTATGATTTTTCCTAAGTTAAAAACCATACTCATCTTTAATTTTTATTTAAATATCTCACCTAAGTTCTGAGATATTATAAACAATTATATATATTTTTTTTTTTAAAAAAAAAATCTATCTTCTTCTTCAATCTCTCTCTCTATCGCGATTGCCCGGGAGACGTCGGTGCCTTCTACCCTCTCCGGCCACCCTTCGTCCGCACGACCTCAGCCGACTCCTCCATGGCGCCACCTTCCTCCGTTGCTCTCGGCGGAGACTACGAATCCCTCAGCTGACAACTGGCACCTTGGTCCCTCTTCTAACGCCATGAATGCATGAACATGGTTCTACGTCGGAAGAAGAGAGGTGCGAGCACTTACCGGATAGTTGAGGACGACAACGGTGTCTACGGTGAAACTCCCCCGCGCCGACCGCTTCTTACTTCTTCTCCGGCGAGCTTTCAGAAGCAAACCTCCTGTCCGCCTGAAAACCTCGGCGCAAAAGCTTCCTCCCTCCCCGGAGACCGCAAAGGAACAGCTTCCTCCGAGAGCGCTTTCACCTTCACCGTCCGTCACCTCACCGGAGAATAGAAAGAGCTCGGCTATTTGTGAGTCGAGGAGCAGAGGGTGTCACGCCCCTTTATAGGGCTGGGAGGCCGGCCCAAGCGTCCGAAAACGCCACCTTTATTGCGCCGCGCGTCGTCCGAACTTCATGCGCACAACGGCCGGCTAGGGGCGGTGTTCGCGCGTCCGTTCCAACCGGCTGAAGGAGAAGGGTGGGCTCTGCCTCGGGATCTGGTCTCGAGGATAAAGGGCTGTGATCGTTTAACTCTGATCAAAGGCTACGATTTAATCTGGTTTCCTCGTATCCAGCGTTCTTTTAGATTAACCGTCGAGATATCTTTGAGATCGACGGTCAGATGTCAGCCTCTTGTCTCGCGATACTGTTAACCACAAGATGAACGGTTCATACTTGCCCGCACCATGGGTTTACTCCCATAAAAACCCTCTCCTCCACCTCGTATCCGATCCACGACCAGATGGTTTAAATCTGGGTTCGCCACATGGCTCTCTGTAATCCCTTATAATGCCTCGCGATTTACTACAGTCTGAGATCTTTTAATCTCGGCCGTTCATTCTCTCTATTAGGGTTCTCTCTCACAAAATTTTATGAGGGGTCCCTGATACTTTTAAAATTACGCATAGGTCCAAGACTGTGAGAGGGGAAAACTTCTTTAAGGTCCTCAATGCTTTCAAAATTACCATTAGGTCCTCAAGGACCCCATAATAACTTTTAATTTCCATTAAATTCAAATAATTCATTTAATCCCACAATAACACTAATCGCGGAAAAATAATTTAAATATTTTTCTAAATATTTATTTCCCAATAAAATTCATGGATTTTACAATCCTCCCCCCTTACAAAAAATTTCGTCCGAAATTTCTACGCCGTTTACACTTCATACAAACAACTCCGGGTAACGCTGCCTCATATCCTCCTCACGTTCCCAGGTAGCTTCTCGCTCGGTGTGGTTACTCCACTTCACCTTAATAAAAGAAATAGTTCTATTCCTTAACTGCTTGTCCTCTCGGCCCAAAATAGCTACTGGGCGTTCCTCATAGGACATATCCTCTTGGACTTCCACCGGAACCTGTGGAATCACTCTGGTAGGATCACGAATACACCTCTTCAACATTGAAATGTGGAAGACATCATGAACCTGGGTGAGGTCCTGAGGTAAGGCCAATCTATATGCCACCACCCCTATACGCTCCAATATTTCAAAAGGTCCAATATATCGCGGAGCAAGTTTTCCACGTCGTCCAAACCTTACCACCCCCTTCATAGGCGACACTTTTAAGAATACCAAGTCTCCCACTTGAAACTCCTGATTAGATCTTTTTCGGTCTGCATAGCTCTTTTGTCTACTCTGGGCAGCCTGGAGTCGCTCCCTGATCAACTTGACATGTTCCTCCGTTTGTCTTACAAAATCAGGTTGCTTAAGTGTCGCCTCAGCTACCAGCTTCCTTTCCCCCACATCTCCCCAACAAATGGGAGTTCGGCACCTCCTCCCATAGAGTGCCTCGTACGGAGCCATTTTGATGCTCGCCTGATAACTGTTGTTATAGGCAAACTCTATCAAACTTAGACGTTCATCCCAAGACCCCGTAAAATCTATTGCACATGCCCTCAACATGTCCTCTAACACCTGAATGGTCCTTTCAGATTGCCCATCGGTCTGTGGGTGGAAAGCTGTGCTGAACGCTAATCCTGTGCCCAGAGCTGTGTGCAGGCTCTCCCAGAATCTAGAGACAAACCGAGTGTCTCGATCAGAGGTAATCGTCACCGGTACTCCATGTAATCTGACGATCTGATCAATATATAACTGGGCCAACTTTTCCAAGGATGCTCCCGTCCTTAACGGTATAAAATGGGCCGATTTAGTCAGTCAGTCCACTATAACCCAGATCGATTCATGGCCTCTTTGAGTGCGTGGCAACCCCGTTACAAAATCCATGTTAATGTGTTCCCATTTCCACTCCGGAATGGGTAGGGGTTGTAACATCCCTGCCGGCTTCTGGTGTTCCGCCTTTACCATCTGACAGGTGATGCATTTAGCCACGAACTCCGCAACATCTCGCTTCATCCCCTTCCACCAGAAATGGTCCTTCAACCCTCTGTACATCTTGGTACCTCCAGGGTGAATAGTGTAGCCCGAATAGTGGGCTTCCTCCAGAATTTCCCTTCTTATCTCAGGGACATCAGGTATACAAATCCTTTCATCAAATCTTAGAGTGCCATCTTCATGGACTCTGAACCGTGTTGGTTCTTCCTGGCCTACGTGTTCCTTGATCTCCTCCAGTTCAGGATCTTGTCCCTGAGCAACCCTAATTCTCTCCAATAACGAGGGTCGGATATGCAAGCTGGCCAATGAGACATCCATTGCAGGCAAAACGACCTCTAAGTTGAGCCTTCTCATATCCTCCAATAGTGGCTTCTGAGTTGTTAACATAGCGGCAACTCCATATCCAGACTTCCTGCTCAGTGCATCGGCCACCACGTTCGCCTTGCCCGGGTGGTAATGGACACTGAGATCATAGTCCTTGATTAACTCTAACCATCGCCGCTGTCTCATATTCAGTTCCGTTTGTGTGAATATGTACTTGAGGCTCTTATGATCGGTGTAGATCTCGCAAGGTACACCGTAGAGGAAGTGTCGCCAGATCTTTAGGGCAAACACGATAGCTGCCAACTCAAGATCGTGTGTAGGGTAGTTCTCCTCGAAAGGTTTTAATTGTCGTGATGCATAAGCAATCACGCGCCCGTCTTGCATCAACACACATCCAAGGCCAGTCTTGCAGGCGTCGCTGTAGACAGTATACCCACGATTACTTTGTGGTAACGCCAACACCGGTGCTGATATCAACCTCTGTTTCAGCTCCTGGAAACTCTTTTCACAGGAGTCGGTCCAAATGAATTTGGTACCCTTCCTGGTCAGCTTAGTTAATGGTGCGGCTATAACTGAGAAACCCTCAACGAATTTCCGGTAATAGCCAGCTAATCCCAAGAAACTCCGTATCTCCCGTACCGTTGTTGGTCTTTTCCATTCCACAACGGCTTCAATTTTCTTGGGATCTACTGAAACTCCAGCTCCACTTACCACATGACCCAAGAAAGTTACACTTTCCAACCAAAAATCACACTTGGAGAACTTTGCGTAAAGTTGATGTTCCCTCAAGGTCTCTAGCACTATCCTTAAGTGTTCCTCGTGGGCCTGGTGGCTTTTTGAGTAAACCAAGATGTCGTCGATAAATACCACCACAAACTGGTCCAAATATTGATGGAATACCCGGTTCATCATGTCCATAAAGACTGCCGGGGCATTGGTAAGCCCAAACGGCATTACCAAAAACTCGTAGTGCCCGTATCTAGTGCGGAAAGCACTCTTCGGGATATCCGTCTCTTTAATCCTTACTTGATGATAACCAGATCTCAAATCGATCTTGGAGAAGACTTGAGCTCCCTGTAGCTGATCCAGCAGGTCATCAATTCTTGGTAGAGGATATTTATTCTTTACAGTCACCTTATTCAACTCCCGATAATCAATGCACAACCTTAGCGACCCGTCTTTCTTCTTGACGAAAAGAACAGGTGCTCCCCAAGGTGACATACTAGGTCTAATAAAACCTTTATCCAACAATTCCTCTAGTTGGGTCTTCAATTCCTTAAGCTCCGCAGGCGCCATCCGATAAGGAGCCTTAGACATAGGAGCTGTTCCCGGTACCAAGTCAATAGAGAACTCCAATTCTCTTTCCGGGGGTAATCCGGGTAATTCTTCCGGAAACATGTCAGGGTACTCCCTTACTACCGGTACGTCTGAGACTAAAATCTCCTTATCCTTCTTCATCTCGGAAATAGAAGCCAAGTAGCCTATACACCCACCCCTAAGGAGCTTCCGAACCTGGAGAGCTGAGATCTCCTGTACTAAGGAACAAGTGTGGCTGCCTTTAAATGTAAATTCCTCTCCTCCCGGCATCTTAAATACAACTCTCTTCCCACGCATACCTACTATTGCGTAAATCGAAGAGAGCTACCCATCCCGAGGATCACATCGTAATCCTTCAGGTCCATTACATGCAGGTTTGCAAGTAATCTCCGCCCCTCAATCATTATAGGGCATGCCGGTACCATTCTCCTTACCATCATGGCAGCTCCTACCGGGGTGTCTACACACAAGTCCTGGGGTAGATCTATAGTAGGCAAAGTGTGCTTTCGTGCAAACCGTGCAGATACGAAAGAGTGTGTGGCTCCAGGATCAAATAAAGTGCAGGCATAGAAAGAACTAACTGAAATGGTACCTGCCACGACATCTACTGATGCCTGAGCTTCCTCGGTTGTCAAATGGTAGACCCGACCATGGGTCATTGGCCTCTGCTGCTGTTGGGCTTGGTTTGGAGTAGAAGGTCATCCCTGAGGTCCCCTTCCCTTTCTTATCCCCACCTTGAGGTCTTGGTGGTGGTCCAATAGATTGTCGAGAAGCTTGTTGAGATCCCTGGGTTCCCCCCACCACACTCTGTCCTTGCTGACGCTGGGGACATTGGGCCTTTTGGTGATCCAAGGCCAAGCAGAAATAACACCCTCCAGTTATCCTAGGGCACTGGGACCTCTTATGTGGTCCCTTGCATTCATAGCACTTAATATTCTGGGTCACACTTGCTGAAGACCCTTTACCTCCAGATGAGGTCATGGACTGGTGGCTTCCCATAAGGCCGATACTTGTTGTCAGGCCTACGCTTTCCCGAGCTCTTTCCAGATGATTGGCCCTGGCTGTTTGTCCCTTTATCCTTTTTATCTTTCTGGGACGACCCCCGGGCGTCCCTTGGCAAGAAGCTTCAAGATATTTTGCCCTAGCCACAACCCGTGTAAGTCTTGCACATGTGGCTAGTCACAATCTTCTTTAGTGATGGCCGCAGTCCGCCTCAAACTTCATCACCCGGCTCTCTTCCGTTGGAACCATGTCGAAGGAAGCGAGCCAACCGTCAAATTCAGTTTCATATTGCTCCACCGTGGAGCCTCCTTGAACAAAATTTGGGAAAATTGTTGTCCAAGCTGTACCAAATGTCCTCTCGAGAAATACTTGGCGAAGAACGCAGTCCTGAATTCTTCCCAAGTCTGGAAGGCCTCACCCTTCCTCAGCCTAATTTCTCCAAAGTACCAATCTTCAGCGGGTCCTTGGAGCATGTACACAATGTCCTAATCTTCTCCGCCTTCAAGTAGTTTGGAAGACCTCGAAGGTCTTCTCCATCTCCCGTATCCATTGTTCAGCAGCATGGGGGTCTGCAGCCCCTTCGAAAGGTCGGGGAGAGGGTCTCTTGATCTCCCCAAGTAATCCTCTACTTGACGTGGGGGTAGATGACGGAGGTGGTGCACGTTGTTATCGGGTCTCCTGGATTAGTCCCAACATCTCTCTCATTAATTCCATCATGCTCATGGGGGGTACCTCCCCCCTTGGGTTTTGGCCCTCTGCTTGAGGCGCTTGAGCATTAGATTGAGCAGGCACCTCCTGCTCGACTTCCATTTCATCCACAGGCGGGGGTACCTCCCCACCCTGCGGTTGAGGGACTTCTTCCTCCATAGGAGGTTGTGGCATTTCGGGTATTTAATTTAGGTCGCCCTCGCCTACCCCTTCCTCTTCCCCTACCACCTCGACCTCCACGCAAGTGATCCATAGTTTAACTGTATAAGGATTACAAGGTTACTTTTTTTATTTCAAGCAAGACAGGTGATGATAAAAACATACTTTTATTCATTTTAAAAGGAACAACTAGAGTCAACATGTTAAAACAAAAGACACTAAAAGACATAATAAAGGTAGTTCATACAACACATAAGTTTGTAAGACTACGGTTATTCTAGCAACTAAAACTAGAACTCAGTCCAAGTGATGCTCGTCGGGTGACAGTGGGGTGTAGTCAGGGCAGGGTCGATGTCCTCCAGTCCCTCAAGGTCCCCTGCTAGGTCTGGCGCACACGGATGGGACAAGTAAAAGCTAGATGCTCCCGGACCGCCACAACAAGGCACCAGAGGGCGAGGCGCCTACACTGGCCATGCAAAGGTGCGTGATACTCCACATCGACGGCATTCATGAAATCCTCGAGAACGGGCAGGAGATGGACCTGCAGCTCTCTCCCGACCAACCCCCAATGCACGGGCGGTAGTCACGGGCTCTACACACGCAGCGTCGTGGAGGAATACTAGGGCTCCACGATCTCACGTGCTAACGGAACCACAGGTCCCTCGGCCTCTCGCATAGCGATGTGGTCCCTAAGTCCACTGGACCAACATGGTAATCAGTAGTCTGAAGCCCGCCAACCTTTCGGTTGGTGGCTTCCCAGCGTCCTCCTCATCTCGGCGAGGACCTCCAAGGGCTTGGATGAGTCACCGGGTGGTGGAGTGTTCTCCGGGGCGGACTCCACCTCATCATCGACGAATCACGCGGTATGATGGTCCCGACATCCCGCAAGTAAACCGGGTGTCAATCTAACGTACTCACTATCTATACTACCCCAGCCCCGCACTCGCCTATGCAATCGCTAAGGGCATCTAAGGTCCGCTATCCGCCTATCTAGAGAACTCTCTCGATACCACTTTAATCAGAACGCCCGACCCGGATCCCGGACCTCGAAAGCACGTCACACCGGCCGTATTAAAGAAGAGATAAACTCAACTCCAATACAAGGCCCTAATAATCGTGATAAGCGAGATAACAATCCATAAATAAACATAAACTCAAGTTCATAAGAACATAGAGTCATTAGGGTCTCAGAGGCCCTATAGAAGTCCTGTCCCTATCACGGGTCCTACAACAAAGAGTAATGCTCACAAAGATAGAGATAAAGATAAAGAAGACTCCTATAACCTCCGGTCCTCCTGAGTCCTCTCCCCGAGCACCTCTCCCCTCCTATACCTCGGAATGCAGAAGAGGAAAAGAAAACACATGAGCTTTGAAGGGAAAGCTCAAGTAAAATATCCTAGCAGTCACAAAGTGTCATCAATAGGAAAAATGTCAGTCATCAGGATCATAGTATCAACATTTATGTCCTAGGAGTCTACGACAACCTAGTCAATGGTACGACCCACGTCTGAGAAACCCTCGGCTCAGAAGTGAGTTCTAAGAGAACTCAAGGTTTACTCCCTACCAAGAAGTCCGACTTTTGGATATAAATACGACCTAGATGGTCGTTTGACCCTCCAGTCAACAGGTCGGTAGAACTACCTCACCTACGTGTTAAAACGGTCAGTGTACCATTCCCACTGTCAGGTAAGACCTCCTGATTTACTTCTCACGGTGAGGTCATCAAGAAGGTCATGGGGTCCTAACTCTGAACATTCCTAAATTGGAGCTTCCCTAGCTCCACTGAGTCCGGGCAGTAGAACATGGCAAACAGGGACACCAACGTCCCAAAACAAACATACATGCTCAACAGGATTCAAAAACAGATATGTACAGCATGTATGGCTTCAGTAGTGCATGTATAAAGATTACATAGCAAGTTCAAGAAATCCCGTTACCGGGTGGAAACTAGGCAGGTAAACTTACCTCTAAAGAGACTAAATGTCTTCCTGGTCTCCTTTGAAATGCCTTACGTCTCCCCTGAGAGTATCTGGCATATAACGGTTTATTAGAATTATTGTTCCAATAATTTCCATCTCTCTAAATGTCCATGCATGCCTAACGTCCTTGTTGGGCTTAGGCCCACTAACGGGTCCTAGGGACCATCTCTCGGGTTACCGGCACTTATTCCTCTTTCAGAGTCCCCTAGTTGACTTTTGGTCCTTCCTAGGTCAAACCTAGTCAACTTTAGTCTATTTGTCGAGTCTGACTTTCATTAAGTCACTTTAGTTGAGTTGAGCCTCGTTAAATTGATCATAGTCCCTTTTTACCCTAGAAGGGCATTTTGGTCATTTGGCAACCTTTCCTCAATTCTAAGGTTTTAGGTTCCACCTTGCTTAGGGTTTATTAGTCCTTTTTGAATTTATTTAGCTTCCCTACTAAATAATTCTTATCACTCAACCAATTATCCAAAATTTAAGAAATTAATTAATTTCTATTTACCCCATTTCAATATTTCATAATAATTATTAATTAATTATTATATCACATACTCACCGTTCCATATAGTTACCGAACTATATAACCATTTGATTAATAGTATCCATTCTATCATTAGAGACACCACTAATTTAATTGTCACACTCCATATTTTCCAAATTCATTATCTCTACTAGTTATTTGTCACAACCATTTAACTAGTATTTTAGTCCATGTGAGGAAAAATAAAAGGATTTATTTCGTCACACTAAGTTAATAATTTATTAACTTTTATTTAATGTCACAAGTCCAAAGTTTCCCATTCTAATACCATACCTAGTCAATTATTATTTATAATAATAATCAACTAAGTTCTCATTAAAAGAGAGGAAAAATAATTAATCATTAATATAGACTAAATCTCTGTCACACTTCCTAAGTTAATATTTTAATTAAAACATTAACAGTCTACCAATCAACCAACATATCAACCATCCTATATTTTTCATTAAATAGATGTCACACTATCCAAGTTATGACTTTCAAATAAAAACTATTACCGATTAATCATTATGATTTTTCCTAAGTTAAAAACCATACTCATCTTTAATTTTTATTTAAATATCTCACCTAAGTTCTGAGATATTATAAACGATTATATATTTTTTTTTTTTTAAAAAAAAAAATCTATCTTCTTCTTCAATCTCTCTCTCTATCGCGATTGCCCGGGAGACGTCGGTGCCTTCTACCCTCTCCGGCCACCCTAGACGCCTGCCCGCGATCGGAACTCGTCGCCGTCGTCCGCACGACCTCGGCCGACTCCTCCATGGCGCCACCTTCCTCCGTTGCTCTCGGCGGAGACTACGAATCCCTCAGCTGACAACTGGCACCTTGGTCCCTCTTCTAACGCCATGAATGCATGAACATGGTTCTACGTCGGAAGAAGAGAGGTGCGAGCACTTACCGGATAGTTGAGGACGACAACGGTGTCTACGGTGAAACTCCCCCGCGCCGACCGCTTCTTACTTCTTCTCCGGCGAGCTTTCAGAAGCAAACCTCCTGTCCGCCTGAAAACCTCGGCGCAAAAGCTTCCTCCCTCCCCGGAGACCGCAGAAAGCGGCTTCGGGAGAGCGCCTTCACCTTCACCGTCCGTCACCTCACCGGAGAATAGAAAGAGCTCGACTGTGGTGTGTCGAGACAGAGGGTGTCACGCCCCTTTTATAGGGCTCGGGAGACCAGCCCAAACGTCGAAAACGCCACCTTTATTGCGCCGCGCGTCGTCCGAACTTCATGCGCACAACGGCCGGCGAGGGGCGGTGTTCGCGCGTCCGTTCCAACCGGCTGAAGGAGAAGGGTGAGTTCTGCCTCGGGATCCGGTTTCGAGGATAAAGGGCTGTGATCGCTTAACTCGATCAAAGGCTACGATTTAATCCGTTTCCTCTTATCCGGCGTTCTTTTAGATTAACCGGCCGAGATATCTTTGAGATCGACGGCCGATGTCGACCTCTTTGTCTCGCTGATCAAGTAACCACAAGATGAACGGTTCATACTTGCCCGCACCATGGGTTTACTCCCATAAAAACCCTCTCCTCCGCCTCGTATCCGATCCACGACCAGATGGTTTAAATCTGGGTTCGCCATGTGGCTCTCTGTAAGCCCTTATAATGCCTCGCGATTTACTACAGTCTGAGATCTTTTAATCTCGGCCGTTCATTCTCTCTATTAGGGTTCTCTCTCATAAAATTTTATGAGGGGTCCCTGATACTTTTAAAATTACGCATAGGTCCAAGACTGTGAGAGGGGAAAACTTCTTTAAGGTCCTCAATGCTTTTAAAATTACCATTAGGTCCCTGCGGACCCCATAATAACTTTTAATTTCCATTAAATTCAAATAATTCATTTAATCCCACAATAACACTAATCGCGGAAAAATAATTTAAATATTTTTCTAAATATTTATTTCCCAATAAAATTCATGGATTTTACAGTTTCCATTCTCTATGAGAAGCTCCCCGATTTTTTGCTATAAGTGTGGAGTAGTGGGGCATGGAGCGGATAAGTGTGAAGTGGGGCTAGCCGGGTATCGCTCAGAGGAAACTGGAACCAGGCAACAGGATCCGGACCCCAAAGGGAAAGGAATTGTTGCTGAGGAGGCCGGCACCTCGCGGCGGAATACGGAAGCCTCAAAGGGGGAGGAGGGGAAAGCGCAAACGGAGGTGAAGAAAGGAAAGGGTGAGCCATATGGCACATGGATGGAAGTCAAATGGAAGGCGAACAGAGGGCGGCCGGCAACGGTGGCCAGAGTTAATTCTCAGCTGAAGGAGGAGGCAAGGAAGACGACCACGTGCCTGGCACGTGATGAGCTAGGGCTCGATGACCGTTTGCATAATGTCGTTGCTGATGGACACGTGGGTCCAGAGTATCCATTGGATGGAGAGATGGGTAGCACTTGCCCAGCTATGGTCAGAGGTAGTACGGGGTCTAGGGATGGACAGAGAGGCAGAGGTCGTGGTGATGGGCGGCAAAGGCAGGTCGTGGAATGCGGCCTGATCAGGCCATAGGGACGGAAAAGCAACCGGTGGTGGAACCGGCAAACCGAGGTTCCCGGGAAACGTCTATCAAAGGAAGGGGAGAGGTAACAGGCACGTGGCAAGGGACACCAGGACTGTGAGCAACCAAGAGTCAGGCCCTTTATCTCAAGAAAAGGCAGTTGAAGAAAGCGACCAGGGTATGGAAGTGGAGCTATACTCTTTGGTTCTCCCTGAGAATCAATGCAAGGAAAACCAAAACCCATACCTAGGTTGGCAAGGGGATGGGGATCCTTCAAGGGAGGATCATCTCAACCAAAAGCATCAAGCCCTGGTCCTCTATGTCGCTGGAAACATTGACAACTCCAGGGACCAAGAATCCAGAGAGGTAGAATTCATAGATGCAGAGGAGCCTCCAGACCCAGGCGAGGAGGCCAACAAGAGTGTAGGACAGAGGGAAAGAGGTGATGAACCTCCAGACCCAGGAGATACGGTGAACTTCATGAGAACCCAGGTCTCAAGAATGGAAGATAGAGGAAGCAGAAGACCCTCCACTTAGGAGCCATATCCAGAAGAAGGGCCGCATAGATGGAGCGGCAGATGACACCCCAAATTATCAGTTTAATCAATGAAGGTGCTACTATGGAATTGTAGAGGAGTGTCAGGGCCTGACACAGTTAGTAGAATACAGACTTTCACTAGAACCTTGAAGCTTTCACTAATTTGCTTGGTTGAGACCAGGGCAAGCAAGGTTAGACTTGAGGCATTCTGTAGGAAATTCCAACGATATTGGCACTGGGCAGCCATTCCCTCAATTGGATTCTCAGGAGGCATCATCACTCTATGGAGAAAGGAAATTGGTTTGGTGACCCCCTTCCTGCAAAACAGATATGTGCTACACTTGGCAATCACAAGGCAAGAGAATAAACCATGTCTTGTATCCATCATCTATAATAGCCAAGCACTGCAAACCCAAAAGCATGTATGGAAGGATCTGGCGAAGCTCTCATCTGTACCATTTCCATGGCTGCTACTGGGAGATTTCAATGCAGTGAGAAGCAATGAGGAAAGAAAAGGTCTACCAGGTAACAGAAACTATGCCACAGAACACAAATCCAGGTATTTTAATGCTTTCTTAACTAACAATAATCTTCATGAGCTCAATTACACTGGGACTCCTTTTACTTGGTGCAACAATCAAAGAGGAATAGCCAGATTTTGGGCTCGATTAGACAGGATTATAGCAAATGAGACATGGCATGATAATGTAGGAACTTACCAAATTGAGCAACTGGCCAGATGCCAATCTGACCATAGCCCTCTGATTCTCACTTACTCACATAAATATAGGAGAGGTAATAGGCTATTTAAGTTTGATAGCAATTGGATCAATACAAGAAAGTGTCAGGAGATCATAGAAAAAACTTGGAAAACAAATCTCTCAGTGAACCCCCTTCACTCTATCAACCATAATTTCCATCGTCTGAGAAAACAGCTAACCAAATCTTGTCCTTCATACACCCAGGGCCTAGAGTATGCCATTAAGGATGTTGAAAGAGAAATAGAAACCTTGGAAGCATCTGAGAGTAGCAATGTGGGGGGCCTTGAGGAGGAAACATTCAGGAAACTAAGGCGTTTATATAACAGACACTAGGCTCTTTTGAGACAAAATACCAACTTCTGGGTCCAAAAAGCCAGGGCTAATTGGTTGCACAATGGGGACCAAAACTCTAAATACTTCCACCACTTAGCTAAAAACCACAGGAGAAAGAACAAAATTATACAAGTAAATGATGAACAAGGAAATACTGTCACTAACCCAATTGATATTGAGGCTTGTTTCTCTAATTTCTATTCCAAGCTTTGGCAGGACACTGTGCAGCAAAGTGTGGAGAGGATAAATGAGGCACTTCCTGATGACCTGCCATCCCTGTCTGAGGAACAAGGCAACAACCTCACTAGACCTGTAAGCAGATTTGAGATCTACAATGCTCTCAAGTCAATGGCAAAAGGTAAGGCTCCTGGCCCTAATGGTTTCACAGTAGAATTCTTTATTGCATATTGGCATGTTACAGGAGACTCTCTAGTGGAAGCCATAACTCACTTTTTTAACCATGATCATCTCCCCAATAGCTGGAACCAAACACTCATAACCCTGATTCCTAAGAAGGAAAACCCCCAAAATGTCCAGGAATACAGGCCTATTGCCTTGTGTAATGTCAACTACAAAATCATTACAAAGATACTATCCACAAGAATTAGATAAATCCTTCCATCCATTGTTGGCAAGGAACAGAGTGCTTTTGTTAAAGGAAGAAACATCTCTGATAACATCTTATTAGCTCAAGAAGTTGCCCATACCCTAGAGAAAGATTTCAAGGGCCACCCAATGATGATGGTCAAGATTGACATGGAGAAAGCATATGACATCATGAGATGGAATGCAATTCTTGTTGTGTTATTAAAGATGAAATTCCCACTGAAATGGGTATCCTGGATCAAAGCCTGCATTGAGACTACTTCTATGGCTTTTGTCATTAATGGTAGAGTTATTGAATATATTAAACCTCAATCAGGCCTGAGGCAGGGAGACCCTATTTCTCCATACCTTTTCATCCTAGTTTCCCAGGTTTTGACCAAGCTCTTGAACGAAGCTGAATTACTACAAATGATAAGAGGAGTCCCTCTGGGCAATAATATGTCCATTAATCACACTCTGTATGCAGATGACCTTATTATGTATTGCAGGGCATCTAGAAGGGACTCTAGAACCATCAAAATGTGTTTGGAATTGTACTCTTCCCTCACTGGTCAGAAAGCCAACTTTAGGAAATCAGAGGTAATCTTTCTATCCTGGCTGAACACTATTCTAAGGAGATATGTTAATTCCATTCTTGGTCTCAAGAGAGGAGTTTTTCCCCTGAAGTACCTTGGTAGCTGGATAGCCCCATCCAAAGTTCCTGATATCCACTTCAAGGCCTTGGTTGACCAGGTAGAAAGGAGACTTGCACACTGGCAAACTCTCCATCTGTCTTTGGCTGGCAAGGTGATCTTGATTAATTTTGCCATAATGTGTCCCTTCCAGTATACTGTCTTAACACTTACTCTCTACTAGATGTCTTACTTGATAAGATATCCCAATTAGTGAGGAATTTCACCTGGAAAACAAGCAATGGAAAGGGCATCCATCTAATAAGTTGGGAGACTATCTCCAAGGATAAAGCTGAGGGTGGCTTAGGTATTAGAGACCTAAAGATAATGAAAACATCCTTAATGACTAAGCATCTACTAGATGTCCTGAATTGTGTGGACAAAGCCTGGGTTCAGCTGTTCATCCATAAATACAACAAACTCAACATTTGGGAGGATAAGAAACCTAAAACCCCATCCCCATTGTTCCATAGTTTGTGGAAGACTGCTAAAATAGTCAGAAATGAACTGATGATTGAAAACATACTACCAAATGATTCTATTTACTCAATGCCTTGGATGTTTTCTATTCCTTTAAAGTTTAAACCAACCTTCTACAATACTGATTTTGAGCTAACCAATGTAAAAGTGCACAATCTGTTGGATGGTAATGTTTGGGACCAGAACTTAGTTACTGAGATATTTCCAGATTATATTGCTAATAGTTTACAATACAGGGAAAGACAACAGTCTGAGATGGGTAATAACTGGGTGTGGGCACAGGGGATAGGAACTCTTTCCTTGGCTACTATTGTCTACAATCATCTGGTAAGAAAAAGGAACGAATGCATATGGGAAGGCTGGCCTCTCCTATGGAAACTGAAAACTCTCCCAAGGATCAAAACCTTCCTTTGGAAATTGTTCCATAAGAGACTTCCTACAAAACAATACCTGCATTGCATAAATCTGGGCCCAGAAGGCCCTTGTGAGCTATGTGGTCTCAGCTCAGAAACACTGGATCATTTGTTCACTCATTGCAGATGGGCCAAGTTGGTCTGGAATGAGCTTCAAGACAGGGGCTATCTCAAGAATTGGGACATAGAGCCTGAGGAGCTCATAGATGGGAGCTAGTTAACCCACAAATACATGGGCAGACATAGATTATCAAGGGAGGAAGCCCCCCTAATTGGACAGACTCTGTGGCTGATATGGAAAAATAGATGCAATTTCACATTCAGAGGGAGTAGAACTAATCCAAAGATATTGGCCCTTAAAGCCATATCTTTGAGTCTGGAATTCCTACAGGATATTGACAACAACTTGGAGGCTTCTACTCGAGCTCAAAGAACCACAAACAGGGAGTTTTTCCAGCATACCCTATTTACTGACTCCTCCTGGAAGCAGGGTGACCCCATATCTGGGAGTGGTCTAGCTATCATATCTAACACAGGTACACTTTGTTTTGTAGGTTCCAAGGTAGCACAGGCCAGTACTGCTTTGGAAGGGGAGATGAAGGCTGTGCTTGAAGGGCTGGATGCTTTGGAGATGATTGGCAGCAAGAATGCAAGGATATTGACAGATAACTTATACATTGCAAGGCTGCTGCAGCAAGGCAGAGACGATAACAATTGGCAAACTGCACGCTTGATTGAGAGATGCAAGGATAAGCTCAGGAGAATGGACAGATGGGAGATTCAGTACATACCTCGAGAGGATAATACTGTGGCAGACATTTTGGCCAGAAGGGCTAGAGAGGAGGGAAGTAATCTGGAAGTTAGAAATGCTGAACAGCTACCTAGCTGGCTATATGAACCCTTAGAGACTATATTTAAGTTTTTGTAAGTGAACATTTAGTTGTTGTAGCTCTTTTATAAAAAAAAAAAAAAGAGAGAGGATTTTTTTTTTTTTTTTGAAATGAATAAATCATATTTTATTTATAATAGTAACAGATTGCAATAGTTATATTGGAATTTCTCAATCTCTAATTACATTATATTCTTAATGAGTAGTCTGCCTTGTTCCTGATGGTGTACCATCCTAAAAAGCCTCATCTCCGGTCGATGCCCCTGACTACTTTCTAGTGAAGGCTAGCTTCTTTTCACCGTGTCGGTAACTCAAGAGAAATTGTTAGTAAAGTAAGTTTTTTTTACATACATTTAAGATGAATATTTACAAGCCTTTGGTTAAATTTTCCTTGTTTAATTCATTTGGAGAAAGTATAAGGATGAATCATATAATATATTAATAATTAATATAGATAACCAATAATCACAAAGATGCCTAAAGAAACCATTTATTTATTATTATTATTATATATTACACAACAACCTAAGTTTAAAATAGTTTGAAGTAAATACAGACAGAAGAGATTTGAAGTTGTAGATTGTGAGTATCATGTCATGTATCTGTTAGTGGGCATGCATCTTGTGCCAAGTAGGAGAAGCACTATTAAATGACAAAGATCCTTAGCATTATCTTTGACAAATCAAGCTCCTTAATTAATTTTACAATATATAGTGGTTAGGATCATCTCTCACATGCACTTCTAGATACACACACAGAGATGATTAACTCTCCAAACCCCTTATTTAAACTCTAATTAAGAGAAAGCTTATTCTGAAGATCAGTCTAAATCTTCTTCTAGCCCAGTCCAGCAATGCATTAATTAACTTTTTGAGACAAACCCTATCACTTGTCTGTCCTTTTCCTCTTTCTCTCTCTCTATCTCTCTCTCTCTCTCTCTCTCTCTCTCTCTCTCTCTCTCTTTGAATCTTTCTCTAGAACATATGTAGCCTGTTTTTTCTCTTGGATAGGAGGAAAAAAAAAGTCAAGGGATGGACAAACACTTTGGTGAGCTGGGGTTGGGGAGTGGAAGATCTGGTTCTTCTTCAAGGAAAGGAAAGAAGAATAGTAATTCAGATCACAAACCAAAGCAACCACAAAGAGGGCTTGGAGTTGCTCAGCTGGAGAAGATCAGACTGCATGATCAGATGGCTGCTGCTTATCTCCCTCCAGCAGTACTTCACTCTCCTTTTCATACCACTACTCTAAACAAGGTGCATATGTGTGTTTTCATGTGTGTATATATATATATATTTTCTTTCAATCAATTCATCACTTATAGTTGTAGCTAGGGTTTAGCACTTAGCACCAAGTACTTGGTGATCTTTTTGTTCATGTGATGGTTGTGTTTTCATGCAGGAGGATGATCTGAGAGAAGAGAGGACATTCTCACCATCTTTTTATTGTTCTAATTCTAGTTCCTCTTCTTCATCTTCAATACCTTATAGTCTTCAAGCTAACCACATGGTATACACCAGCTTCTTTTCAGAGAGAAAACCCTAAAAGATTCTTATGATCAGAGAAAGAGCATGGCAAACCCTAATGTTTCATTTACAGAGGAAAATTATCTGATTCATCTCATGGTGTTGATTCACATGATTGCAGATGATGTTTGGAGACGATGAACGTTTAGACATAAGATCATATGGTGAATTCCCATCTAGTTCGAGAACCAGGTATATATATATATATATCTATATGTGATGTTGTCTTATGTATCTTTAGCCTATACTTATTTTGAGATGTTTTAATTTTTTTTTTTCAAAATATATCAATTAGCAGCAGCTTGTACCTGCCACATGATCTTGTGCAAGAGCCTGTGACATTGCCCCTCTTGGAAGAAACTTTGGAGGTTAAATATATATCTCAAGAACCCTAAACCATGTTCTAGTACTGTTTCTTTTGGTTTATCTTAAGAGAAGTTTTGATTCCCTCATGATCATGTGAGTTGCTTTGCTTATAATTCTAGGATTCAATGCAGAAGAAGAGACGGCAAGATCATCGTCACTCAACTGGATCATTCAGCCAAAACTCAGATAAGAGTGACACACAAGAGTTAGATTTAGATCTTAAACTATGATCACCTTAATTAATAGATGTCATGTTCCTCCTCAAATACTTTGTAATGGATATATGAATGTATGTAGTGCAAGTATTGGCAACATTGAGTGGTGATGAAAACTCAAACACTTGGTTTTTTCAAACAGATTTTTCTTTTTTCTATGCATAATATATACATGAGAAACTCTTCCTTCATTTCATGAAAGCAAAAACCAATTTGATTTATATTACATTATATGCTTTAGTACTCTCACAGTTAATAGATGAGATATATACACTAACAAGCAATGCATGCATGGAAAACAAACTATCATTTGGTTTTGATTGAGTTATGGGAATGGTGGTTTGTTTAAATGCACAAGTATAAGAAAAGAAGAGAATTATGATCATAGCATGGTTTTTGGTTTTTGTAATGGTGTTCAATAAATCACTGGTGCATTTATACTACTAATGTAGCAAAGTTAACATTCATTGAAAAGTATTACCATATGAGAAATTTCTTGTTATTGTTGCTAATTTTTAGTGATTCCAGTGTTAATGTGACTTGAGGAATTGTTCAGTGAATATTAGTTGAAGATAAGTTGGTTTAAGTGTTTCAATCGAATGTGATTAATATTGAACTGTTTATTGAAGAGTTTCAGCTTGTTTGCTTGATTTCATATTCATATTAAACACAACTGTTTTTTTACTGTCTTGAGATAATTAGAAGACTTGATTCATCTTGAAGTTGTTAATGAATCAACTGTAGAGCTATATTATATATGTTGATTGGAGAATGCAAACTAATTAATATCAATTAGTGAACTGTATACTATTGATCAATAGCCTGCAATTAAAGTTTCATGGGGATGGATATGAAGATTATGAGCTAAGTAATGTGCATGATAAGGGAGAGAACCATCACAAAAGTTTTAACTGACGACGCATTATTGTTCTATGAGTTGCATTAGTTACTACATTGATAAATACTTAAAATTCAATAGAGCAGAGCAATCTTCAGTCATCTTTCAGAAATGGTAAGAATATGGAAATCCAATTGAAGCTCATGGCCTTAGAATGAGGTACATGACAAATTGAAATATAGAATAATAAAAAGAGAAGAGGCAGAGTTAAAAGAGTTCAACTCAAACAATAGAGAATGTGACGAAGAAATTGTTGATCTCCCCGTGATTGTTGTGAACATATAACTATTAGATCTAGACCGAGAATACTAAATGCAAATAAAAAATTTGGAACAGAAGAGATCATAGTCCATCTAATAAAAGAGAATTGGATGAATTGTTACAATAAACCATGATATTACGCTAAAACGAGCACACTCTTAGAAGAGTACTAAACCGGTGATCATATAGACTTGATTATCCAATAGCAAATATAGATCCATATAAATACTAAACGTATTCCGACAAAAAGATCTTCAGAACACTGCAAATTCGTCATTGCTGAAGACTGAAAATAATCTAGAAGCTGATCAGCTCGCTAAATTAGCTAAAAGCATGATACTGAAGCATGTTTATAAATTCCCCGAAAACAATAGAGAAATTGGATAAATTCTGAGACATTAATTAGTATTTCTGAAGATTGACACGAGGAATGAAGTTATGAGATGTATGAAAAGCAGACCATGTGGCCTATGGCAAAATTTGTTTTAAGAAAAGGTGATGTGTGATTCATTGTATCAAACTACCTTGTCTTCTATATATGATAAACAAGGCATTGTTGATTAGTGGAATGGTAGGCGATGCTTTAAAGTGCATCTTTTCCCATGTATTAACACTGTCCCTAAGGATTTGATGGATGACATGGGTTTAGATAGAGACTTGATGAACATTATAATGCAAAACTGTCGATGCACGCCACCAACAAACCATACAAAACTTTCAAGCATCTTTCAAACAATTTCTTATGCAGATAATTAAAAGACACGCGTTTCCAAGATTCCTTTCTTTTGCTGTTTACAAGTGTAAAGAAAAACCTACTTGTATTATTATGCCCCAGCCTCTTTACAGACTAAACTTAAACATTTAAATTTGAAGGAATGAGTGTAGTTTATCCAATTTTTATCAATATATATGCATAAATTTGTCCTTTAAAATATTGGGATTTTTTTCGTCACAAATATATATACCCCTACAGAATGAACGTTATTACATGAATATCAAGGTCAAAGTATATATATGTAACACAAATTTCACTGTTTAATAGAAATATAGCTTAAGATCCACGCGCACGAATAAAAGAGAAAAAGAAAGAAAGAAATGATGCAAAGATCTTGATACACTTCAGTAATTGCTTTTCATGCATATTGGAAGATATCCATGATACAAATAGAGGTACATAACTGATTTGATAGGCTCTAAAATAAAATTATACAGTGTACAAGCAGTACAATGCTCTCATTACTAAGATTGTGATCCTTGTGATACAATAAATCAACATACTGATGGATATTTTAATGTATGATAGAATATCATAGCGTTATTTTTACTGAACATAAAAACTAAAACTGTCAATCCTCATGCCACATAACCACAAAGATAATGACTGCATCAAGGGACTGAGTGTAGAATCACTTTGCTCCCATCATACAGCCTGATAAAAATCAAAGATGAATCAATCAAATGTGCTAAGATGTTCTTGTCTTAACAATGTCAATGAGAAGTTGATAATTTCAGAGGATGCAAAATCCGAGTACAAATTTAAGATATTCAATGGTACAAAGTGGTATATAAAGATTATCAACAAAAGAATGATCATATACTTGTTTTTTCAGCAAGTATCATCTCAAATAAAGGAACCACAAACTTTAATCAACAGGAAGCATTCTTCTTTACCATAAGGAAGTATAGCCAGTAGCCACATGCTAATTGTGAATATGTAGGATGTACCCAAAAAAATATTGTTCAACATAATTAATTAGAATAAGGACCGAAAAACCAATTGCCAGAATCTACCAAAAGTTCAAACTCCAAGCAGACATATAATCTATTAACAATACATTTTGCAACCAAACAAATACTTGCCTTAAAGAAAAATTGCTGATAAATCACAAACATTCCCTCCAAGAAGTTAGCACTTAATTTCTGAAGCTTAAATTGTTGTTTCCATGATTTCTTCAATCTAGGGTGCGGTGACATCATTGTCTTCAGGATTATTAATCAACCAAGCATTTTCTCAATTCAAACACAATGACCAGCAGGCTACAAGACAAAACTATATTTTAGAACCAACTTAGAATGGCCAAACCAGACAACTATGTTACATGAATGGTTTCAGATAATCTACCAAACCAACTTAGAATGGACGAGAAGATTATAAGAAAAATCATGAAAGCAATTTGGCAAATAGAAAGATGTAGCTCATAGGGCATAGAATTTATGCTCACAAAACAAGATTTACCCTGAAAAGTTCCACAAGAGTTGGAAAAAAGAAGCAGACAGAACAAGGTGCTGAGGAGCCTACAATCATCTGTCCCAGAGTCCATATGCCCATACTTTTAGACAACCTTGAGGGTTGCTAAAGTATTGGTTTCATTTTCTCAGGAGTCTAGAACATGGCATGTTGATACATCCTCATACTCCTAATATCAGCTATATTATTGTTATCATAAAGTCTAACCACTCATGATGAAAGAATTAACATCCACACAGGCATGAACAACTACAGTAACTCCCTAAGTAGGATGAAGATCCCTTCCCAATTTTTGAGCCTCCAATGAACGATACCCTAACTAATACAAAGGTGTAATCTAAACTAAATGATGCAAAAGTTTTATAGGTTTGATTCTTTCAAATGATAAGGGATTATGTTTGGAAAAGAAAAGGTTCCATATTCATGGTTATCCATAACCATTGAATTCCAATGCACAAGATTTAATTGTAGCATCAACAAGACCTTATATACCTTACCAAAGTAAGAGTCAATATTGCCTTATTGCACCTCTCTATGTTCTCTCTTTTTACCGAGAAGCAGTTAATCTCACATTCAGATAAAAGAGCTCACCTTTTTCATCAAGAAAGCAGGATAATATAAACATGTTGCTACCAGGTTTCACAAGCAATACGTTGAATTTAAAAGAATTTAGCGCACACAGTATCTAAATTATCAGAACTTTGGAAGAGCATGCATTTGGGAGAAAAAGCAAGAGTGTAGGACTCTCAACCTCAGGATTCTTTGGTATGGCTGGTCCGGAGGACGGAGGAGTAGTAATGAGTCTCAAGCTCCTTGAGACTGGCAGCCGCCTGCTCCCCAATCCGCTCGAGCATCTGGTCTGTCTTCTCGGCCTGCTGCTCGAACTCAATGATCCGCCGTTCGACATGCTCATTGAGCGAACCGAAACCAGAGAAGATCGCAGTCTGCTTCAACTCAGACACCAGCTTCAGCAGCGAGTCCGCCGCCTGCACCTGATCAAACAAGCAATCTCCCAAACAGCTGATGGGCATCCCAAAATATCCAAACTTTTCAAACAAAACTCAAAGGTTACCATCCGAGCCGCCCGCATCTCCATCTGAAATGCTTCTTGGGAGTTCCGCACCAGCGGATCACTCACCTTCCAAGAGAAACGCGAGCAAAGAAATCAGAAAACAGGGATCTTGGAGACCAGGATTGAGCTGAAGAGAGAGCGAACCCTAGCGACGTTGACGAGAAGGTTGAAGTTGTCGACGATATTGGCGATGTCGCCGTCGACTCTCTGCAGTAGAGCCTTTTGCTTCTGCGCCGCCGCCGCCGCAGCCGCCGCTGTCGGACCACCACTAGCGCCGCCCGGTCCCCCAGTTTTACTCATAACAACTTTCCTTCAAAAGGATGAAAACAAAAACTTATTTTTATAAATCTAAACACACAATTTAGTATATATTACTATAAAATTTGCTCAAATAACCAGTGGATTTAATCCATTTTTATACGAATAAATCCATACATATATATATATATATATATATATATATATATATATATAAAAAGGGTTATGATCATGGAACACACTATTTTGACACACCATTTGACATCCTTTTTCATTCATTAGCTTGCATAGTGTTTTAACCAAATCCAACCGTATGGATGGAAAGAACATCGAAAAATAAGCAAGCATGTCAATTTTCATACGATTTAGGAACTTGTAGAGTCTTCATATTAAATGGTGAAATTCCAACCATATAAAAACTTTCAATTAGATGCATCTCTAACTTTAATCAGATTCAATCCACCCACACACTAACATAATCCATGTGGTGATGTGGCGTGGCACCTGAATGCCACATCAGCCTGCCATGTGGCAGAAAAATAAAAAAAATTCTAAAAAAATCTAAAAATTCTAAAAATTCTAAAAAAATCTTAAAAAATATTTAAAAAATATTAAAAATTCTAAATAAATCTAAAAAAAAATCTAAAAATTCTAAAAAAATATTTAAAAAATATAAAAAATCTTTAAAAAATCTAAAAAATCTTAAAATAAACATGATTTTTTAAAAATTCAAAAAATTCCTGTAAGAATTCCAAAAAATTCTAAAAAATATATATTTTTTTATTTTTTATAAATATAAAGAATCCTTTATATTTTGCCACATTAGCCTTGCCACGTGGCAAAATAACTTAAACTTTTCAAATAAGAGAAAATTGCTTGCATACCCCTCCAAAACCATATATTTGCTTAAATACCCCTACAAAAATGCAATTTGCTTGCATAACCCTCGAAAACTAATTTTTTTGCTTATATACCCCCGTCGTTAGTTACCGTTAGTCACCGTTAGTTTTTTCAGAGTTAACTATAGTTTAAAGTTAACCATGGTTGAAAAATTACACAATTACACTCATTTTTAATAATTTTGACTTCCAACCCTACTTTCTCATCTATAAAATAAATAATATCTATAAAATTTTACAAAAAATTTAGAAGGGTATATAAGCAAACCCAATTTAGTAATTTGCCCCCATTTCATCCATTGATTTAACACCGTCAAGGGGCAACTTAACCATAGGGGCATATAAGCAAAAATAGTTGATTTACAGGGGTATGCAAGCAAATAGCATTTTTACGGGGGTATTTAAGTAATTTCCAAGTTTTATAGGGGTATGCAAGCAAAAACCCCTTCAAATAATTATTAATTATTGACATGTCAATTGACATGACATGCCACGTTAGTTGTCACGTGGTAGAAAAAATAAAAAAATAAGCAGGATTTTTTAAAAAATTCAAAAAATTCCAGTTTGAATTCTAAAAAATTCTAAAGATTATGTTTAGATTTTTTTTATTTTTTTGGAAGGAGAATAATACATCCGCACAAAAAAATATAAAAAAATTCTAAAAAATAAACAGGATTTTACAACGTAATTACAAAAATAAAACTGGAAAATACTGAAATGTGCTTGTATGTTGCGATTGTTGTGATTAAGGTTATTAAGGTTATGAAGATGTTGGAATGGTTTTGAAGATGTTCATTTTATATTTTTTTCTTACAGTTTTTATTATTTTTTTCAATTTGATTGTTGTGAGTAAAAAGCCCATTTTAATTTTATAAATTACAAAATCATATTTTTTTTTTACTATTTTTTATTACGTTAAAAAATCTTTTTATTTTTAGAATTTTTTAGAATTCTTACCGGAATTTTTTGAATTTTTTTAAAAAATCCTGATTATTTTTAAGATCTTTTAGATTTTTTAAAGAATTTTTTTATATTTTTTAACAATTTTTTAAATTTTTTAAGATTTTTTTTATTTTTTACTACCACTTCAACAATAATTATTTGAAAAGTTTAAGTTTTTTAGAATTTTCAGAATTTTAAGAATTTTTTTAGATTTTTTAGAATTTTTAGAATTTTTTTAGATTTTTTTTATAAATTTTAGGATTTTTTTTAGAATTTTTTATTTTTTATTTTTTGCAACGTGGCAGGCTGATGTGGTATCCTGGTTGCCACGTGTCATGCCACGTCAGCCTGCCGTTAACGGAGTTAATGTGGGTGACTTGATTGAATGCAATTATAAAGTTGGGGTACCCAATTAAAAGTTTTTATAATTGGGTGACTTAAATAGGAGCAACCCAATAGTTGGGTGACTATTTAGATAATTTACCCTAAATATTATTTTGTAAATGAGTTGAATTTGAGATAAATATTAAATTCTTCTTCTCTGTTAACTACATTCCATCATTCTTGACTTTGATTAAACTATTGTTCAATTTAAGAGCTTTAATATATCTTTCAACCTTCACAAAGAAAATTGATAATTCATTTTTTTTATAAAAAAGAGTTTGAGGGTTCAAAACACTGGCATACTTCTAGTAGCTTATCCACATGAGTAATATTGATTTAACTTTTTAAATATATTAAGGAGATATCATATTTTAATAGTCAACTGATTAAACCATATTATTTTAATAATTAGTGATAAGAGTTTGGGTAAACCAGATTAAAGAGATAACATATAAACTCTTTGTTTTTTCATTAGGAGCACTACTACATTTTCATCCTCCAAATTAGAGGTGGGCACGGGCCGGTTAACCGGGCCCGGCGGGCCCAACCCGGAACCGACCCGGGCTATAGTGGTAGCCCGCAGGGCCGGGTTGACCCGCAGTGTAACGCCCCGACCCGGATCCTGGGACCTCGGACACGTCCACAGATCGGCCGTACCCAAGTGAAGACGAGCCCCACCCGAATACAAGGCCTAAATGATAATGAACAGATAACATTTTTCCATTAATAACAAGAGTTACACAGCGGAAAATTGAAATTTAAAGGTACACAATGAGCCCTACTGGGGTCCCAAAGAAAAATTTACATTATCTCTCTCCCAAAAGTATTTGTGATCTTCGAACCTCAACGCGCAACTCCTGAGCCTGTAATCACTATTCCCTTAATCCTGAAAAAAAAGGAAATCAAGGAGAATGAGCTTTCGAAAGGAAAGCTCGGTAAGTTCCCCGCAGGGATCTCATCAAAGCCGGTCAATAAACAATATAATCAATAAATATAGGTACAAGCAACCGGGACTACGCCCGCACAATCAAGAACCTAGGAGTCTATCATAAATATTCAAAGAAAGAACTCCTAGCCAAACACTGGCCCTCAGGCCCGAAATAGAATTTCAAGAATAGATTCGATGACACCAAAGCTTTTCCGTCAGCCCCCAGCCTCCGCTGGAAATCGACCCTCCGGTGATACCTCGGTAGCGCCACCTCTCTCTTACGTGTTAACACGGCCAGTGTATCGTCCCACTGACAGGTTGGACCGCCAGAGTATCCTCCCCCCGGCACGGAACCATCAGAGACGCCAGGGTGTCCTCGGCCCTGAACGCTCCACTCTTACTTGAGCATTTGCTCCACTGAACCGGAAAATGAACCCGTTCGGAACATGCTTACCCGGCCAGCACACAAGACCATGTGCCTATGGTTAAGTGTCGGTCACAGGACAGCATGTCCAACGAGCAAGACAAGCAACAAACAATACTCTATCTCTAGTTTTTCAACCATGCACATACAAAAAGAAGGAAAAACAAACAACTTGCAGGTATGTGCATGCATCCAATAACAGAAGCTCAACGGAACATGCTAAAATAAATAGCAATAACAAAAACAAGGAAAACCCAAGGATGGGCGGGAATCGAGGCATAGGTAACTTACAAAAAATTTCATGCAAAAGCAAAGTCAACAAAACCCATATCTAGGGTGAAAGCAAGGCAAAGGTAACTTACTTCTAAAGTCACGTAGTCTGGGGTTCCACGGAACCGACTCCCCTCGCATCAATGTTGATCCTGATAATGAATCTATATTAACAATGGTGATTGTGCGTAAACCTTATATGCATGTGATTGGTCCGCTGTTTGGGCCTTAATCTAGGCTAGTAGACCTCTGATAGTCCCTTATCAACAGTTTGCCTCCTTTCTTTATTAAAATTCATGGTAATCTAATGGTTAGAGGCCTTTACTATTACAAAGAGGTCATGGGTTCCACTCTCATTGCCTACAAGGTTTTATTTCTTTATTTATTTATTTATTTATTTTAAATCTCTCTCTCTCTCTCTCTCTCTCTCTCTCTTCAAGCCATTCATAACCAACCACTCCTGAACATCAACCATAGCCTTATTATCAATATTTTAATATCTATTCATGGAGTAACGAACAACCCTACTACCTTCCTAATTTCCTCTATATTTCACCGTGCAAACTAAACCCATCACATGCTCTTTCATATGTGTAAACTACCTGTTCTCCTCTCACCTTCTCTGGTAGCAGATACATGTATATATAAACATAACTCTAATTTGAATAATTGTTATTAACAAGATCAATAACCCAACGCTAATGCTCACAGCGACCCATTATCCATGCTTGCTAACTTAAACTTCCAACAATCACCACTGAAAGCCTGAATCCTTCTTTCTAATGGTCCAAACTTACTCTATTACATCCTGTTCTTTATGCATGCATCTTGGTGTCAACCTGTAATTAGAATATAGTTTTCTATAGAGCATATTAAGGTTTAGCCTAGATATCTTGCATCTATTGACAATTTTATGGAAGTTCGCCATACTTAGCAATCCCTGATTATTTTTTTTCTTTAAACACTAACCGGTTATTATGAGTGCATGAGTGCAGGTATCTACCACCAAACTATTCATTGAAGGTGGTCACCGGCGATGGTGGTGGTTGTTCGACGTGCTTCTCCGCGCTAAAGTTCCGTTGTGGACTCGTGCTCCTCTAAAGGTGATGACGACTCCCTGGACAGGCTTCCTGCGCACGCCCAACAGCGATCAACTCTCTTCTTCTCTGTCTCTCCTCAGTGCGGCGACGACGTCTGTAACAATGACTAGGGTTCGTAGGTTTTCTCCTCTATTTATAGGATTCACGGATGAAATAGGATAAGGTTTATCGCTTCGTTAACGTAATTTATTTTAAACTCTTCTTTATAGCTGGCCGGTGTGTGCTCCTTGGGAGAAATAGGGTTGGATCACAACTTTCTCTCAATATCTCTCTTCACATATATATATATATATATATATATATATATATATATATATATATATTCAAACACATGTATATAAAATATTGTTTGCTGGGGACGTCTCTCTCCATACGTAGATATCTATATACATATATATTTAAACCTAAGTTAAAATATCCCCATGTATCCACCCATGCACGTGTAAACATTTCCATCTTAAATATATATAGATTTATATTAGATCTCTATCTCACACCAATGGATTATTAAGATCTCATTCATTTAAATTTTTAACCTATAGAAATTTAATTATGTTCTTATCCGATCAAGTTTGATTTAAATCCTTAATTTCATCCTTACTCACAAGTAAATAAAATTCCAATTTAAATACTTTTAAATTTAATAACGGGAACACTTTTAATATCCTAAAATAATCAAACCACTTTTATTCTAGATAGAATTCAAATAATAAATTCTTGGGAGACTCTCCCTTATTCCTTAACAAAATCCAAAAATAATAAACCTAATAATGAAAACATAATTTCCTAAAAATTATGGGCTTCACAAGCAGGACCCGGCGGGTCACGGGTCACCTTAGGGTGACCCGTAACCGGCCCGGGCAACTTTATAAAACCGGCGGGCCGGGCCCAACCCGCCGGTTAACCGCCCGGCCCACCGGTTTTTATTTTATTTTTAAATATATAAATATAATTAAAAAATAGCTAAATTATTTAAAAAAATGTAAAAAAAAAACTATGATATTTTGATATAAAAATCAAATGAGAAAAAAAATTAAAAGATTGAAAACTATAAAAAAAACATTATCCTACACTCATAACTCATTATTCAAATATTAAGAAAACCAAAAAAATTTATAAAATCAAAAAAGAGCATAGAAATAAGGAAATAATTATAAAAAACTTTCATTATTGAGAAGTGCCAACTAGAGAATGCAAAAATCTCTCTTTAAGGAAAAATCAATCTATAAAATTCATTATCCTACATTAATTATTCAAACATGAAAATCCAAAAAATATAAAATCACAAAAGAGATATAAAGGCAAGCTACTTAAAATTAAGGAAATAACCATAAAAACCCTTTATTATTGACAATCAAACAATGCAAAAATATCTCATGGAAGAAAAAAAATTCAATCTATAAAATTCACTATCCTACATTAATTATTCAAACATTAAGAAAACCAAAAAAATTATAAAATCACAAAGAGTATATAAATGGCAAGCTATTTAAAAATAAAAAATAACCATAAAAAGTCTTCATTATTGACAATTAGAATGCAAAAATCTCTCTTGAAGTAAAAAAAAAACTCAATATATAAAATTCATTATCCTACACTAATTATTCAAACGTTATAAAAATCAAAAAAATTATAAAAAATATATAAATGGCAAGCTATTTAAAATAAGGAAATAACTATGAAAAGCCTTCATTATTGGTAATAAAAAATCTCTCTTCAAGGATAAAAAAACTCAAATCTAAAAAATTTATTATACTTTCCTAATTATTCAAACATTAAAAAATCAATTAAAAAATATATGATGTATACATAAGTTCAAAAAATTGAAAAAAATTGAAAAAGAAAAAAAAAAACCAACCCAACATTAGTGTCACCACTAGTCAACAACGGCTATCATTGGTGAGTCACCAATGATAGCCGTTGGTGACCAAAAAAAAAAAGAAAACCAAAAAAAAAAAACAAAACAAGGTTCAACCCGCCAGGTCAGCCGGGCTGACCCGACAGGTTGAACCGACGGATCAGCCCCTTCGGCCCGGCGGTTCAACCCGCCGGGCCACGGGTTCCAAAATATTGGAACTGGCCTCAGAAGGGTTTGCATTTTTTCCTACCGCCCAGTGGTCACTTGAACCGACGGGTTTTACTGGGCCGGTTCCGGGCTAAATGAGGCCCGTGCCCCCCTCTACTCCAAACCATCTATCTATCTATATTACTAAGCGGAAGAAACGGTTGAAAACTTTTTTTATTTTATAAAAAAACTTAAAAAAACGAGAAAATTGGATTGGGGTATTCGAATTTTCTCAGATTTTTGGTTTTTTTAAAATTTTAAAATTTAACACACGATTGCGTTCTTTCCTCAGGTGGTTATGCCATGTGATATCACTTCTTCCACGATCTCGCAAGTCGCATCATTTCAAAACATATCCATAAATGGGAAGGGAGAGGAATTGACAAGGAGAAAGGTTTTTTTTATGTTATGATCGTTTCTTTTTCTTCTCTCCCTTTGGGATGGAAAAGGAAATAATGAGAAGAAATTAGTGATTTTTTGGGTATTAATGTAAACAGATTTTTTTTATTGATTCAGACTCCGGTGCAACATTCTGAGTACTTTTTGGATCTGCCAAATAGGTATTTATTGATCTTGCTTTTCTTGGTTTAATTTAGTTTAATCCACAATGAATTTTTCTTTGATTTTTCTAATATACTATTTGTGATTTTTTTATGCTTTAAACTCACACAACATATTTTCCATTGATTTATTATACATATTTTTTTTCTTCCCCCCGCCCTCCTCTCTTTGTGAAGGAATGGAAATTGGTAAGAAATGAGTGATTTTTTTGGGTATTAATATAATTTTTAATTATTTTTTTTATGATTCAGACTCCTGTTCTACATTCTGAGGACCAGGTATGCATTGATCTTGCTTTTTTTTGTTTACTTTAGTTTAATCCATAATGTATTTTTCTTTGATTTTTTTAATATACTATTTGTGATTTTTTTTAATGCTTCAAGACTCCTGTGCTATATTTGTTTTTTTTTCTTTTTTTTTTTTAATTTAGTTTCATCCACAACATATTTTTCATTAATTTATATTTTATTTATTATTTCTGATTGCTTTTTTTCTTCTTTATGATGTATGTTGTTTAACTTTTTATATTTTATCTTTGGTGGTTTTATTAAGAGATAAGATTCAATATTTTATAAAATTATTTACTTTATACTTGAATTAATACATATCACGTGGTTTTATTAAAACATAAGATTGAATTATTTATAAATAGTTATGATGTTTTTTTTTAAAAAAATCCGAAAACGAGAATATACGTTTGGACATTTGAAATTTCTCATATCTTTAAATTTTTTATTTTAAAATTTTAATATGCATATTTTCGAATGTCAATCTATGTTAGTAAACGGAAAGGAACAATTAAGATGCAGGAAGTTCTAACTAAAAAATCACATTCTTTAAACATGACATATCTTTATGCAAAACTATTGTTCATCTCCTTCTGCTAATCTTTAATTGTTTTATTCGTTGAAATGACAATATGATAAAAAGGAAAAATATAGGTAATGTTTTTCCCTTTTTTTTTTCTACATTCAATTTTTTTGGATCATGTGATGTTTCAATGTTCTCTCTCAGTAGGTTTTTCTAAAGAGATGATTTGATTAAATAGTAGTTTTCAATAAATTAAGGTGATTTTGAGATGAATTTCTAAAAAACTATCTTTCTTATATGCGGTGGTTTCATTCATACCAATGACGGATGGTTTGAGACAAAGAAAAGACTAATTTTTAATTTTTTTTCCTTTACTATCTAATTTTTTTTAAAATTCAATATTAGATTGGATATAGATTATTTGTTGTTTAAATATTCTCTATTTTTTAATGCCACCTAAATGTATGTGTTATTCAATTTCACAATTTTTTTTCATTTATCTTTTATTGATAACCAAATGTTACTTCAATTTGAATTTTTTTTTTTTTTTTTTGAAATGAGTGGATAAATACTTCAATTTGAATTCGAATTGGTTTAAATGATACTTGAATTGGTTTCCAATTTTCAAATATTAAGAAATAAATATTGTTATCCAATTATTTTTATTTTTTTATTTATCCTTTATTGTCCATGATATCCAATTCAAATTTATATAGTCAAATATTTATTTGTGAACATTACTGATATTAATATGAAATATTTTCTATTTTCTATTTTTTAAAATTTCATTTAAATATTAGTGATATTGATATAATTTTTTTTATTTTCTATTTGTTTCAATGTTCTCTCTAGATAGTTTTTTTTTTCTAGAGAGATGATTTAATTAAATAGTAGTATTTAACAAATTAAGGTGATTTTGAAATGATGTATGAGAGAAAGGAAATACACATGTAATTTTTAACTTGATATTAACATGGAATATTTACTATTTTAAATTTTTAATAAACAATCATTTCCTATACATTCGAATGGTTATATATACCACGTATCATCTCTCTCTGTGAACTTTTTTTTTGTTCAATCTCCTCTCCCCCTTTTGGTGATTCCTCTGAAACCCTCATACTTTTTGAATCTCTGACGACCAAAATTACACTTTTGCTTCATTCAATTTTATCGTGATGTTTCATGTGATAATATTTTATTTTTTTTATTTTTCTTTAGTTTTTTAATAGATGTTTCATTAGATGGAAATATATATATTAAATATACACTATCTTTATCACTAACTCAATATTCTTACATATAATTCTTTTTAACAGGATAAACATCATCTGGAAGGAAAGACAAGAAAGAGAATATTTCTAACTACACAAATCATGATTCATAAGAGGTAATGATATATGAAAAATTTTCTATATGCATTCTTATAATATTCAAATTATTAAATATATGAAAATAATCCATTGTGCATCATTCTCTTCATTTATTTATTTTTTAATTAATCACTTTTAAAAATACATTAAACTAATAAAATAAAAAAATTAAAATGTCACATCAAACAAAATACTAATTTATATTATTTTAACCCATAAAAACATACCAATATCTTTTAAAATTAATACAAAGATTCTTTAATTAGTTTATTACATCTTAAAAAATATCATGCAAGAAAAAAAATAATTGAACCCTTCATTCTTAATTTTTCATCTGAAATTTTTTTGTAGTTTAAAATTTTAAATATTTAATTTTTAGTTCATCAAAACTAATATTTAAAATAATTAATCAATTAAGAAAATTTGTTAAAAAATAAAATCTTATATTATTTTATTTCAAAGTTAGATTGGGGCATTATAAATTTCTCATAATTTTAAAATTTTTAATATTTAAAATTTGAAATATCGTTGTTTCATGTACTGTAGCGTAGTAATGCAACGTGTGTCATCACTTCCTCCACTTCTCAAAACTTCTTTTGTTCAAAATCTCCTCTCCCTAATCCCTCTGAAACCCTTGAAGATACTCGCTTTTCTTCAATGAGTCCATTGAATGTCTTCTTTTAGCTCTACTCCTACTCTCGTGGGATAAATAATGGGTGCATGAAGTTTTTGTGTCTAGGATGGAAGACTTCGAGGACGGTTGGTGTTGTTTACGTCACTGCGGTCACGCACGGAAAAGAGCATCTAGACTTGGGTTCACTGTTTTTTGATTTAGACTTCTTTGTTTTTCTTTTTTATTGCCAATATTGGGAAAAAAGATTTTATATGGATGTTTCATGTATTTGTTAGATACATGATTACTCATTTAGTATTCCTTCTTATAAAAATTCTTCAAAAAGTTAATTATATTGTTTCAAATGTAACTCTTTCTAAGATTTATTTTAATTATTTTTTAGTCTAAAATCTTAAGATATCTACAATTAACATAAATAAAAAATTTTCTCTAAAATCTTCCAACCTACTCAGTTATCTATTGAAATCTATAAATTTTTTCTCATAACACTTTTGGATGCCAAAAAAACTTTCAACTTTTGAAAAAGAGAAAGAATATTTTAAACAATGAAATTTTTAATCTTAAAATATAATACTTAAAATTTAAGATATTTAATCCTTTTGATTTAAGTGCAAATAAAAAAATTTAAATTACATATAAACAAAATATAAATTTCTACTATCTTTAACCCCCAAACCATATCAATATTTTTTTGAAAATAATTTAAAATATAAGCTTAATAAATATTTTTGATAACTTTTGACTTATATTTTAAGCCTTTAAATATCAAGCGGGTAAAAAAATAAGAGATCCGAATATTTCATTCTAAATTATTTATATTGGAATTTAATTTTTTTAATATTTTAAAATTTTAAAGAACTAATTTTAAAGTTCTTAAAAAAGATTTTTTAAATCATTAATCTTTTTATAAAATTCATTAAAAAAAAGTAAAATCTTAAAATATATTTTCATTTAAAATTTAATTTTAAAAATAATTTCTAAAATATTAAAATTATTAAATATGTGAATATAACAAAATTAAAAATATGAATGAAACAACCCGAACAGCGTGAGGGCCATTTGCTTGTCATTTCTCTAAGAAAGAGTATACTATATTTCTTATTCCAATATTATCTAATGATCCACCTAAAAATATTATAAGTCATACTCTGTCAATCACCATGAGAGAAAAAAATGGAGGGAGTAATAAAAGTTTTGACATACTAACTTTTCTTTTTTTTATATTTGTATTTAGTAAATATAACTATTTTTTTAGAAACACACTGCATTTAAGAAAATAACAAAAATAGTTAATGAACTTTTGGTCCCTTAAATAGTACCCAAATTGTCAAAAAATCCTTAGATAGGGGTGTAAAGTAAATAGGATTTTGGGTGGGTTTTGGTTAAAGTTGAAACAGTACCGTATAGTGCAAAAGGCCTATAAATAATTACCTCTAACAAAAATTTACCAGGTGAAACTAATTTCAATTCAAACAGAAGTTAGATAAAGATAGGTTGAGACAAAAGTTCACTGAACTTTACCAACGGCCTCCTGACCTATTGGTATTAGGTCTCTTACATAGGATGTTGGTTGAGAGAGATCCCAAGTTCAACATTCCGCGACCGCAAGGTGAGGGCACGTGCGTTAGTCACGTTGTTCGGCCCCTGACGGGTTGGTGCTTGTCGCCTTTGTACAAAAAAAAAATTCACTGAACCTTGAAGAACATTTGGAAAAAAAAAAGAGACTAAATTTGACTAGAGTAGTTATTTCCTCTTGTTCTATGTTTATAATTATCTTAAATTACAATTGGAGGATTTTTCTTTTGTTTATCTATAAAAATCATAAAACATAGGTGAATGAGTTTTGTAGTTCTTCTCAGCACCTCTCAAATCCAGCCTATATCCAACTAAGTCTCAAATGCTAAGAAGCCTCTTCATGAGTAGCACTACCTTCTATCTATAAAACCAGAAGAACAACCATTCAAAGAGAGTGAGAGAGAGCAACATGAAGAACTTCAAGCTTCTCTTTCTGGTTCTCATGTCTTTAAGTGCATTGGATCAAAGCCTCTCTGATGCAGGTGGAGGAGAAACAAAAACAGGGAAGCATATATGGACACTGGACTACTGGCCAACGGAGACCGAACAAGGGCAGACAACAAAACAACCCTCGCCGGAGCTCCGGTGAGAACACAGAGAGGAGAACGATGGGCACGCGATTCGATGCACTCCAAAGCTTGTCAGAGGATGTGACTGCTGAACCACTGACACAAGTTCCAAACGGTCGGTTCCCAGATGACCCAGGCGTGAAACACGTGGAAGGAAGGGTTGCTGTACAAGGCTCTGGACGTGGTAGAAGAGGGGGACAATCCCGAGGCGGTTGGACTCCACGAGCTGAGAAAACCGTGAACCAAGCAGGCTCGGGAAGTGCAATGGTTCAAAATACTGGGAAGGAACCGGTTGCACCTGAAGGCAACCGGCACGTAGCGCAACCGAGACCGGGAAGAGGCAGAGGCGGTCATACTAACTATGGAATTAATAGAAACACAAATAGCCAAATGGACTATGCACTGGAGACATACAGGAAGGGACGAGATGAAGAAATGGAGGAGGCTCCACCAGTCGAGCTAATGACTTCACTAGCCAGGGGAGACTTTGAGAAGAGGAATGAACCTGATAACAACCTTGCCTTGGTCCCTATCCCTCAGAGAATGCATTTAACCTTAGTGGACAGAGTTACAGGGGTACTTGGTGAGGTGGTAGAGGAACAACAAAGACGAAAGAAAGCAATGGAATTGGATGAGCCACCTGACCCAGGTGAGGAGATGGAGATGGAGTCTAACTTGAATGATAGCTTGGAGCTTGGAGGAAAAAGGAACTCCGAAGAGCACTATCACAACCCAAAGAAGGGACGTATTGAGCATGGAGAGACCCGCCCTGACCAAGGTTATCAATGAAGGTTCTCCAATGGAATTGTAGGGGGGCTTCGGGCCGAGACACAATAGATCGAATACAGTGGATGATGAACAACTTGGGAATATCTATTCTCTGTCTGGTTGAAACTCGAGCTAATAGTAGCAGAGTCGCTAGAATCTGTGATAAATTTAAAAGGAACTGGGAGTGGGCAGCAATCCCAGCAAGGGGATTTTCCGGCGGCATCATTACCTTTTGGAAGAAAAACATTGGACAGGTTACACCAATTGCAATATCCAGGTATGTTTTACATTTAATACTAACCCTGGTCGATGAGTCCACTTGGATCATCTCGACCGTTTATAACAGTCAGGTGGCTGCTGAGCAAAGGCTTACATGGCTGGAGCTGTCAAAATTATCCTCTATCCAGACTCCATGGCTAATCAATGGTGATTTTAATGCCATAAGAAGCCTGGAGGATAGGAAAGGAGGATCAGAGGGGAACCGCTTAGGGATAAAATCTAAACAAATGAATTCCTTCTTGAATAATAATAATTTGATGGAATTAAATACCTTAGACTCTCCATATACATGGTGCAACAATCAAAGAGGGACATCCAGGATCTGGGCAAAACTAGATAGATTCTTTGTTAATGAAGATTGGGCTGATAGAGTAGTCTTCCACCAACTTAGTAGACTTCCCAAATCCCAATCTGATCACTGGCCCCTTCTCCTAGAGTACAGAACACATAGAGACAGCTCAACAAAACCATTTAGATTTGAAAACCACTGGATAGAAAATCCTGAATGTGTGAAAAGTATAGAGAACATATGGAGAGAGGAAAGAGCCAACAATCCATTACATGATTTCAGCCATAGAATCCAAAATTTAACAAAGACTCTAATTAAAAAATGTAGGGGATCCACAAATGGGTTAGAACATCAAATAAAAGGGGTAGAAAAAGAAATCGAGGAACTGGAGAATAGGGATTGTGGAAATCATCTAAATAATAGGGAATGGAACAAACTTAGGAATTTATACAGTAAACACCAAGCCTTAGTCAGACACAGTACCTCTCTATGGGCTCAAAAGTCTAGGACTAATTGGCTCAAGAATGGGGACCATAACTCTAGATATTTCCACCAAGTTACCAAACAACATAGAAGATCCAATAGGATTAACCAAATCAGAACCGACACGAATGAGATAGTACAAAGCCCAGAAGAGATTGAGGATCAATTTATTAAATTCTATACCAATTTATGGAAAGATGATAAAGCTTGGTCCCCCTCTGATCTTCTCCAGGCCCTGCCTGATGATCTGCCAGTACTGTCTGAGGACCAGAGAAGGATGCTAGTGAGGCCAATATCAAAACATGAGGTACACAAAGCTCTTTTCTCCATGCAATCAGGTAAGTCCCCTGGCCCAAATGGCATGAACACAGAATTTTTCAAGGCACACTGGCACATTATTGGAGACTCTTTATTTAAGGCAATCCAATTTTTCTTCCATCATGGTAATCTCCCTAAAAGTTGGTGCCAAACACATATTTGCTTAATTCCTAAAAAAGAATCTCCTCAATGTGTCCAGGATTTTAGACCAATTTCTCTCTGCAATGTGAATTACAAGATTGTTACTAAGATACTTGTATCAAGACTAAAACCAATTATTCATCATATAGTAGGCAAAGAACAATCTGCCTTTATTAGGGGAAGAAGTATTTTTGATAATGTTTTCCTTACACAAGAACTTGCACACTCTATGGAACATAACACTCATGAACTCCCAATGATGTTAACAAAGATTGACATGGAAAAAGCCTATGACTTAGTGAGATGGGATGCCATTGTGGCTATCCTCTCCAAAATGAAGTTTCCTAGTGAGTGGGTTAAGTGGATTAAGGCATGTGTTGAGTCTACTACCTTTGCATTCATAATTAATGGAAAAGTTGGCAAGTGGGTAAAACCTGAGGCAGGGATCAGACAAGGTGATCCCATTTCCCCATACTTGTTCATCCTAGTATCACAAGTATTGACAAATCTGTTAAATAAAGCTGAACAACTAGGATTACTATCTGGAATTAAAATTGCACCATCTGAGTCCATTAATCATGCCTTATATGCTGATGATTTACTATTGTGTTGCAAAGCTACTAGAGGTAATGCCAAAATTATCAACCATTGTCTCCAGATATATTCATCATTAACAGGTCAGAGGGCCAATCTAAGCAAATCTGAGGTGTTCTTCCCCTCTTGGTTCAATGTACAGGTTAGAAGATCAATCTTGAGAATCTTATCTATAAAACAAGGTCAATTTCCATTCAAGTACCTTGGGTCTTGGATTTCCCCGGATAGAATCCCAATGGGTTACTTTGCTCCATTAGTAAGTTCAGCTGAAAAGAAATTAGCACAATGGAGGAAAAACACACTATCCATGGCAGGAAGAATTACTCTAGCCAATTCTACCATTATGTCTATGCCCTTATTTGGACTCAACACATATGCCATATATGATACTATTCTGGACAGAATTTCAAAAATTACTAGGAGCTTCATTTGGGGTAGTGACAGTAGCAATGGTGGAGTCCATTTCATTGGTTGGAATATTGTTACCCAACCAAAAACTGAGGGAGGTTTGGGGATTAAAGATCTCAGAAAGATGAAATTTGCCCTTATGGCCAAACACTCCTTAGACTTGATTAATGATGAGGACAAGAATTGGATCAGGTTAATGAAATACAAATATGGTAAAAGTCAGCCATGGGATACTAAGAAAAACACTAAGGCATCTACCATATTTAAATCACTGCAAAAAAATTTGACAATCATGCAAAAGTACATCACATCAAACCAAACAATTTTCTCTGACTCCATTCTATTTGATGTATGGTTATTTGACATACCTATCCAATACAAACCTACTTTTATAAATGTTGCTGTAGAATTAACTCATTTGCAGGTGCATGACTTAACCATTGAGAACTGTTGGAATGAAGCATTGATCCAAGAATTATTTCCTCCTTTTGTATGTCAATTGATCAAAAGTAAAAATATTATCTGGGATACAGAAAGGAGGGAATGGCAATGGCCTCATCAAACAGGTGGAAGAACTCTGACTGCTACAATATATGCAACCTGTGATGACAGTGCAAACAATGAGCCATGGGAGGGTTGGAAATTATTATGGAAACTGACTGTAGCCCCAAGAGTGAAAATTTTCCTATGGAAGTTCTTCCATAATGCTCTTCCAACCCGAAGGAAATTATACAAGATTAATGCAGGCCCTGACTCACCATGTCCCATGTGTTCAATTAATGAAGAAACCTGTCCACACTTATTCTTACATTGCAGGTGGACAAAATTGGTTTGGGAGGAGGTGCAGAAAGAGGGATATCTCAGGAATTGGAATCTGAATTCAGATGACCTACAAGAGGGTAACTGGCTAGTTAATGGTATGATTGGAAACCACAAACTCACAAAGGATGAAGGTCCAATGGTGGCCAATGTACTTTGGATGATCTGGAAATCAAGATGTCAGCAAATATTTAATGCAAAGCAAAGCCATCCACAGATAGTGGCAAAGAAAGGACTATATGCTGCTGAAGAGTTTATGATGAGAGACATGCCCATTGAAGAGCTCAACAAATTGAGGCACAAAAACTGGAACCAGAGAAATCATGAATTCCTACTTTTCACGGATACCTCATGGCAAGATCAGGTAAGTAAGGCTGGAATTGGATTCATAATCCTGACTAACAAGGGCAAGGTTTGTATTGCAGGAGCAGCAGCTGTAGTGGCTGGATCAAGCTTTGATGGAGAGCTTAAAGCCATGAAGAGAGGACTGGAGAGGCTGATAGAATATGGAGGCAGACAAGTCACAATTCATACAGATAATATGAACTTAGCACGACTACTCCAACAAGGCAAGGATGATACTTGCTGGGGTACCAGACACACAACACGGGAATGCATGGGACTACTCCAGCAAATGCACCACTGGGAGATCATTTACATCCCAAGAGAGGAGAATCGAGTAGCTGATTATTTGGCTAAGATGGGAAGAACATCTGACACAAGTTGGAGCTTTAAAAGCATCTGGGAGATGCCCATTCAGTTACAGGATTTACTTATCAGTTTTGAAAACATTGCTATGAGTTAGTCTCCTTTTGTATTAGCTGATGCAGCTCTGTTTGTTACCAAAAAAAAAAAAAGCCTGGTTGGTGCTAACTTCTACAAGAGCACAGTGTGCAACTGGGGTCCTCAAAATACAACCATTTGGGGGAATGGCTTTAACCTTGCACTTAAACTAGATAACATCTCAGGTAAAACCCCATAATCATAGTTTTTATCAATGTTGAATCGATCCCATTTAACATGTGTTTTAATCTATCTTTCAGGTTCTGGAATTCAAACCAAGAAACAATTCCTCTTTGGAAGCATAGAACTGTTGATCAAGTTAGTACCTGGGAATTCTGCAGGCACTGTTACTGCATATTATGTAAGTTGTTATTGTTTACAAGGCTTGTGGATTTCTGAAGCTCTTCAGAGCTTGATGTAAATTTAAACACAGATGTCAGCAACTGGAGAGAAGCATGATGAAATAGACTTTGAGTTCCTGGGAAATGTATCTGGGCAGCCATACATTATCCGTACAAATGTTTACACTCAAGGAGTGGGGAACAGAGAGCAGCAGTTTTATCCTTGGTTTGATCCCACTGCTGATTTCCACAACTATACGATTCACTGGAATCCTACCCACATTGTGTGAGTAATAAACTTATCCACCTTCAAATTTAAAGTGTTTTTAAGAAAATATATATTAGTGTTTTACTGTTTTATACTGCTGATTTCCTAATGAGCAGGTGGTTTGTGGATGGGCTGCCAATAAGGGTATTCAGGAACTATGAGAGCATTGGGATTGCATACCCAAACAAGCAGGCAATGAGAGCTTATTCTAGTATATGGAATGCAGATAACTGGGCAACCAGAGGAGGATTAGTGAAGATAGACTGGAACAGTGCACCATTTGTGGCCAGATATAAAACATTGAAGCTCAGAGCTTGCAAGTGGGCTGGACCAAGTAGCATCAACAAGTGTGCTGCAAACACAGCAGCAAACTGGTGGACTTCTCCTCTGTATAGCAGACTCAACTTTGCTCAGATGGGGCAGATGGCCTGGGTCAAGAACAACTACATGATCTATGATTACTGCAAGGATACAAAGAGATTCAAAGGTTTGATGCCTCCTGAGTGTCTACTTCCTCAGTACTGATTGATGAATTGTTTTTATCAGTCTGTTATACAATATTCTGCAGCTATGTGTGAATTAAGTTCAGAAATTGATTCATTTTTTCTGTATTTATTTTTATGTATACTTCAGCTGCATTAGCTGTAGCAATAATACCTGAATGTTCATCAATTTGTTTGAGAATTTACAGATCATTATGTTGTACATTCTGCAACTAATGAATTTCTGTTATACATTCTTCTGCCATGAATTAAGTTTAGACATTGTTTCATTTATTTATTTTCCTCCTGTATTAGTTTTATGAATCCTTCTGCCATTAGCTGAAGCAATGATGTATGAGTGTTCATCATTTTGTTTGAGAATTTAAAGCTTATGTTGTACGTTCTGCAATATATGAATTTCTGATACTGTTGTACATTCTGCAGCTACGAATTAAGATCAGAGATTGTTTCTTTTTTTTTCTGTATATAGTTTTCTGAATCATTCAGCTATGCTCATCAATTTGTTTGAGAATTTACAGATTATGTTACTGAAGCTATGAACCAGTCATAAAGATATACATGCATATACTTAAATCACCAATTAAGCATTGAAAGGACAAGGATTAGCTATGCAAGAAACATGATCATCCCCGGCATTGATCACCAGCTTGCTCTGCCATACATGTGGTGATTCTCTCCTCCACTGCTGCCGGTGATCATGCATACCTGAAAAGGCCTGAACTCCATGCAATTGGATGATCATATCATCCACAGCTGCTGAATTCCTTTGTCGCCATCTCCATACACTCCTCTCAATCAAGAATACAAGAATACGCATTCCAATGATGATGCCTATAATCATCAGGAAAAACAGGATGAACAAGCTCCCCGATTGAGCTTGTTCACAGGGAACAATGCCGCTGCACACCATCGATCTACTTATTTTTTGTGGAGGTATGTTTCACATTTTTCTCAAGTTTTTTAGTGTGGAACAAGTAGAATTAGATTCCTTGTTTGAGTTGGCCATGGATTGTGGTGAAGGTTTTGCACATGTCCTTTGCTTTGAGACCAGACTGTGTTATGTGTTCTGATATTGAAGATAAACATATGTATATATAAGACAATGCTCATTTGATAAAATGAAATTATCTGATCACTGGATGTAGATAAATGAACTAAAAGATCAAAACATGAACACTGATGTCAGTTTCATATATATTTCCATCTTTATGCATGCATGCTCAAGCATGCATGGAGTGGTCTAGGGTTGATGATTCTTTTTTATTATCAAGTTAAGAAGCTGCTTTACATGAAGAGGAAAAAGAGAGAAGAAGCTTGTTTGTCACCCTATTCTTTTCTCAATGACCAAGTTCTCTGAGCTTTGGAAAGAGGGTTCCTCATTATTGTGATCATAACTAGCTTTACCTTTGGTTTAGGCCCAGTTGGGAAGAATATAGAACATATGAAGTGAATTTTTTCATCTAAATTTTATAATAACAAAGATAAATAACACAATTTATTTTTTAATAAAAATGAATAATATTATTGCATTTGTGTTCTTTAAGGAGTAAGTGAGTGGGCAGAAATGAGGAAGTGGCCCACTTCCGCTACTACAGGTGTTCTTTTAAGGGGGCGTTCACTTGAGGGTAAGTGCCTGGGGAAGTGGGGAAGTGATCCACTCTACCACTTCCGACGCTTTTCAGACGTAGTGGCATTTCTACCCATTGAAGTGGCTACTTCCCCATTTTGTACTAAGGCCACTTCGGCATAAAATGCACCGAAGTGGCCGAAGTGGCTTTGGCCGAAGTGAGTTATTATTATTATTATTATTATTATTATTATTATTATTATTATTATCATCATTATTATTATTATTATTATCATCATTATTATTATTATTATTATTATTATTATTATTATTATTATTATTATTATTATTATTATTATTATAAAACATTTGGAGGAGTAAGACTTCTACGCCTTCTCTTCTAAGTGAAAATGAACACCGTAAGTGCTCACTTCAAATTAACTTCGAACCTGACTTCCACCCACTTCAAATTTCCCCACTTCAAGACTTCCCTCGTGACTTTCCCTAAATGAACGCCCAGCGGAAGTCCCACTTCGATCACTTCCATTAAAATGGGACTTCCGTCAAAAATTAACTAGAACCACTTCGGCCAATTTCGAACCGAAATGGGCAAAGTAACCCTGGTATAAAATGTCACTTTAACCTCACTTCAACCCCAATTCACTTCAGTCCCACTTCAACCCGCTTTCACCAAAAAGAACATCCGAAATAAAAAAATAAACACTTTCAATAGTCATCACTTATACTCAAAGAACACTATATGAGTCTAACTTTACAGTTATTTCGGTCAGAAGAACTGACAATTTCAGTCCACTTTTTCGAAGTGTCACTTTGCAAATTAAAAAATACATCTACAAAAATTGATAGATTTTTTTTTAGAAAAAGTGATAAATATAAAACAATGGTCACACTTGTTAAAAACAATTAAAAAAATAAAATAACAAATAATAAGATCCCATTAACACATCCCAGCTCCTCTGGAAAAACTATTACAGTAATTAATATATATATATATATATATATATATATATATATATATATATATATATATATTATAATAAAAACACATCTACAAAAATTAATAAAATAAATAAATCTTTTTTCGAAACATTTGTCCGCTCACGTGCATCACGTGATGACACTTGGTTACAGTTAAGAGATGAGAAGCATTTATAAATAAAAAATAAAAAAAAGTAGAAAATCGCCAACAAGCCCAAGAGATAGCACGCCGGCTGCTTCGGTACTGAGATAGCGAGAAGGGGGACCTCCATGGCGAGGATTGCTCCGATGCCGGCTGCCGCCGCAGCCGCAGCCGCCTCCTTATCCTTTCTCCGACTCTATCCTTCTCGCCCTTTAACCCTCCCCATCTCCGCTATCCGATCGCAATCGAGCTCTCTTCACCCCTTCTCGCCGCCTCGCCCTCCTCCAGCTCGGAAGCGGTGAGAAACACCATAAATTATGGATATTTCGATCTTATTTCATCTAATGTTTCTATTTGGATTCAATACCGTATGAATTTTGGTTGATTTGCAACGTGTTTGTTTCTCCGTGTCGCTTGAATGCTTGAAGTGAAGTTGTAGGGTTTGTGTTTGATTTTGTGCTTGAATTAAGGTGTTTTTTTGTGTTTTGATGGCGTAGCTATACCTCAATCGCATTTGTTGGGAACGAGGACGTCGTCCAAGTTGATTAGAGCTGAAGGGAATGTGATAGAGGCCAGCGCTGGGGAGAATGTGGCGCAGGCAAGCACCGGGCTTAGCCAAGAAGCCGCATTGGAATGGTCAAAGAAGGATAACCGAAGGCTGCTTCATGTTGTTTATCGTGTTGGAGATTTGGATAGGACCATAAAGTATGCATTTCTCTTTTCTCTCAGGATCTGGATGTTTTGTGTTGGATGTGGAGTGAGCTTGGTGGTTTTGGTAATGAATGCAGATTCTATACTGAGTGTTTGGGAATGAAGTTGCTGCGGAAACGAGACATACCGGAGGAGAAATATACAAATGCTTTTCTTGGATATGGTCCCGAAGACTCACATTTTGTCGTTGAACTGACTTATAGTATGCTTCCTTGATAATATTTGTCAACTAGATGTTTGGATCATTTATGTTCCAAGGAGTTTTGCTTATTATCGTGACTGTTTATAAAGTTGAAAAATTTTCCATGGTGTTTTGCTTTTGTCTTCCTAAATTGGCAGACTATGGAGTCGACAAATATGACATTGGAACTGCTTTTGGCCATTTTGGTATTGCTGTTGAGGACGTAAGATTCTGGTTTCCTTTATTGTACATCAAATATTTTATGTCATTTTCATTCATTTGAGTTTAAATGCTTAACTGTTTTATAAAAGAACCTTGTGCATCATTTGATCATTTCTATGTGGGGCTTTAAGTTCCCTGAGGCATGTACAAGTTCTTCTTTTACCCAATACTATTTGTTACTAGGTCATTGCCACATATTGTGCACTCTCTAAAGCGAATTTAATGATACTGTTTCAAAATAACCTTTACAGAAGGAATAGGGGTGATGTCATAAATGGAACAGTGGATTGTTCTATCAACACTTTTTGAGACTAAAGTCACTAAACAAGATTATATGTAACCTTTTGGTGTTCAGTACTCTATCCTTAACAAAAGATTGTGGGCACATACATGCTTGCATAATTTCAGGGATTAATTATAACTGACTCATAACATCAGTATATATACATGTTAGTATTTAATTGATTTCTTGAGTTTTTTTCTTTCTTTTATTGTATAAGTGATTTTTTTAACATACTTGTTATAATCTGATTATGCTTGATTTTTGCAGGTTTACAAGACTGTAGAATTTATAAAAGCCAAGGGTGGAAAGGTGACCCGTGAGCCTGGCCCTGTAAAAGGTGGCAAAAGTGTGATTGCTTTTGTTGAAGACCCTGACGGTTATAAGTTTGAACTTATAGAAAGAGGTCCGACACCAGAGCCCTTGTGTCAAGTTATGCTTCGTGTAGGAGATCTTCAACAATCCATTGATTTTTATGAGAAGGTGAATAAGACAATTTTTATAGCTTCTTGAACTTTTGAATCTGATGGTTCTGTTATTTCACCTTCCATTTTTGTTTATACTACTCTCATATATGATTTTTTTTCCTTTTTGTGAAACTAAGGCTTTTGGGATGGAGCTTTTACGCAAGCGAGACAATCCTGAGTACAAGGTAACAATCTAATTATAAGTTATGTGACCTTACCTAATTTAACTGCTTTATGTGATGCATGGAGTTTTTTGGTACTTTTTTTGGATAACTTCATGAAAATAAAATGTGAATTGTTAAAGGTGCCAACAACTGAATCTAACCAAGTAGTTCTGGCTAGTTTGAGAGTTCTCAGATTTCGATGAAGTTGAATTGGGTTAAAGTTAGTGACTTAAATCTAATTGGAACCAACTTTCTCATAACCACTCTTCTGAGAGCTTGCATATTTAGATGAGTGCTTTTTAGGTACTACCTTGGCTAAAATTTTCCATAGTAAAAGAACTTCCAAATGCTTAAATTAATAAATAAATAAGCTTTTGAAGACAATTGATGAAAGAACAAGATTGCAAATTGAAAATAAACACATTTACATACTGGTAAATCTCAATTGCAGTTGGGATTCCATTTTCTCCAAGGGTGATGGTTATCATGTAAACATTGATTCCAAATCCTTTCTACTTCCCATAGATTCATTTCTCATGTCTGTTCTTTGATTTCTGCGTGCCCAAATTCATTTGAAGAGGGCATTTGCTCATCTCAAGCCTAGTAATAGTTACTGATGGAAAAAAGTTATTTTTTATTTTTCCTTTTTGTCTTCTTTTGAACTAACTTAGACCTTTTAATTAGAGGTTCATAATATTCTTTGTGGTTAATAATATTTTCTTTGTTGGAAGTCATGAAATAGAAACAAACATATGGGATCATGAAACAAAACGCATTTGTGATGTAAGATTACTACTCCATGTTTCCCCATGACCAGGTGGTTGTTTGCTTCTCTACATGAACACCCATTTATGTTTTTTCTCTTTTACGCTGTTACCACACAATTATGACTGAAGCCATTAATATAAGCTGGTTCACAATTTTGTGCTCTTGGAAAAAATTGGAATGACTTCAGATAACTTGGACCTTGTTTTAATTTTTTTATTTTTATTTTTATTTATTTTTATTTATTTTTTATTACTAAAGAGACCATTAGAAAGATTAAATCATAGAATTAGTTAAAATTGTGCTCTTTGTGTGACCAAATGTAGCATATTTGACGTGCATAGTCTATTCTTTTTAAGTATTATCTGGTCGATCTTCTTATGGCTCAGACTCTCATAAATTAGTTTTTCAGTACTCACATGTTTCATTAAAACCTGATAAAAGAATCCATATGAATGTTTTTCAATCTTGGGTAATCGAGTAACTTAGGGTGTACTTGTTTCCCTGTTTCTGTCCAAGTTTTCATGTTTTTTTATTTTGTTTCATTGTGATTTTCCTACTTTCTTGTTTATTTTTCATGATATATCTCTTTATTATCTCTTTATTTGAATAGACAACTTTTATCCTTTTAATTTATTTTTTCATGTTAAAAACAATTATTTAGTGAATAATTTGTTTTCACTTTAAAACTGTTTCCTAAAAATATATTATTCATAAATAAATACTAATTTCAAAATTCAAAAATAAGTTTGAATTAAATATATGCAAATATAAAAATAATAAAGGAAAATAATGAACTATCTGAAAGTGAGAAAGTGCAGCGAAACAAAAATAAGCAAACCTAAACAGAACCCAGGGCAGCGAAACTTCTCTTGTACTTCCTTAATTATTTATTGATTTATTTGTTTCTGAAGCCTCAGTAAAAAAACTAGTAATGTTATCCTATCAGCAAATTTCCTTCCAAAATTTGGATACTTCATTCTGATTACCTGACTTCTTTTTTGATTGAGCACTTGTTTCAAAGCTCTCCGTGCTACTCCACCCTGGCAGCTGATTGGTTAAATGGTATTCTTCAAATTGTTAGTACGCCACACTGTAGACATAAAACCAAGAAGGGATCTTGTTTGGTGACAAATTCCTTTAGTTTAGTTTGTAATTTTTATATATTTATAATAGGCATTGTGCAGCTTCTTTTTGCTATCATATTTAAAATCTACTAAAAGTATCATCACCATTCCTCCCAATTGTAAATCATTGTTGTAGATACGTGGTTGTGCTGTATATTTGCCTTTCCATTTATACATTTTAGGCAAATACCCAGCTAGTGGGACCAGTTTCATGGCTGTTTTTATGTTTGTTATGAATTAAGCTGTTGGAGACTTGGAGCATAATGCATGAAACTCTTGCAAGCAATAGGTTTGGGTTATTTGCTTCTTTCCCTGTTTATATTCTCATTTACATTGTAAAAATCTCAGTATACAATAGCCATGATGGGATATGGTCCTGAAGATAAGAATCCTGTGTTGGAGTTGACATACAACTATGGGGTTACAGAATATGACAAAGGAAATGCCTATGCGCAGGTAGGGTTTTCTTTTTAAGGTTTAGTAAGTCATGGATTTGCTAACAGCTTTGTGCTTATTTTATGCCTTAAACTGCCTATTTCTTCTGTTTGATTATTTATGATGTTTGTCTATGCTATAAGATCAGGTTGATCTAATCATATTCCATGACTTCACAATTTCTCAGATTGCAGTTGGCACAGATGATGTCTACAAAACTGCAGAAGCAATAAAACTATTTGGAGGTACGGTCACTCGTGAACCTGGACCTTTACCAGGCATCAACACAAAGATAACTGCCTGCTTGGATCCTGATGGGTGGAAATCAGTATGTCCAGCTTTCGCTTTTTTTACTTTGTTTTGCTATCATTTGTTTCATTTATTTCAATATGTACCTTTGTTTCAAATAGTGTTTTTCTATTCCATTTCTATCATTGACTCATTGCACAAGGAAATTTTTTTTGCTATTCTCCAAATTGATAGTCCACTCAACAAACCGAGAGAAAGATGAGGTAGTTTTCTCGGTAGCCTGATGTAGCATGTTGGTAAAACTAAATGTTAGTTGCCTAACTCAAATGCTTGTAAATAATACCCACTTCCATGCATCTTGAAAATGTATTTTAGTTGATTCTTTTGTGACCTTGTTTTTCTATTTTGTGTGCAACCACAACTTGCTATACTTATGGAGGTATAAAGAAATACTAATGGCCTGGTTTAATCTTGTTGAGTTCACTTTTGGGCATATGCAGAACATTGTGGTGGGGATTCCTAGGTTTGATGAGGCCTTAGGTTTTGATGCCAAACTAGACACTTATCCAAATAGAAAGAAAAAAAAAAAAAAAAAGTACATCTCACTCTTCCAATGCTAACTTCAATTTCAAGATAAATCAATCTTTATTTGAGTTTAGTTCAGCTGAGGAGAATCCAATTTGAAATGAATGAAATCAATTCATTTAGTTCATGTTAGTCCGAATCCTGCCATAGGTTTATCTTTCATCATTATGTTTAGACCATATTGTTCTTCAACTTGTTATATATGTATACATACATTGTGACAAAGCTGAGTATCTCTTATTTATTGACTCCTTTTGTTTTCAGGTGTTTGTTGACAATATAGATTTCAGGAAAGAACTAGAGTGATGATGGGCCATTGCATCTCAACTTCCCCTCTCCAGTCATTAGAAATCTGACCTCTTTGTTGCATAAATAAAGCAACCATCTATGTTTCTACCATTTCAAATGTTGTAAAAACCTTAGCCCCATGTCTTGATATGTAAATTAATCATTCTCAATTGCCATGGCAATGGTGGTGGGGATAATAGGTTGCCTTCATAGCTTGTTACATGCAAGGTATTCTTTTTTGTCTATCTGCTCTTCAATCTATTCAATTAGGAAATAAATTATATGCTTCCAATTCTTGTTTGATTTTATTGTGTGCAAAAGGAGTAGCTGTCAGATTATGCAAGTACTGAATTGTTCTGTTCCGAGAGTGTTCTGATGTGGATTTTACTTTTCACACCCTTGAACAACCCAAAATTTCTGCAAGTTATAACCTCTTTCAGGGGATGTGTATAAGCAGGTTTATTTGATTTATATGTAATTAACACGATTTAAGAGGGTTAATATGTGAAAAAATAATTTAATTGATTTGTAAAAAGGTTATTTATTTATTTATTTTTGATCTTTCAACTATAAAAACTTTAGGGTGTGTTTGGCAAAATGGATAAATCTTAGATAAGGGGCTTGTCTACTAGCTCTCTTATTTTTAGATAAAATTGGATAGTTTATTTTTATCTCAACCTTAAATAGTTTATTTAATATCTATCCATGTATTTTTAGTCCAAATTTTTGGGTAAACATAAAATTTGGGCTAAATCAAGAATAATTTTATCACATCTTATATATATGTCCATTATCCATTAACCAAACATGTACAAGCAAATGTTTTTGTGTAAATGTTATAGCCTTATAATTATATAAATATCCCTGGCAAAATTCATAATTTCATATATACCTCTTTAGAACGAAGGGTTTTTTTTTTGGTATATATTTAAGAGGTATACAAGTAATTACAACCTTTGTTGAATGTAAAAATAAAAAAATAAAAAAAGAACTTTACTTCTACAAGAGTGAAAGAAATGAAAATATTATTCAAGGACTTAAATAAATAAATTATAATTAATTTGAAGATAAATTATCTTTTGAACAATTATAATTAATTTGAAGATAAATTATCTTTTGAACCTTGTAATTAAACATGAGTTTTAATTTTTTACAATTGGACTTCATACTATCAAATGAAGTGTAATGCAAATTCTTCCTAATTAACCATCACATGATACCACCACACAGAGACAGTCACATGAAATATGATAAGTATAAAAATCATAAATAAAAATTATAGGAGTAAATAAAACAACGGGTACTAGATACAGACTTCGAAGATGAAAAAGACACGTCATGAACATACTCCTCATGTTTGATAGGGGGATATCCCATTTGGGGATATCCCCAACACATTCCCCAATGAAAATTTTTCCCGCCAAAAACTTTAATTTAAGTTTAAAAATATAATAATAACTCACCCACCAATGCATGGAAGCCACATAACTATCTTATTATTAATACCTTTACTTTAAAATTCCCCCCCAAAAAATTTAAAACTTTTCAAAAGTTATTCCTAATCCTAAGTGGGATATTCCCCTATCAAACACAAGCAGTGATAGGGAGTGGAAGGCCAACAAAGATAACTCAGAAAGATCTTATGCAAAGAATATGCCACTAAAAGCAGTTTGATGTACTATTGCATTATTGACTAAACTATTATATTGGATCCTTATAAAGTGTTACGAATGAAAGTGTTTTATCCATATTTTTTTAAATAATAAAAACAAATAATTCATAGTAATTTTTTGGGGAAAATTATCAAAAGATATTGGGAATTATTTTGGCTCTATTTTCAAGGACCACACATTATAAATCAAACAGTTTAGGGACTAAAAAATAATTTCCAAAAAAGCAAGGGACTTTTTAGCAATTAGCAGAAATTTGTGTTGTAATAAAATTTTTGAAAAAAGTAATTCAGTTAATTCTATTTTAGGTTTAGGTTGGACTTGGAGCCTTGCCGCCGAGGTGCTTCCCATCTATTTCCCGCCGAGTTTGTCGACGAAGTACAATGGTGGAAGGTCAGGAGCCCAGGCGTAAGGAGGAGGAGGAGGAGGAGAAGAAGAAGAAGAAGAAGAAGCCCAAGGGCCAGAAGCGCAAGGAGGTCTTCATCTATGGCAACTACCGCAGCTACTACGGCTATCGTGTACCCCCTTTTGTTCCACTCGCTCAGTCCCTTCTTTTTCTGCCCCTAGGGTTTTGTATCGTGATCTTTGATTGACAATCTCAAAATTTTGATTTTTGTGCAGATTGATCGGAACTTGTCGGGAGATCCTCGGCTTGCGGTGCTGAAGAGGGAATGGTTTGAGGGCAAGGATTGTCTTGATGTTGGTTGCAACCAAGGGTTGATAACCATTAGCATAGGTAGGGTTTATGGTGTTTGAAAGTGTTTTGAGTGTGAGGGAAAATAGAGAACTGTTTGCTTGTGTTTGATTAAATGGAGAAAATCAGTTGATAGTCAATGATGAAAATTTTCATTTAATTTATTTATTTTTCTCTGTTTTGTCTCTGTTTAACAACTAAAGTTTTTTGTTATACTGACGCCATGCTTTCGAATTATCTGAGAGATTGCTTTGGTTTTAATTCTCTGCAGCTAAGAAGTTCTCTTGTCAAAGCATTCTCGGAATAGACATTGATTCAGGTGAAGTTTACTACTCCTGATTATTTCAAACTTGCCATGCATGTTTTTGCTATATCATAATGTTTTATTGCTGTTTATTCCTTCTTATGCTTTGAGACTTTGATATGTACTCTTCTTACCAAGTGTTTTATCGGATACTGCAAGAATAAGACGTTTTTTTTTTCTCTAACAGCTGTCACCACTCCTTATAGATGTTTTTGTTTTGTTTGTTTGTTTGTTTGTTTTTTTTTTTTAATTTCTTAGTTTCTAATGAAGCATAAGTTAAGTTCATTTGAAATTCAAATTCGAAAACATTTGAAATAATGGAATTAGGATTTTAGAAAAAGAAAGGAACACTATTCTTTTTGTGATTTCACATTCATAGGAGTCTAAAATAGAAAAAGAAGATTAGTTCTTTAATTATTTTGTATTCATAAGAGTATAGAATTAGAAGAGGAGCTTTGGAGCAATGATAAAGTTGTCGCCATGTGATGGGTTCGACTCGTGGAAACAACCTCTTGTAAAAATGCAGGGTAAGGCTGTGTACAAGAGACCTAAGTGATCCGACCCTTCCTCGGACCCCGCGCATAGCAGGAGCTTTGTAGCACTGGGTTGTCCTTTTTACGAGTATAGAATTAAAGAAAAAAAAAGGGAAAATCATTCCTTTCATATTGTTCTATCACTCCATTTAAGAGGCTAGTTGGATCATTGAAAACTAGAGAATTTTGAATTCAACTTCATGTTAGTGCAACTCTAGCAATAGGTGGAGATGCTTAACCCATCCGTGTTTGTGCTTATTAGACTTTCTTTCCCTTTTCTTTCTATACTTTTCTCCACTAAACATCTTCTACAAGCTAACTTGATCTTGGGTTGCATCGATTTCCTCCCTTTTTGCTTAGTACTTTATGGTGGATTATGGTGAATTTAAGTATACTATAATGTGAGTGTAACCAATTGACAAATCCAAATATTGGGGGAATCCACCAAACAATGTCACTTTGATAGGGCCACTGAAGTTTTCAGCCAATTAATATTTCTAAATCTGTGCTTATGTCAAATGGTTTAAGGTAGATTTTTTCCGGTTATTTTTCACTCTTTTTATACATGTGAAACTTTCAAAATGTGCCTTTCCGTTATCAAATTTGTAGCCATAATGCTATAAGCAGAATGCTTCAATACGGTATATTAAATTTTAAATCCACCTACAGAACTTGTAGAATATGCATTTGATAGAGTTGTTTTTTTTTTTTTTTTTGTCTCCATGCTTCATGCAATCTATATAACTTTTGACATCTGCATTTATTATATTTTCTTCCATGAATGCGGGATGCATTCAAATTTTTTAAATTGATCTATGTTATTTGTACATGTACTTGCTATCAAAATTCAGTTAGTTCATCTCAGTTATTTTGAAGTGTCTTGGTTCACATTGAGTTTGTATGAGCATTGTCTATAGTTTAATGATTGTAATGCACATGTGTAAGTGTTTTTGATTTGAATTCATCTGTTATTGAGCTTTTCTACACATCCATTTTAATTGTACTGTGGAATGAGAACATTAAGTTTTTTGGCATTATGGTATAGGTAAATGATTTGATGGAAGCAGTTCTGGTGAAAGAGATTATTTTTATCGATTCCCTGTTTCGATAATGTAATGCTTCTGATGCTTATACTTCAGGTTTAATTGAAACTGCAAAATGGAACCTGCAAAACATAGCTAGGAAGGAAAAAACTAATTGCAGGCCCACAAAAGTTTCGGGTTCAGATGTTTCAAACAGCAGTGGGCACTTACCACACATGGTATTGCTTGAGGCTTCAAATGATGAAACATGCAAGTCTCTGGGTGGTGCATCTCCTCTTCAAAAAAGCAACCCTTTGGCAAGAGTTTCTTTCCGAAATGAAAATTTTGTTGAGAGTTTTCATGGATGCTATGAAAAGTATGATACAATCCTTTGGTATGTTCTTTCTTCTATGAAGCTTCAAATACTTAGAGTGCATGGTTTCCTTTGTAGTGTTCAATTTATTCTGCATGCTTTTATCTCATGTTTTGGAAGTCTTCTATCTCTATTATGCTGGTCCTCCACTAATTCTGAATGCTTGCTGTTTCATTTTTGGGTTGTAGAATCAAATTGCTATTTTCGGTTCCTTTCCCTTTGATTATTTAAATAACATGGGTGATATCAAGATGTGACCATATTATGTTAAAGACCTTCTCCTTGCAAACTTAATTGATTTGGCTTATTGCAGTTTGAGCCTTACGAAATGGATCCATTTGAACTGGGGTGATGGTGGTTTGATCACACTATTTGTCAAGATATGGAAACTACTTCGTCCGGTACTATGTTAATTAGTCATGCACATTGGTGCTTTCATGCCAAAGCATTTGAAATTTCTAAGTTATTGTGTGTTTTGTATCATCATCACTTGCTGTATTATGTTTCTTTCTCCCAGGGCGGAGTGCTTCTATTGGAACCTCAACCTTGGTCCTCATATAAAAGAAACAGGCTGGTGTCAGAGGTAATACATTTCTTTGTTCTGCGAGCAATATTATTTTGCTTCATTTGATTTTGTCACTTTCCTGTTCTTCTCTGAGGTTGAAGCTGCTAGGTTTCATTTTCACTTATGGAAACCTTACCTGACACTTGTGCATGATAATCTGTTTTATTTAGATCTAGTGTTGTTGAATGCCCAAATATTATTTAGCGTGAGTTCTTGGTGGGTGCTGGGTTGGCTGAGACACAAAAATTCTTATTCTTTGCAGACTACTAAGGAAAACTTCAGAAGAATTCTTTTACATCCATCATTTTTTCGAGAAATACTTCTAGATAAGGTGAGGCCATCAAATTTCTGTTCATTTTGGATAACCATTTATTTGATGTTATAATTTGTTCTGGCTGGATTATGTTGTACAAATGACTAATAGCATTGTTATTTGTTAGGTTGGATTCAGGTCAGCAGAGGATGTTACTGGCAACTTATCTGGCAGTGTCACGGGGTTCAACCGACCAATTATAGCCTTCTACAAGTAACCTTCAATGAAAAGTAATGCTGACTTCCAATAACAATTAATGTCCTTTCATTTTAATCTGAGTTATGTTTCTCAGCATTAACTATTGAAGCCTTTTTTCTCAACTCATGATATTTGGCAGCCTGAAAGCATATGATGGAATTGACTCAAGTTTTGTTGCAATTGTATTTTATTTTATTTATTATTATTTAATCTCAAGGCCATAAATAGAACTTCTAAAATTATAAATTTATATCATTAAGTCTTTGAGACCAATTATGTTGTTTGACCATATCCCTAGATTTTGAATCTAGAATATTATTGTATAAAACCAATGAAGACCAAGAAATGTATCTCTAACTTTGGCATTCTACAAACTAATGCTTCAGTTATAAGCTATTTGATTAAAATCAAGGGGTTATAAAATGTAAAATAAAAGAAATAAGGGTAGATGATAAGCATGTTGAATGAGATCAAAGAGACAAATAAATTGAATGCCACAAAAAGTTCTAAATATAGAAAACTGTTAGTATATGATGATTGCTGATGCTACATGGTTGGTAGTATAAATCGATGGGATAATTGGCAAGTAGAGGTTGGACGTTCCAATCATAGCTACTGATTGGCTTTTGGACGTATCCAATAAAAGTTGGCATTTTGCTCTTCCAATGTATTTCTAAAATTGGATTTTTTTTCAATGATGCATTATGGATGTACTAGTTTGCCCTTCCAATGGTGCCAACCTTTTCTGGTCTGATTTGAGTTGTTCATTGGTCCCTTGGCCCTGAGATTAAATTGGTACTATGTACCACAATCTCTAGAGTCTATGTTTTCCCTTCCAAATTATATAGGATGCTTCTGATTTTAAGCTAACTGTACAAGCTTGCCAAAAGTTCTAACAACTATGTTTCTAGTATTTCTATCGCTGTTATGGTTCTGTCCTCTTTGACATTTGCATAGGCCTCTGATTGATCTCAATGTGAGTCAATTTCTGTCATTTTGCACATGTGGTTTTATTTGGTTTTTGTTGCAGATCAAAAGTCAATTACCAAACCGAACCCAACATCTCATTAACAAAAACTATTTTTAGTCATACTTATATTTAGTTTATATAGTTAATCTTTGCATAACAACATGCCCCACAGGCACAAGTGCTGCATGATTTGGTTATTTAACAGTATTTTAATGTATGTTCTCTCCTGTAGGTTATTTCCAACATGAATGAGTATTTTGTACATATGCTACAGCATCAAATCAGATTTGGTTGTTCTTGCTGCTTGAGCACTGAGGTTTTTGCCACAATCAATTTTGTCGCATACAATGTATGCAGATGCAAAGAGTTTTGAACAAAACACCCTAGTGAACAATTACGAACTTTAGCATCGGTTGGCAAAGGTAATTTTTTTGCCCATCTCATAACAATCAGAGAAGTCTCGTACTTTCATATATCTACTGGTCATCCAAGACAAGTGAAACAGAACAATTTGCTAAATGCAGTTACCATCAACTGAGATGCTTTGGAGATTATCTTGTGACATTGAAGATCTCTAGTGTACGCCAGTGCTTAGATTTTCGAGTTTTTCATGTGCAAAGTATGTATTACACGTTCTCGTGCCATTTCTATGCTTGTCAACAGAAGAGAGTGTTGTTTTAGATTTTGGAGAACTGCAAAATCAAATGGTCTTACGTTATGTTTTGTTGATTCAGTTTGTGAAAATATTTATGAGGCATCTTTCTCTTGTTGGATGAATGTTGTCATCAATTTCAGGGTATTGATATGTTGCTAATACAAACTCCAGTGGGGAAGCCAGTGGTGTGTTCCTAATGTTTTGAAATTTTATTAGTGAAAATTATTAAATTATATTGATTGGATTTGATGTTCTAAAATTAGATTAAGATAGATTTCTTTCAGGAAACTTCTTTCCGAAATATGTACTGAATGTTACCTGTAATATGATACAAGAAGAAATCATACATACAACAGACAGATACATGGTTAGATCTTATTGGATTATTTTCCCTCAAGAAAGTTACTAATGATTAATTTTTTGCATCTTTTTGACCATTTTGATTTTGGCATTATGTTCATTATTAATGATTTAATAAAGACCAAAAGAGATGGTAGATCCAAAGTCAAATAAAAGGGAAAAGAGTTTTAAGTTTCCTCAGTTGTGTAATGTCTTTTATTCTAATATACACTAAAATACTCTATAATTTGGGTAGTTTTATTATAAATAGATCCAAGTAACGTGTGGAGTTGAAGATTCAATTACATCACTTGCCATGTGCCTTGCCCATATATCTAAATACTAAGAGTGGTTGTCATCTTTAATGTATATATAATCATAATGACTTTTAATATAAAAAGCACCACCAAGTTCTTCCTCATCACCCTTTAATTTTACTAGGGGATCGGTCCTTTGTTACAAAATTTCCATTATATACGGGATCAACAAAAGAATCAGGCCACTTGGGTGTATTTTTTTTTTTTTTTTACAAAGTTGACAAGCACCGCCCAACTAAGGGCGGACAACACGGCACCTGTGTGCACATATCATCATCTTATGGTCATGGGGGTTCAAACCTTGGATTATCTTAACCAATGAAATCTTACACAAGAGACCCAATATCAATAGGTCAAGAGATCGTTGGTATCACTTGGGTCTATTAAAAGTAGTTTTATTTTATTATTTTTATAAGAGACTGTTTCTATAACTCGGAATCGTGGCCTTGAGATCATCTTTTTATTTTACTATTTTATATAAAATATCTTTTTCATATCCACAGAGGCAACCAGTAGAGCAAGACAGGAAACCATGATACACAATTGAATTATTGAATAAAGAATGCATGTCAATGCCCTCCATGAATGTTCTCCATCACATCTCCTCCTCTTTTTGAAAAGTGATTTACAATAATTTTAAGAGAATAGTGCAAGCTTGGTGGATGCTCTTAAATTCAATTCCATTGGATGCTTATTAATGTCCCTATTCCAATGTCCAAAGAACATGAAACCATTATTGAGACACAAAATGAGCCTATAAAGCCAAGTCCACTCCTCCCCCACAAACAATTACATTCCATTTCTATGCAAACATCTCCATTTGATAAATTATTAAATGGTTGTACACTGGGAGGTGTTTGTTTGTCTGTTGTTAAGTGGTGGCTGATAAGAGTAAACTATGCCATTTTTTTTAGGGGAAATTACAAAAAAATATCCCGTGGTTTGTGACTTTTTCAATTCGGTCCTTGTGGTTTAAAATTTAACAAAAACATACCCTTTGGTTTGCCAGTTTATCACTTTAGTACCTTGTAATATTGTGCATTCAAGGTCGTGTCCCCGTTTGGATTTCCAATCGTATGGATGAGAAGATCATCGAAAAATAAGCTAGTCTGTCAATTTTCATACAATTAGGTAACCGTTTGGTCTTTCCACTTAACGGTTGAAATTCTGGACTGTTCAGATTCCTATAAAATAAGAACCGTTAAGATGAAGATCCTACAAGTTCCCAAATTATATGAAAATTGGCAAGCTAGCTTATTTTTCGATGATCTTCCCATCCATACGGTTGAAAATCCTTCAAACATGCTCTAGGGGGCCAAACGGGGACACGACCTTGAATGCACAATATTACAGGGTACTAAAGTGATAAACTGGAAAACCACATGGTACGTTTTTGTTAAATTTTAAACCACAAGGACCGAATTGAAAAAGTCGCAAACCACATGGTACTTTTTTGTAATTTCCCCTTTTTTTAACACCCCTTCTTCAAACTCCATTTTACAGTGTAGTCCTTGTCACCAGCCACTCCTTTATTTTATTTTATTTTTATATATGCCATAAAGACCATGGGATCTAAGGAGTAAACTCACTTGATCACTCCTGATCCCTCACCATGCGCGTACAGTTCTCGAGGAGTAAACTTGACTCAAGCTTACTCCCCTTATTTACGGGGCAAGGACTCGATCCCGAGATTTGTCCAAGGAGAATTACCCAATACACGGAATCTAAAATTATACCGCTAAGCTACGGGCCTTTTGATTAGCCACTCCTTTTTTTTATTTATGTAGGATTTGGAAAAGAACATGCACAAGATTAGAAGATGATGTTTGAGTGCTGGACTTATTTTTCATTTTAACTCAAGATTTTTTTAAAAAAAATGTTTCCTTTCTTGTTGCATGTAAAATGATATATGAAGTATTCTTTTATATAATATTGAGACAAATATAACACTGTCTGGTATAATTGTGAGTTTTTTTTTTTGATAAATATGAACAAATCAATTACAAACACATCATTGGTGTGATTTGAACTTCAACACCTCCTTATAAAAGAAAATGAGTTAACCAACTTTAATTTCTCTATGAAAATTAATTGTGAAATTGTTTGGATTACATAGATTATGTGGAGTATTATCTTAATTAATATTCACTGTATAAAGCTTGATACAAGGAAAGTGATAGGTTTGGGTGGATATATACATCTAGTCTTATTTGTTAAGAAATTAATTTTTTTATTTTTTATTGTGGATATAGACTAATGACTTCTACATAAAGGCAATTTATAAACAATTGAAATAATTATGAAAAACCAAAAATGATATACTAACAGATAACTGGCACCTGGAAATCTCATGCTCATATTGGATACTTGGCAAATCAAGACATGCCGCCAATATATATATCCATAATTATTGGCATTTGTTAGTGACAGAAAGTCTTTCTTTTTACATGTCCTATATAACCATAATGCAAATTAAAAATCCACTTTAATTGTATCATTATAGCTAATAAAAACTATTTATTCTTCTGAGATCATGTAATAAACTTTTCATGTCTTCTTCCAATACAAGGAAACTGAAAATGAAATAAGAGTGAAAATTATATTAAAAAAATTAAACCTGTTTTTAATAATAGAGATATAGAAATAAAATAAGGGCTTTACCTAATTTCTAAAACATTGTAATTGTTTTTATATCCTAAAAAAACCAAAAAGAAAAAAATACTTCTGTACCACTTATCAATCCATTATAATATTAAAGAAAAATTATTTATAAGTCCCTGGCACTGTTTTCGGACCTTAAAGTCAAATACACACACAATACTAAATAATAAACAAACACTCCCAAGGACTCCAAGGAAAGTTTGGCACTGTTTCAGAGACCGATAATTAATAATCTATAATATTAATAAATTATTCTATTTAAATATTAAAAATAAAAAATATTTATATTAAATATTTTTATACTATTAGTGTTGAAATTGGTTTTCTCTCGAGATGAGGTTTGATTTCACACCAACGGTTGAATTTGTTTATTTTTTTAGGACAAGATAGGGAATAAAGGATGAAGATACCATCCAAGCATGCAAATTAAGAGAGGCCAGATTTACGTGGAAAACTCTATGAAGTCGGAGAAAAACCACAATGTTCAATAAGAGCAAATCTACTAGAGAATTTAACGTTACAAGGAACATGAACTCATCTACTGGAAGAGGCGAGAAGATGAGAGAGAAAGAGAGGGGAATTCATCAGTCTCCAAAATGGCCCATCCTCTCTAATGGTTCTCCCTTTACCTTTTTATAGTCCCTGGTGCTTGCTTTCCAAGTTTCCTCCCACTTGTCCACTTGTGTGCCAGATAGATGCCAACTAGGTTCCAGCTCGGTGCTAGCTAAATTCCAGTTGGATGCCAACTAGATTGCTAGCGAGAAGCTAGCTGGAAGGTCTTCTAGAAGATTGGCTGAGTTTTTAGAAACTTCTCGATGCTCTCTGGTGTTCATTCTCTGTAAGTATCTTTCGAGCGTGGGGCTCTATCTTGATTCTAGTTATCTTGGGTGGGATGGAGTGTTTCCTTCACGGGCCACGGTTTCAGTCGAGTGTCAGGAAAGTAGGCCGAGTGTTAGTGAGGTAGGCCGAGTGCTGCCGAACATGGATTATTCATGTGAGCAATTTGACCTCCTTTGCTGTTATAAGAGGGTTCAATATTTAGGGATTAGTTTTGGATGGATGACGATGTGCACCTCTTCCACATGAATAACTGGACGGAAGCCACGTGTCATTTCATTTTGACCCCTATCATATGCAAATAATTTTTTTTTTTTTGGCTTTTTATAAGTATATGGAAGTAAATTGACAATTATAAAAATATTTTTAGAGGTATGAACACAACGAAAAATAAAAAAGAATTATTTATAGTGGTCTAAATGCAAAATAAGTCCGGCGTTAAGACAAATGGAATCTCGCAATTCCTACAGCCCCCTCCACTGACACTGTGCTGTTTCCTTATATAAATCCCCCACCCAATCAATGCAATCATCTCTATCGCCCACATCTCTCCATCTCCTCAGCCACAGAACAATGGCGAAGCTAGCCCTAGGAAACCGTGAGGAAGCCGCCCACCCGGACTGCCTCCGCGCTGTGCTCGCCGAGGTAGTCCTGACCTTTCTCTTCGTCTTCGCCGGCGTCGCCTCCGCAATGGCCGCAGGTGACTGATTTCGATCTCGATCTCGATCTCTCTTTCTTTTGAAAATAAGATGGTCTCGTGGATCTCGTCTGATCTAAGCTGGTTTGATCATCAGGGAAGATGTTTGGGGGCGCGGACTCGATAATGGGGCTGACGGCGGTGGCGTTGACGCACGGGCTCGTCGTGGCGGTGATGATCTCCGCCGGGCTTCACATCTCCGGCGGCCATCTCAACCCGGCAGTGACGATTGGCCTGGCCGTTGGAGGACACATCACCATCATTCGATCAGTGCTGTATATTCTCGCGCAGCTGATCGCCTCCTCCCTTGCTTGCCTCCTCCTCAGATTCCTCACCGGCGGCCTCGTGAGTGTTCATCTCTCTCTGTTTCCCTCGTGATCATAAAAAATTATTTAATTAATTAAAAATGCTATTTAAAAAAAAGTATTAGATTCATTGAACCAGGTCACTAGAAAATTGATAATTTATAAAAAAATAAATGATAAATAATTTTTTTAAATATTATATATATATATACACTGTAGTGATAGGATCCGTTGAGGCCGGCCCTTACTATCACCATGGTACATGAGTTGGGTGTTAGTATGGACCGGCCGCATACTAACATAATCATCTATAACCTCTTATATTTTTTTGTGAGAGGAATAAATTATTTAAATTATTTATAAAAATTATAAATATTTTACCTATTAGAGATGGTTAATTGCTACTTATCATATTTTTATTGAACTGGTACAACCGAGACAAAATTTGCAGGGAGTTATGATCATTGTTTGAGATTTTAGCCTATGTCATAATCTTGATTTTGGTGTCTTTTGACGCATTTGGTTGCTTATTATTATTATTATTTAGATTTTTTTTAACTAAATCTTAATTCCATACTAGATGAGATCGGTTATATAAATTATTTATAAAAAACTGATCAATATTTAATAAATACAGGTTCTTAGATACTATTTTATGTAATCCTCGATCTACTTTTATTTTTTTATTTTTTATTATTAAACTATCATATTTTTAAATGAGAGAAAACTATAATTTAATAGTCTTAGAATTTACACAATAGTGTACATCTAGTTACATATTAATTTTTTTTTTTTTTATGTTTATGAAGATTGTCAAAATAATTTTGTAATATATCTAAGCATAATGTAAGTAGAGCATGTGAACTTTGTGCAAGCCTGGAGCACACATGCTACATGTATGCAAAAGAATAGAATACCACTTAGAATATTAAATTTCTAGATAGATGAATACATGGCCAATCGGGTCATCAAAAATTTTTAATTTAATAAATATGAATAAATCACTGTAACTATATTACAGACGTGACGGAATGGATTAATCAATTTTTGATATGAAAAGTGGTTGACTTCATCAAAAATTGGTGAGCAATAGTAGGGAGAGTGCAGTCTCAACTCTCAAGTGATAATGGCCACAGCTTGATTTAGATGTTTATAGTTCCTCTTTAAAGTAGAAGCTTAAAAAAAGGGATAAAAATAAGGTACTTTTAAAAGACTTGATAATGTGGGAGCTGGAGCGCCTTAGGTCAAATGTCCATCAAGAGTCTGTCCTTCCTGATTTTTTTTTAATATATATATATATATATATAAAAAGTCTGTCCTTCTTATTAAAAATAAAAGGCATGGATATACCAACAGCCCAATGGCCTATTAGTACCAAGTCGTCTTTATAAAGAGTTCATTCAGTTGAAAAAAAACTCATATTTAAATCCTCCTATATGCAAGATAATGGTACAAACATATGAATGCGCTGAGTATGAGCTTCTGGGTGCTCTACCAATATATGGGACTTGCCCCATGTAGCAGCGTGTGAGCCTTCGGTGCTCCGCATAACGTGTCATGACTTGTGCACGTCCTTGAAGTCTCATGAGCGGTGCTTGTCACCTTATACAAAAAAAAAAAAAAAAACAAAAACATTGAATAACTTATATCTAAATGCAATAGAATTCATTTTAATGATTTTTTGTTTATTCAAAGATTATGTATATGTGTTGCATGAGCAGGACACACCAGTACACACTCTAGCAGCAGGGATGGGCCCCCTCCAAGGTGTGATAATGGAGATAGTTCTTACATTCTCTTTGCTCTTCTCGGTTTATGGTACAATTGTGGATCCGAAGAAGGGCTGCACTGCCGGACTTGGCCCTCTTCTCGTCGGACTCGTCGTTGCAGGTAACATCATCGCCGGCGGTGCATTCTCAGGAGCATCGATGAACCCAGCCCGGTCTTTCGGCCCAGCCCTGGTTAGCTGGAACTGGACTGATCACTGGGTCTACTGGATCGGCCCACTCATTGGTGGGGCATTTGGCGGCCTTGTCTATGACTATGTTTTTCTTCTCAAGTCTCATACTCCTCTGCCAAGAGAGGATGAGCCCTTTTAAGGATCTCGCTTCTTTCTCATGGTTTGCTTTAATTTGCATGGTTTGTGTTGCCTGGCTTTTCCGAATGCTTGCATGGTCTGTAACTTTGTAAGTCTTGGTGTGTTAATTAATTAGATGGGTGTTGCCTTTTACTATGTTTTGTTTAAGGATCTCTTTTTTCTCTTGATAAGTCTAATACCCAATAGTCCCTTTATTATATCGATTTGTGACTTTAGGTCCTTTTATTATAATTTGAGCTTTTTTTGTCTCTATATTTTCACGATTGAGAAATATCAGTCCATCCTTCATCAATTTTAGGGGCTAAACAGGCTTTTTTGGTCCTTGTATATATGCAGAGCTTTTTTGGTCTCTATATATATGGACTGTTATTTCTCAATTGTGAAAATATAGAGACCAAAGACTTTTTTGATTCTTGTATATATGTTTTTAGAGATTAATATTTCTCAATCGTGAAAGTATATAGATAAAAAATGCTCAAATTATAATAGAGGGATTTAAAGTCACAAATCGTATAATAGAAGGATTAAATCGGGTATTACACCCTCTTGGTTTGATTTAATTTTGAGCTAAATTAAGTAGGTGTGTTTGAGTTTTTAAAATTAAATCAAATCAAGCTCGACCATATATATATATATATATTAAAATTAACCAATTTTAAACTACTAGGTTTTAACCACGCTAAATAGGAGTTTGGTAAAGTTTTTGTCTTATGACCTAAAGGATGGGTTTGAGTTGTGAAACAGTCTTTTATTTTGAAAAACAAGGTAAACCTGCGTATAATAAATCCAAATGTTTTGACTTTTTTCTAGAACCCGCACAATGTTGGAGTTTTATAACACCAAACTGTCTTTTAGGCTTAAACTATACCAAAAATAAGTTGGGCCCATTTATGGGCCCTATATATAGGTCACATCTAATTCACATCAGGCTGTTTTTCTTCGATGTAAAGTATTATAATCCTTCAATTTCAGATGGAGCTACCTAACCCTGAACGCTCCATTTTTAAAATAACAATAATGCAAGAGAGAAGCCGTCTCATGTCATGTGCTCCATAGGAAGAAGCCTTCATAGATTCAACACATGAATCCTTTTTTCTTAATGTTGGACAACTCTTCACCTTAGATTAAAAACACAAATAGCTAGAGTAGGCATGCAAGTGTTGCGTCACAGCAAACAAGTGACCACCGAACAGAGCAGGTCTTTAGACTTTTGGATTCATTCACTTAAACCAATGCACATCTCATCAGTAAACCTAAACCCCATTATCTTTTTATTATAAAATACTTTTAGGTGATGAAACAATTAATTGACTGCCCAATAAACTCATTTGTCAAGTTAAATTAGCTAACTATCATTGCAGACGAGGGTGGACCAAGTTTAAAAGATAAATAAAGAAAAATATATGTACATACATTCACAAGTTTTGTAGTACGCAAACATAAGTGTGATTTTGACTGATAATTGAGCAAATCAATCAATCAGGCCGACCTCTCTATGAAAAAAAGAGTGAAATCTTTGGTTTTTTTTTCACATGGATGATAAACAGTAGAGATCAGTTAAATAGAATAACTCAGATTATCAAAGATTTCACACAGCACGACTGATTTCACCGTCGAAAGGTTTCATACAATATGTACTTATTTTATCATTTAAAACTAAACTCAAACCTATACAAAAAAGATTTACGTGCGTAAGTGAGCATCCCATTGGGTAACTCACACCCTGTGTCCTTATTTTATGTAGCAATGATTCAACTCTGAGTCTTTTGAATATCGAACCCCTTATATAAGGGACTTATCCCGCTTGACCAATACAAGTTTGGCAAAAAATAGTGAAATCTAAGGCTTAATTAAAACTAATACAAAAGCTATGCTATTTCAGTACAAAAACTAACCAGATTGAAGCACAATATATGATAAACAATGTTCATTGACCTCTGAACAAGATATATATTATCAAAAAACACTAATCCCAACTCCCAAGCCAATGAAGCTCAGATCCATTTCTATTATCCTAAATATACTTTATACTACTAATGCTACGTGTACTTGTGCCGTTGCAATAGAAACAAAAAGCCCCAAATATATAAACTATGAAACTTAATCCTCATTTTGATTCATCATTCCTTTGATAACACAAGTGAAGAAAATTTACAAACTCTATGAACAGATAACACTCCTCTTTCTTCTCATCTCTGCATGAATGAATTATGAATTCAATTCAGAGCTAAAACTCATGAAAATCGACTTCAAAAATGAATGAGAATTTTATATATTTTTAATAATTAATTACTTAAACCTCCATGTCATTCGTCTTGTTCTGCAGCTGTGTTCTCTCATCACTTCCGGCGAACCACTGCACCGTCCGGCGGGCAATGGGCAGCCAGACACGTCTCGTCTTCTCATCCTCCACGCCTGCAGACTGATGATGATCTCTGTCAAACCTCGCCAAGTTTGTGATCTCCGACATCGACCGGCTTCCCGGAGGTATCAACGACGACTTGGAACAACCGACATCGACTGAGCTCTTTGTCGTCGTCGTCGGAGCATAATCGGAGGATCTATTCAACTGGTTCATCTTGTTCTCCAGCAACCTCTTCTTCTCTAGCTCCTCCTTGATACCGTCAAACCTCTTGCCAGACATCATGGAAAGCATCTCCGAGTTCAACGACATCAAGTCGGACGAGTTCACGTCGCTCCACCGGCTCTTTAGCATCACGTCGGAGACGATGATCCGGTGCTTGAACTTGTGGTAGAAATGAGGCTTGTTCTCTTGCTCTCTTTCGATGAAGAGCTCGATAACGTCGTCGTCGGCGTTATGATCAGTAGTAGTAATAGTAACATGAGTAGTGTCTTCTCGCCGGGAGGAGGAGGCGTTGAGGAGGGAGAAGCGGGAGCTGATGGAATGGTTGAAGATCTCGGCGTCGGCGGCGTCGACGCGGTGGCGGCAGAGCGGGCAGCTGGAGTGGCTGTCGAGCCAGCGGTCGACGCAGTCGACGTGAAAGGGGTGCTTGCACTTGGGGAGCAGCCGGAGGATCTCGGCGTCGTCGAACTTGGAGAGGCACACGGAGCACTCGAGGCCGTCGCGGGAGCCGCGCAGGGAGGAGAACCGGAAGACGGGAAGGGACTCGATGACGCTCTTGTCCACGCCGGAGAAGCGTGGCTGACTCGGCTGGAGGAGAAGTCTGTCCAGGCCGGCGTCGACGTCCCGGAGGAAGAGGCCGGTGGCGGCCACGTGGCAGAACTTGGCGTACATGAGGAGGAGGAACGTGAGGGAGAACATGATGGCGAAGATGCCGATCACTATGGCCACGCTCGGCCTGAAGGAGGCCGTGTACTTCATCAGCGACGGTGAGGGGGCTTTTTCTGGCGGGGCCGGCTGCGCGCCGGCGCCGGAGAGGAGGAGGAGGAGGAGGAGGAGGAGGAGAAGTGATAGGATGGAGGTGTTCCACATTTTGGAGAAGTGTTTGATCTGGGCCGGTTCTCTGAGTTTGAGAAAGGTGGTGTTTTTTTTAATGGGATGGTGACTTGTTTTCTTTCTTTATTTTGTTCTTGTGTTTATAGTTGATGGCAATGGGAAGGCTGCAAAGAATCCAATTATAAACAAATGATTTTTTTTTAAAATATAATTTATTTAGCTGTTTGAAGGTTTATTAGAGCACTGCATATGGATTCAAATTCTAAAGAAAACAAAGGAGAAAAAACATAACCTTGTTTTGGCCTGGATGGATGATAAATGTAGTTTGAAATATGGATCAATGAGAGTTGACAAAAATGGGAAATTGCCAACATTTCTTGTTTACAAAACATTACGTGTGAAGATTGAAGTGAAAATACTTGCTGTCATGTAAATAAATTTACAATTGAATGATATTCATGGGATGTTTTTTTTTTTATGTATGTCTAGATGCATTCATCGATTAAGTTGTCTTTTTTTTTTTTCTTAATAAAGTGGATAATCATTTTTTATTTAAATAGATTGGAATTCGGGTACATACAATTATATAACAAGAGTAGAAGAGTATAAGAGTCGACATTGAGATTCGGTATCCTGGTCATACTGTTAATCTTCTCAGTTCCCTTCCCCTCTTTGGGGTGTCGTCCTCAAAAGCCCCATCGCCCCCAATGACTTGTTGTGGGCTCTCTTGGAAGATTTCAGGCTTTGTTTCACAAGGTTCTGGATTGTTTCCTATCTCGGGAGCTTGGATAAAGAAGCTGCATCAAACCAATTAAGATAGTATGAGGAAAATAATATCACAAATAAGTTTTGAGAAAACACGTCGTTTATCTTGACAACATCGAGAATTTCGTCCGCCCTATATGCTCCAAGTGACAACTAAAGTTATGAGATATCATCCCCATCTCAGTGTTTTGTCTATCCTTAGGGTTATCCCCATGTAGCACCAAAGATCCTAGAGGTTCACTGGTGCATCTGATATGCTGAAAATGTCTTGGAAGTGTCTCTATATGTTTGAGGTATATGGGCAAGCAATGAGGAGGTGGCTCATTGATTTTGCTTCTGTTTTGCACAAGAAGCACCGTGTGCGCATCCCTCCCTAATTTCGCTTATGAAGATTATCTTGGGTCAAGATCTTGTTCTCCTTCACCAATCATACAAATAATTTAACTTTTAGGGGGCATGGTTTCTTCCAGAAGTTCTTTTGTAGGTCACTTCGGATATTGTCGTCCTCCCTAAAGGAGTACAATGTTTTAATTAAGAATGCCTGTGATATATGTCGTTAGCTTCCATGTTTTCTGGTCAAATGTAGGGTTAAATTCGAACCCCTATGAGGTATTGTAGTTGGGATTGTAACTCTTCCATCCCCTTTTCTGGTAAGTACCCTGCTTTGAGCAGTGGCTTCCCTCTTCGTATCTTCTCCCAAGCTTTCGAGATGGATATGGATTTTTTGAGAATTAGAGGTCGGATGTTTGGGTACATGTTCCAGGGTGACGATCCCTCTATCTAGTTCTCCATCCAGAAGCTTCTAGAACTTTCATATCCTAGATTGGATATATTGTTGGAGAGTATGGCTAGACTTTCCCTTCCAAAAGTTGGATGCTCGTCTTGGGGGCTTGTTTATTTGCGTCAATGAATCTTCCTCAGAAGTATGCTTCTTTGAAAATATTGAGGCATATCCCAGCTTTTCCAGTAAGGATCCTCCGTCATCATTTACCTAGTAATGCCCCTTTGAATTCTTATAGGTTGAGGATACCCCATCCCCCCTATGCCTTTGGTCGACATAAACTTTCCCGACCCACCATATGGTAAGAACCCTTTTCCATAGAGTCTCTCACGATGGAGTCTATCTTGTGGATTACCCATTCTGGTAATTGATAGATTGACATCCAATGGATCGATTGGCATCATGGACCGCACCGAGTTGATTAGGGTAAGTCTTCCCCTAGCAAAAGGAGTTTCCCTTTTCCAAGAAGCCAACTTGTTTATGATTTTCTCTATGAGCTCCATCCAATCTTCCTTCTTTGGTCTCCTTCCTAAGATTGGTACTCTTAGATACTTGATTAGGAAGGTTGCTATTGGATAGTTGATTGATCTGTGCCATATCATGAGAAGTATACCCTTTTGTTCTTATTGGGATGATACCACTTTTGATGTAATTTATTCACAATCCTGAGAGGCCGTCGAATACGTAGAAGATAAGTTTCAATACTCTATATTGAGCGAGGTCTCCAGTACAGAAGACTAAGAGATTGTCTGGATAGTGAAGGGATGTCACAGTGTCTTTCGTGTATTGCCTTATTGTACTACACTGTAGATGCTTGATCTGACTGCTTCATTGAACATGGTGGAGAGCACATCTGTTGCAAGCATAAATAGTAGTGGGGAGAGAGGATCTCCTTATTATAGCCCCCTTTTGTTTCTAACATATCCCGAGGGGGTCCTGTTGATGAGGAATCTGGATTTGGAAGAGTAGAGCAACATCCTTATCCATGTTGTCTATTTGTGTTTGAAGTCTCTTTCTTGTAAAATTTCTAGGAGAAAGTTCTAATCCATTGTGGCGAACGTTTTTTCGAAATCCACCTTGATTAGTATACTCCATTAGTGTTTTCGTTTTTCAACTTGTGGATAAGCTCTTTGGATGCTACAATGTTATCTTGTACCAATCTACCTTTAATGAAGATTGTTTGTGACCCTTCTACCGCGTCCCCAATGACCATCCTAAGCCGGTTTGCAAGTACCTTGGATATGATCTTAACAGAACAATTGATTAAGCTTATGGGTTTGTAGTCTTTTAGTATTTCTGACACAGTATTCTTAGGGGATTAGGAGGATATGTGCCAAGTTTAGCCTTTCCATATTTGTTGTTCCTTGGACAAAATCCTCGAACAGTTGGAAGATGTCATTTCTAATTATGTTCCACCCTTGTTGGTAAAAAGCCATGGGGAAGGCATCTGGGTATGGTGCCTTCTCTACTCCCAGTTCATTCTCTATTGTTTTAATTTCATCTTCTCTAAAGGGCACATCAAGGTGTGAGAGGTTTTGTACTATGGCCTCGTGATGTAGTCATATGTTCTGAGTGTGGATCCCTCATGTTGCAGTTGTTTTATCCAATTCTTGTTTCTTCTTTAGTTAGCAGCCGCGTGGAAGAATTTGATGTTTTGACCTCCTTGTTGTAGCCATGTTATCTTTGACCTTTGCCTCCAATATGATTCTTTTTCCAATATCATCTTTTAGTATTCCCTTCTTTTGACTGTGTTTGCTTCCTCCTCATCCCTTGTAAGCTCCCTTGCTTCTTTGATCACACCTATCTTATTTTTTGATCTCTTCCAGGACTTCTCTCTCACTATTAGACTTTTGGGTGTAAGTCTCTTTCTACCAAGATCTTAGCTTGTTCCTTATTATGCCCAATTTTTTTTACAAAGATATAGGCCCCCTTTCCAGTTAGTCGTTGTTTCTTCCAGGTATCTTCCACCATTTCCCAAAACCCCTCTGTCTTTCCCCCAATCCTTGTTGTAGCAGAATGGGGTTGGTTTGGGGGAGTGTATTCCACATTCCAAAAAAACTGGTGCATTGTCCGATCTTATCGTTGGTAGGGTCGTTTGCTATATTCTGGGGAATCCTGGGAATCCTAGGATCCATTCCGTGGATAGAAGGAACTTATCCAATCGTACAAAAAGCCGATGTGGATCGTTTGTTAGTCCAAGTGTATTGCGGTACTAAAAGTGGAGGATAGACCAACAATAGATCTCGTATCATTTGGTCAAACTCCTTCCTTTCTCTTGCGTTGTGTAATGATGTGTTTGAGTCTTCTAATTTCCGTATAGTGTTGAAGTCCACGCACAACATCCATAGACCTTTCCATCTCTCCCTAAATGCTCTAAGCTCCTCCTAGCACCCTGTTTTTTGGGTTGGGTTACAAGGGACATATACCGCGGTTAGCATCCTTGGTAGGTTATTGTTAGTCTTATCTTCAATTATTATTATAGTGGGGTATTGATTGATGAAGGCATCCTTGACGTTATATTGTGCACTCTTCTAGCCAATACAGTAGCCACTTTTTGTTTCTGTGGTAGGCAGCGACATCCACTTGTCGAACAAATTTCCTCTTACTGTCTTCCAAGTGGTTATGTTTATATTTGATAGCTTTGTTTCTCATAAGCAGTTTATGTTTACCTTGTGTAGTTGCATCATATCCCGTACTAGGTATCTCTTTTTCCTTTTACCAAGTCCTTTCACGCTCCAGGAGATGATTTTCATTGTTCACTGTGTTATCCCTTTTAGTGTGTAGCTGTGGCCTGGGGGCTTAGACACTCCCCTTCCATTCTCTAAGTCTCTTTTCCTCGGTTTCTCTCACATGTTTGAGATAAGAGGAATTGTCTTCTTCAGAGGATCCAAGGTCCACTCTTACTAGCAGAGCTGTTGTTCAGAGTTCTATGTTTGGCCAAGCGGAAAGTATTAGTGGAACAATGGTTAAGTTAGGTTTTGTACCTTGTGTAGAGGGAGGCCCTTGTGTTGTTGTTTTTTTCTTTGTTGAAGTTGGGGGTGCCATAAATCCTTCTTTCTCCATCATCCAGCTATTCAACTTTTTTGTTTTGTTACTCCTTGTGGCTTCTTGAGTTTGTACAATTTCTTTCCCTTTTTTCCAAGGTGTCTTTCATTCCTTCGGCGTCAGTTACAACTTCTTCATGCTCCACAGTTGATGGTCTTGAGCAGATGTCTGCTTATGTCTCCTTGGAAATTAGGTTCCAGTATCCGTGAATAAATCTGAGAGAGCTTGGAGAGGTCAAAATTTAGTTTTGTCTTTTCTTGAATAATTTTCAGAGATGTGGAGTGTGCTATAGTATTCTTAATTTGTATTCACTGTCAATGGAATATGAATGAACAAGGAGAGCGAATCAATTAATTAGAACTGTACCTAGAAATCATCTCATAGAAAATTTGACTATCTTCAATTATTTCAAATCAATTATATACAAATTGGTCTCAATTGATAGAGAAATGCAGCAACTTCCACTCAAGCTTATTACTTTAGTTATGATTTTTTACCACCAATCTTCAGAAGATCAGGCTGGTGTTTTGATGAAGGTCCCATGAAAACCATAAGGCACTCTTTGTGGCAATGTTATTTTAGCCACTGCTTCGCTCTCAAATCTTTTAGTATCAATTATATGAACCTGGAAAAAAGAACATAAAGATAGATACATGAAGTCAGGAAACTGCAGAACAATTTCTGAAACCAAGTGAAAGAAATATGTATATAATCCTACTTGAGATATGTTAGTTTTTTCATTGTGGACATAAGAAATTATCCATCCATCATCTTCTTCAGAACCACAAGGTCTTGGTACAAATGCTGATCCAGTACAAAATTGGTTCGCCCCAAGTTGATGATGCTCCACTTTGATCATTTGTTGACGCTACAAATTTGGAAATCAAAATTCAGTGTGTTCATATATAGATATATGAACATAAATAATCAATTCATGAAGAACATAGCATACCCCAGAGATCTTATCAACTTCTCCGAAAGAGAACTTCACTAGGCTTCCATACATTGGCAATGCTGTGATCAGAGAGGTGATATTAATTTGTTTGTAAAGCAACAAAGAAATTAAAATCATGAGAAGGAAAACTCATTACCACAATTAGAGCTCGCCGCAGAGTCTACAACTTGAACATATGCAAACTTGTTTCTTAAACCGATAAAATTCTCATTGATCATGGGGAAGTCCATTGAGAACTCTCGTCCTGTCAGATATCTCTCTCTAACACAACCATTCTTAATGTTTAACCTCCATTCATACAAACGAGAGAACAAAAAGCCTTCTTCAAGGTTATCTTTATGATCATCACAGTACTCTTCTTCTATTTCCCGAAACGTGAGTCCTCTAGAGAACCACTTGAACTTATCAAGGCCATGCTCCGGACCAGGAATGATCGACTCCGATGCTCGGCATCCCCTCACAACCACCTATTATTTCTTTCAACATTAATTCTCATAGAAAATGGCATGTAATCTGATGGTGTTTCATGTATCTAACCTCATCTCCATCTTCATAAGCATTGATCAAGTGAAAAGTGCAGTAAGGTTGTACTTGAAACCACTTGATTGATTCTGCATCTCCATAACGTGGCATCACTCCAATTCTTGCATAACTTTCTTTCTCATACTTAATCAATCTGCATGTGCAAAGTGAAAACTTAGTAATTTCAGGAATCATCACTCCAATAGACAGCGTATTGTTTACCCTAAAAAAAATAAAATATAAAAAAGGGGGAATATATAAAATATATTTATAAGCCTTGAAAATACAAAATGTCTCAAGGAGCCAATAATGAAATATTATGATGAAATATTTTGAAATACGTTGAAATTAAAATATTTTAATTTCAAATAGAAAATATGTATCCGGTCATATGCCGAGGCAATCTAAGGACACAGATTCCGCGGCAAGTTAAAGAAATGCAAATCCTAGGATAATCCACGGGCACAAATCCCGAGGCAAATCCAAGCCAATCCAAGGGAACAAATCCCGAGGCAAATCCAAGTCAATCCAAGAAAAAAAAATCACGAGGCAAATATGGGAAAATATAAATATAATTTTTCAAAAAAAAAAAATCAATTAATCAAATAAAAAAAAAATCAAATCAAATTTCAATATTCTTGGAAGGATAAGAAAAGGAAAGAAAACAAATCAATGAGTGATTGATTTTTAATATTCTTGGAAGAATAAGAAAAGGAAAGGGAAAAAATCAAATGAGTGATTGATTTTGAATATTCATGAAAAAAAAAGGAAAGGGAAAATGAAAGGGGATTGTTTATATAAAGAGGGAATTAGAGAAAATCAAAAAGGGGGGAGAGAAGAAGGATGGCGGCCAAGAAGAAAAAGTAGGAGATGAAGCTCCCCCCACTCCGATAAAAAAAAGAGAAAGGTATTCATGGTGGGGCCTTGAGACACGTGCCCTATTTTCTCCGATGGCTTGCCAAGGAGAAAGCGCCGGTCATGTAACCCGTAATGTTGTAGAAGAAGCCATTGGAGGAGGATACCGGCGGTGCTGTTGATGGAGAGCCACCGCTGCCCAAAGATCCGACTGTTGTCCGCCATAAAAAGCCAAAAGCCATAAACAACAAGCCAGGAGCCATAGAAAGAAGAGATGAAATAAAAAGAGAGTTCAAAAATAATAAAAAAAAAGAGAAAGAAAGAGAAGTTTCTTGAAGAAAAGAGGAGAACAGAGCCCTCCGCCCGTTCAGACGTCGTCCTCGCGTTTTCGGATCCGAGCCCTTCATGGATGACGCTGAGGTCTTCTCTTTCGCTAAGAAAATCAACGCACCCTACGACCTCGGCCTGCGGACCAAGCAGCTCGTTGTTCACTTCGCCGCAATCAAGAAGAAGTCATCGCTGTCGTCGGAGTCCGCTGCCCCTGTCGCCGCCAAGCTCTGGTCAGCCGCCACCTAGCCGTCGTTACTTGAAGGTGATGAAATGGTGATGGTGATGAAAGGGGAAGACGTTGCCGCATGTCTTCGTGTATTCGATACTCATATTGAAAGGCTTGCAGAAGGATTCTCCTATCTCCCGAAGCATAGGTCTTGTAAGGGAAGATATTGGGCAAAACCTGAATTTTTTTTTTTTTTTGTTTTGACTCTTATATAAAAGCAAGGATGCAGAGGAACAAGGAGGCTTGATTGATCTCTTTCGATTCAAAAAATCATCTGTTGGTCAGCATCTTTGAAGGAAAAGATTTCTTCGGAAGCACAATGGAAGAATCCTTAGAGATATAAAGCATGGAGGTTCTATTAAGAAACAAACTCCACAGTCCAACAAATCCAAGTTTTGCAAACATTCTAATGAGATAACTTTCAAATTCTGAAGAACACCAACCGTGATGTTTGCTCTTGGTCAAATAATAAAGATTGATCTAGAGATTTTTGTTGGATCTTGAATGGAAGTCCATGCCACTAATGACACTGTGAAAGTTTATGCAACAATATTATTATTATTATTATTATTATTATTATTTTCTGAAGTTGCTGCTGCAAAGTAAAGAAAGGAAGAAGGCGACGTTATAATGCTTGTTGTCCTTGGGCTGCAGAAACTATAGAATTTAGTAACTATGAATATTTGGAATTCTATTGTAAATTTTTGTTGGGAAAATTCCAAAGAAAGTTATGTAAAATGCCTAGTTGCAAAATGCCCTTTTGGTGTTCGAAGAAATGTCTCAGAAAGATTACTCTATTGTTGGACTGAAACGAAGACTTGTGGCTGTAGAAAATCAAAGAGATGAGAAAGCAAATGACGGATAGAATGCTAAGAGATCCAGTTACTGTCACAAAGAATTTTATAAATTCAATGCTTTTGAAATCTGTTGCAGAAATTATGTTGGGAAAAGCTCATTTAGCACATTTCGCCAAACTTAGAAATCCTTTGCTCTCCAAGTGCCCATGGAATGATTTGAGATGAAATAAAAAAAGAAATTATGCATTCGATATTATTGCAATGTCTTCTTGATGTTATGTTGATCTAAATCTTGGAGCATGACTAGCCTTTGGCAAAATTTCTTTTTGGTAGATCCAATCAGCAATTTTTGGAGACAAAGAAGCTGAGTGCAGCAGTGCAAGGTTTTTTTTTTTTTTTAAAAAAAAAATCACATTGAAGCTGATTCTAGTCTTCTAGAGATGTATAAGTATAAAGATGCCATTGAATTTAGAGAACATGGAATTAAAACCTAGGCCGGTGTTCAAAGTCTGGATTTTTTTGAGCATAATTTGGAGCTGTGTGTCAAAGATGCTAAGACCTGGAAAGGACATCTGTAATTTGATTGAGACAGCGAAGTTAAAACATGAAGAAGGTAAAGCATGCTTGAAATTGAGAGTATTGACTAATCATAGGAAGACATGCAAACTCACGACCAACACCAGCTTCAACAAATCAACATTAAGCTTACTATAGAAGGATTCCAAGCCAGGATAGATGCAAGGAATGCAATGGTGGCATATACACGACAAAGTATACGTATGTTATCATGGGAATGAAGATAAAAATAAAAAATAATAATAATAATAATAATATATATATATATATATATTATATATAATTAGAAGCATTGAGGCGTAATTTAAATCCAAATCTCAAAGTACGCGATCTCGAGGCGGAATTTGGAACACTCACCCCGGCGGCAATGAAATCCAAATCTCAAAGTGGCACGTATCTCGAGGCAACAGTGGAACACTTACGTACCTTGAGGCGGCTGATAGAATATCCCAAATCATAAAGCGGCGAATCTCGATGTGCTTATGAAACACGCATCTTGAAGCAGCTGATGAAGTGATACGACTCTTGAGGTGGTAATGAAACATTCATCTCAGGGCATCCGTTCAAAATATAAAGGCGGCGGCAAAGTCGTTATCTTGAGGCAACCAAAGCTTCATAAATTCCAAAATGGCGAAACATACAGTGGCCGGATATATACAAATAAATGACATGCATATATATGATGATATATCCATATGTGAATGAAAATTATGTTATGCAAGTAAATGAAATTATTTTTATTCATCACTTCTCTACTTGTACTTTTTGCCTTAATCTGGAGGTTAAAGGCATTTATGCAGGTAATTAATAACAGAGAACTGCATTTATTGTGAATGGAAGAACCCACGATAACTAAAAATGATATTTGTGATTCGATATGTCGCTTGGTGTCTCTTCACAGACACGACGCCGGGCGGGTATTTTCGATGCTGGTCACCGTCTTCTCCTCTCCGATCTCATCTACAGGTGCAAAGTTTCTCTGAAGATGGTGATGCATATGGTTAATTTAGTTTCTTGTCAAGCTTTTATCAGAGAAACTATACTTGCATGCAGATATTGTAACAGATCAATTCCTCAAAATAGCAGATCTATTAACCAATTCAAAAGATCCATTCCCGAGCATTCAGTGAATCATCAAACATTCTAACATATAAGCGAGAATTCCGATGAATTGATCTACAAATCCATCAACTACTACTGAGCTGAGCAACAAACAACAGCAACAATCAAACAAGGAAAAGATAACTAGGATTTTCAAAGAAAACCCCCTAAAGAACGACGGTGTTCACCCCTGCAACCTGGCCGCTCCCATCTCCGGTCTCTCCTAGAAGAGCTCGGGACCAAACAACACATTCAACTTCGATGCCTCTCTACTGACTCTATCCCGCGTTCCTTTTTTGTAACCTCTCCCTTAAAGCCCTGTCTCGGGATCAGTTCACTTAATCCACTTATAAAAATGCCCATCCCGAGGATCCGTCACAGATATCTACATTCTCATGATCTTATCATTTAAACCATCAATATCATGCATATAACTGAACATGTCTTCATATATACATAGATATATATATATATATATATATATATATATATATATATGCATACCTTGAAGGTGGAGGAAAGGGAGTTTGAGATATGATGAACAGAAGGAAACAGAAGATCAGGCCTTCTGATGGAGCCATGAGCATGGGATGACAAACAAAAGGAGTTCATACTTCCCTTTGATTCCTATAGACACTAGCTCTTCTTAGTCTTGTTTTGTAATTAGTTATAATAGAGTTGCCAAAATAAAAGGCTCAATGTATCTGTCATGGAGGAAGAGATATCCATATATAGTGGAAGAATCAACCATATTACCCTGTTATATACTATAGTCCATATATCTTAGGTGGAAAATTTTATATTAATTTTATGGTGAATGTTCATTCATTTAGGCAGAGAAGACAAGAAGCAACTGAATGGACTTGGTCTGGCATGACATTGATCTATCTATATATATTTGTCCAAATACAAGGATAAAACAAATCCTTGTTAAGTTTTGTTTGTAGAGAAAAGGACAAGATTAGGGTTTCTTGTTATTTGGTCAAGAAGAATATACTGTTCTTTGGCGTAGTTGTGGACTTTTTAGGGTTTTAAAGGCATTGGCGGTAGTTGTTTGCATAAATTGAAGGGTTGAATGTGGAGAAGGTTTGTGTTCATTTTATCAGAATTCAACTGAAACGTCTTATCAAGTCTGATGATTTGATCCATTTTTTATTTAAAGATAGATAAATTATATTTTTATTAATTAAGTGCATGTGCATTACATGAGAACCCTTATTATATAAGATTTATAAATGGGTAATTACAACAAAGCCCTATTAGTGTTGCAAGGGTCACGGTGCACTATCATCGGAGTGGGAACTGCATTGCAGGCTCTTCTTTACTAATGATCGGGTTGGTTTTAACTTGAATTTCTTTATTGGATGTGTTACATCACATCAGAATAGTATGAAAAAGTTAGTTGCGTAAATGATATAAGAAAATGTGATGTTTTTTTGAAAGCATCGTCTGTTACGCTCTAGTCAGATGCTCAATATTATCGCCATTGTTGTCAATTCCCACACTTTTTTTAAAATATTGTGCACTTTGTTTATTAAGGATGTAGGGTCACAAATATCATGGAAAGGGGTTAGAAGAAATCAAAATCGTACAAACCCTGATAGTATTCCCAAATGCTTCGAGCATACCGGCAACTAAGTAGGAGTTGTAATGTTGTCTCTTCAGTGTCAGTGCACTTGAAAAAATATTATTCAAAATATTTCATATTAATTGATTAGTTGATGTGCTTTAGATGACGCACAAGAACTAATAATAAATTTATGAATGGACATATGTTCATTTGCTGAATAAGTTCCAATATTTCAATTACTTGTTAACAGTATTATGACACAATTGATATGAATTGATTAATATTTTTAATAAGGTTTCAAACATCAGGTCTAGTTAACCATACCCACATATTTTTGTGGTTTTTTTTTTGTTTTTTTTTTTTTGTTTCAAACATCCGTTTCTGGCCATGAGGTTAAATGACTAACATTCTTCATTTACTTCAACGGCCATGTGTTTAACTGACCTAATAAATTCTCTAATTTTAATTAAAATTTGAATCCTAGTTATAAAAACCCTAACCCTATTTTAAAAATTATAATTTTCAAAGGCCACGTGGCATTCATCTTCTGCCCTCCTAGCCTCAAGATTCCCATCCTCTACCTCGCTTTCCTCTTCATCGGTGGCGCTGTCGTCACAACTCGCCAGTGCACATCCCTTCCTTCTCCTTCTCCCGCACTCACCTCTCCAACCTCAACCTCGGCCACTCCGTCCTACTCCTCCTCGCCATTGCTCTCCCGCCTCTCATGCCCATACAATGCCATGCCTTGAGGATTTCCAGCATCGTCAGTGCCGTCCATCGCTTCCTCTGGCCCCAACTTCACTTCTCTAGTGACGCTAGGGTTCTTGTTCATGCCCCACAAAAAAAAAAAAACCCGAAAATCTAGCAATTTATGGAGAAAACTGATTAAAGATTGGATTGCCTTAGATAATGAAATTGAGAAAAAAGGCAACTGAAATCCCATTCAAATTGGGAGAATTGGGAATTTGGGGATGAAGCTCTTTGATATTGGGGGATAAGATCGAGGGACAAGAAGGAATCTTAGAATTTATTTTCAAGTTTTTTCTTATATATTGTTTAAGGGGTCGAGGAGGTTGGACCAGTCGCCAGAGCAAGTGGCCAGTTGGAGGAGATGTTTTCTTTTTTAGGGAAGGGTGGGTGGAGTGGGAGATGTGGTGGTGAGGTGGGTGCTGGAGGAGGAGAAAGGGATGAGTGACGGTGAGAAGCAATGGTGCGGCACCGCTGGAGGAGCTCCTGTGAGCATGAGAGTTGTGATGACGGCGCCGCCAATGGAAAGGAGAGAGAGGTAGAGGATGGGGATCTTAAGGGAGGGCAGAGGATGAATGCCATGTGGCCTTTGAAAATTAGAATTTTGAAAATTTTGGGTTTTTATAATTAGGATTCAAATTTTAATTAAAATTAGAGAAACATAGAAATGGTGTGGGTATTATTATGGAACAAAAAATGAAGGAAAAAGTGATTGAAGTGAAAAGGGTAGGAGATAGGATTATACATTTGAAGCTAGTGTTGGGAAAATAAACAATCAACATAGTAAGTGCGTATGCCCCTCAAGTAGGCTTAGGGGAAGAAGATAAGGTCAAATTCTTGGAAGATTTAGATGAGGTAGTTCTAAGGAATCCAAGTGAGCAAGAGCTTTTTATTGGGGGAGATCTTAATGGGCATGTATGCAGACTTAGTAATGGCTACGAGCGAGTGTATGGAGGATATGGATATGGTAACAAGAATGAGGAAGGAAAATCTATATTAGATTTTGTTTTTGCTCATGATTTGGTATTGACCAACACTTGCTTTAGGAAAAGGGAACCACACTTGATTACCTTTAAGAAGGGAGGTAATTATAGCCAAATTGATTTTCTTGTTACAAGAAAAATGGATAAATCTATTTGTAAGGATTATAAGGTTATACCTGGAGAAGCATTAACCACCCAACATAGGTTGGTGGTGTTGGATGTAAAGAAAAAGAGTATAGTGAAAATAGAAAAGAGGGTTAATCAAAATAGGATTAGATGGTGGGCTTTAAAAGGAACCAATCAATTAGCATTTAAGAATAAAATAGCAGAAGAGGGAGGCATAAACATGAAAGTTGATACAAACACCTTATGGAAGGAGATGACAAATAGTATTGAGAAGATAGGGTGTGAACTCTTAGGGATCTCTAAGGGACTAGGACCTCGATCATAGGAATCATGGTGGTGGAATGAAGAGGTTCAAAATGCTATTAAAGAGAAAAGATTTTGGTATAAGAAATTTCCCACAGCTGAGGATGGGGAAGCCTCTGAAAAGTATAATAGGACAAAAAAAGAGGCCAAGATAGCGGTTAGCAAGACTCGAGGTAAATCTTTAGCCGATTTGTACCAAAAGTTAGGGACACAGGAAGGGGAAAAAGAAATATACAAGATAGCATGGCTTAGAGATAAAAAAGGGAAAGACTTGAACCGAATTAACTACATTAAGGATGAGTCTCAACATGTTTTGACAGGAGATAAGGAAATCAAAGAGAGATGGAGAAGCTACTTTGATCACTTGTTTAATGAAAGTTATGAGGATAACTTTACAGATTTTTATGCATTAGCGATAGAAAGAAACTTTAGCTACACACGTAGAATAAGGCCTAGTGAAGTCAAGGAGGCATTGAAGAAAATAAAGGCTGGAAAAGCTTGTTGGCCGGATAGTATCCCAATTGAAGTTTGGAAGTGCCTTAGAAAGATGGGGGTAGAGTGATTAACCAAACTCTTCAACTCTATCTTAAAAAGGGGAAAAATGCCAGACGATTGGAGAAAGATCACTTTGGTTCCTATTTATAAGAATAAGGGGGGTAAAAATCTTAAGAGAACACTAAACTATGCCCATATTGCACTTTGGATACCAACTTCAATTTGTATCTTTTTGGTAACCATACCTATTTGATTTCAGTAATAGGGTACCCGAGGGGAAACGACGAGAATTATTTAACGTGGTTACCGGATTAGTCAGATGGAGGGTAGTGAAATCCTAATTTACAGAAATCCAAACTAATTGAACAATATTTAGAGGAAAAAAAATAACATTTGAACCTTGATTTTGACGAGGTGAAAACGAACAACATTCGAAATCAAGGTTCAAATCTTATTCAATTAGTTAGGATTTTTGTAAATTAGGATTTCAATACCCTCCATGTGGCTAATCCGGCGGCCACATTGAATAATTCTCGCCGGTTCCCCTCGGGTACCCTCCTACTGAAATTAAAATAGAAGTAGGGTAACCAAAAGTATACAAATTGAAGTTTGATACCCAAAGTGAAATATGAGCATAGTTTGGTAACCTCTCAAGATTTTACCCGAATAAGGGAGATATTCAAAATTGAACCAACTACCATGGTATTAAGTTAATGAGTCATACAATGAAACTATGGGAAATGGTAATAGAGCATCGACTCAGGGATATCACAAAGGTGTCAGAGAACCAATTTGGCTTTATGTCAGGTAGATCCACAACAAAAGCCATTTTCTATTAAGGAACTTAATGGAGATCTACAGAGAGAAGAAGAAGGATCTCCATATGGTTGTCATTGACTTAGAGAAAGAATATGATAGGGTACCGATGCAAGTCCTGTGGTCATTATTGGAGAAGAAAGACATTCATGTAAAATATATAAATATTATTAAGGATATGTATGAAGGAGCGGTTATAAGTGTGAGAACAGTGGGAGGCAATACGGAGGAGTTCCCTATAACAGTGGGTTTACATCAAGGATCGGCTTGAGTCCATGCTTGTTTACTCTAGTGATGGATGAGTTAACTAGTTATATCCAAGATGATATCCCATGGTGTATGTTGTTTGTAGATGATATTGTCCTTGTGGATGAGACTAGAGATGAAGTAAATCAAAAGTTAGAACTATGGAGAAACACTCTAAAAAGTAGAGGCTTTAGGCTAAGTAGAAGTAAGACAGAATATATGCATTATAATTTTCATCTAAGTAGGAGAGATGAAGGGAAAGTGAAACTAGATGGGGTGGTAGTGACTAAGTGTAACAATTTTAAGTATTTAGGTTTCATTTTCTAGGATGATGAGATGATAGATAAAGATGTAACCCGTAGAATCAAAACAGGATGACCAAAATGGAGAAGTGGCACGGATGTGTTATGTGATAAGAAGATGCCTAACAAAGCGAAGGAAATGTTCTATAGAATGATAGTTAAACCAGCCATGTTATAAGGGAGCGAGTATTGGGCAACTAAAGTTCAACATATTCATAAGATAAATATGGCAAAAATGAGAATGTTAAGGTGGATGAGTGGTCATATAAGATTGGATAAGATTAGAAATGAACACATCCGACAAAAAGTGCGTATTTACAATTGAAGATAAATAAGAGAAGGGCGTATTATTTTTTTATTTTTATTTTTATGTATTTATTCATTTATTATTATTATTATTATTATTATTATTATTATTATTATTATTATTATTATTATTATTATTTATCTATTTACTTTTTTGGAGAGCAAAATGGAGATAGAGAATCCATATAGCTGACCCCATCCAGTATGGGATTAAGGCTTAGTTGTTGTTGTTGTTGTATTTATTTATTTATTTTTATTTTTATTTTTATTTTATTCCATTTATTATATTATATTATATTATATTTTTTTTTTTCAAATTTGAGAGCAATATGGAGACAGAGAATCCATATGGGATTAAGGCTTAGTTATTGTTGTTAGAGAATTGATTAGGTCAGCTAAACACACAGTCATTGAAGTTAACGAAAAAGTTAGCCATTTAACCTCACAACCGTTGACGGAGATGCCTTTTTGCGACTTAGAAAATGTTACGGATCTCTCAGATTCTTAAAAAAGTCTAGGTGCCAGAGTGCAAAAGTGGTATTGTTCATGTGGGTAAAAAAAAATGGTTAAAGCTATTTTTTGTCTCTACAAACAGGTCCAATATTCATTTCCATCCTTAATCTCAAAATTGTTCAATACAGTCCCTATATATTATGTATTCCGTCACATTTGGTCCCTAACGCTGATATGATGCTGACGTGGCATACGATTGAAATGCAGAGTATTTATTTTGTTTTTTTAATTTTACATGTTGTCGTATTTTGATGACGTGGTAGGCCAACTGGAATGCTGACATGGCATGCCACGTGGCATTTGTTTTTTAATTTTTCATTATTTATTTATTTATTTATTATTATTATTATTATTACTTTGTTTTTGTCTATAAATAACATTACAATGTATAATGAGAATAAAAGTTTTTTTTTTCCTAAAATTTAAATAAAGTAAGCTATAGCGTTAACATAATTTTTCTATATTGCGTAGAGGTAGCCCACAAGGTAGGGTATTTTTTTGGGCTGCCTCCATGTGACACAGAAAAATTTAACGCTACAGCTTAATTTGTTTAAATTTGAGAAAAAAACTTTTTCTCATTATACATTGTAATGTTATTTTTAGAGAGAAACAAAGCAAAAAAATAAAAAATAAAAAATAAAAAATAAAAAATAAAAAAAATAAAAAAATTAAAAAATTAAAAAGTTAAAAATTAAAAAATAATAATAAAATATAAATATAAAAAATTTGCCACGTGACATGCCATGTCAGCAGTTTAGTTGGTCTCCCACGTCATCAAAATACAATCACATATAAAATTAAAAAAAATAGATACTTTATATTCCATTCATATGCCACCTCAATGCCACATCAGCTTTAGGGACCAAATGTGACGGAATACGTAATACACAAGGACCGTATTGAACAAATTTTGAAATTAAGTATCGAAATGAAAATTGGACCTATTTCCAGGGACCAAAAATGACTTTAACGCTAAAAAAAAAATTAACCTCACTTTTGTTGTTGTGTGCATCGAACTCTTATTTAGCTAAGAGGCCCAGTTTTTCGGTGTTCTCATCTGTTGTCTCCTAAAATTTTCCATATCGGTGGACCTTGTTGGGAATTTTTTAATTTTTTTTATGAGCGTTGTTTGTGCCTAAAAAAAAATGCATTGAAAATAAACATGTGCCAATGTTTAATTGAAAGGGACCAATAATGAAATATTATGATTATAAATTCAAATAAAATATTTTGAAATTAAAAGAAAAAAAAATATATTTATCCGGTCATATCCCAAGGCAGGCCAATGCTACAAATCCTGAGATAGCCGAGGACAAATCTCAAGGCAAATCTCAAGCCTAAAAGATAACCCGCAAACATATCTCGAGGCAAGTCTTAAAGCTTAAGATGGCCCGAGAACCAATCTCAAGACAATATGAAAAAAAAAATATAAATATATATATTTTTTAAAAAATGATAATAATAATAAAAAAAACAATCAAATCAAATTGGCCAAAAAAAGGAAATAAATCAGTCAATTCAAATTAAAATTAAAAGATTGATCATATTGGCCAAATTAAGAAAGAAAAATCAATCAAATCAAAATTTGAATGTTGGCCAAATCAAAAAAGGAAAAAAAATCAATCAAATCAAATCAGAACTTAAATCATGATATTATCAAAATTCAAATCAAATCAAAATTTAAGTGATGATTTATCATTTTATCTAATCCTCTCTGGTTCTATAAATAAAGGGGGAGGAAAACGGGGGAGGAGAAGGGGGGTGGCCAAAGAGAAGGAGATGAAGCTCCCCACTCCGGTAAAAGAGAGAGAGAGGTATTCACGGTCGCACGCAGACACAAGCCTATTTTCTCTGATGGCTTTGCCGAAGGAGAAAGGTTTGGGTCCGTCATAGACCGTAATGCCGTAGAAGAAGCCATTGGAGGAGGATACCGCCGGTGCTGTTGATGGAGAGCCGCCGCTGCCTAAAGATCCATTTGTTGTCCTACCGTAGAAGCCGAAGCCATAAACGAGAAGCCAGGAGCCATAGAAAAAAGAGATGAAATTCCCCCCTCCAAATCTGTCTCTAATGGCTTTTTTGCAAGGAGCAATTTGGATCTCAAGACAAACTTCAATACCGCAGTAAGCCCCTCCTTTCATTTTGATGCCGCCACCTCTATTGTCCGCTCATAAGCTCTCCAAGATGCTCCTCCCAGGGCTCCGTAAAGAAGAAGGCGTACGTCTAGATGCGGATGTGCAACCTCGCCGGTGCCGTCTTTCTTCTCCGTCGTCCTTTGGATGCAAGGCACCGATCATACCATGAAACCATCACCAGCATGAAGACGACCAAGTGAAAGCCCTGGTTTTCAATAGAGATGATCCCGGATCCGATTCGCCAAACGCAGCCACCGGAGAGGAAGGTGAAATCCGCAAGCAACTCAGTCGCAGTACAAACTTGATGACCATTGTCGCTCTTCCTCTAGATGCCGTAAATGGATCTCTAATCTCACCCTCTATCACTGCCTGACTGTAAAGGAAACTCTCAAGTAATTACAGCTCCCTGTTCTTCTGGTTGGTGAGAACTGCGTGGTAGCCTTGAAGCAAGCCGATGCACGGGTTTGTGTTCTCCAAGCCTTGATGGAGGAGGTCCCAGTATTGATTCTGGAGGATGTCCCCTTTGAAGCTGATATCTTTGTATGTACCAAGTGAAGCAAAGGACATACCGATGTATATGATGAAGACAAAGAACAATGGCGTAGAAGGAGATGTATGCTGTCCAAGCATCTGAATAAGAAGGTGGTCGCCTCTTTACCTCAACAAGATCAGAGCAAAACTCACTAAGCTGAGCGTTAGATTGGGAGGAAAGATGATCTTGTGTGGATTATCTCAATTACTTGGTTATATGAAATGCCCTTCTTATGTTTGATGAAATTCCTCAATGGACGACAACTTCCCTCCACTCCCTTTGCACTTGAAAGTCCTATGATTTTTTTTAGAAATCTTCAATATGGACGAAATAAGGATGTGGATGCCATGCATTGCTTGAGAAAGAAACCAGCAAGGTACATGAGCTTATGTAAAAGTATGAAACAGTATCTCAAGATATTCTGTTATGGAGAACAAGTTATCAGCCGATTCAGCCCACAAATCTACACCTGTGAATTTTTATCAAAGTCTCATTATTGGAAGGAAAGGAAAGTCTATGCCAAGTCAATTTTAGGAACATGCAAGCTGAACCCAATAAATGGATGCAAAGAATTCCCTAGTTTGGAATCAAGGAAACACAATTTGCTCTCCATTTTGGGAAAATTTGCAGAAAGATGTGACTAATGCCAAGAAGATCTTCAATTAGCTTTCAGACAACCAAGTTTATGCATGTATTCCATAGCCACTTGTGCAATCTCATGTTATAGGGGAATGATTGTAACTTTGAAAAGAAAGTATTTCAAAGGCTATGTCAAATACTTTCTTGTATAATGTGCACACAACCCGTTTGATCAAATGTCCTAAAGAAATTTTGAGAGAGAACTATTCTTGTAGAGAAGAAGTTACTACATGTGGGATTAGTTCACCATGTTGATAAGAAGAGAGAAGAAAGTCTCTGATTTCACTACAAAAGTTATGTTATATGCATCACCGCTTCAAAGAACAACAAAAGGAAGGAGGCAATGCTATGTCTTTGTAACTTTGTAATTCCTAAATGCTTGGCGGTGTTCACTATGTAGAATGCACATGCTTGTTTGCCAAAATGATGAGAGGCCAATGATGCTTTGAAAGTCAAAGGGGGTAATTGATGAAGTTCAAATGAGGAAAAAATAACAATAATAATAATAGAAAGAAGGAAATGAGAAAATAAATAAGCTGGAAGTGAAGATGTTGTCAATACCTTTTTTCTTATTTCTGGATGACAATAGTTAACTGCATAGAATAAAATATACACATATATAGTTTTTTTTTTCCTTCTCTCCAAGTATTGTGATGTGAAAATACATGCAAGGCATGATAACTATATTACTCCATATATGATCTGAGATGAAAAGCACTTTGAAGTCTCCCGATAGAATTATCTTGCCCGTTGTCTAATACCTATAAAATACCATCAATGTGAATTGGACTCCATCACCACCATCGCATGTCGAGTTATTGAGCTTGGGTTCCTGAAATTGTAAACATAAATTCAAAACATCATGCATCTCGAGGTAGCAAAGAAAAGCACATCTCGGGGCGACTGATAAAACACCTTGAGGTGATGATGAAGTACCCATCTCGGGACCGTCAATAAAAAAAAAAAATATAATAATAATGGTGTGGATCTCGAGGCCATATGGGTATATATATCCAAATGTCTAAATTTCAAATTACCATGTATCTCGAGGTTACAGTGAAACACTTACCTTGAGATGGTTAATGAAACCCAAATCTCAAAGTGGCACGCATTTCGAGGCGACAATGAAACACTCACCTCGAAGCGGCTGATGAAACCCAAATCTCAAAGTGGCACGCATTTTGAGGTGACAATGGAACACTCACCTCGAAGCGGCCGATGAAACCCAAATCTCAAAGTGGCACGTGTTTCGTGGCGACAGTGGAACACTCACCTCGAAGCGGCCGATGAAACCCAAATCTCAAAGTGGCACGCATTTTGAGGTGACATTGGAACACTCACCTCGAAGCGGCCGATGAAACCCAAATCTCAAAGTGGCACGTGTTTTCGAGGCTTACATGGAACACCTACCCTCGGCCGATGAAACCCAAATCTCAAAGTGGTACGTGTTTCGAGGCGACAGTGGAACATTCACCTCGAAGCGGCCGATGAAATCCAAAGTGGCACGCATTTCGAGATGACAATGGAACACTCACCTCGAAGCGGCTGATGAAATCCAAAGTGGCACACATTTCGAGGCAATGGTGGAACACTCACCTCGAAGCGGCCAATGAAACCAAATCTCAAAGTAGCACGTAGCGACAGTAGAACACTCACCTCGAAGCGGCCGATGAAATCCAAATCTCAAAGTGGTGGAGAGCATATATTCCACGACGGAAGGCGGCACCATATGATGATATTTATATGTAATAAATTATTATTTTCCATAATAAATGAATTATTTTTCATTGCCTCTACTTGTACTTTATGCCCTTAATCGGAGGTTCCCAAGACATTGTCCGGGGTAATTAATAATAGAGGCTTGCCTCTATTAGGAATAAAAGAACCTACAAACAAACAAAGTATGACATTTGTGTTTCGATATATCGTTTGGTGTCTTCACGATACCAGGCGGGTATTTTCGATCCCACAAGCGTCAATTTGCAAAAGCCTCTTATTAAATCTTAAACTTGATGAGAATTCAAATTATACATAGTTCGAAACTAGGTTTTAGGGTATGACTTTTCTATCGATTTGTATTTTGTTTTCAGTTTTAGTTGTTGGAGTTTTATTCTTTGGATCTAAAATTATGTTTCCCCAACTAACCTTTATGAGGAAAATTGGTAACTTACTCCTTTCACAAAAAAAAAGGTGATGGGTTCGAATCACCCTTAGGCATAGTTCTAGTGGCTTGTGCTCTTTTGGTTTATCAATCTGTTACCTCACTCCACAAAGTAAATCTTCCCATAAAAAAGCCAAGAGATTTGTGCTATTGGTGAGTTGTAATTGATTAACAGGGTGTTCATTTCACTGAAAGTGACTAGAAAATCACAAAAATCGGTTGAGTTCTCCTATTTCAATTGTGCATTTGCGATGAAATAAGAGAAGTATCACTTTCTCTATTTCAACACTTTCTCCATTTTAACTTAGGTTTATTTTAGCTTTTTTATCATCAAAATTGATAAAATGTTTTTGACATATAAAAACTTACTTCCACATACTTCGATAGTCTCAGTGGAAATAAATACACAAATTTTCTTACACTTTTTAGTGGATTGTTAATCAGTTTGTTTTGTGTTTGAATTGAACTCTTCCTGAGAATCATCTTATAAAAAATTTGATTATCTTCAATTATTTCAAATCAATTATGGGATTGTTTGGTTTTCAGCATTTCAAATCATAGTGTAAGTGGACTTACATATAAATTAAATTACTGTATTTTGACTTACTACAAAGTTGTTTGGTTTAAGTAAGTGGTGGGATATCCCCATTATCCAGTTTTTCTATTTTTATTTTATTATTTAAAATTTTATATTTTCATTGGAAACTGTTTAATGTACCCAATGTTGATGATCAAACTTTTTTTGATCCTGGCACAAACGCTTAACTATATATACTACTACATCATTCCCGATAAAATACTTGGGTGTCCCCATCTCAGGAGGCTGCCCAAGGAAAGAAGAGTGGCTTGCACTAGTGAAAAAGATCAGAGGAAGGCTGGCATCTAATATAGGGAAACTCCTATCTCCATGGGAAAGACTCACCTTGTTAAAATCAGTCATCTCCACCATACCTATCCACTAGATGTCTATTTTTCGCCTCCAAGAATAGGTCATCCACAAAATATACTCTATTCGAAAGGACTTCCTCTGGAAAGAGGTGGATAAAGAAGCACGAAGTTATCATTTAGTCAACTGGGGCAGGATATGTCAACCCTAAAAGAATGGAGGATGGGGTATCTTAAATTTCGAGAATTTACTGGGGCCTTGCTAGGGAAATGGTGGTGGAGGATACTAACTAGGAGGGCCACAATATGCCTCAAAATCTTTAAAGAAGTGTATACCCGACGCACTTTATAGATACCCACAAACCAGCTCAAGGGCGCGCATCCCCCTTTTGGTGAGGCATATACCGAGAAGGGTCGCTGATACTTGAAGACATATTGGTGAAGTTGGGGTCCGACTTCTTGGCAAACCTCTTTAAAGACAACTAGTACGAAGGGAATTCCTGGAGTAATTCCCACCAAGAACTCCAGACGCACACTATTAAGGTGTCACTAAACATCAAACATGCTAAAAATAGGCTCTAGAGAGGCAAGCCATTCCTTAAGCCAAGACCCCTAATAGAAAAGGATATAGAGGGACTAAATACACCTAGACAACTCCTCATGGATATCACCACAAATGCCAACTCCCTAGATCTAAGAGAGTGGAAGCTCACGGCATCCAGGGTATTTACCATCAAGTTGTTGTATATCTTTCGAATCGATGGGGCGGGGGATTAGAAGCGATCTGATAAAGGGGTTCTGGAAGCAACCATACTCACTTAAAGTCAAATTATTTGCCTAGTTAGAAAGAGAGGACAAGATTATCACACTAGACAATCTACATAAAATAAGGTAGGGGGGGGGGGGGGGGTTGGAATGCACAAAATACTACATATGTGATCTCGAGGATAAATAGGTGAACCATCTACTATTATATGTCACTACGTAGCAAAATCTAGAGCCACTTCTAACAAATCTTTAGATTACAAGTAGGCGTCGAAGACCTAAGAGATATCTGGGGAATTAACGCCTCCCCCCTCCCTCCCTCCCTGGGTGGACAAAACCTTGTGAGGGGGTTGGGAACTCATTGTAATGGCAATCACCTAGACAGTATGGGGTGAACAGAATAGGCGGTGTTTTCAAGATAAACAACATGTTTTCTTAACAATTATTCATGATATTTCTTTCCTCATTCTTTCTTGGTTCGATTCAATCCCGATAAACAAGCGTCCGAGATTGGAGGCAGTGCAAGGGCTTGTAAAGCGATGCCTTGAATTCACCCAGGATGGGCCGCGAAGGGTGGATGACGACGACGAGGCCTTTGAGGATGACGTGGCACCGGATCATGAAGGGGACTAAGGCCTCACCAACCCAACCAGAGGAGCAACACTTAATAGACTTGATCTTTGTTTCACATATTTCACCCTTATTGGGTACTCTGTAACGAATTTCAAGTAATATCAATAAAATACATGGTTTATCCACCTTATATATATATATATATATATATATATATATATATATAGTCCAAATATAAGATCGGTAGAAGCGATCATTTATCTTTGGTCGACCTCCTCTCATTTTGGCACCTGGAGCATGTTTGAAGGATTTTCAACCATACGGATGGGAAGACTATCGAAAAATAAGCTAGCCTGTCAATTTTCATATAATTTGGTGACCGTTTGGTTCTTCCACTTAACGGTTCTTATTTTAGGAAAATTTTAACGGTACAGAATTTCAACCATTAAGTGGGAGGACCAAACGGTCACCAAATTGTATGAAAATTGATAGACTAGCTTATTTTTCGATGATCTTCCCATCCGTACGGTTGGAAATCCTTCAAACATGCTCTAGGTGCCAAAATAGGAGACGGCCTGATGAGCACAGTGATCCGACCGGCCTAATCTTAGATGGACTATATATATATATATATATATATATATATATATACATACATATAGGGGTAAAGCCATTTTTGGCCCCTGAAAACGGGACCAATGTTCATTTCCATCCCAAAATTCAAAATTTGTTCAATATGGTCCCTATGTATTGCATATTTTGAAATTTTGGGTCCCTATATATTCCGTATTTTGGCATTTTTGGTCCCTATTGTTGACGTGGCGGTCATGTGGAATACCAATGAAATGTATACAATCTTTTTATTATTATGTTTAGGTCGTTATTTAGCTGATGTGGAGTGATAAGTGGCAGTGTATGCTGATGTGGACCGTATTGAACAAATTTTAAATTTTTGAGATGGAAATAAACATTGGCCATGTTTTCAGGGACCAAAAATGGCTTTAACCCATATATGTATATATATATATATATATATATATATATATATATATATATAATGAGCTTAATTCAGGGTACTCTTTTTTTCCAGAACTTGATGTTTTCATGGTGTTTATTTAAGGTTTAAGGAAAGATAAATTTTATACTTTCGGAAAAACAATGCGAACTAAATCAAGTATTGTAAAATCCAAGATTTTATTTAAATAAAAGGATTTAGAATTTCCTCTAATTTAATTTTTAATTAAATTGCCAAAGGTTATTTTGGGGATTTGAATAATTTACAAGGACATCTTAGTAAATTGATAGTTTATAAAGAATAAATAAATTTAGTTTATAAATTTATCTAAATGGAAATTGATAATTGATTTGATGATTGATTTTGATAAGTTTGGAAATTCCCTAGATGGATGATGATTTGAACTTAGATGGAAATGGGGAATTGATTGATTAAATCAGTAATTTAATTAATATAGAAAATATTCTAAGTTGGAAACAATTTGAAAGGGATTGATTGAAATTCTTTAATTGGGCTGCCAAGGACGCAGTTGTTAAATTATTAAAGTAGAGGACTAAAGAGTAAAGGTACTTGTCTCTGGAAGAAGGACCTCGAGGAGAAAACAAAAAATACGGGGACTTGTTTGAAATTGCCATTATCTCTCAAAGGAAGGACCTGAGAGTAATTTGGAAAACAAACGGGGTTTTAATTGCAAAATGCCACGAGAACACAGGTTGAGGCCGTATTGAAAGCAACCAACGGCCAAGATTATGTTATCGTGAGATGGGGAATAAGCTCGAGGCACCAGCTTCTAATCCGACCGTCCGTTTACAAACAATCGTGGGCGCTCATCTGATTACAGCGCGATCACGAGGGATCTGCTTCCTTCTCTCCCAGCTCCAGCGCGTCACCGCGATTAAGCCCCACTATCAACGGAGCTGCAAACATGGAAGAAGAATTTTGCATGGACGAATCCCCCAATCCTAGGGATTGAATCCCGCTAGGCTTTTCCCGTGAGCCTCTATAAAAACCGAGGCATCTTTGAGCTCCAGCACCACACAACACCGGCGATCTCCACCGTGAGGAATAGAGAAATAGGAAGAGGGAAGTCTGATCTTTGACGAGGTCAGCGAGAGGAGATTGGGGGACTGGTGGCGAGCGCCAGCCTATTCAGAAGTTGGTGACAGTCGCCTGAGAACCAGGCTCCGGCGGCGAAGACTTCTTCCCGAGGGATAGTGACGGACTAAGCTCACCGGTGAGCTCTCTTTTCCTTCTTGATTTTATGTTAATCATTGGGCATGCATGCGGTAGGGTCTCGTCGGTTAGGGAGAGGAAGGAGGAGTTCTGATCCCGGTCATTGGCACGCCGGCGAGGAGCACACAGAAGCATGGGATCGTGGACATCGTGAAAGGGAGGGGAAACGAGCCTTCTATACTGTGAGGCGACCACCGAGGGTGTGCCGCTCCCGACCGACGAGCATAGGGTGGAGAGGACTTCTGCCACCAAGCGTCGCCGGCTGCCTATAGTGGAGAAGAAGATAAGAGAGTGAGAGAGAAAGAGAGGGAGGCGGGTGCGAAGAGAGAAACAAGGTTAATTAGTTATTAATTAACTAAATTAAAAGATAAAATTTAGTTAATAGATTTGGATTAAATAAATTAATGGATAAGGTATGGATTTAAATTTTGATTAAATAAATTAATTGATTAAACCATAGTTTAATTAATTGGTTGGGATTAATTAGAACCGGTTTAATTAAATGGATATTGAATTGAGTTAGATTAGTTAATTGATTTGGGATTAACTAATTGATCAATTCATTAACTGGTAACTAGTTAATTGGTGAGACGACTAATTAGAAGTTAATTAATGTGGTTAGTTAATTAATTGAGTAATTAGTTTGTTGATTAGTTGAATAAATAATTGGGGATTAACTAATTGGGTAATTAGTTAATTGAAGAATTTAATAATCAATTAGTGACTAATTTAGTAGTTGATTAATTGGGTTTGGGATAACCGGTTAACACGGTTGGGTTCGACCGATTTGGATAGGGTCAGCCAAGTAAGTTGGGTCTGGATCATTTTAGACCAAGATGGTAGAATCAAATCATTTAAGTGTGGACTTAATCAATAATGATGGGCTGGGCTTGGTCATCATATAGTTAACATTTAATTTGATCTATTAAATAGAACTAGGAGGTTAAGTGGTTGAACCTAGCTACAAAAGAATAAATAAATAAAATAGTGGGAGATGTGGATTGAACCCAAGACATCCCACAACCTACTATTGGGCCTTAACAACCAGGCCACTTGGGGCCTTTATGTAAAAATAGATAAGCATACCAAGTTAAGGACCTGACTTGGAATTGTGGAAGGCCCGTTAATGCTGGTCGGGCCCAATTAGAATGTCATGCATACTTCATCTAGGGGATAATGATGTTGATGTTCTTGACATAAGGTTTACTATCGAGGTTGACATAGATGTGAAGGGAGTTGGTAGAGAGTGGGACTCACGGCTCATTGACTTCATGTAAGTTACTTATGCCTAGTTACCACCCATCGTTGGGTTTCTTGTTTTGATGTATGCTATCTATTTAGCATGTTTCCCCTTGATATGTTCTGTTTGTGCACATACATGCTTTTTATTTGCTTTTATTTCTAGTATGTGCATGGTTGATATGCTAGAGGTAGGGTGTAGCTCTACCTGTCTTTGATATGTGAGTTGGCCATACCCACCCATGGGTCGACACTTGATCATGGGCACATGGTCTTGTGTGCTGGCCGGGAGGTATGTGCTAACTGAGATGGTTTATCCGCCTGGCACAGTGGAGCGTGGAGGCTTCGGTTTGAGAGAACATTCGGGGAGGGGACACCCTGACGTAACCGCATTTCATGCCAGGGGGAGGGTACTCTGGCTGTCATGCTTGTCAGCGGGATTGATACGCTGGCCGTGTTGATATGTACGAGAGGTGGCGCTACCGACATGCGACAGTGTGGTCACGCACAACGGATTGTTGTGCTTGTAACTGTCCGGGGATAGCTTGATCAGTTTTGTGATCTTTTTGTTGAGCCCCCGAGGGCTATCTTGGATAGGAGTTGTTCCTTGATGTTTGTGGTAGACTCCTAGGTCTCTTTGATGATACTTGACATTGTTTCTGTTGTACCTTTGATATTGTTGCAGGGTACTTACTAAGCTTTCCATTCGAAAGCTCATGCACTTGTTTCCTTATTCTCTTTTAGGTTTTGAGCAGTAGGAGTCTTAGAGATGCGTGCAGAGAGGCAGGGGAGGGATCTTTGCCGAGGTCGGAGGATCTCAGTTATCAATTTCCTCTTGAGTGAGATTTATGTTATTAGGACTCATGTAGGGCCTTGTTGTTTAGGGTCCCTGAACCCTGGTTTTGTTTTTATTTATGTTGTTAAACTCTGATGTTTGATTACGACTTTTGAGTTATATCTGGATTTTATGTGTTATCTGCTATACTTATTTAGGCCTTGTATCTGAGAGGGGCTCGCCTCCACTTAGGTACGGCCTATCTGTGTACGTGCCCGAGGTCCCGGGATCGGATCGGGGTGTGACAGTTATACAAACCAGAGACGTGCCAAAAACAGACGAAGTTCAAAGGTTTTTCATCCCTTCAAATGACTGAGTAGGAGGAACCTACTGTAGAGTATATATCACCTAAAAATAAAAATGTAATAAAAGGTAAAAATATTAATTTTGTGTACAATTTCAAGACAAGCATAGCTAAATCTTATCAAGAAACTAGTTGAGAATTTACCAAAATAACAATAATTCATATAATACTAGAAAAAAAGGTCATCCAAATATCAAAAAACGAGATATCAGGCCAAATTCTAAACCAAAACACTTGATTCATATCTAAATATCCTACAAGTAAATTCCTCAATAGAAAAAAAAAAATAGAAAAGAAAACCTAACATCTCTCACATTCATACCGAATCCACCAACAAAACAATTTGTGAACAAAATAACAAAAAAGAAACTCGGAACAACACTCACAAGGCCTTGCAAACCGATCGATAGGTCGACCCAATCATCAAAAACCCCACAAATCTGAACACAAACCTGATATGTGCTACATTGAATACATACCAAAAGGAAGGGTTGATATGGAGAAGATCTAGTCAAGTTTGTTAAGTTTGTCTTAATCTTTGGTCAAGATTGTTAAGCTTGAAATAAGCTTACGTTGTGTAGGTCTTTAGCCTGAGTGATAGTTGTCCTATTTTTCCATTTAGTAGTTGTATTTTGTTTAGGAGTTAAGGCTATAAAAGTAGTCAATAGTATTGAATAAAAGAGAGAATTATTACTAAACCCGTACTCCTCACGCAATTCCGCTTCTCTTTCTTCTCTACTAACTTCATTCCTATTAGTGGTATCAGAGACAAGTTATAATCATGGACACCAAATCAAATGCAGAATTTCACAATGATGTCACCAAAATTTTGGCACATGATGAATCCAGTTTCGAGGTTAATGCTGCCTTACAAACAGTGTTGGCTAAACTACAAGCTTTACGAGCCACCCGAGGCTCTCAAACCGGCGTTAACCTGTTCGCTTCAGGTGAAACCTCACACTCAGCAATGTTTGGTCGTTCCAACACCAGCAATGGTCATCTTAATCATGGACTCAAGTTGTCCTTTCCAAAGTTCAATGGCAAAGACAAGATGGTTGGAAGAGAATGTCATAGCAGCTGAGCTGCACTTTTGAAGTTTCTTGCTATGTACTAGTTAGTTGTAATTTTCCTGTTTTTAATTAGCTATCAAGCTCTTATTATGTCAAAAAAAAAGTTCATTGGCAAAGACCCGAATGATTGGATCTACAAAGACGAACAATATTTTGATTTCCATAATATTATGCCTCCCCAACAAGTTCAACTGGGCATTGCCTCTCAGTGGCACAGGTGGTTGACAAAATTTCATGGACAACTCATATGGACTGAGTTCACCAAAGCTCTATTGCTCCGTTTTGGCCCAACAAATTACGAGGATCCATCAGAAGCCTTGACTCGCCTTAAACACACCTCCAGTGTGGCAGCATATCAAGAAGCCTTCAAAACACTATCCCATCAAGTTGATGATCTACCAAAAATTTTCTCATTGGTTGTTTTATTACAGGACTTCGAGATGACATTCGGCTTGATGTCAAAACTAAACAACCTCGAACCTTGGCAGATACCATAGGAGTGGCTCGGCTGATCGAGGAATTTCAATCTCAATCTGCTTTAGCAATACAGAAGGCGCCATCCAACCCAACTGCTGGAGTGCTCAGACCTTCCCCAACTCCACACATGAACAAAAGCTTAACTCATTCCTATGAAAACCGTATAAAACCCCAAGAAACATCCGATTCAACCCCAAAACCCCAAGAAATCTAGATGTGAAACCTTCACACCTCTCGCTAGTCAGGAAGCATTGGATCAATCCACGGATCTCAAGGTTGGGCTCTAGAGTAGCTTGTCGACAATGGAGGGATTAACGGAGAGCTTGGAGGGGGAAGGCAGCGGAGGGACACACCGAGGTGGAGGAAGGCGGAGAGCTTGGCGGTGGTGATGAGACGATGGAAGATGTAGGGACTGGGGCGGATCCCAACAGGGTGGGATTGGCGGTAGAAGAAGGAAAGGATAGAGAAAAGGAAGAGAGGTGGATGAGGGAAGAAATGTGATTGAAGGTGATTTTAATCCTTTAGTTTTAGGTGTAATACCCAATTTAGTCGCTCTATTATATAGATTTGTGACTTTAGGTCCCTCTCTTATAATTTGAGCCTTTTTGGTCTCTATACTTTCACGATTTAGAAATGTCAGTCCAAAGGCATATTTAAAGGCATGTTTAGCCCCTAAAGTTAACGAAGGAAGAGACTGATATTTCTCCATCGTGAATATAGACCCTAGGTCTCAAATTATAATAGAGGGACTAAATTGGGTATTACACCTTAGTTTTACTACATACCTTGCTACAGTGCCAAGGTAGCGTACATAGCACACAATTTACATACACTTGCACACAATTTCTACAGTGCTGCACACAAATCGCTATCGAGTCCGTTACACACCTTCCGAGCCCGTTGCACACAATTCCTATAGTACTGCACACAATTTGTATAACCTTGCACACATAAGTATGCTACCTTGGGAAATAATACCCAAGGTATCTTAGAATTCACTTTCAACTTACAGTAAATTTGGCTGTGAGCTAAAATGCAACAAAAGTGGGGTTAGATCTAACTTGACTTACATGTAACTTACCCTTTTAAAGTAAGCAAACACCCAAAAGTTACACTTACCTACAAAACAACTTAGTTCATAGCTACTCACAGATAACCAAACAATCCCTATATACAAATTGGACTCAATTGATAGAGAAATGCAACAATCCCAATTGCTTCCACTCACAAGCTTATTAATACAAGTTATGATTTACCACCGATCTTCGTAAGATCAGTTGGTGTTTTGATGAAGGTCCCATGAAAACCATAAGGCACTCTTTGTGGCAATGTTATTTTAGCTACTTCTTTGCTCTCAAATCATTTAGTATCGATTATATGAACACGGAAAAGAATATAAAGATAAATACAAGAAGTCGAGGGAAAGCTGCAAAGCGATTTACGAGGAAACCAAGTGAAAGAAATATGTATATAATCCTACTTGAGATATGTTAGTTTCTTCATTGTGGACATAGGAAATTATCCATGCATCATCTTCTTCAGAACCACCAGGTCTTGGTGCAAGTACTGATCCAGTACATAATATGTTCTTCCCGAGTTGATGATGCTCCACTGTGATCAATTGTTGATGCTACAAATTTGGAAATTAAAATTCAGCGTGCTCATATATAGATATATGAATATAAATAATCAATTAATGAAGAACATAGCATACCCCAGAGATCTTATCAACTTCTTCGAAAGAGAACTTCATTAAGCATCCAAACATTGGCAATGCTGTGAACAGAGAGGTGATATTCATATGTTTGTAAACCAACAAAGAAATTAAAATCATGAGAAGGAAAACTCATTACCACAAATAGAGCTTGCCGCAGAGTCTACAACTTGAACCAAGATTGAGTCGGGGAAGTTTATAATATGGGGTCAATATTTTACAATTATGTACAGTTTGAAAACCAAAAATTCCTACAATAAGTCTCTTAACATATTATCATCATCTATAATACAAGCAAATCATGTATATATTTAGAAATATAGTTAAAACATTATAAAAAAGTTAAAAATACAAATAGATCCGCCACTGGGAGAGAGTAAAGTTAATAAAATGTTACTTTTCAGTTTTTTTAAAATCATATTTATATTATATTATTATAATGTTAATATTATATTATATATATATATATATATATATATATATATATATATATATATATATATTAAAAAAAAACTTGGGATTTGAGAAAAAGTAAAGAGGTTACTTTTTCCAAAATCAGATTTTATATTATATTATTATATATATTATGTTGGACGGATGATGAAATTTATTGACCCAAGATTTCAAAATAATGAGGGTCATTTACTATTTTAAATAACATGTGTATATATATATATATATATATATATATATATAAGTTTTGGAAATTTTTGTGGGGTCATCTGACCCCACAAAAATATATATAGATCTGCCACTGGCTTGAACATATGCAAACTTGTTTCTTAAACCGACAAAATTCTCATTGATCATGGGGAAGTCCATTGAGAACTCTCGACTTGTTAGATATCTCTCTCTAACACCACCATTCTTAATGTTTAACCTGCATTCATACAAACGAGAGAACAAGAAGCCTTCTTCAAGGTTATATTTATCATCATCACAGTACTTTTCTTCGATTTCCTGAAACGTGAGTTGTGAAACCTGAAGATTTTAGGTTATTAATTTTTATAAAAATCTGTGATTAATAAAAGAAAGTCCCGAGGTTGGATTGAATCGAGTTTAGTGGAATAGAAGTTATAATTATTTAAACAATAAGATAATTAGAAAGGTCCTTTGAATTTGAAATGAGAAATGAAATTGGATAATGCCTTAATTAGGGTTAACAAGAGTCATCAAGGATATTTTTGTAATTTCAGGAAAGTTTGGGACTTAAACAAAATTTGTATCCTCTCTCAAGTTTAACACAAGCAGGGATGTATTTGCGGTTTTAGAAAAGAATATTGGTTATAATATAAATATATGTTGATAATATAAAAAGTATGCATGATAGATAAAGTGATTGATTTGATAAATATATATATATCAATATATTTGAAAGATGGGATGTTAGTTTAGAATTCAAAAGATGCCATGTGAATTCAAAAGTGGAGTAATTTTGATTGATAAGATATACTTTAATGGTTGAAGCCTTCTGTTAGAACTGAAAGAAGGAGAGGTATATTATTATAGATAAAGGTCGTGGCGGTGTTTGTGGCTAGAATAGATGAAGGCTTAGGTTACTTTAAGGTTACATGGAGGCATAAAGGGGACTAGATGGAGGAAATCATGCATGGAGATCGATGCTTGGGGGCGGGCTGGTAAACCATCATGGTAATCATGTGAGTAATAATAATGGACTTTGAATTTAAGTTTCATGAACGAGGGCTCTTACATGTTAGTTTTCATACTTGATTTAGAATAACCTGAGCTCTCTGAAAGACGATGGTTGGGATCTCTTTGCGGACAGGCTGAAGTGGGTCAGGGAGAAGCTTGAGTCTACCCTTCAGGGTTGCTGTTATAAGTTAGCAAGATTGGGTTAGTGATTGCTGTTATATTAACTAGTCCTATTAAACATATATGCTGGGATGAGTAAGGTCTGAATTATCCAAGGTTACACACATGGGTTTAGGTCCAGTATACTTATATACTCAGAGAGGGACGACAAGGATGGTAGCATGCTTGGGGTTCATTGAACTTCATGCATAGAGGAGTGATTGGGTTTGAATCGTTCTGATTCTTTAACCGGGTTCAGTCACTTAAGTTGGGTGAATTGAGTTGGGTTTGATCGAACCAAGTTAGGTGGTCAAGTGAATGGGTTAAGTTAGCTCAAACGATAGACCCTGGTTCATTATTGGGATAGAAGTTGGCGGGCCCTTGGCCCAGTAAAAGTGAGTAAGGTTGATGGGCTATTTGATATTTAGTAAGGCACTAAGACACCATCTTTACTATTACCAGATACCGACGTGGAGCGTAGAGACATGTTAGGAGGGAGTCCGGTTGATTTTGGTCATCTCGAAGATAGAGGTAAGTTACCTTCGCCTTGTTTCAGCCCATTGCTTGGGGCTTTCTTGTTTTGGTTGAGTGCTATTTGTTAGCATATTTTCTTCATGATGTTTTCGGTATATTGGATTGCATGCACATGTATGCTTTTATTGCTCTCTTTCTTTACATGTGTGTGGTTGAGCATGAGAGGTAGTCTTTATTGATCACGAAGATCCGTTGATCGGCACGTGGTCGTGGAAACACGTGAGCCTTTGCTCCGTCCGGATCAGAGTGTGAAGTTTCACTAACTGTTTATTGAAACTCTTTTGGATATGCACACCCGTGGGCCGACACTTGATCATGGGCACATGGTCTTGTGTGCTGGCCGAGAGGTGTAAGCTAATTGAGTTTGTTCGCTTTCCAGTTCAGTGGAGCGAATGCTCAAGTGAGAGTGGAGCGTTCAGGGCTGAGGACACCCTAGCGTCTCTGATGGTTCCGTGCCGGGGGGAGGATACTCTGGTAGTCCAACCTGTCAGCGGGACGATACACTGACCGTGTCGACACGTAAGAGAGAGGTGGCGCTACCGAGGTACGACCAGAGGGTCGATTTCCAGTAGAGGCTGGGGGCTGACCGGGAAACTTTACTGTCATCGATTTTTAGAATTCCATTCCGGGCCCGAGGGCCAGTGCTTAAGACTAGGAGTCCTTGCTTTGATTGTTTTTTTGATAGACTCCTAGGTTCTTTATTGTGCGGGCATAGTCCCGGTTGCTTACATTTATGCTTATTGCTTATCTTGCTTATTGAGTGGCTTCGTTTAGATCCCTGCGGGGAACTTACTGAGATTTCCTTTCGAAAGCTCATCCTTCTTGTCTTCCTTTTCTTTTCAGGATTAAAGGAACAGTGGGTACAGGTACAGGAGCTATGCGTAGAGGTTCGAAGAATACATAGTTTTTGTAAGAACCATTGTATTTTGTTTGGGACCCTTGTAGGGCCATGACTTGTACTTTTAAGTTTTTAATTTCCGTTGTGTAACGCATTGTTATTAATGGAAATAATGTTATTTGTTCATGATTACTAGGCCTTGTATCCGAGCGGATCCCGTCTCCACTTGGGTCCGGCCGGTCTGTGCACGTGTCTGAGGTCCCGGGATTTGGGTCGGGGCGTGACAATAGGTTCCATGTGCTCAGGCTGATTTTAGTCCTCTCCACAAGACTCTACCACTGGCTGACATGTAATCTCTTAGATGAGATCTGTGCCCCTAGGTATTTAAATGGCAATCCTCCAAGTTTCATTCCTAATATGGATTCAATAGCATCTCTAATTCTTTTATTAATCCAACTAGGAAGATGGATGGTAGATTTACCCAAATTAGCTTTCTGGCCAGTGAGCTTTTCATAAATATCAAGGCAAAGTCTGAAATTCCTAGCAGCCTTCCTGGAGGCCCTGGTGATTATAATTACATCATCAACATACAGCAAGTGATTGAAATTTTTGTTCAAATTGCTATCAAAACCTGGTACCAGATTCATGGTCATAGCATGATTGAAGATGGCAGAAAGGTTCTGGGATACCAAGATAAAGAGGATTGGAGACAAGGGATCACCTTGCCTAATTCCTCTATGGCTGGGAATTCAACTAGTGGGCTGCCCATTGATAAGGAAAGAAAAGCTAGCAGATTTTATGCATGACCCAACCCAGGAGATCCAAGCTTCAGGGAACTTCATATTTTTAAGGGTGGCAAGGATAACATTCCACTCCAAGGCATCATATGCCTTTTCTACATCCGATTTTAATAGCATCCTAGGGAGAGATTGGGAATCATTTTCTAAAGAGTGTACAATCTCTTGAACAACCATAATATTATCAAAAGTTGATCGACCAGCCAGGAACCCATTTTGTTCTGGCCCAATGAGTCTATGTATCACTTTCTTTAATCTATTGGTCAATATTTTAGAGATGATCTTGTAACATACATTGCAAAGTGATATTGGCCTGAAATCTTGCACTCTATTTGGATTATCTTTTTTAGGGATTAAGGCTATATAAGTTTTGCCCCATGAGTTTGGGAGATTAGTTGTTTTAAAGAAGTGTCTAATAGCATCACACAAAGGATCCCTTACCAATTCCTAATAGAACAAATAAAACTCTACATTAAAGCCATCTGGTCCTGGACTCTTGCCCTTGGGCATGGATTTAAGGGATTAGAAAATTTTAGAGACAGAAACAGGGCTAACAAGCATATTTGCCTCAGCTTCGGTTAGGCTGGGCAGGTCATTGGGTAGACCCATAATCAATTCATCCACTGAGGCATTGTTAGAAGAAGACCATAAGTTTGTAAAGAAGCTTATAAAAACATGTCCTATGTTTTGAGGATCAGAATGTAAATTGCCTTGGTCATCTAGAATGGCTGAGATTTTGTTTCTATGTCCCCAAATCCTAGCTTGTTTGTGGAAGAAGTATGTTGACATGCCATAACTAATGCAAGGGGAGATAGCAGGCCAACCCAATTATGATTTAACTTATGGTTTAAGTCCATCCTAGCATACCAGTAGAATAACAAGGAAAATGGGTTGTGATATTCCAACAAAACGGGCCAAGCCCGACCCAAATACAGATTCAGGGATTTTTCTCACTAAAGACAAGATGAACCTAGATCTATCTTCTTTGTGCCCAAGGTTCATTCATGGGTCCTAGAGTCTCATTTCAGCTAAAGCATAGGAAAGAATCAGCATAGGGGAGCCCACAACTAAACCAGGTACCAACAAGGAAAAGAAGGGAAGCAGAGAAAAGATGAAAAGCCCAGTAAGTGCTCAGGAACTACAAGAGAATCCACCTAAGAGAACAACAAGGAGAAATGAAAGAGCCAAATCATCATATGCCTCGAGAATGGAGAAAGAAGTCATCATCACTCTACCAACTTCAACAAAGAAAAGAGTGCTAGAATAGGACCCCACCCCACACCCTAAGATAGAAATCTAAACCTAACTACTATTACACTAACACTTTCTGAATTACTAAACAGAGAACTTTTAACTGTTGCTCTTTTGGTGGCGGTTGACCTCAACCCCTTTGAAGAGCTTAAACTAGCTTACCTTAAACACATGAGAGAGACAGAAGTTAAGAGACTAAATTAATGAGAGGGGAGAAACAAGGCCCCCTGACCAAGAGTGATACATAGCAGGGTTGGTACATGGTGATCAATGAAATTGATTTCCTGGAACATTAAGGGACTGGGTAATCAAAAGAAATTAACCGGTCAGAGACTTTCTTTAGCTGCACAAGGTGGATATATATTTTTTTTTACAAGAAACAAAACTCCCAAATATCAACAATTATATATATAGAGTACTATAGGCAGAAATATTGCTAATGGGCCGTTGAAACAAGAGGAAGTTGTAGTATTGGTTGGAAGAGTATGCTATATAACCTCAAAGAGTCCTAACTAGATCAATACACAGCCACAATGATACTAGAAGGCAAACAACAATACATCAAGGATGCTGACCACTTTATATGCGACCCACAACACATCTAAAAAAACGGCTTGTTGGGGAGCAATCAAAAGCATAAAAGAAAGATGGGATGGGTCGTGGTTGCTGTGCAGAGATTTTAATGCAACTGACACCCTGAGGACTCAAACTCCAACTCACATAATGTTAGAGAAAGGGATGAGTTCGAACAGCTGATGGGAGAGCATCCCTAGCATTTGCATGGCTGGACAGGTTCCTATTATCCACCGAGTGGATCTTGGGGTTTCCTAGAATTTGGCAAACATGCCTCCCTAGGGTGCAATTGGGCCACGTATCAATTTGTCTGGAGTATAGCATCCATAACCCTTAGGCTACCTAGTTTCGCTACAAAAGGGACTGAGGGAACACAAAGGGGTTTTGGGGAATGATAGAAGCAACCTAGCAGCAACAACAGTTGCAAGTAGATGGGGTGTACATTCTAGCAAACCGCTTAAGTGCTACTAGAAATAAAGTGTGAAGTTGGAAGAAGGAAACTCTCGATCAGAAAATGAAGAAGAAGAAGGAAATCCTCTCAGAAATAAATAGGTAGATGTGACCAAGGAATCCAGAATGTTCACAAGGTTGGAAGAGAAAAAAAGACTTATCCTACAAAAAAAAAATGAAAAAATAATCCTGGAAGAAGAATCCTATTGGCAGTAAAGGTCAAGGATAAATTGGTTACAACAAGGGAACCAAAATACCAAATTTTTTCATGCCATCACAAACGAGAGAAGAAACATAAACAGGATAAAACAAATTCAACATGAGGTGATAACACTTATGACGCCAGACAAGATCACATAAGCCATCAAACTACATTTCAACAAACTACCAGGAAAAGAACATGACGAACGGTACAAAACTGACTGGGATGGTTTGTTTGTACATAAGGAGATGCATGATCTCTCACCTAGAGACCCCATTCAGGGAGGAGGAAATTAATTGAGTAGTGGAAGAATTAGGAGCATATAAAGCCCCAGGACCAGACTGTTTTCCAATGGCCATCTGTAAAGAAGGTTGGAGTATCCCAAAGAATATTATCCTCAAATTTTTTGATAACTTCTTTCATGGAATGACGAATATGGAAAGGCTCACTTGGGCACATATCCTTCTTATCCCCAACAATAATGCCCCTGAAACAATAAAAGACTATAGACCGATAAGTTTGATTAACTGCTTGGCCAAAATAATCTCAAAAGTACTGGCGAATCGCCTTAGACAGGTTATCTAATTAAGTTCTCGTAGATGAATCACACGCAGTCTTTATCAAAGGAAGAATGATCGATGACAATAAAGTGACATCAGAATTCGATTATCTTCAATTATATACAAATTGGACTCAATTGATAGAGAAATGCAATAATCCACATTGCTTCCACTCAAGCTTATTACTGCAGTTATGATTTGTTACCACAAATCTTCAGAAGATCATGCTGGTGTTTTGATGAAGGTCCCATGAAAACCGTAAGGCACTCTTTGTGGCAATGTTATTTTAGCCACTGCTTTGCTCTCAAATCTTTTAGTATCGATTATATGAACCTGGAAAGAACATAAAGATAAATACAAGAAGTCAGGAAACTGCAAAACGATTTCTGAAACCAAGTGAAAGGAATACATATATAATTCTACTTGAGATATGTTAGTTTCTTCATTGTGGACATAAGAAATTATCCATCCATCATCTTCTTCAGAACCACCAGGTCTTGGTACAAATGCTGATCCAGTACAGAACTGGTTGTCCCCGAGTTGATGATGCTCCACTTTGATCAATCGTTGACCCTACAAAATTGGAAATTAAAATTCAGCGTGTTCATATATCGATATATGAACATAAATAATCAATTCATGAAGAACATAGCATACCCTAGAGATCTTATCAACTTCTCCGAAAGAGAACTTCACTAGGCTTCCATACATTGGAATTGCTGTGAACAGAGAGGTGATATTCATATGTTTGCAAAGCAACAAAGAAATTAAAATCATGAGAAGGAAAACTCATTACCACAAATAGAGCTTGCCGCAGAGTCTGCAGCTTGAACATATGCAAACTTGTTTCTTAAACCGATAAAATTCTCATTGATCATGGGGAATTCTATTGAGAACTCTAGTCCTGTTAGATATCTCTCTCTAACACCACCATTCTTAATGTTTAACCTCCATTCATACAAACGAGAGAACAAAAAGCCTTCTTCAAGGTTATCTTTATCATCATCACAGTATTCTTCTTCGATTTCCTGAAATGTGAGTCCTCTAGAGAACCACTTGAACTTATCAAGGCCAAACTCCGGACCAGGAATAATCGACTCCGATGCTCGGCATCCCCTCACAACCACCTATACATTTCAACATTAATTCTCAAAGAAAACGGCATGTAATGAGGTGGTGTTTCATGTACCTAACCTCATCTCCATCTTCATAAGCATTGATTAAGTGAAAAGTGCAGTAAGGTTGTACATGAAACCATTTGATTGATTCTGCATCTCCATAACGTGGCATCACTCCAATTCTTGCATAACTTTCTTTCTCATACTTCATCAATCTGCATGTGGAAAGTGAAAAATTAGTAAATCAGGCATCATCACTCCAATAGACAGCGTACAATTACTTACGATCCACCTCTGAGAAGCCTATTAACATCTACAGTGAGTGGCATGTCCAAGATTATATTGTACCTGAAAACCAAAACATATACAAAAATCATCCAGGAATTGAATTTGTTCATGTGTTTATATTCAGCCTATCATGGTCTTACCTTTCAGTAACTCCAATATCATGGCAGAGAATGCTCCTCTCCAATTTGATATCAACCTTATGAGTCAATCTCTCCCCATCGGCTGGAAAGTTAGAACAAGAGATTAATTATATATATAAACTTTATATTGTAACAATTATGTTACAAAATTGGTGCAAGACTTTTGGTCTTAATATAACAATTATATTATACCATTGGTGCAAGACTTTTGGTCTTCTATGACCATTCATATGTAAGATTTTTCATATGCAAGTTTGGTCTTCTATGACCATTCATATGGTGCAATAAGTTTTGCTATCAATGACCAATTAAGGGTCGTAAACCAAGAGCCATTGTTGATGAAGCAATGGCTATATATATAACATTTTCTTTTGCTTGGTCCTAACACTACTCTCCATAAGGATACACCATCAACTTTGGAGAGCAAAGTGTGAGAAACCGAGCAAAAATCACATAAAGAATCCATAGCCGAACACCGAAATTACAATGGCCAGAGGTACGCTAGAAATCCAATTCTTGGGTTTTGTTTTAATTCTCGATCCTTTCCACTTGTTGTATTCCGCATTAGGATCTATATTTTCTTACATATATTGTATAAATTTCTCAATGATTAATGATCATTTGATGAACCTGAGATCACTCCCAAAACAAGGAAAGGTTTCACTACATCAGCTCCAGTGATAACAAGCTCTCCGGTCCCCGGAGCTTTCTGTTAAATTAACAACAAAGCATCGTCAGAGGTCATAATAAATTGGCAAGAGATTAAGAAGAATTTTTGTTTTTTTTTTTAATTAACCTTTGGATGAGCAGTAAAAGTCCTGTTCCATTCTCCATTGACATCCCAATTACCAAGTGTATCAAGGCTAGACATATCAATCTCCTGTGGAATGTGATTCTCTGTAATGGAGAAGCATCTTCCAGAATGTTCAAAGACATTGGTGTTGCTACTGTACTTGTTCACTTTGCCAAACCTCAACTGTCATAGAATCAAAAAACAGAGGTTGTATTAAATTAACCGATGAGAATTTATTATCTACGACATAAACAATTTGTACCTGGTTGAGAATATAGGCAGCGAGGATGGCCAAGGAGTCACCCTCCACAGCCGGGAGGAAACAGGGCCTCTTCTTTTCCTTCTCAATCTTGAAAGTCTCAGACTCAACATAGCGGTTCTTATAGCAAATGGTGAAGGTATTATTGCTAGGATTTTTGGTGAAATAGATGGCATGAAGCATGCCTTCTCCTTCAACCCATATGCTGCTTGACCTCCCCAATGGTGATACAGTTGATTGGAGTGTCCCAAACAACGGGTTTGGTCCTACAAAAGATATTTTCTACCACAATATTAGAGATACCAATCCTAATAGTTATGGGAGGTTATGGGATCAAAGGATACTTGAAACATAGCATGTCTCTACCAAATAAAAAGAAAAGTGATTTGTCTATATTTATAGAAGAAAAACAATCCTAACAGTCACAGTTACGTACATGGATTAATTAATTAAACATTTTAATCGTCGGAGGAGAAGAAGAAGATGAAGTTGGTTTGCAGAGCTTATTTATAAATTTTGAAAGCAAACTGCAGTTTGTCACTTTCAGTGTATAAAAATACAAACTTAAGGACATGCTTGAGAAATCCATCCTAGCTAGGAAACCAAGACTAACTCATCAGAAAGAATGGCAGCTTGTTCATGGTGTTTTCTTAACTATATGCATATATATATATATATATATATATATATATTAATCTGGCCATCTTTATCATACCATTTCTTATGTAAATCCCTTGGGGGAAGTCGGCTGGGATCTCGCCTTCGATGTTTGTCACCGTTTTCTCCTCTCCAATCTCGTCTACAGGTGCAAAATTTTTCTGAAGATGGTGATGCATATACTTTGTCAAGCTTTTATCAGAAACTATTGCCCAGTTATGATTGGCTTATGAAAGAAAAAGTTCTTTTTCAATTTGATAGAAGGAATTATGATAATGTAAATTAAGGGCTTCTATTTATTTTTGTGTTTGGGCATGCTAATTCGGAAGTATTTTTGTTGGCAAGACATTAGGAGAAGACATGTCGCCCACACACGTTCTTCTTTGCCGATAACTCCCGGGCTTTGAAAAAGACTTGAGAAACTCATTAAAAACGCTAAATAGAAGGTTGTTTTGGTACCAACGGCCTCTTGGCCTATTGGTATTGGGTCCCTTGCATAGGGTGTTGTTGGTTGGGAGAGATACCGGGTTCAACACCCCACGACCGCAAGATGAGGGCATGTGTATTCATTACGTTGTCTACCCCTGATGGATTGGCGCTTGTCGCCTTTGTTAAAAAAAAGAAGGTTGTTTTGGTAATTATAAGTTTCCAAAATACTCTCTAGAAGGTTTTTTTTTTAAAGTTACAAATGAAAAAAAAAATATTTATTTTTAAACAATTTCCGCTTCTCCTAAAAAGCCTGTGTTTTTCATAAGCGAATCCATTCATGGCCTAAATATGATTGCATGCAAATATCTAAATTCTCATGATCTTTTTGTAAATTAATTAATTACCTGAGAAGGCAGAGTTGGCTGGTTAACAAACTGAAAAGTGGAATCCACCAATGCCTCCAGCATCCTCAAGGATCCATTCTTGATGAATTCTGGAACACCTAGTACTCCCAACTTAACTTGCTGAAACTCCTTCAAGAATGGCTGCAGGCAGAAAGAGAAATTCATTTAAACCATCAATATCATGCATATATATATATATATATGGGAACCAAGGACTGAACTTGTCTTCATATATACATAGATATGCATACCTTGAATGTGGAGGAAAGGGAGTTTGAGATGTGATGAACAGAAGGAAACAGAAGATCAGGCCTTCTGATGGAGCCATGAGCATGGGATGACAAACAAAAGGAGTTCATACTTTGATTCCTATACACAGTACTCTTCTCGGTTTTGTTCTGTAAGAAAAATAAAACTATTACTCCATTATATATATTCCATATATCTTAGGCGGAAAATTTTATATTAATTTTATAGTGAATGTTCATTCATTTAGGCGGAGAAGACTAGAAGCAACTGAATGGACTTGGTCTGGCATGCTATTGATCCATCTATATATATTTGTCCAAATACAAGGATAAAACAAATCCTTGTTAAGTTTTGTTTGTAGAGAAAAGAACAAGATTAGAACCATATGGTTTCTTGATATTTGGTCAAGAAGAATATACTGTCAGATGATCACTAGAGCGCGCATACTTTGGTGTAGTTGTGGACTTTTTAGGGTTTTATAAGACATTGGCGGTGGTTGTTTGCATAAATTGAAGGGTTGAATGTGGAGAAGGTTTGTGTTCATTTATCAGAAATTCAGAATTCAACTGAAACGTCTTATCAAGTCTGATGATTTGATCCTTTTTTAAAAAACAGAATAGGTAAATCATATTTTTATTAATTAAGTGCAAATGCATTACATGAGAACCCTTATTACATAAGACTTATAAATGGGTAATAATAACAAGGCCCTGTTACTGTTGCAAGGATCATGGTGCACTGTCATCCGTGTGACGGTCTCCATGAATTGCACGCTCCTCTTTAGTAATGATTGGGCTAGCTCTAGCTACATCAAACCATGATAATAGGAGAAAGTTTATTGGTTATGTTGCATCAAACCATGATAACTGTAGGCTGTTCTTTTCTAAGGATTTCCGGCACCATCAGTGCCATCCATCGCCTCAGCCGGCCCTAGCTTCACTTCTCCTGTAACGCTAGGGTTCTTGCTCATCCCCCACTAAAAAAATACTTGAAAAATCTAGAAATTTATGGAGAAAACTGATTAACGGTCAGATTGCCCTAGGTGATGAAATTGAGAAAGAGGCAGCTAAAATCCCATTCAAAGTGGGAGAATTGGGAATTTGGGGATGAAGCTTTTTGATATTGGGGGATAAGATCAAGGGACAAGAAGCAATCTTAGAATTTATTTTCAGTTTTTTTCTTATATATTGTCTAACTCTACCTATGCGAGCGTAGCCGGTCCCAAGCCCTGATAAAGGAGTAGGGTTGCGGTAGGTTGACAGCCAGCATAAAACTTTGTCAAACACCTAATATAAATTCTCTGTACAAATATAACGTTGGGACGTGCCCACCTAGGCACGCGCTATATCTGCACCTGGGTGTAGTGTTAAATGAGCAAGGGGTTCCATCACATCGCCGCCCGGGTATGATGGAGTATAGGCAAGGGTTCCCACATCATGGATGGGTGTGGGTAAAGAGTTAGTCTCGCCACATTGGCGCCCGGATGTGGTGACAAATAGGCAAGGGTCCTCGCATCTTAATGGACGGGTGCGAGTAAAGAAGCTAGTCCATGAGGTAGGATTATGATTGGTAGTTGGAATATAGGCTCTTTGACAGGAAAGACTATGGAGTTAGTAGACACTCTAAAAAGGAGAAAGATAGATATAGTTTATTTGCAAGAGACTAGGTGGATAGGAAACAAGGCTAGAGAGATTAGTAACACATGTTATAAATTATGGTACTGTGGAGAGGATAAACATAGGAATGGTGTAGGAATTATTGTGGAACAAAAAATTAAGGACAAAGTGGTTGAAGTGAAAAGGGTAGGAGAAAGGATTATACATTTGAGGCTAGTGTTGGGGAAAGAGACAATCAACATAGTGAGTGTGTATGCTCCCAAGTAGGTTTAGGGGAAGAAGTTAAGGCTAAGTTCTGGGAAAATTTGGATGAGGTAATTTAGGGATTCCAAGTGAGCAAGAACTCTTTATCGGGGGAGATCTTAATGGGCATGTGGGTAGTCTCAGTAATGGCTACGATCAAGTCCATGGAGGTTATGGGTATGGCAATAGGAATGAGGAAGGAAAAACTATTTTAGATTTTGCTTTCGCTTATGATTTGATATTGACCAACACTTGCTTTAAAAAAAGGAACCACATTTGATTACCTTTAAGAGTGGGGGTAACCATAGCCAGATAGACTTCCTCCGTACAAGAAGAAGGGATGGGTCTATATGTAAAGATTACAAGGTTATACCTGGCGAAGTACTAACTACCTAACATAGCTAGGTTAGTGGTGTTGGATGTGAAGAAAAAGAATATAGTGAAACAAGAAAGAAGGGTTAGACAACATAGGATTAGATGGTGGGCTGCTTTAGAAGTGACTAACAAATTAATATTTAGGAATAAAATATGGGAAGAGTCAGTTGGAAAAATAGATGATGATGCAAACAACTTATGGAAGGCGATGGTGAAGCGTATTGAGAAGGTAGGGAGTGAGGTCCTAGGGGTGTCTAAGAGACTAGGACCTCGACCATAGGAATCATGGTGGTGGAATGAAGAGGTCCAAAAGACTATTAAAGAGAAAATATATTGGTACAAGAAGTTATCCACGATTAAAGATGGTGAAGCCTTGGAAAAATATAAGAAGGCAAAAAAAGAGGCCAAGAAAGCAGTTAGCGAGGCCCGAGGTAAATCTTTAGCTGATTTGTATCAAAAGTTCGGGACGCGAGAAGGGGAAATAGAAATGTATAAGATAGCACGGTTAAGAGATAAGAAGGGGAAGGATCTGAACCAAGTAAGTGCATTAAGGATGAGTCTCAACATGTCTTGACAGGAGATAAGGAAATTAAGGAGAGATGGAGAAGTTATTTTGATCACCTATTCAATATAAGTCATGAGGATAATTTTGTAGATCCTTATGCATCAGTAGTAGAGAGGAACCTTAGCTATACACGTAGAATCAGGCCTAGTGAGGTCAAAGAGGCACTAAAAAAGATGAAGGTTGGGAAAGCCTGTAGCCCGGATGGTATCCCGATTGAAGTTTGAAAGTGTCTTGGTGAATTAGGGGTATTATGTGTAACGCCCGACCGATTCGGGACCTCGCATCGCAGTGTACCGGCCGTGTAGCCGAAGTAGAGACGGGCCCCACCCGGATACAAGGCCTAAGTGTAAGCGTGATAATGCAAAATAAACAAATTAATTTATTCAAAATAAAACAGAGTTCAAATGGAGAAAATAAATAACAAGGGTTCAAGTACCCTACAAATAACTTGAGCCCTAAGGGGACCTACAAAACATAATATCTCACTCAAAAGCAGAAAGATAGACAAGGTCCCTGACCTCTGCAAATCACCCACTCCACGATGGCTCGACTCCTCGTGCACTGCAAAGGTCCTACACCTCGTGATCTCAGAAACAGGAAGAAAACAAGTGCATGAGCTTTCGAATGGAAAGCTTAGTAAGTACCCCTGCGGGGTTCAAGAAATATGATATCAACAAAATGAATATCAAAGCAAACCCTAGGAGTCTATCACAAAAAAATAACAAGATAACGACTCCTAGCTAAGGGTTCCAACGGAAGCTCCACAAACGTCTCCCCCGGTCAGTACCATCAACGACCCTGCTGAGAAAACGACCATCCGGTCGCTACGGCCCTCGGGTCCTATGTCGGTAGCGCCACCTGTCTCTCATAATGCATTACCTGGCCGCCGATCGACCCCACTGACTAGCAAGGACATCCAGAACACTCTCCCTCTGGCTAGGAGTGCCGGAACGTCAGGGTATCCCGTCCCCAACGCTCTCGCAAAATCTGGAGCTCACCTGGTCCACTGAATCCGGGACAAAGAACAGTACAAGTAGGGATCCCAACATCCCCAAAACAATCAAACATGCTATATATGGATTTCAACAAAATTCATGGAAGCATGTATGGAAACAATATGTCACAACAAAGACATAACAATAAAATCCCTGAAGGGAGGAACAAGGCATGATCAACATGCAATAACAAGGTCAAGAATACTCATTCAAGAGTAAAGGTACTAGGCCGAAGTACTTACCTAAAATCGCAAAGTCTCGTGCTCCAAGGGACTTCTCGACGCATCCAAGTCAATACCTGGTAAGATAATCCTATTCTCAATAAGTTATTGGTCTATGAGCAATAAAACTACCATGCATGCTCTCACGGGCCCAAGTCCGACTTGTGGGCCTTCTCTCGCGTTCCTATGTCACATACCACTTTGGTTCGATCCTTGTAACTTGATTCGAACCAACCTTGAGTTCATCTTCTTGATTTATCGTTTCATCTTCTCAATTAATTCAATTAGCCATTTAATTAACTTGCCAAGTTAATTAATCTACTATTTGACTTTTAAACTGGTCCCTTGATTAGTTATTAGTTTAACTAATTATTTAATCTCCTTAGATTGGTTGGACTCAATCTTCTTTAACTAGTCGGCTCAACCATTTTATTAATTAATCTCCCAATTAATTATTAGTTAGTTCTCCAACTAAGTAGTTGTTGATTAATTTAGTAAATTAATTAATCCGTTTGATCGTACATAAATTTATTTCTTTTTAATTAATTCCCACCATACATGACCTCACCTTTTTAATTTGATTAGTCTATTAATCAAAGCTACTTAGCCAAATCCAAGTTATTAGGCCCAACCCAACCTCAACTTGGTTAAATCCAACCGCTTATTAGCTTGCTTATCTGTTCAAAACCAAACTCTTCTCCTCAATTGCTAGATTCTGTTTTTAGTTGATTAATCTCAATCAACTATCATTACCAATTGATTAATTAAACTATATCTCATTCATTGATTAATTAATCAATTAATTAGATCTTAACTAACTTACCAACCCATTGATTGTCAGGAAATTAATTAATTTAATTAAATTATTCCTGTTAATTAAACCAACTAATCTCTTTAATCTGTTAAATATATATTTATATAAGACTATACTTCTTCAAACGAATAAATAATCATAAAAATTTAAAACAATAAAAATCCATTTTATCTATCGTCTTCTTCCTCCGAACCGGGACTCAACCGACAATTGGTGGCATTCCGGCCGGCTACACCCATTCTTCTGTGTGCATGCATGACCGGAAGACACTACGAGTAACGGAAGGGGAAAACTCACCGGAGGAGACGGCTGTTGAAGCCCTGGCTCGTCACCGAAGCTCCTTGGAGACAGTCACCGCTGGCCCTGGCCGTATTGGGATCACCGCAGGGTTTCTTTCTCTCAGTCTCCGACGCAGCACGCCCGGGACTCCCTCCCTGCCACTATCTCTCTTGCAGTGCGGTGGAGGACGCGGTGGTGCTGTGAGCCTTCAGAGCTCAGCCCCCGTCCCTTTTATAGGGTACGAGGAAGGCTTCTGCGAGATTTTGCATGCTGGTGAGGGAGATTGCACGCCAAAAATCCCCCCCAAGCTTTCCTTTTCCGTCTCCAATCAATGCATCCCGGTTTGGCAACTATGGCGCGCGGTCGCTGGCGGGAGGAAGGAGACAATGGTTTGTCTCGTGATTGCAATTCATCATCAAATCAAACGGCTGGGAATCAGACCGCATGGTGAGTGCGTGTGTACCGTTATCCCTTACGAGGGATTTGAATGGTTGGATTTGCGCCTCGAGATCGGATCAACACGGATCGTCAGATCCTGGCCGTTTGTTCCTTTCTTATTCAACTTCTCTGGATATTTGCGTTAAGGCCCTTCTATTTTCTAGTTTTACCTTTTGATCCCTGAATTGTGAGAGAGGGCATAATTCATATTTAATCCTCGTTCTTTTCATTTTTACGTCCAGGTCCCTCACGAGAGTCAACCACTTTTACCTTCAGCTCCCCAAACTTAATAAAATCTCTAATAAGCCCTTGGCAGACAGCTTTTCTCAAAATTAACAATCTATTTAAAATTTAAATTTTTAAACCGAATTATTATTTCCTTTTTTTTTCTTTTTGATTAAACCCCATCTCACCAACTTAGGACCTTTCCTAATAGATTTAATCAATCTATTTCCTTTCTTCTATCTATGTCCAAATCATGAACATTTAGAGGACTTTCCAAACTTAATTAAATTGGATGTTTCCAAATTTAATTAAATCATCCATTAAATATTTTACAAAATATTATCCTTTCTAAACTCCCTCATGTCCATTTTACCAAATTGCCCTCGGGTTTAATTTAAAATTCCCAAAATGCCCTTTTTGGCAAGATTTGAAAAATTACTAATAAACTTAAGGAAAAATATTAAATCCTTTATTTCAAGCTAAAATCATGGATTCTACATTATGGTTAACCAAACTTTTCAACTCTATATTAAAAGGGGGAAAGATGCCATACGATTGGAGAAAGAGCATTATGGTCCCTATATATAAAAATAGGGGGGATATTCAAAATTGCACAAACTATCGTGGCATTAAGTTAATGAGCCACATAATGAAACTCTGGAAGAGGATTATAGAGCATCGACTCAGGGATATTACGAAGGTGTCAGAGAACCAATTTGGCTTTATGCCTGGTAGATCTATAAATGTAGTTTTCATTCATTTGTTACGGAGTTTGATGGAGATCTACGAGAGAGAAGAAGAAAGATCTTCATATGATTTTCATTGATCTAGAGAAAGCATATGATAGGGTACCAAGACAAGTCCTTTGGCAGGCGTTGGAGAAGAAAAGCATTCATGTTAAATATATAAATGTTATTAAGGATATGTACGAAGGAAGCGATTCTGAGTGTGAGAACAAATGGAGGAGATCTGTAAGCGATTTCCTATAACAAATGGAGTCTACATCGTGGATGGGCCTTGAGCCCATATTTGTTTACACTAGTAATGGATGAGTAACTAGTTGTATCCAAGATGACATCCCATGGTGTATGTTATTCATAGATGATATTGTCCTAGTTGATGAAACTAGAGATGGAATTAATCAGAAGCTAGAATTGTGGAGGGACACCCTTGAGAGTAGAGGCTTTAGGCTCAGTAGAAGTAAAACTGAATATATGCATTGTAATTTTAGTCAAAGTAGGAGGGACGGAGGGGAAGTGATACTAGGTGGAGTGGTAGTACCTAAGTGTAACCATTTTAAGTATCTATGTTCCATTTTCCAAGAGGATGGGATGATCGATGAAGATGTATTCCATAGAATCATAACCGGATGGCTGAAATGGAGAAGTGCTACGAGTGTCTTATGTGATAAGAAGATGCTTAACAAAGTGAAGGGAAAGTTTTATGGAACAACAATTTGATCGGCAATGTTATACTGGAGCGAGTGTTGGGCAACTAAAGTTCAACATATATAGAAGATGAATATGGCAGAAATGAGGATATTAAGATGGATGTGTGGCCATACAAGGTTGGATAAGATTAGAAATGAACACATCGACAGAAGATGGATGTTGCACTAATTGAAGATAAAATAGGATAAGGGTATTTAAGATGGTTTGGACACGTGTGTCGTAGACCCCTAGGTGCTTTGGTTTGAATATGTGATAGTTTTGTAATAGAAGGTAAAAAGAGGGGTAGAGGTAGACGAAGGATTACATGGAGAGAGGTAGTGTCTAAGGACCTACATTTATTAGATGTTGATCCAGATCTTGTCTTTGACAGAGCTATATGGAGATAGAGAATTCATATAGCCGACCTCATCTAGTATGGGATTAAGGCTTAGTTGTTGTTGTTGTTGTTGTTGTTGTTGTTGTTCTTATATATTGTCTAAGGGGTCGAGGAGGCCGGACCAATTGCCTGAGCCGTGGTAGAATGGAAAGTGGGAGGAGATGTTTTTCTTTAGGGAAGGCTGGGTGGAGTCGGAGAAGTGGTCGAGAGGTGGGTGCGGGAGGAGGAGGAAGGGATGGGTGCAGGTGAGAAGCAACAATACGGAGCCGCTAGAGGAGCTCCGGTCGCCGATAAAGAGGAGAGTGAGGTAGAAGATAGGGATCTCGAGGCTAGGAGCATAGTTATTAAACCCAGACCGGCCCGGCAGTTCGACAGATCAACCCAGTGACTCGGTGCTTAAACCGGTCCAGGTCTCTAGTTTGCTCGTTTAAGCAATCGACCCAGTTTGACCCGGCCTGACCCGGTTTGACCCGGCCAAATCCGTTGACCCGGCCGGGTTTCTATAACCCGGTCGGTCAATGTTTTTTTTTTCTGAAATGACCATTTTATCCTTGAATTTTTTATTTTTTTAATATGTTAAAGGGAAAATTATGTAATTTTATTAAAATAAAAATTTTTAAAACTAAATCCCTAGATAAATGATTTAGTATGGATTGTGATTTGCTTTGTTATCGGACATATTGTTTAGTATATGCAATCCAGAGACCTTTTTATGTTAGGGATGTTGAGCAAGACATTATTCAGATGAGAATTGATAACACATTTGTTTTTTTTTCCTTCAATAATTAATGAATACTATATATTATTACACATTAAAAATAATTTATAATTTTAAAAATAATATTTAAAAATATTTATATTAAGTTATTAACCCAGCATTGACCCGAATAACCCGACAGTTGAACCAGTTGACCCTTGACCCAGAGCTCCGGCTGGGTCGATGTCCGGGTCGGGTCTGATAACTATGGCTAGGAGGATAGAGGATGAATGCCACGTGGCCTTTGAAAATTATAATTTTTAAAATTAGGGTTAGGGCTTTTATAATTAGGATTCAAATTTTAACCAATTAATTGATTAGGCCAGTTAAACACACGGCCATTGAAGTTAATGAAAAGTTAGCCATTTAACCTCACGGACATTGACAAAGGTGCCTTTTTGCGACCTAAAAATAGTTACGGATCTCTCAGATTCTTATAAAAGTTGGGGTGCTAGAGCGAAAAAAGTGGTCTTGTACAAGCAAGTAAAAAAAATTAAAAATTAACCCTACTTTTGTTGCTTTGTGCATCAAACTCTTATTTAGCTAAGAGGCCAAGTTTTTCAGTGTCCTCATCCGTTGCCTCTTAAAATTTTCCATATCGGTGGACCTTGTTTGGAATTTTTAATTTTTAATTTTTATGACCGTCATTTTGCAAAAGCCTCTTATTAAATCTTAAACTTGATGAGAATTCAAATTATACATTGTTGGAAATTAGGTTTTGGTAACTCACTCCTTTCACAAAGAAATGATGATATGTTTGAATCATGCCTATTGCATGGTTCTAGTGGCTTGTCCACATTTTTTTTTGGATTAATTACACTTTTTGTCCCTGAAAATGGTGTCATTGTTCACTTTTATCCTTGTATTTTCAAAATGTTCAATACAGTCCTTGTGTATTGCGTATTTTCTTATGTTCGTCCCTGAAAATGGTGTCATTGTTCACTTTTATCCTTGTATTCTTAAAAAATATTCAATACAGTCCTTGTGTATTGCGTATTTTGTTCTATTTGGGTCCCTAACATTGTATTGCGCATTACACAAGGACTGTATTGAACATTTTGAAAATACAAGGATAAAATTGAACAATGACACCATTTTCAGGGACGAAAAGTGTAATTATGTAACGCCCCGACCCGGATCCCGGGACCTCGGGCACGTAAACAGATCGGCCGTACCCGAGTGGAGACGAGCCCCGCTCGGACACAAAGCCTAAGTAATATAAGCAGATAACAAAAATAAATCCATAATAAATCAAAATAAAAATCAGAGTCGCAAATGATCAGGTCTGGGTACACATGCCCTACAATAACTGGACAACATGTCCTACAATGTCTCACTCACAATAAAATAAAGGAAGAGGTCCTCAACCTCAGCAATACCCTGCCCTCGTGCAATCCCTCCAGATCACCCTTCCTGCTCCTGAGGACCTGAAAAGGAAGGAGAAACAAAGGAGTGAGCTTTCGAAGGAAAGCTCAGTAAGTACCCTGCGAGGAACACAAAGAAGGAGATATGAACAAACATATCCAATACAATCATCAAACAGTGGGACCAACGTCCCGTATCCTGGAATCCTAGGGGCCTACCACCAAGGAAGTGTCAACGGCAAGGACCCCTATCCTAACTGTGTCCCTCTAGGAGATCATCCCCCGGTCAGTACTATCCCACAGCATCAGCTGCCGACGACAAATCCGTCGCCAACGGTAGCGCCACCTCTCTCTCATGTCGACATGGTCAGTGCTCGCCCCATCGACCGCGGTGGACGACTCGCAGTAATCGCCCCTTCCGCCAGACCGGGAACGCCAGGTGTCCTGGCCCCCAACGCTCTCGCAAAAATTCGGAGCTCACCTGCTCCACTGAATCCGGGCGGAAAAACAAACAAAGCTAGGGATGCCAACATCCCGAAAATAAACATACATGCACCAGAATCCAAGCAACTCATAAAAGACATGCATGTATCCAAAACATATCAAAAATGATATCAAGAATCATAAATCGAATAACAAATCCGAGAAAACCCGAAGCCGGGTGGGAACGAGGCAAGTGTACTTACCTCACTAGTAAGTCCAACCGACAAACCCGCGTCTCTCCTGACGCCGCTAAAAGCTCCAAGTCGATACCTGGAAACCATAAACTAGTCACAAAACAATGCATACATGCTCGTGAACAACCGGCTCTACGACGAATGCCTATTAACACTAATGCAGAATTTCTGAACCTATCGCGCAGTCCCAAAGAACAGTCCATAACTTTTGATCCCGGAATCCATTTGAGTTGAAACAGGGCTCGTTGGAAAGATCTCTTCTCCATCTTTCCAACGGTATATTACACGATACTATCCGGCATCTACACATTACGCAGTTTTCAGTTGAAGTAGGCAGCCTGACAGCAGCCTTTTCCAACTGTACCACACATGTGATAATAACACCAGACAACCTGAAGCTTCTCATAAACTCACACTCACACACCCAAAGCATGTGCACAGCTACCAGTTCACACACACAGCACCATGGTATCCTCTCAAAACAATGCTATCAACCCTGTGACTGGAAATAATACAGTGAATACAGTCACTTACCTTCAACCTCTTAATCCCAAACCAACTTAATGTATAGCCTCCAACATCTCCAGTACCCAACTAATGTACCCCAAAACTCAATATTCATTATCACTATTCTCATTCAAACTCAGCCATCTCACCACCATCAAATTTCTTTGTGGCTAAAGCATCTAAGCCAACTGTTATCTCCATAGAATCTCGATTTAAACCTTCTCTGAAATCATCAGCAACTCGTCCAAGCTATTGATCTACTTACCCTCTGGACCCAAGCTGCCCAGGCTCCCTCTCTTTCTAGTCTCTACATTCATCAAGACACAATTAGAAATCCATTAAACACCACCATCAGGTCATTTTAATGCTCCCACAATATTAGATAACTGAACTAATAAAACCATGATCATTAATCAACACATCTGTTCATCCACTATGATTAACTCTCTCTCTTTCCACAGTTATCAACTTAACTGTCAAGGAAATCCAAAAATTTCAACTAATTAGACGCATGAACACACACTGGTTTATGAAGCCTGATAGTTATTAAAGACTAACTTCTCCAGCTTGACCGGACCCAATCCCCTCCAGACCACAATGTAATACAATCTCAAATTCAGCAAATGGATAATCTAGTAGAGTATCAACCAAGCTCTTTAGAGATGCACACATCTCACCATCCTCTAAAATACTGAAATTTTATTCTATTTGACAGGCTGCAAATATTAAACATAAGATCTTTTAACTCTAAGCTTTCCATGGCTTTGAAGGTCCATATCCCCTAAGGATATAACAAAGAGTTAATAGTCAACAATATCTTCATAAGATGGTTCACAGGTGGCAATTATAAGCAAAACCTTAACCATACCTTAAACTTAGACCTGACACAAACCATAATCATCACTTAGCCCAACACAAGGAAATACCAAGTCCACTCCTTTAACCGGATCTACATTCATTTCATTAACACACCCCATTATACCAGCCTTTACCACATAATTTCACCAAGCCTCTGATCATATTCACTATCTGATGCTCCAGCACCTTAAATCTACACACCTCTGAACCTTAACAAATCCATTCTAACATCAGGAAAATGGTATCTCAGCACTCTAAATACCATGTACTCATGCATACATGACCCCTCCTATTATTGAGCCTCTAAACAAAGATTTCACCACATCATCAAGAGGCATTTCCTGTCCCTGTTCCACAGCCAAGCACACAAGAACCCAGCCTTACAAGCATGCTCTCTACCATGCATCTAAATTATTCCTAACTTGGTCATGCTACCTTATTAACTGTCAATAATCCCTAACATGCATTCATGGACACTCCTCAGACCACTTGATCATCAGTACCACCACTGATCGTGAACCCTTTCCCATACCCTCTCAACTGTTCTCCAGCACCTATATATGCTTAATTAACTATAGAGCCTTCAATCCATGCACCCATTCATTTTCATATGAATCAAACCCGGTAAACCTTACAAGTATGAGGGTCCGAAGGTGCCTACCTGGGTTTCAGAAGTTCTCCGGCGAGCTCTCTCCCTCTCTTGCCCGTGCCCCGACGTGCTCTGTCTCCTGGCCGGTTCTCCAGACGCTCGCAGCCGTCGTGTCGGGGCCGAAAGGGAGTGCTTGAGAGTTTCCTCCGGTTGTGGGTGATGTAAGGGAAAGAACTCGATTGCACGGCGGCGTTAGGGTCTCAACGCACTCTTCCCTTATAAGACGTTATGGCCAGAAGGTGGTTACGATCGTGATCCCCCTGGATTTCGGAACGGGCGTGCGTGATCATCGCCATCGTGGTTGGCCGGTCCGTGATCGGCGGACAAGGGAATTGATGCGTGGTGAAGAAGAGACGTTGATGGTGCCTCGAGATCACGGCGTCAGTTCAGATGGACGGCTGGATCAGTCCATCGTGTGGTGACAATCTGCCCTCCGCCTCGTATCCGCCACTCGGTCCTGATGATAGGTGAGGATGGCGCCGCGTGGCAAGGAACAAACGAAGAGGATTTCATTTCTCCGTATCCCCGAGAACCGTCCCCCACTCACGCGCTTTCGCGTGCCACAAAGCCCACGCGTACCCTCTGGCGCCGTCGGATTGCCACTATCCCTTGATCTCCTCCATCCCTTTTACACGAGGCGGACCTCTATGTGCATGGTTTGCATGAGAGGAATTTTAACTTTTTTGCAAAGAAACCCATTAGTCTCTTTATTTCACACGTAAGTCCTCCATCATTAAAACTTGTGAGAGAATGCAATTTTCATCTAAATCCTCATCACTTCTGAATTTACATATTATACCTCATTGCTTAAAATTCATGATAGAGAACAAAAATCCCCTTCCAGTCCCCTGACTTTCCTCACGTTACATTTTAGTCCCTCAAATCCTTAACCCCAATTAATATTTTAATTCCAACCAACTTTAGGAAATTCCTTCAATTAATAAAATCATTTTAATCACAAATAAAAACCCTGGGTTTTACAAATTAATCCTTTTTTTTTTGACCAAGGTGACAAGCGTCTGTCCACATTATAAAAGGGTTAAAGCCATTTTTGGTCCCTGAAAACAGGGCCAATGTTCATTTCCATCCCAAAAATTTAAAAGTTGTTCAATGCGGTCCATATAAGCATATACTGCCACTTATCACTCCACATCAGCAAAATAATGACCTAAACATAATAATAAAAAGATTATATGCATTTCATTGGTATTCCACATGATGATCGTCAATGATAGGGACTAAAAATGCCAAAATACGAAATACATAGGGACCCAAAATATCAAAATATGCAATACATAGGGACCATTTTGAACAAATTTTGAATTTTGGGATGGAAATGAACATTGGTCCTGTTTTCAAGGACCAAAAATGGCTTTAACCCTTTATAAAAAGGAAAATATTATGTTTCCGAGATTCAAAGTAGTTTTTATGTTTGTGGGGAACATTGTTGGTTTTGTTGGGATGAAAAAATATATATGGAGAAAAAATAAAAAATAAAAAAGAAATCGTGTCAAACAAAAGAATTTATGTGATTCTAATGACTGTAGATATTTTTACAGAGCCGAAAAAAAAATTCTCTATTAAATAAGAAAATACATGTATAGTTGCTTTAGAGTTTGCTCTCTTGGTCTATCTATCTGTTACCTCACTCTACAAAGTAAATCTTCACATAAAAAAGCCAACGGTTTTGTGTTATTGGTGCGGGGTGTTCATTTCACTAAAAGTGACAAAAAAAATCACAGAAATCGGTTGAGTTCCCCCTATTTCAATTGTTCATTTGTGATGAAATAAGAGAAGTATCACTTTCTCCATTTTTAACTTAGGTTTATTTTAGCTTTTTTATCATTGAAATGGATGGAGTGTTTTTGACATATAAAAACTTACTTCCACTTACTTCCATAGTCTCATTGGAAATGAATACAAAAATTTTCTTACACTTTTTGGTGGATTGTTAATCAGTTTGTTTTGTGTTTGAATTGAACTCTTCTTGAAAATCATCTCATAGAAAATTTGATTATCATCAATTATTTCAAATCAATTATGGGATTGTTTGGTTACCAGTATTTCAAATCACACTGTAAGTGGACTTACATGTAAATTGAATTACTGTATTTTGACTTACTACAAAGCTGTTTGATTTAAGTAAGTGGTGAGGTTATTCCCATTATCCAGTTTTTTATTTTTATTTTATTATTTTATTATTGTATTTTTTTTTAAATTTTATATTTTCATTTAAATTTTTTTATTTTCATTGGAAACTATCTAATGTACCTGACGTTGATGATCAAACTTTTTTTGATCCTGGAACAAACGCTTAATTGCGCCACTGCATCTTTCTTGATAAAATACTTGGGTGTCCCCATCTTAGGAGGTCACCCAAGGATAGTGGAGTGGCTTGCACTAGTGAAAAAAGATCAAAGGAAGGCTGGTATCCTAGAAAGGGAAACTCCTATCTCTAGGGGGGAGACTCACTCTGTTAAAATCAGTCATCTCTACCATGCCTATCCACAGGATGTCTACTTTTTGCCTCCAAGAATAGGTCATCCACAAAATAAACTCCATTCGAAAGGACTTCGATCCTCTAGAAGACGATGGGGTATCTTAAATCTTCAGGAATTTGATGGGGCCCTACTAGGGAATGATGGTGGAGGATACTCACGATGGTGGAGGATACTCACTATGAGGGCCACAATATGCCTCAAAATATTTAAAGAAGCGTATGCCCGACGCGCTTTATAGATACCCACAAACCGGATCAAGGGCGCGCATCCCCCTTTTGGAGAGGCATATACCGAGAAGGGCCGTTGACGCTTGCAAACGTATTGGTGAAGCTGGGGTTCAACGTCTTGACAAACCACTGGAAAGACAATTAGTGGAAGGGAATTCCTGGAGTAACTCCCACCCAGAACTCCAAATGTTCATTATCAAGGTGTCACTAAGCATCCAAGATGCTAGAAACAAGCTCCAGAGAGGCAAGGCACTCCTTAAGCCAGGACCCCTAACTGAAAAAGATACAGAGGGACTAAACACACTAAGACAACTCCTCATGGATATTACCACAAATGCCAACTCCCCAGATCTTAGGGAGTGGAAACTCACACCATCCAGGGTCTTTACCATCAAGTCGTTGTATATCTTTCGAATTGATGGGGGGATTAGAAGCGATCTGAGAAAGGGGTTATGGAAGAAACCGTGCTAAATTAAAGTCAAACTATTCGCTTGGTTAGCAAGAGAGGACAAGATTCTCACACTAAACAATCTACATAAAAGAAGTTGGGAGGGGGAATGCACAAAAAGCTACATATATGATCTCGAGGAAGAATCGGTGAACTATCTACTATTTTTATGTCCCCATGTAGTAAACATCTAAAGCCACTTCTAACAAATCTTTGGATTACAAGCAGGCGTCGAAGACCTAAGAGACATCTGGGGAATCAAAGCCTTCCCCCTCTCTTCCTCCTTCGGTGGACAAAACACAGCGAGGGGGTTGGGACCTCGCTGCAATGACAATTACCTGGACAGTATAGGGCAAAAGAATAGGCAATGTTTTCAAGATAAACAACACGTTTTCTTAACAATTATTCATGATATTTCCTTCCTCATTCTTTCTCGATTTGATGTAGCCCCAACAAACAAGCGTCCGAGATTGGAGGTAGCGCAAGGGCTGGTAAAGCGGAGCCTTGAATTCACCCAGGATAGGTCGCTAAGGGCCAATGAGGGCGACGAGGCCTTTGAGGATGACATGGCACCGGATCATGAAGGGGACTAAGGCCTCACCAACCCAGCAAGAGGAGCAACACTTAATAGACTTGATCTTTGTTTCACATATTTCACCCTTATTGGGCACTCTGTAACGAAATTCAAGTAATATCAATAAAATACGTGGTTTATCCTTATTGTCATGATACAGTGAGGTTGGCCTTACTTCTATTCAAGTAAGGTCGCCTCATTTTCACCCATTTTGAGAGTATTTTTAGGGTTTCCAACCCTACGGATGGAAAGAACATCGAAAAATAAGGCAACATGTCGATTTTCATACAATTTGGTGAGGTAATGATCATTCATCTTAAAGGGTGAAAATTTAACCAATTAAGATTTCTATAAATTTTCACCCATTAAGATGAATGATCATCACATCACCAAATGGTATGAAAATTGACATGTTATCTTATTTTTCCATGTTCTTTCCATCCATACGGTTGGAAACCCTAAAAACACTCTCAAAATGAGTGAAAATGAGGCAACCTTACTTGAATAGTAGTAAGGTCGGCCTCACTGTATCATGACCCTATATATACATTATGAGCTTAATTCAAGGTAATCCTTATTTCCATAACATCCAATACTAATGCTACATTACAAACCAAGTATTTGTACGTTTTCATGGTGTTTATTTAAGATTTAAGGAAATATAATTTTTATAGTTAGAAAAACAATCTAAACAAAACTGTTATACAAACTAGAGACACAACCAAAAACACATGAAGTTCAAAGGCTTTTCATCCCTTCAAATGACTGAATAAGAGGAACTTGCTGCAGAGTATATATCACCTAAAAATAAAAAAATCTAATAAAAGGTAAAACAATTGATTTTGTGCACAATTTCAAGACAAGCATAGCAAAATCTCATCAAGAAACTACTTGAGAATTTAGCATGATGACAATAATTCATATAATACTAGAAAAAAAGGTCATCCAGACATCAAAAAATGAGATATCAGGCCAAATTCTAAACCAAGAACCCTTGATTCATATCTAAATATCCTACAAGTAGATTCATCAATAGCAGAAAAAAGAAAGAAAACCTAACATATCTCTCATATTCATACCGGATCCACCAGCAAAACAACCTGTGAGCAAAATAACATAAAAGAAACTCGAAACAACACTCACAAGGCCTAGCGAACCGATCGAGAGGTCCCGATCATTAGAAACCCCACAAATCCGAATATAAACCTGTTATGCGCTACACTGAATACATGCCAACAAGAAGTGCAGATATGGAGAAGATCTAGTCAAGTAGGATTTAGTCAAGTTTGTCAAGTTTGTCTTAATCTTGGTCAAGATTGTTAAGCTCGAAATAAGCTTAGGTTGTGTGTTGGTCTTTAGCCTAAGTAATAGTTGTCCTATTTTTCAACACAGTAGTTGTACAAAGGGGATCACAACGAAGACGACAAAGAAACCATGAAGAACCAGAGAATACCTCCGAAGTTCAAACAAATTTCATTCAAAACAAGACTCCCCAAAAACCAAAGCTCGTCCACAAACCGGACTAAATTAATAGCTTGAAACCCTAGAATCCAACTATTTTGGAAATTTCTCCAAGAAGGCAAAAGTCCAAAAATTATTCAAAATTAAAATTTTAAATAAGAAAAGCTCTAAATAAGATAATTAATCAAACACAAATCTGGACCAAATAATATTCAAATCACTTCCAAATTTGACAAATGATTTATTACTAAAATTAGCTAAAAATATCTAAACGGTGATCTGGCAGGAAATAGTGGGATTTGAATTTGAAGAAGACATCCACTGAGCCTATCTTGGTGACTATGGTGTGCGCGACGAAAAGAGCTTTTCGGATTGGGGTCAAATGCGCGATTCTAACATATGTAGCCAAAGTTATGGCCAAATGACTGAAATATATCATCTGGCTCAAATCCTCCTGCATCAAGTAGTCAGTAGTATTGAATAAAAGAGAGAACTATTACTGAACCCTTACTCCTCAGGCAATTCAGCTTGTCTTTCTTCTCTGCCAAATTCATTCCTATCAATGGTATGGGAGACAGTTATAATCATGGACATCCACAACAAATCAAATGCGGAATTTCGCAATGATGTCATTGAAATTTTGGCACAACATGAATCCAGCTTCGATAAGGTTAGTGTTGCCTTACAAACAGTGACTGTTGACTAAACTACAAGCTTCACTTCAAATGAAACCTCACACTCATCAATGTTTGGTCGTTCCAACACCAGCAATGGCCATCTTAATCATGGACTCAAGTTGTCCTTTCCAAAGTTCAACGGTGAAGACCCGAATTGTTGGATTTACAAAGCTAAACCATATTTTGATTTCAAAAATATTATGCCTCCAAAACAAGTTTAGCTGGCCTCCTTCCATCTAGAGGGCATCGCCTTATGGTGGCACATGTGGTTGACAAAATTTTGTGGACCACTTATATGGACTTCACCAAAGCTCTACTGATCTGTTTTGGCCCAACAAATTATGAGGATCCATCAGAAGCCCTGACTCGCCTTAAACACTCCTCCATTGTGGCAGCTTATCAAGAAGCCTTCAAAACACTATCCCATCAAGTTGATGATCTGCCGAAAAGTTTTCTCATTGGTTGTTTTATTGCAGGACTTCGAGATGACATTCGGCTTGATGTCAAAATTGAACAACCTTGAACCTTGGAAGATACCATAGGTGTGGCTCGGCTGATCGAGGAATTTCGATCTCAATCTGCTTTAGCAATACAGGAAGGCGCCACCCAACCCAAACTCTGGAGTGCTCGAACCTTCCCCAACTCCACACATGAAGAAAAGCTCAACTCATTCCTATCAAAACCGTATAAAACCGCAAGAAACATCCGATTCAACACCAAAACCCCAAGAAATTTGGATATGAAACCTTCAAACCTCTCGCTATTCAGCAGGCACTGGATCGATCCACAAAGCTTAGGGTTGGGCTACGGAGTAGCTTGACAAAAATGGAAGGATTTGCGGAGAGCTTGGAGGGGGAAGGCAATGGAGGGACACACTGAGGTGGAGGGTGGCGAAGAGCTTGGCAGCGGTGATGAGACTGGGGAAGGTGTAGGGACTGGGGTGGATCACTACAGGGTGGGATTAGCGACATAAGAAAAAAAGGACAGAGAATAGGAAGAGAGGCGGAGAGGGAAGAGAGGCGACTGAAGGGGATTTTAATTGGTTAGTTTTATTGCATTTCAACTTACAATCAATTTGGTTGTGAGTTGAAAAGCAACAAAAGTGGGGTTAGATCTAACTTGAATTACATGTAACTTTGTCTTTTACTGTAACCAAACACCCAAAAGTTACAATTACCTATAAAACAACTTACTTTATAGCTACTTATAGGTAACCAAACAACCCCAATATACAAATTGGACTCAATTGATAGAGAAGTGCAGAAATTCACATTGCTTCCACTCATCAAGCTTATAAATGCAATTATGATTTACCACCGATCTTCAGAAGATCAGGCTGGTGTTTTGATGAAGGTCCCATGAAAACCATAAGGCACTCTTTGTGGCAATGTTATTTTAGCCACTGCTTTGCTCTGAAATCTTTTAGTATCGATTATATGAACCTGGAAAGAAGAACATAAAGATAAATACAAGAAGTCAGGAAACTGCAAAACGATTTCGGAAACCAAGTGAAAGAAATACATATATAATCCTACTTGGGATATGTTAGTTTCTTCATTGTGGACATAAGAAATTATCCATCCATCATCTTCTTCAGAACTACCAGGTCTTGGTACAAATGCCGATCCAGTACAGAACTGGTTTGCCCCGAGTTGATGATGCTCCACTTCGATCAATTGTTGACACTACAAATTTGGAAATTAACATTCAGTGTGTTCATATATAGATATATGAACAAAAATAATCAATCGTCCAAGAACATAGAATACCCCAGAGATCTTATCAACTTCTCCGAAAGAGACCTTCATTAGGCTTCCAAACATTGGCAATCCTGTGAACAGAGAGGTGATATTCATAATTTTACAAAGCAACAAAGAAATTAAAATCATGAGAAGGAAAACTCATTACCACAATTAGAGCTCGCCGCAGAGTCTACAACTTGAAGATATGCAAACTTGTTTCTTAAACCGATGAAATTCTCATTGATCATGGGGAAGTCCATTGAGAACTCTTGTCCTGTTAGATATCTCTCTCTAACACCACCATTCTCAATGTTTAACCTCCATTCGTACAAACGAGCGAACAAAAAGCCTTCTTCAAGGTTATCTTTATGATCATCACAGTACTCTTCTTCTATTTCCCGAAACGTGAGTCCTCTAGAGAACCACTTGAACTTATCAAGGCCATGCTCCGGACCAGGAATGATCGACTCCGATGCTCGGCATCCCCTCACAACCACCTATTATTTCTTTCAACATTAATTCTCATAGAAAATGGCATGCAATCTGATGGTGTTTCATGTATCTAACCTCATCTCCATCTTCATAAGCATTGATCAAGTGAAAAGTGCAGTAAGGTTGTACATGAAACCACTTGATTGATTCTGCATCTCCATAACGTGGCATCACTCCAATTCTTGCATAACTTTCTTTCTCATACTTAATCAATCTGCATGTGCAAAGTGAAAACTTAGTAATTTCAGGAATCATCACTCCAATAGACAGCGTACAAGTACTTACGATCCACCTCTGAGAAGCCTATTAACATCTATAGTGAGTGGCATGTCCAAGATGATATTGTACCTGAAAACCAAAATATATACAAAAATCATCCAGGAATTGAATCTGTTTATGCGTTTATATTCAGTCTATCATGGTCTTACCTTTCGGTAACTCCCATATCATGGCAGAAAATGCTCCTCTCCAATTTGATATCAACCTTATGAGTCAATCTCTTCCCATCAGCTGGAAAATTGAAACAAGAGATCAATTATATATATATAAACTTTGTATTGTATAAATTTCTCAATGATTAATGATCATTTGATGAACCTGAGACTCCCAAAACAAGGAAAGGTTTGACTGCATCAGCTCCAGTGATAACAAGCTCGCCGGTCCCTGGAGCTTTCTGTTAAATTAGCTACAAAGCATGGTCAGACGTCATAATAAATTGGCAAGAGATTAAGAAGAGATTTTATTTTTTTCTAAATTAACCTTTGGATGAGCAGTAAAAGGCCTGTTCCATTCTCCATTGACATCCCAATTATCAAGTGTATCAAGGCTAGACATATCAATCTCCTGTGGAATGTGATTCTCTGCAATGGAGAAGCATCTTCCTGAATGTTCAAAGACATTGGTGTTGCTAATGTACTTGTTCACTTTGCCAAACCTCAACTGTCATAGAATACAAAAAACAAAGATTGTATTTAATTAACCAACATGAAACTATATCTGCGACATAAACAATTTGTACCTGGTTGAGAAGATAGCCGGCGAGGATGGCCAGGGAGTCACCCTCGACAGCCGGGAGGAAACAGGGCCTCTTCTTCTCCTTCTCAATCTTGAAAGTCTCAGACTCAACATAGCGGTTCTTATAGCAAATGGTGAAGGTATTATTACTATGATTTTTGGTGAAGTAGATGGCATGAAGCATGCCTTCTCCTTCAACCCATATGCTGCTTGACCTCCCTAATGGTGATACAGTTGATTGGAGTGCCCCAAACAACGGGTTTGGTCCTACAAAAGACATTTTCTACCGACAATATTAGAGATCTACCAAATAAAAAGAAAAAGTGGTTTGTCCATATTTAGAAAAACAATCCTAACAGTCACACAGTGGCATGGATTATTTAAGTAAATATTTTGATTGTCCGAGCGAAGAAGAACATGAATTTGGTTTGCAAAGCTGATTTATAAATTTTGAGAGCAAACTGCAGTTTGTAACTTTTTCAGTGTATAAAAATACAAACTTAAGGACATGCTTGAGACATGCATCCTAGGAAACCAAGACTAACTCATCAGAAAGAATGGCAGCTTGTTCATGTTGTTTTTTGAGCTTTATATATATATATAAATCTGGGCGTCTTTATCATACCATTTCTTATGTAAATCCCTTCGGGGAAGTCGGCTGGGATCTCGCCTTCGATGCTTGTCACTGTCTTCTCCTCTCCAATCTCGTCTACAGGTTCAAAGTTTCTCTAAAAATGGTGATGCATATGGTTTAGTTTCTTATCAAGCTTTTGTCAGAAACTATATAAGCTTGCATGCAGATATTTAAATTCTCATGATCTTATTGTAAATTAATTACCTGAGAAGGCAAGGTTGGCTGGTTAACAAACTGGAAAGTGGAATCCACCAATGCCTCCAGCATCCTCAAGGATCCATTCTTGATGAATTCTGTAGCACCCACTCCCAACTTAACTTGCTTCAACTCCTTCAAGAATGGCTGCAGGCAGAAAGAGAAATTAATTAACCATCATGCATATATGGGAACCAAAAACTGATCCAACTTGTCTTCACATATACATAGATATGCATACCTTGAAGGTGGAGGAAAGGGAATTTGAGATATGATGAACAGAAGGAAACAGAAGAGGCCTTCTGATGGACCCATGGGTATGGGATGCCAAACAAAAGGAGTTCATACTTTGATTCCTTTTTTTTAAGCCAAAATAAAGGCTCAATGCTGTCAAGGAGGAAGAGATAACCATTTAAAGTGGAAAAATAAAACTATTACTCCATTATATATATTTCATATATCTTAGGTGGAAAATTTTATATTTTATAGTGAATGTTCATTCATTTAGGCAGAGAAGACAACAAGAAACTGATTGGACTTTGAGTGGCATGCTATTGATCTATCTATATTTGTCCTAATACAATGAGATAACCATATAGTGTTTGTAGAAGAGAAAGAACAAGACTAGAACCACATGTTTTCTTGATATTTTGTCAAGAAGAATATATAGTATTATAATCAGAGCACGCATACTTCGATGTGGACATTTTAAGGTTTGGAAGGGCATTGGCAGTAGTTGTCAACTATAATCATAAATTGCATTAATAGAAGGGTTGAATGTGGAGGAGGTTTGTGTTCATTTATCGGAATTCAATTGTGAATAGATAAGATATAACATGCCAGATTGATTTGATCCACTTAAAAGGATTGAAAAATTACACTACAAAAAAATGTTACATCATAAGAGGGAGCAAGAGTGTCAATAAATGTAAGTATAGACCAAAATATTTTACTCACAAAAAAAAAAAAAAATTATATCGGCGTTAAAAATATCATGACTAACCGAGGACGACGGTACAAGCATATTGTAATGGAAAATTTTGTTGAGAATAGATTTTTAAATTTTATTCACGTTTGTACACGCGCACATAAAGTAGTGATGATTATTTTTCTTTTACTTTTAATCTCAAATATTATTTGAGTAAAAATAGAGATTTTTTTTTTCACATTTTAGTTATGAATATTATGTATGAATAATAGTAGAAATTATTATTTTCTCCTTACTCATAGATATTATATTATATTTTTTATTCAGTACAAGTGTACTGAAATATATTATTCATCCTGAAAGATGGGTAAATTTTTACATGGGTCACTTAATTATATACGTATTTCATTTCAGATAGTCACTCAAGGGATAACCCCAACACAGTTTTCAATGAAAAAGTTTTTCCCGCCAAAATCCTTAATTAAGATTTAAAAATATAACCCACCAATATATAGTAAACATATCACTATCTTATCATTAATACCTTTACTTTAAAATTTCCCTTCAAAAATTTCAAAACTTTTCAAAACTTATTCCTAATCTCAAGTGGGGATAGCTCCCAACCAAACACACCAGTGTCATTTTGTTGATGTGCACGCCGAAAAAGACACGTGGAGCCTAATTAAACTAAAATATCATTAAAAATTTATTATTTTCAATTAATTAATTTAATTACATTCAATTAATTAATTTAATAACATTCAATTATAACCCTAACCCTAATCCCTCCCTTCGGTCTCCCCCTTCCGTCTCCCCCTTCCAAGCACCGCCACATTCACCGACGACCTCTACATCGGTATATGAATTAGAGATGACCATGAGAAGGATGTCCTGTGTGTTCTTGGGATGGAACAAGGAGAGCAATGGGAGGGTGGTGTCTCGGAGGAGGCCGAGAGAGGCGGCGGAGAGGAGGAGGAGATGGTGGCGGAGGTGTGATACTGATGTGCAGAAGAGGACCCGGAAAGCGATCGTCCCGCCGATGATCGAAGACGGCCTGATCGAGAATGGATCCACCCTGACCTCGTTGCTGATATCCATCGAGATGTAGCGAAGATTGGGGTTTGGGGCTCAAATTGATAAAAATGGATGAAAAACTACCTCAAAATCTGAGGATTTTTTTTCCCCGGAAAATCGATCCCAAAACAAAAATTTGGGAAAAGAAGATCTTATTCAATCTCTAAGAAAAACAATAGTTACCTAATTTACAAGCTTGAAATCACCAAAGATTTGATTTTTAGCACAAAATAAGTTTGGAAACCCTAATTAAACCCAGCCAAAGAAGCTAATATGGATCAAATCCCTACCAAAACTCAACTTTTACTACAGAACGGAAAGGAAAAAGATCCAACTTTACTTCTAAAAAAAGCAAAGATTGGATTTTGGATCCCAAGATAAAATAAAATAAAAACCAAATTAAATTTCTTCTCTTGTTTCACTTTCCAATGGAGAGAGATGGAGACACGCATCAATCAATGCTTGAATAAATAGAAATCGAGACAGATGACGATCTATTTATCGAATAGAACTAAAAAAATGGAGAAAAAAACAAGAGAGAGAAAGGAGTGACGATGATCCAAATCAGCAAATGGATAGAGAGATATACACCCTCTTCATCGCCGTCATCCCATAGAAGACCTCTGCCATTACGGTTTCCATCTCCCTCATCCTTTCAGGTTTCTCCAAGATCCTCTCCCTCTCCTGGCTGGACGGCAGCTGCTACGTCGGCGCTTGGGGGAAGGACCCCAGGAGCTTGAACGGCACCTTCTACCCGTCGGCGCTGCTGCAGCCCCGGAAGAGGTCGTCGGTGAATGCGGGGTGCTCAGAAGAGGGAGATGAGGGGTTAGGTTAGGGTTATATTTGTATGTAATTAAATTAATTAATTGAAATAATCATCTTTTAATAATATTTTAGTTTAATTAAAATCCACGTGGCTTCCTTGGTGTCCACGTCGCCAAAGCGTGGTTTTTCCTCGATTTGTAGGGTTTTACATAAAATAGTTTGTGTCTTTTCTGCTATACTTTTCTTCTCCCATGATCTCCTCAATCACAAAGCTTCCTCAACATAAGTATGTATGGAATAACACAACAACAACAACTGCCTTAATCTTAGATGGGGTAGAACTTTTATGGATTCTCTCTGCTTTACGTCCGCCTCAAATATAAAATAAAAATAAAATAAAATAAAATGAAATAAACTGAAATAAAATGAAATAAAATGAAATAAAATGAAATATAAAAATATGTAAATAAATAATAATATGAGATAATTACATAAGAGATTGGGATGTTAGAAGCGAGAGCGATATCCCTACAAACAAAGCTAAACTAATGAAGGAAAACACATTGGCAGACTATCGGTAATCCTATATACTAGGCTGGCCTGGCTATATGTATTCTTTGTCTCCAGTATACGATCTATCAGCGAGATCCTACCAATATCTAACATAAGTAGGCCCCTGACACCACCTCTCCACGTAATCCAGCCTACCTCTACCCCTCTTCTTACCTTCAGACAACTAAACTATCACATTTTCAACTTGAGCACTGGGTCTCCTACAGACGTGTCCAAACCATCTTAAACGCCCTTCTCATATTTTTATCTTCAATCGCGAATACGTATTATCTCCGTTTGATGTGTTCATTTCTAATCTTGTCCAATCTTGTATGACCACTCATCCATCTTAACATCCTTATTTCTACACATTCATCTTATGCATATGTTGAACTTTAGTTGCCCAACACTCGCCTCAGTATAGTACGGCTGGCCTAATCAGCTGGCCCTATAAAATATTCCCTTTATTTTGTTAGGCATCTTTTTATCACGTAATACCCCCATGGCACTTCTTCATTTCAACCATCCAGCTTTGATTCTATTGGTTACATCTTCATCTATCATCCCATCATCCTGGAAAATGGAACCTAAATACCTAAAATGTTTAACCTTAGGCACTACCACCCCCCTAGTTTCACTTCTCCTTCATCTCTCCTGCTTAGACTAAAATTACAGTGCATATATTCTGTCTTACTTCTACTTAACCTAAAGCCTTTACTTTCTAAAGTGTTTCTTCATAATTCTAGCTCTTGATTTACTCCATCTCTAATCCCATCCACTAGGACAACATCATCTGCAAACAACATACACCATGGGATGTCATCTTGGATATAACTAGTTAATTCATCCATTACTAGGGTAAACGAGTATGGGCTCAAGGCCGATCCCTGATGTAGACCCACTGTTATAGGAAACTCCTCCAGTACGCCTCCCATTGTTCTCACACACACTTGTAACTTCCCTCGCATATATCCTTAATAATATTTATATATTTTACATGAATGTTTTCCCTCTCCAATACCGACCAAAGGACTTGTCTTGGTACCCTATCATATACTTTCTCTAGGTCAATAAAAACTATATGGAGATCCTTCTTCTTTTCTCTGTAGATCTCCATCAAGTTTCTTAATAGGAAAATGACTTCTGTTGTGGATCTATCTGACATAAAACCAAATTGGTTCTCTGACACCTTCGTGATATACCTGAGTCGATGCTCTATTACCCTCTCCCAGAGTTTCATCGTATGATTCATTAACTTAATACCACGGTAGTTGGTGTAATTTTGAATATCTCCCTTATTCTTATAAATGAAAACCAAAATGCTCTTTCTCTAGTCGTTTGGCATTTTCCCCCCTTTTAAGATAGAGTTGAAGAGTTTGGTTAACCACTCTACCCCTACTTCTCCAAGGCACTTCCAAACTTCAATCGGGATACCATCTGGGCCGCAAGCTTTTTCAGCCTTCATTTTTCCCAGTACCTCCTTGACTTCGCTAGGCCTGATCTTACATGTATAGTTAAAGTTCCTTTCTATCGTTGATGCATAAAAATCCGTAAAGTTATCCTCATGACTTGTATTGAACAAGTGATCAAAGTAGTTTCTCCATCTCTCCTTGATTTCCTTATCTCCTGTCAAGACCTGTTGAGACTCATCCTTAATGCACTTGATTTGGTTCAAATCTTTCCTTTTTTTATCTCCTAGCCTTGCTATCTTGTATACTTCCTTTTTCCCTTCTCGTGTCCCTAACTTATGGTATAAATCAGCTAGAGATTTACCTTGGGCCTCGCTAACCGCTTTCTTGGCCTCCTTGTTTGCCTTTTTATACTTTTCAAAGACTTCTCCATTCTCAGCTGTAGGTAATTTCTTATATCAATATCTTTTCTCTTTAATAGCCTTTTGAACCTCTTCATTCCACCACCATGATTCCTGTAGTCGAGGTCCCAGTCCCTTAGAGACCCCTAGGAGCTCACTTCCTATTTTCTCAATACGATTCGACATCTCCTTCCATAACGTGTTTGCATCATCTTTCACATTTGTGCCTCCTTCTTCCCATATTTTATCCTTAAATACTAATTGGTTGGTTCCTTTTAACGCCCATCATCTAATCCTACTTTGCTTAACCCTCCTTTATGTTTTTACTATGCCCTTTTTTTCACATCCAATACCACCAACCTATGTTATGTGGTTAATGCTTCTCCAGGCATAACCTTGCAATCTTTACAAATAGATTTCTCTTCTTCTCGTAACAAGAAAGTCAATTTGGCTACAATTATTCCCATTCTTAAAGGTAATCAAGTGTGATTCCCTTTTCTTAAAGCAAGTGTTGGTCAACACCAAATCATGAGTCAAAGCAAAATCTAATATAGATTTTCCTTCCTCATTCCTGTTGTCATATCTATAACCTCCATGCACTTGCTCGTAGCCATCACTAAGTCTTCCTACATGCCCATTAAGATCACCCCCAATAAAAAGCTCTTGTTCACTTGGAATCCCTAGAACTATCATATCCAAATCTTCCCAAAACTTAACCTTATTTTCTTCTCCTAAGCCTACTTGAGGGGCATACACACTCACTATGTTAATTATTCTTTTGCCAACACTAGCTTCAAATGGATAATCCTGTCTCCTACCCTTTTCACTTCAACCACTTTGTCCTTCATTTTTGGTTCCACAATTATACCCACACCAGTTCTATGTTTATCCCCTCCACAATACCATAATTTATAACTTGTGTTACCAATATCTCTAGCCTTGTTTCCTATCCACCTAGTTTCTTGCAAACATACTATATCTATCCTCCTCCTTTTTAGAGTGTCAACTAACTCCATAGATTTTCCTGTCAAAGATCCTATATTTCAACTACCAATCCTAATCCTACTCTCATGGACTAACTTCTTTACTCGCACCCGTCCACTAAGATGCGAGAACCCTTGCTCATTTAACACCACATCCGGGCGCCGATGTAGCGGGACTAACTTCTTTACCCACACCCGTCCATGACCCTTACCTATACCCCATCACACCCGGGCGGCAATGTGATGAAACCCCTTGCTCATTTAAGCCGATGTAGCCCGTGCCTAGATGAGCACGTCCCAACAGTATATATTAGAGAATCCATATCATAAGAGTGACAAAGTTTTACGCTGGCTGTCAACCTACCGCAACCCTCATCCTTTATCCGGGCTTGGGACCGACTATGCTCGCATAGGTGGATTTCAAAGGAATAATAATATAATGAATACTAAATATATAAATCTATAATTTTTGTGATGGGTTGCTTGTTTTCTGTTGCATAGACTGTTGTTTGGATATCCATGCTCTCATGCTTCTAAAACTCCTTATAAGTGTAAATATAGTCAGCACAAATCTGCATAAATAAAGAAAGTTTAGAGGAGAAAAACCTCAACAAAAGACATATTTTAAGCTAAATGAAGCTATCTTCTGCGACAACTGCAAGCAATCGCTTCCGCTTATTATTCATTGAATCAAGAGGCTTTCCCCAGATTCACGGGGTTTTCCACGTAAATTGAGCGTGTTCTTTTATTTATGCTTTGGATATTTACTCTTCTTGTACGATCTCAGTCCCTCAAATATAAATTCTTAACCGTTAGACTAGATCGGTGTCGATCCCCAAGCGATACCGATTTAGGCCCTAACACCCTACAAACACAAAGAATTCTTGATTAGAATTTTATTTCCATTTCTGAAAAGGGAACAAATAGGTAGTCTACCATGTCATATCCAAATGTCAATCCTAACAAGCTTTCTGTTCTCTTATATGTTATTCTAGATATAGATCGAGATCAATTCTTTTATTTTTTCAGGAAAATCAAACTTGCTACTCAGATGGGAACTACTATTTCAGCAAAGAATGAAGCAGGTATTTGGATCCCATATCTGGTATTTGGATCCTATAAGATTAGCTGCTACGCTTCCTAGAAAAGTCTCATATGAGCTGCAGCATACTCATTTTGGATTCTGCACTAATATGAACTCTGACCTCCCGTTTCGTGGTCTATGCAGAGCAACAACCAGTTTCCTATCATGTCACCCTTGCCCCAGCTGTTTGTACAGCAAGAACAACATACATTTACTTGATGAAATGCTAATTGTAAGTTCTGTTTGGTTGTCCGCCTGTTGTATCTTTGTTATAACTTCTGTTGCAACTTGCTGTCAGGCTGTAACTTGAGAAGTACCAGTTGCAACTTGCTCCTTGGGTATGTCTTGTTGGTCTCGCCGAGGCTGTTGTGTGGTTAATTGTAACTCTATTTTTCCTCTTCAAGGAATCACACAAGCTCTCACATACACACTCACACAATCAAGACAAAACATACAAGAAGAGAGGAGACAAAGAAGTTTGGTAACCCAGTTCGGCTAACCAAGCCTACGTCTGGGGCCAAGCCCTGAGAAGACAATCCACTAAAGGTGTAGCGAAGACAAAGCACAAGAGTCTCACTCACTCTCTCACTCTATCATAAGCACCTTGACTCCTTGATTGACAATGACCACTATCACCCTTCTCCGGAGGGACTACTCTAGTCGGCTCACCTCAATCCACCGAGTACTCGGTCTTATATAGACACCTCCCCTCGCCTTCACGCCATCACAAGCATTCAAACCTCCACCTTCGTGATCTCCCAAATCTCCATGGCTACTAAATTGGACTCCTTCCACCTCGATCAAGGTAACTTAGTTGTAACAAGAGTTGCAACATGGCCCGGCTGACGAAATAGACCAAGGCTACAGCATCCATTGCACCTCTTCGACTTCGACGCACCTCCAACCCTCCTGGTTGAGTCTCGAGTCTACTACGTCAGATCCTCCTGATCCCGACACGCAACTAGCCAATCCACCTCTCCGTCGCGTACTCAGCCCTTCTCGGTCGCACTACACCATAGCGCGCACCCATCAATCAACCTCCATCTTCATGCAAGGTTGAGCTGTTGATTGGCTCCACCAATCTCTTTCCAAGTTTGGTCACAACTTGGCCTATCATGCTCCATTTGTCTCCACCATATTTGTTCTTCAATCATCCAAATATGGTCTTCTAGATTTGGCTAGCATCAATCACCTCATCACATATTAGTTGCCAAATCTTCCTTCCATTCTTGCCTTCAATCAGCTCTCATCAATCCTCTTCCTTCCTAATGTGGTTGCTTGCATGCGATCTTCAAATCAGCTCTCAATCATTTTGCATGCAATCATTTGCATGATAAATCAATCAAATGAAGGGATGATGTGTTCTTCCAAGAATGGAGTCTCCAAGCCATGTTGTAGTCAATTCACATCTTGGGTTGCACCGGAAGCTTGCTAGTTGATTCGCTCCTCTTATGATGATGGTTGCACCCGGATTAAGTATGACTTGGACTTGTGTCAAATACTTGCCAATACTAGTGCCTCTGCACTAACACTAATATCTGAGAAACTGAGCTTATGTTTCAGAAGGTGTGAAGAACAGAACTCCAATGCGATGATAACTGTGGCCTCCAATAATAAACAATTCTTTTGTAGGCAACCTCTTGTCTTAACTAGTCTGCAAAGTAAAAAATTTAAATGGAGCCACCTAACCGAGTTCTGGAGTTAGAAACTTCACAGAAACTGTATCATCTTCTTAATTTACAGGAACATAATAGAATATCTTCAAACTGATAGAGATTGGCACAACATCTAATGCATGATTAACCATACTAAATTTGACTTGGTGATAAAAACCTTTTCTATACTGCTCAAACATAATAGAGATTTTTTATTGTTCAACCCAAGATGAAATTATCATATTGTTTAACATTTTACCAGTCTGATTATAATATATGATACATGTAAAACATTGTTAGGATGTCATGAAATGAGAAACAAATAACTTGGTGCATTAGAAAAACACCTATGTTCCAACTTCCTTGTTATAGCAATCCAAAACAGGTTGTGACTCCAACCCAGTACTCTGGAAGCAAGACGCCCACTGGTTGTATTGATTCTTCACAACCAGGTCCTCCACACAGTGAACAAAACTGAAATATACTTGCTGCAATAATTTTTTTAAGAATGATAATTAATTAGAAGAAAAAGGATAACGCTAGCTTAATTCATGTACTAAAAATGATCTGAAGCGATCCGAAAACGTGCTTATTTTACCGATGCAACTCAAGAAAATGAAATACTGGGGAATAAACAATGAAGCACTAGTTTTTTTTAATAGGCACAAATAATGTAAACCCAGTGATGCTTGTAGATCTTTTCTTTGTCCCTTTCAGTAGCAGGAAGATAATGGTTGATGAGTAGTTGGTTATACTTGAATCTAAGATTATGACAATTTAGCTTCATCTAGGCATTCTTCAAAAAGGTTTGCAGAACAAATGGCTACAAGTAAATTGATAAAATAAAGGAAGCTAAGGCATCACAATCAGTGCCCACATTCAGTAGGAAAATAACAAGGTGGAGAATAGAATTCTCACAGGATCTGGCCACACACTGATTGCACAAGCTTCAATACTATTCTTCACACCTTCTCATTTTGTTAGGACATGTGTAACAACAAATTTTGCCATAGTATATGTATGTTGAGAAACAAGCTCATGAGGGTTATATATGAAGAAACCTTTATATGAGAATCAAACAAAGAGTTTACCTGAAAATTCTGTATTAATTAATTAAAGAACATGAGCTTTAATTCCCTCAAATTTGGAGAATCAATCAGATGACCATCAGGAAAGCCTCGAATTATGGCTATTGATTTATCTTCCAATGCCCTTATGGTTACTAGGATATGATGAGTTTTTCAGATTCTAGGTTCTGGGGAACACAAAAGGTCCTGTGGCTGTTGTGGTGTATATACTCATATTCAAGAACCCTGTATCTGTAACAGGAATGCTTGGTTACAGTATGACAGTCGTAGGTATCAATTGAGATGTCAAAATTAAGATACAAGTGCACACATAGAAATTCATCAGAATTTCTGAAATTCTTCTAACATTGTTCCTAAAAGCGAGCTCTATACTACACCAGCAATCAGAGCATTTGCAACAAGATTCGAAGGCGAATGTGTGAATAGCTTAGACCAAGAGTAATTGATTTTGATCAAATCCTACCTAGTCGGAGATTGCTTGATGAGCGAGCTTGTAATCCTTGTAGAGGAGGTACGAGCCGGCGACAAAGGCAATTGTGGAACCGATAAAGAAGGATGACAGCATCACTCTGAAGACCAGCAGATGCAGGAGGATCAGAGCCAAACGATGTGTTTCAGTCGTTTGGCCATAACTTTGGCTAGGGGGTCGGAATCGCACATATGACCCAATCCGGAAAGTTTTTTTCGGCGCGCACACCATGGTCACCAAACTACGCTCAGTGGGTGTCATTTTCAAATTCAAATTCTGATGTTTTCCCGCCTTATCATCGCTTAAATATTTTGTTGTTATTTTTTGTAATAAATAATCTATCAAATTAGGAAGTGAATTGAATTTTATTTAGTCTAGGATTTTGGTTGATTATTTGGTTTGTTTTTTAATTTAAATTTGAATAATTTTAGACTTTTGTTATTTTTAGCAAAATTTTCAAAATAGTAGGATTCTAGGGTTTCAAGCTATTTAGTTCGGCTTGTGAACTAGTTTTCAGATTAGACTTGATTTGGTTAATGATATTTGAATTTTCAAAGATATTTCTCTATGATTGGTGTTATTTATGTCATCTTCCTTGCAATCCTTAGGTTACGGCTAGCCCGCAGAATAATCGCTATTCTGCTCGGCGTTAGTTGGTACCATAACTTGACCATCTTCCTGGGGCTCAACTTCAATAGCTGGTGGTCGTGGTCATGGTTGTCGTGGGTAGGTTCCAAAGGAGGAAGTCCAACATTGTGATCGTAGCATTCAGGAGGTGATGATTGCAGATTTGCAAAGGCAAGTCGCAAAGTTATCCCGGCGTTTGATGATTGAGGATTTGCAGAGGCAAGTCACAAAGTTATCCTGGCGTCAGGCGGCACGAGATTTTGATCGTGGTCGTCATGGGCAGGTCTTGAATGAGGAATTCTAGCACCATGATCGTAGTGTTCCGAACGAGTTTGGCAAACCTATATACGATGATGATGAGGAGGTGATTGGAGAGCCCGTCTATAATGAGGAGGAGGAGATTTGCGAGCCCATGTATGACAATGATGAGGAGGAGATTGGCAAGCCCGTGTATGACGATTACGAGGAGGAGATTGGTGAACCCATCTATGACGATTATGAGGAAGAGATTGGCGAGCCCATCTAAATAAAACTTATTTTCTCACTGAACTACCAAGAAAGTAATAATAAATCTCCGACTTCTACCATAAACCACTGGGGTAATAATAGTGGTATTAGAAAATGTAGGATATAAATTTTTATAATCTGCTCTTATGTTGTTTATAAAATACTATTTTTGATAATTTCTTATTAACTTCTAAATTTTTTATATATTTTCAAACATGATTGTAAAATATTGGATTGATGATAAACTATTTCTTGTTTATATATTATATTAAAATGTCTCGCATGGTTTAAAAAACAATGCACTTGGAAGCACTTGGATTACTTATGTAGAGATAATATGCGGAAGCAATAGTAGCCACAAGAAGCATAACCAAACAAGAAGACACCAAATTTACGTGGAAAACCCTTTCGGGAAATATCACAAGCGGCGGCGAGCAAGAAATCCACTATGAAGAAGAAGAATACAAGATAGGAGCCAACAAATAGAGGAGAGGCTCCAAATGCCTTCACAAATCTCACACTATTAGATGAGATCAAACTCTCCTTTTTCTCCTCTCTCAAACCCTAGCTTTCATAAAGAAAAACAAAACTCTCATCTATTAGGTCGGATTGGATTTGGGGCATATATGCAAAGGTTTGTATAAAACCCCCCGGGGTTTTAGAATATTGCAAATAGCCCCAAATTCAACCTATAACATGTCTAGCCAACATTTTACACTACATATGGACATATACCTCATGTATTTGACTCAAACAAGGTATACCATCAAGATTGACATAAACATGGTGTGATCGGAGCCGATTTCACAATTCTCCACCTCGGTGACGATTGAACCATAAAACAAACACATCACGTAACATGATGTCAAAAGCTCAATCTCTAAACATGCTTCTCCAAATGAACATCAATCAACCTACTCACCGCCTCCAAGCTCCTCATGGAGCTAACTTGGGCAAACTTGAACACTAACCAAGTCCAAGCAATGCTTGAACTTAGTACTCAGGATCACCTTGGTTAACATGTCCGTCGGGTTGTCTTTTGTGCCAATCTTCTCTACAAAGAGTGTCTTCTTCTTTACATGGTGCCGAATGAAGAAGTTACGCACATCAATATGCTTGGTCCTCTCTTGATACTTCTCATCTTTAGCAAGATAAATCGCACTTTGATTGTCACAGAAAACAACACGATCAACTTACTCCACATCCAAATTACCAAGAAGCCCATGCAACCAAATAGCTTCCTTCACCGCCTCTGTCAAAGACATAAACTCAGCTTCTGTGGTTGATAAAGAAACGGTCGGCTGCAAAGTTGCCTTCCAACTGATGCAAGAGCCACAAAGCTGAAATGCATAACCAGTAATAGAATGTCTCTCATCAAGATCCCCGGCAAAATCTGAATCAGAAAAACCAACAACATGTCCCACATTTACTGCCCTCTGATCAAACATTAAACCATAGTTGCTTGTACTACTGCTTTCCAGTGCTCTTTACCTGGCCATGACATGAAACGGCTCACCACGCTAACTGAGTACAAACCATAGCATACATCAAACTGCCAACTGCGCAGGCATAAGAAAACATTTGCTCCTCTTCCTTTGTATTCAATGACCTGATGAAGTGGACAACTTGAAGTGTGCAGCCAACGGAGTAGAAATTGATTTCGCCTGTGACATGTTGAACCTAATCAGAACCTTCTTAACATACTGACTCTGTGAAAGCCAAAGTCTGCCCTGAACTCTGTCACGACGAATATCCTTTCCCAATAATCTCTTAGCTACACCCAAATCTTTCATCTCAAATTCACTTCTAAGAATGGTCTTTACCTCCTCAACTGGATAATGGCTCTTTCCAGCAATAAGGATGTCATCAACATAAAGCAACGTATACACCCTCGAGCCATCTGATAATATTCGCTGAAATACACAAGCATCATATGGACTTCTGTCAAATCCATGGCTACAGATATAAGCATCAAATCGATGGTACCACTGCCTTGGGGATTGTTTTAAGCCATACAATGGCCTTTTAAGCAAACAAACATGATCTTCTTTACCTTTGACCACAAAGCCTTCTGGTTGCGCCATATAGATCTCCTCCTCAAGATCATCTTGAAGCAAAGCAGTCTTCACATCCATTTGCTCTAATTCCAAATCAAACAGAGCAACCATAGCCAACAAGCTCCGAATAGAAGGATGCTTCACAATTGGGGATAACACCTCATGGTAATCGATCCCTTCTTTCTGATTGAAGTCTTTCGCCACCAATCTTGCCTTGTACTTCGAAGTATCAACTCCTGGAGATGCCTCCTTGAGTTTGTAGACCCATTTGCAACCAACAATTTTTCGCCCTTTAGGTGGCAATACGAAATCCCAAGTGTGCTTCTTCTCTAATGATTCCATCTCCTCTGTTATAGCCTGGATCCAACTAGTTGCTTAAGAACTCACAAGTGCCTCACGATATGTGCTAGGCTCATCATACACAATATCCTCAGTAACTGTTAAAGTGAAAGCAACTGTATCTCTACCTCTCGCTATTGATGTAACCCAATCTCCATAGCGTTGTGGTGGTCTCCTTTGCTGTCGTAGACGAGATGCTATAGGAGAATCTGAAGTTTCTGAAGCTCCACCTGAAAATGCATCATCTGACTAACTGCCAGCTGTATCTGACTCATCTGTTGTCTCATGTGTGTCACTATAACTTCCAACTACCAAATCTGACAACGATTGTTGTTGCTGACTTTCAAATGAAGTAGACCCGCTCACTGGAGTCTCCACCTCAAATGTTACCCTTTGTGCTACCCGCTCTACCTCAGAACCACCATATGTAGATGCTTCACCTGAAGTGGAAGCTTTTCCCAACTTTTGACATGTTGGACTAACGATCACCATCTCATCAAAGGTCACATCTCTACTGACGATCACCTTTGGCGGTATTGAATCTTTACACCACAAACGGTACCCCTTGACTCGATCACCATAACCAAGAAAGACACACTTCAATGCTCAAGACTCTAACTTGTCTTGACCAATATAAGCATATGCCGGACAACCAAATACCTACAGATGGTCATATTTAGGAGGCTTGCCAGACCATACCTCCTCAGGTGTCTTGCAATCAATAGCTATCGACGGTGAGCGGTTTACCAAGTAGCAAGCTATAGTAACTGTTTTTGCCCATAAACTCTTGGGAAACCCAGCATGGGAGAGTATGCAATGGGTTCTCTCAATCAATGTTATGTTCATGCGCTCCGCGAATCCATTTTGCTGCGGAGTGCCACTGTGGTGTGATGATGAAGTATGTCGGCGTCCCGGCAATACGAATCAAACTCTCGCAAACAGAACTCTTTACCATTGTCAGTTCTCAGAACTTTGACCTTCCTTCCTTTCTGTGTCTCCACCAAAGCCTTCCATTGACGGAAATGCCTGAAGACTTCATCCTTGGACTTTAGGATGTATACCCATATGTTCCGACTGAAGTCATCAATGAAGGTAAGCAAGAATCTACCGCCTCCACAAGAAGCCACTAGCGCTGGACCCCACAAATCTGAGTGCACATAATCAAGAATAGCCTTTGTCGTATGAACAGACCTGCAAAATTTCAAACAATTTTGCTTTCCAAGGACACAATGCTCACAGAACTGCAGACCACCTGTCCTCCGACTACCCAACATACCACGTCGACTCAACTCTGCCAAGCTACGTTCTGACATGTGCCCCAACCTCATGTGCCATAATGTAGTCAAAGTATCATCATCAAGATCAGAACTAGAAGAAATTGATGCTGATCCAGAAAGAATACTACCCTCTAAGAAATACAGATCATTTGTATCTGGTGTAGTGAGAGCCTTCATCACACACAAGGAGCCCTTGAACACTTTGATTTAATTGAAAGTAACAAACTTGTAGCCTTTCCGATCAAGTGCCTTGAATGATATTAAATTCTTCGTCATTCCAACAACATGGCGAAAATCTGTGAGTGTACGGACTATGCCATCACACATCATGAATCTGATAGTGCCAATGCCAATAACTCTGCACTTTGTGTCGTTACCCATAGAAATAGAACCTCCATCCAAAGGCTCATAAGTGGCAAATTAACCACTCTCGGTGCGGACACATATGAAATGAGCAAGCAGAATCCAAACTCCAACCACTGCTATAACTCATATCACAAGCAACATCTGCACTAGAAGCATAATCCCTAACTGCCATACAATCTGCACTAACAACAAGCAACTCAGCTGGCTCACCTTCTGAAATTGCCACCCTTGCTGATGAAGAAGTCTCATTCTTGTCATCACCTTACTTGTCCTTCTTCTTTTTCTTCAACTTAGGACAATACTATTTAATATGGCCTATCTCCTTGCAATAATTGCAACGAACCTAGTCTTTCTTTCCAAAGCGAGACTTCGAATGACCCTTTGATTTCCGACCTCCAGTAGTTGCATCACCACCATAACTCCGCTCCACCGATCTACCACGTGGAACAAACAAGCCTTCGCCTTCTTTATAATTCTCAAGTCTTGCTTTTCGAAGCAAATCCTTTGATAGGAGAGTAGACACCACCTCATCCATGCTAAGTGTTTGCTTGCTATAGAGAATCTGATCACGAATGCCTTCATAAGAATCGGGGAGTGAGCACAAGAAAATCATAGTAAGGAGTTCACTATCAATCTTTTTGCCGGTGTTCTCATAATCATGCAATGCATGATTGAACTCATTAATATATTCCTTGATAGGAGTTCCGTATGCCATCCTCATGCGGCACAACCGCATTATCAAATAGAGGCGACTAGTGAGAGACTTATCCAAATAGAGAGACTCAAGCTTCTTCCATAAATCTATTGCATGCTCTTCGCCGCTAACTTGCCGCAAAACATTATCTGATAATGCCAATTGCATAACAGCAAGTGCGTTTTCATCAATCTCCTTAGTCTTCTCATCATATTGTTCAGGGTCTTCCTTCTTCTAAAGAATTGACTTGAGGCCTTTGTCAACAAGAACAACCTTCATCTTGATACGCCATACATCAAACTTTGATATATCAACATTACTCATCTTGGATATGCACAAAATCAACCAATCAATACCTTGTGACTAGAAAACCTGAGCTCTCTGATACCTCTTGTAGAGATAATATGCGCAATAGTAGCCACAAGAAGCATAACCAAAGAAGAATACACCAAATTTACGAGGAAAACCCTTTCGGGAAAAACCACTGGCGGCGGCGAGCAAGAAATCCACTATGAAGAAGAAGAATACAAGATAGGAGCCAACAAATAGAGGAGAGGCTAAAAATCCCCTCACAAATCTCACACTATTAGATGGGATCAAACTCTCCTTTTTCTCCTCTCTCAAACCCTAGCTTTCATAAAGAAAAACAAAACTCTCATCTATTGGGTCGGATTAGATTTGGGGCTTATATGCAAAGGTTTGCATAAAACCCCCCTGGGGTTTTAGAATATTGCATATAGCCCCAAATTCATCCTATAACATGTCTAGCCAACATTTTACACTACATATGGACATATACCACATGTATTTGACTCAAACAAGGTATGCCATCAAGATTGACATAAACATGGTGAGATTGGAGCTGATTTCACAACTTACTAGTTTTTTTTTGGGATAAAGTGGATTAACCACATTTATTAAAATTGAAGATAAAGTTGGTTCGTAGTCGGACCAGGTTACATAAACACTGGCCTTAGTCGAAACTGGGTTCGTATTACTCAGAGGAGCATGAGAAATTGGTTGGGCAAGAAATTGGACCTGCCCACATTTCTTCCTTAAGCCTAATCTTGTGGTGCCTTCCCCTCGAATTTAGAGTTGTTGTCTTGTGGTAGTTGCTACTCCTCATCCTGGGTGAATTCTAGGCTATGTTTGACTAGGGACTCCAACATCTTTTTAGCTGTATGAGTTGCATTAAACCATGACAGTATAAGAAATCAATTTATCAGATCAGCTTCCTGTAAACAAGTTGTTTAGCTTGAAAATATCTCTTGCTATTCATTTGGCTATTGTTCAGGAGTTAAGGCTATATAAGTAGTCAATAGTATTGAATAAAAGAGAGAATTATTACTAAACCCTTACTCCTAACGCAATTCCGCTTCTCTTTCACCTCTGCCAAATTCATTCCTATTAGTGGTATCAGAGATAGGTTATAATCATCGACTCCCACAACAAATCAAATGCAGAATTTCGCAATGATATCACAGAAATTTTTGCACAACATGAATCCAACTTCGATAAGGTTAATGTTGCCTTACAAACAATGTTGACTAAACTACAAGCTCTACGAGCCACCCAAGGCTCTCAACCCGACGTTAACCCGTTCGCTTCACGCGAAACCCCACACTCACCAATGTTTGGCCGTTCCAACACCAGTAATGGTCATCTTAATCATGGACTCAAGTTGTCCTTTCCAAAGTTCAATCGCGAAGACCCGAATGGCTGGATCTACAAAGCCAAACAATATTTTTATTTCCAAAATATTATACCTCCCCAACAAGTTCAGCTGGCCTTCTTCCATCTAGAGGGCATCGCTTTATAGTGGCACAAGTGGTTGACAAAATTTCGTGGACCACTCATATGAACTGAGTTCAGCAAAGCTCTACTGCTCCGTTTTGGCCAAACAGATTACGAGGATCCGTCGGAAGCCTTGACTCGTCGTAAACACACCTCCACTGTGGCAGCTTATCAAGAAGCCTTTGAAAAACTATCCCATCAAGTTGATGATCTGCAGGAAAGTTTTCTCATTAATGGTTGTTTTATTGCAGGACTTCGAGATGACATTAGGCTTGAAGTCAAAATTAAACAGCTTCGAACCTTGGCAAATACACCATAGGTGTATGGCTCTGCTGATCGAGGAATTTCAATCTCAATATGCTTTAGCAATCTAGAAGGTGCCACCCAACATAACCGCTGGAGTGCTCGAACCTTCCCCAACTCCGCACATGAACAAAAGCTCAATTCATTCCTATCAAAACCCTATAAAACCCCAAGAAACATCCGATTCAACCCCAAAACCCTAAGAAATCTGGATCCGAAACCTTCAAACCTCTCGCCAGTCAGCAAGCACTGGATCGACCCATGGATCTCAGGGTTGGGCTCCGAAGTAGCTTGGCGACAATGGAGGGATTGGCGGAGAGCTTGGAGAGGGAATGCAATGGAGAGGCACACCAAGGTGGAGGGCGGCGGAGAGCTTGGCTTGATGATGAGGCTGTGGAAAGTGTAGGGACTTGGGTGGATCCCTACAGGGTGGGATTGGCGGCAGAAGAAAGAAAGGACAGAGAATAGGAAGAAAGGAGGATGACGGAAGAGAGGCCACTGAAGGTGATTTTAATTAGTTAGTTTTACTGTATTTCCAACCTTCACAAAAGAAATTGAAGAGAGGATCGTACAAGATGCTACCTATGTGACATAGAGGGAGAATCCGTTGACCACCTACTTATATCCTGCCCCTATACTACACAAATCTGGAATCACTTCCGGAATCTGTTCGGTATAAGAAACAGGGGGGTCAGTATACAAACACCATGCATAGCTTGGGCTGCCCCTCTAGGGGTAGAAAACACCCTAAGAGACGGATGGGATCTTGTTGTAATGGCAATAACCTTGAGTATTTGGGGAGAAAAAAATAGACGATGTTTCCAAGATGAACAACACGTTTTTTTAAGAATTATTCACGATATTTATTTCCTCATTATCTCTTGGTTGGATGCAGCTCCAATGGCCAAGCAACTCAAGTTGGAGGCAGCAGGAGACCTCGTGAAGCGGAGCAATTGGAATTTATCTTAGGCACACAAGGGAGGACTGACGAGGAAGGCGATGCCTTTGAGGATGACCCTACACCAGTCCAGGGCAGGGCAAGAGGAGAGGCATAAAGGCACGGGACAGCAAGTGATGGCTCCAAATTCGGGAGAAGAACTATTATGATATGAAAATGTACTTTTAATTTTCCCGAAGGAGCAAAGTAATGAACTCTTAATATTTAACATTAAATAAACATGGCTTATCCATCTTTTCAAAAAAAGAAAAAAAAATAGTTTTACTGCATTTCAACTTACAATCAATTTGACCCAGTTAAAATGCAACAAAAGTGGGGTTAGCTCTAACTTGACTTACATGTAACTTACCCTTTTACAGTAACCAAACACCCAAAAGTTGTACTTACCTATAAAATAACTTATTTTATAGCTACTTAATTACAAGTAACCAAACAACCCTTATATACAAATTGGACTCAATTGATAGAGAAATGCAGCAATCCACATTGCTTCCACTCATCAAGCTTATTAATGCAATTATGATTTACCACCGATCTTCAATCTTCAGAAGATCAGGCTGGTGTTTTGATGAAGGTCCCATGAAAACCGTAAGGCACTCTTTGTGGCAATGTTATCTTAGCCACTGCTTTGCTCTCAAATCTTTTAGTATCGATTATATGAACCTGGAAAGAAGAACATAAAGATAAATACAAGAAGTCAGGAAACTGCAAAACGATTTCGGAAACGAAGTGAAAGAAATACATATATAATCCTACTTGAGATATGTTAGTTTCTTCATTGTGGACATAAGAAATTATCCATCCATCATCTTCTTCAGAACCACCAGGTCTTGGTACAAATGCCGATCCAGTACAGAACTGGTTTGCCCCGAGTTGATGATGCTCCACTTCGATCAATTGTTGACACTACAAATTTGGAAATTAACTTTCAGTGTGTTCATATATAGATATATGAACATAAATAATCAATCGATAAAGAACATAACATACCCCAGAGAACTTATCAACTTCTCCGAAAGAGAACTTCACTAGGCTTCCAAACATTGGCAATCCTGTGAACAGAGAGGTGATATTCATATGTTTGCAAAGCAACAAAGAAATTAAAATCATGAGAAGGAAAACACATTACCACAAATAGAGCTTGCCGCAGAGTCTGCAACTTGAACATATGCAAACTTGTTTCTTAAACCGATAAAATTCTCATTGATCATGGGGAAGTCCATTGAGAACTCTCGTCCTGTTAGATATCTCTCTCTAACACCACCATTATTAATGTTTAACCTCCATTCATACAAACGAGCAAACAAAAAGCCTTCTTCCAGGTTATCTTTATGATCATCACAGTACTCTTCTTTGATTTCCCGAAACGTGAGTCCTCTAGAGAACCACTTGAACTTATCAAGGCCATGCTCCGGACCGGGAATGATCGACTCTGATGCTCGACATCCCCTCACAACCACCTATTCCTTCCAACATATTAATTATCAAAGTAAATGGCATGTAATGAGATGGTGTTTCATGTATCTAACCTCATCTCCATCTTCATAAGCATTGATCAAGTGAAAAGTGCAGTAAGGTTGTACTTGAAACCACTTGATTGATTCTGCATCTCCATAACGTGGCATCACTCCAATTCTTGCATAACTTTCTTTCTCATACTTAATCAATCTGCATGTGCAAAGTAAAAACTTAGTAAATTCAGGAATCATCACTCCAATAGACAGTGGACAAGTACTTACGATCCACCTCTGAGAACCCTATTAACATCTACAGTGAGTGGCATGTCCAAGATTATATTGTACCTGAAGACCAAAATATATACAAAAATCATCCAGGAATTGAATCTGTTTATGCGTTTATATTCAGTCTATCATGGTCTTACCTTTCGGTAACTCCCATATCATGGCATAGAATGCTCCTCTCCAATTTGATATCAACCTGATGAGTCAATCTCTTCCCATCGGCTGGAAAGTTTTTGAAGCAAGAGACCAATTATATACATATAAACTTTGTATTATATAAATTTCTCAATGATTAATTATCATTTGATGAACCTGAGATCACTCCCAAAACAAGGAAAGGTTTCACTGCATCAGCTCCAGTGATAACAAGCTCTCCGGTCCCCGGAGCTTTCTGTTACATTAACAACAAAGCATGGTCAGAGGTCAGAGATAAATTGGCAAGAGATTAAAAAGAATTTTTTTTTTTTTTTTTTAATTAACCTTTGGATGAGCAGTAAAAGGCCTGTTCCATTCTCCATTGACATCCCAATTACCAAGTGTATCAAGGCTAGACATATCAATCTCCTGTGGAATGTGATTTTCTGCAATGGAGAAGCATTTCCCTGAATGTTCAAAGACATTGGTATTGCTAATGTACTTGTTCACTTTGCCAAACCTCAACTGTCATAGAATCAAAAAACAGAGATTGTATTAAATTAACCAATTTTAAACTATTATCTGCAACATAAACAATTTGTACCTGGTTGAGAAGACAGGCAGCGAGGATGGCCAGGGAATCACCCTCGACAGCCGGGAGGAAACAGGGCCTCTTCTTCTCCTTCTCAATCTTGAAAGTCTCAGACTCAACATAGCGGTTCTTATAGCAAATGGTGAAGGTATTATTACTAGGATTTTTGGTGAAGTAGATGGCATGAAGCATGCCTTCTCCTTCAACCCATATGTTGCTTGACCTCCCCAATGGTGATACAGTTGATTGGAGTGTCCCAAACAATGGGTTTGGTCCTACAAAAGATATTTACTACCCACAATATTAGAGATACCAATCCTAATTGTTAGTTATGGAAGGTTAAGGATCAAAGGATACTTGAAGCATGTCTTTACCCAACCAAATAAAAAGAAAGTGTTTTGTCTCCTAACAGTCACACAGTGAAATGGATTAATTAAGTAAATATTTTGATTGTCAGAGAAGGAGATGAAGTTGGTTTGCAAAGCTGATTTATAAATTTTGAAAGCAAACTGCAGTTTGTCACTTTTTTTTTTTTTTTTGACAAAGGCGACAAGTGCCCCCCACAAGGAAAATCAGGGACGAGCACAGGTGTGGAGCCCACCTCAAAACACCTAAGCCCTCATCTGCGAGAGTGGGATTTGAACTCGGTTCGTCCGAGATAACACACCCTATGTAGAAACCAGGTACCAATAGGCCAAGAGATCGTTAGTTGCAATTTGTCACTTTCAGTGTATAAAAATACAAACTTAAGAATATGATTGAGACATGTATCCTAGGAAACCAAGACTAACTCATCAGAAAGAATGGCAGCTTGTTCATGGTGTTTTCTAAACTATATACATATATATTAATATGGACGTCTTTATCATACCATTTCTTATGTAAATCCCTTCGGGGAAGTCGGCAGGGATCTCGCCTTCGATGCTTGTCACAGTTTTCTCCTCTCCAATCTCATCTACAGGTGCAAAGTTTCTCTGAAGATGGTGATGCATATGGTTTAGTTTCAAAAACTATGCTTGCATGCAGATATCTAAATTCTTATGATCATATTGTAAATTAATTACCTGAGAAGGCAAAGTTGGCTGGTTAACAAACTGAAAAGTGGAATCCACCAATGCCTCCAACATCCTCAAGGATTCATTCTTGATGAATTCAGGAACACCCACTCCCAACTTAACTTGTTGCAACTCCTTCAAGAATGGCTGGCAGAAAGAGAAATTAAACCATCATCATGCATATATATCTGGGAACCAAGAACTGAACTTCTCTTCATATATACATAGATATGCATACCTTGAAGGTGGAGGAAAGGGAGTTTGAGATATAATGAACAGAAGGAAACAGAAGAGGCCTTCTGATGGAGCCATTGGCATGGGATGACAAACAAAAGGAGTTCATACTTCGATTCCTATACACACTCTTCTTGGTCTTGTTTTGTAATTTATAATATAGAGGGGCCAAAATAAAGGCTCAATGCTGTCAAGGAGGAAGAGATAACCATTTAAAGTGGAAAAATCAAACTATTATTCTATTATATTCCATATATCTTAGGTGGAAAATTTGATATTTTATTGTGAATGTTGATTCATTTAGGCAGAGAAGACAACAAGAAACTGATTAGACTTGGAGTGGCATGCTATTGATCCATCTATATTTGTCCAACTACAATGAGATAACCATAGTGAAGGATTAATCCATGTTAATAAGTGTTTGTATAGAAAGAACAAGATTAGAACCACATGGTTTCTTGATATTTGGCCAAGAAGAATATATTGTATGATAATCAGAGCAAGCATACGGGTTTGAACGGGCATTGGCAGTAGTTGTCAACTTTGGCGTCATTAATAGCATTAATTGAAGGGTTGAATGTTTCAGAATTCAATTGTGAACAGATAAGATATAACATGCAAGATTGATTTGTTCCAATTAAAAGGATTGAAAAATTGTTCTATAAAATACTTTATATTAATTGATTAGTTCATGTGTCTTTTAGATAACGTACAAGAACTAATAAATTTATGAATGGGCATCTGTTCATTTGCTGAATAAGTTACAATATTTCAATTACTTGTTAACAGTATTATGACACAATCGGTATGAATTGATTAATATATTTTATAAGGTTTCAAACATCATTTCTAGTTAACCATATATGGGTCAAATTTTCAGTAGGTTATTAAATTATGGACTATTATCAATTCGGTCACCGAACATCAATTTGAATCAAAATGGTCACTTAACTTTAATTTGAATTCACCAGCAGGTAGTCAAGGGATTCCGGCCCCATTTGCTGGTGTGGATGTTTGGAAGCCCACTCAGTGTCTCCGTGACATGTCACTGACCTCATTTGGCGTGTCCACATCACTCAAAATGGCCACATAAAGTGGCCATTTCCCCATTTTTATTTTTTTATTTTTTATTTTTTGGATAATGTGGCATTTCGGATGATGTGGCCATTTCGGGTGACGTGGACATGCCAAATGGGGTTAGTGATGTGTCACGTGGATGCTGAGTGGGCTTCCCCAACAGCCCATCAGAAAATGGGGTCGGAATCCCTTAGGTGACCTGCTGGTGAAATCAAATTAAAGGTAAGTGACCATTTTGATTCAAATTAAAGTTCGATGACCGAATTGATAAAATTGGCCCCATATATATATATATATATATATATATATATATATATATATATATATATATATATATATATATATATATTATACTGAAGAAATTACATTTATTTATGATAATTTAAAAATTACATGTGATCTTATATTAGAGATAATAAAGATTAGATTGTTGTTATGTGTTGACTGCTTCTATGTTCTTTCCCGAGCATCCTCCATTGTCGTCTCCCCCCTCCCCCTTCACCTCCATCGGTGAGGGTTCTCGTATGAAATGGAGGTTTCTTTTGGCCAACATATGTGCCTCTTTCAGTTTTAGCTTCTTTATCGGGTAAGCTGAAGCAAACTAGAATAGTAAGAGAAAATTAGTATCACGCATGATATGTAAGAAAACGGGTTGTTTTTCTTGGAAACATCACATATTTTTCTCTAGCCAAATGTTCCAAGTGATTGCCATTGCCATGAGTACTTCTCAACCCTTTCTTAAGGTTTTGTGCACCTTACTAGTGAGAGACATGGGGCCCTAGAGATCTTGAAGTGTGTTGCCCATACATGATTCGACAGTGCTCCCAAATACTTTGTGCAAAGGCATAGTTGAGGATGAGGTATGATACAGCTTCTTCATCTGTTTCGCACAATTAGCACGCTATGCGGCTTCCTCCCCATTTTCTCTTTTGTAGGTTTTGCAGAGTGAGTATTCGATCTTTACATGCCAACCATGCAAATAGCTTAATCATCATGGGGCATAGATATTGCCAAAAACTTGCATTCATGTCACTTTTGATACCTCCATCCATTTAAAACCTGTACATGGATTTAACCATACGTGAACATATTAGAGCTTGTAAGTTTCCATCCCCTCCGATCCTCGCCTGTCCCTTATAGACTGGCGATCGAGGTGTTGTTGAAGCATATCTTAGGCCAGGACTTCTCTTTATGATAGTGGGTCTGGTTTTAAGATAGGGTGTCTTAAGCATCCCCTAAGATGAAATGACAGGGCCTTCCACACCGATGTTGATTTTTTAGGATTAAGGGTCATAGGGAAGGGAACATGTCCCATGGTGATTCCCCCTGAACCTTGATGTCAAACCAGATATTAGTGGATTCCCCATTTCTTGGATAAGTTATAATGTTATGTGGAGTAGAAACCGTTTCTTTGTATATTCTTTTCCAGAAGTAGGACGCTTGTGAGGGCACATTCTTGTAGGCGTCGATAAAACCTTTTTTGAAGTAGTTACCTTTTAATGATCTTGGGCCACATTCCTACACTGTCAGTAAGGAATCTCCACCACCACTTTCCTAGGAGTGCTACCTTGAAGCGGCGTAGATTCAGGATACCCGACCCACTATGTTTTTTTGGTTAGTATAATCGTTGTCATTTCACTAGGAGATACACGTGCATTTATGTGTACCCCTTTCCAAAGGAAGTTTTTTTGTATCTTATCTATTTGATTGATGACCCCATTCTAGCAGTCGATAGATGAACATCCAATTGATGGGGATTGTGGACTGCGCGGAATTGATTAGAGTGATCTTGCCTCCCATCGATAGGAACTTCCTTTTCCAGGATCCCATTTTCTTCTCCATATTGGAAATAAGGTTCCTCTATTCTTTCTTTGATTTCCCCCCAGTGTTTTGTACACTTAGGTACTTAAAAGAGGTAGTCCTTCTATTGGGCAGTTAATTATTAGAGTGATCTCATAGGATGTGTCCCTGTGTCTATATAAGGATTACGATACTCTTGGAGAGGTTTATCTGTAGCCCAAAGATTCTCTCAAATAAATAGAAGATGAGTTTGAAGGTTCGAAATTGGGCAAGGTCTCTAGAGCAGAAAATCAGCAGATCATTTGCATATTGTAAGGTTGTGATAACTTCCTCGCCTGTACAGTGGCGAAGCCAGGATTTAAACTCAAGGGGGGCACCATATAAATTACCAATAAAATTAAGGGTTAAAGTCATTTTTAGTCCCTGAAAATAGGTCCAGTATTCATTTCCATCCTTAATTTCAAAATTTGTTCAATACAGTCTCTGTATATTATGTATTCTGTCAAATTTGGTCCCTAACGCTGATGTAGCATACAAATGAAATACAAGATATTTATTTGTTTTTTTAATTTGACATGTGGTCGTATTTTGATGACATGACAAGCCAAGTGGACTGCTGACATGGCATGTCACGTGGCAAATTCTTAATTTTTAATTCTTGTTTTTATTTTTTTATTTTTTTGCTTTGTTTCTGTAATGTTATTTTTGTTTTTTTAACATTATTTTTTGTAATGTTACAAAGCAAAAAAAGTTATAAATAATGTTATAGAAAAAATTTTAAAAATAATAAAAATAGTAAAATAAAATAAAAATAAAAATTGAAAATGAAAATGAAAATAAATATAAATATAAATTAAAGATTAAAAATTAAAAATTAAAAATCTTCATGTGGCATGCCATGTCAGCAGTCCAGTTGGTTTGCCACGTCATCAAAATTCGACCACGTGTCAAATTATAAAAAATAAATACCATGTATTTTATTCGTATGCCACATCAGCGCCACTTCAGTGTTAGGGACCAAATGTGACAGAATACATAATATACATGGACTGTTTTGAATAATTTTGAAACTAAGGATGGAAATGAACATTGTACCTGTTTCCAGGGACCAAAAATGACTTTAACCCTAAAATTAACAACCCAAAACATATTATCAAAATATTAAACTTAATAAAATAGTTATAGGTTTCCACGACGAGTTTTCATGTTCTGAAAACGTCGCATAATAACTTCACTATCAACATTATCAAAAATTTCTTTCTCAATGTAAACAACTAAGCTGTCATTCAACCATTGATCTCCAATACGATTACGCAGCTTGGTCTTCACAAAATGCATTGCGGAAAATACTCTTTCAATAGTGGTCGTAGCAACATGCCAGATTAGTGACAATATCAGTAATTGATAGACTAAGGGATACACTTTATCTTTTCCCATTTCGACCATCTTTTTGGCAAGATTACTAATCTTCAAATCTAAAAATTCTATACTCAACCGCATATCAATAATATAATTTTGAAGTTGATCATCAAGTGCCATGAGCTCGATTGCAGAAAAATCTTTTGGATAACACCTAGCAAGTTGGAGTAGCTTTTGCTTCTCAAAAGCAATGAACAAATTATCAGGAAACAAACATGCTACACAAAGAAGTAATTTAGTATTCACCTCGTCGAAACGGCCATTTAATTCTTGAAGTTGCATATCAATGATGGAATAATACAAATCCACACGATGATGATGTAAATTTGTAGTCTCATAAGTTTTGTGCCGTGATCTACCTCGAGGTATGTAGATATCATCCATGTTAGGAACATCAATATTGTGTTTCTCACAAAATGATGACACTTGACCAATAAAAGAATCACAATCATCTTCCCTCATCTCTTGCAATCTTTGCTTACAAACTTTAACTTAGCCAATGGCATTTGCAATATCTTGGTCTCTCCATTGTAATGCTTTTGACAACTCATTGGAAACTCCCAATATATTTCTCATCAAATGTAGACAAAATACAAAGTTATACGATTGCATATTGTCTAATAAATTAGTTGCTTCATATCTTTGCTCCGAATTTGATGCATCATCAACAATAATTTCAAGCACTTCAATTGTGGATGAAAACAAAGTGAGCAAGCTAAGTAATGTACCATAGTGTGAGCCCCAACGCGTGTCTCCATGGCATTTGAGAGTTGTACTTTGGTTTAGGCCTCGACCACTTGCAACCTCTCCACTTTGTAATGCTTGAGAAATGTGAGCAATTTGTTTCTCTTGAAGAATGTCAGAACGCTTGGGTGAAGCTCCAACAACATTCACTACACTAGCTACCTCACAAAAGAAGTTTGTAACTTGAACATGCTTTTTTCCAAACCAACAAGAGCTAATTGAAGTTGATGAGCAAAACATTGAATGTAAAAAGCACAAGGATTCTCCTTCAAAATAAGTGCTTTCAATCCATTAAACTCGCCTTGCATATTACTAGCTCCATCATAACCTTGTCCCCGAAGTCTAGCTATACTCAATCCATATCTCGAAAACAATCTATAAATTGCAGCTTTAAGTGAGATGTCGGTGGTACTTGTGACATGCTCAAGGCCAACAAATCGTTCAATTACACACCCTTTTTTATCCACATAACGCAACACAATAGCCATTTGTTCTTTCATTGAGATGTCATGAGATTCATCAACTAGAATGGAAAATAAACCATCTCTGATGTCTTTGACAATCACATTGACGGTTTCAGTTGCAGCGACATTTATAATATCCTTTTGGACATCAGATAATATTACTTTAGCATTCTCTGGAGCATTTTGTAATATAACATGTTTGATTTCTTGCTTCAAGTTACCCATAAATTTCAAGAGCTCTAGAAAATTACCTTGGCTACTTGAACTAGCAAATTCATCATGACCACGAAAAGGAAGTCTTTGTCGTAAAAGAAATCGAGCACAATCAACTGATGCCCCCAAGCGAATACAATATTCAACTTGATCTTTCTGGACTGGTTGTGAAGAAATGTTGCAATGTGTTGCTTTTGGTTCATCAAAGCACTACATTTAGTCAGGACCTCCAACATGAATTTGAATCTTCTCTTTCTTTTTCCAATTTGAAAACCCTTTAGAAACAAAAGAATCATGCACCCCAATATTTTTTCTATAAAGATAACAACATAGACAAAAATCTGCATCTTTTGCTATGCTATATACTCTAACCAAGTAGGATATTCTTTAAACCAAGCTGGGTTGAATCGTCTAGACTTCGTTCCAAATTGTGTGAGTGGAAAAACATGGTTATGTGGTTGACAAGGACCTTTTAGCATATATCTTCTTCGTACTTCATCTTGATCATTAGTATGATAATTCAGAATTGGAATTCTTAGCCAAGGACAAGTAGGAAGTTCTACTAAGTTGACTTCCAAATTACTCTTTTCTGAGTTCTCAACATTTCTTCCTATTTCCACAATACTCTTTTTTGCACTCTGAACATGTTCTTCTTCTATAGGAATGGTTGATTCCAGCTTTCTTTTAAAATATCTCTCCATAACTTGATAAACCCCTAGAGAAAAGAATTTTTTATTTAAATTCTAAACAGGAAAAGAGATAATAAACTTACAAATTACAATCCAAATTATCCAATGATTCATAAACAGGAAAATCAGGGCAAATTCAGAAATCTTACAATTTACAAATTCAAAAACAAGATATAAACAGGAAAATCAGGGCAAATTCATAAAGCTTACAAATTCAGAAATCCAATGATTCAAAAACAGGAAAATCCAGTCATTGCCATGTTAATTGTTATCCTATAACTATAGGATATAAACTTAGTTATATCCAAATTATCCAATGATTCATTCAGAAAAAGGATATAAACAGATCATTATCGACACAAATATACATGATAAGTTGATAACTAGGGCAAATTGACAAATTCAACCCAGAAATTCAGAAACAGGGAAGAAGAATGCGAGGATGAGATCATAAGAACAGACCTTAACCCACTTTCCAGTTCTTCTACCCAATCTCAATCCACTCGCCGGTCGTTGGCGCGCCGGTGCCGGCGTGCCGCCCCCTTTATGTCCGCCTCCCCCCTTCCAGTTCTTCTTCCCAGAATCCCAATCCCAGATCCAGATCTAGTTCTTCTTCCCAATCTCTGAAACAAGTCAGATCTCAGCCACGGTTCCAACCGCCTCTTACTGCAATGAAGAGTGAAGACCTGCTTCTCTCCTCTCAGAAAAGTCTAAAAAGTTTCTCAGATTTTCATCTCTCTCTCCAAAGTCCAAAGAAAACCCTCACAATATATATAATTATATTTATTAAAAAAAATTCAAAAATCCTGGGAGGGCACGTGCCCCCCGAGGCTCCCACGCGTGGCCTCACTCGCTCAGAGATCCTAAGTGGATCCCATTGTATATGATAGCCATGGTTGCCTCTTTGAACATGGTGGCTAGCACATCCATCACTAAGGTGAAGAGGAGGGATAAGAGTGGGTCCCATTATCTTAGCCCACTCTTGCTTCTTACATATCCTGTCGGAGCCCGAGTAATGAGAAATCTTACATTGGAACTTGTGAGTAATGATCTGATCCATCTGATCCATGCATTTAGATCCAAATCCTCTATCAAGAGGAAGTTCCAATCAACTATGTCGATTCTTTCTCAAAGCCAATCTTGATGAGGGTCCCACTGGTGCTATTGTACTTCATTTTGTGGATGAGCTTTTTCATTACTACTGTGTTATCATATATCTATCTTCTTTTTATGAAAGTCGTTTGCAAGTCATCTACTAAATTCCCGATAATTTTCCTAAGCCTGTTAGCTAGTACTTTGGTGATTATATTGATGGAGGAGATTAGTATGCTTATGGGTAAGTAGTCCTTAACCTCAGTTGGTGTGTTATTTTTGAAGATTAGTAGTATGCCCACCCAATTTAATCTCTCAAAGTTTGTTTTACCTTGGGGAGGGTCCTTGAACAATTTGATCATGTCCATTTTGATAGTTTCCCAACCTTTTTGGTAGAAGGTTATTGGGAAGCTATCGAGGCCAAGGGCCCGGGGCCTTGTCCACTCCTTGTTCCTTTATGGCCCCCTTTAATTATCTCTTCTTTGGTGGAAGGGGTGTCAAGCTGGGACATGTCATGTAGGGCCTTGAGCCTGATCAATCATTCCCAAGAGGTCTTGTACCTCATTGCCCTTTCCATTCCAAAGAGAGTATTGAAATGACGTGATGTGATTATAGCTTGTATCTCCTATGGCCTTGTAACAATGTTTTCTCCCTCTTGGACTAGTTTTATCTAGTTCATGTTTTTTCATTGGTTTGTAACCACATGGAAGAACTTAGTGTTTTTATCTCCTTGTTGCAACCATGTTATTCTAGATCTCTGGCACCAAAGGGCTTCTTCTTCGAGGATGATTTTCTCATATTGTAGACATGTTATTTCCTGATCCTCCGTGAGTTCCTATATTGTGAGTGTTCTCATCTCTTTCACCATATCTAGGCGTTCAATGGTTTTCAGTAGGTCTTTCTTTTTATTATTCATGTGTTGAGTGAGTCCTTCTACCATTGCCTGAGCTTTGTTCACAACAAGGCTATCTTTTTGCTACAATGAAGCCTCTATCTCCTCTCCATTCCTGGTGTGTCCACCAGTCTTTGACTATCTCAAAGTAGCCCTCCTTGTTTCCTTGTTCCTGGTTAAAACGAAAGATGAATGGTTGGGGTTCTATCTCCCACAATCTAGGCTTATAGGGATGTGGTTAGATTAGATTCTTGGGAGGACAGTTTACCATATCCGGGGGAACTGGGCAATCCACTCAATGGAGAGCAAGAACCTATTCAATCTTACCAATGTCAGTGTTGTTCTTCAATTAGTCCATATGTATTTTCTCCCAAGTAGTGGGGGGTTGATTAGCTATAAGTCTCTTATTAGATGCTCCATACCCTCCCTTTCCCTTGTGTTATATGGGATGGTGTTCCTATATTCCATTAGCCTAGTTGTATTAAAGTCTAGCAACTGTCTCTTCCTTGTATTGATCTTAGTTCAGCCCCAACAGTTGTCTCTTTGCATTGGTTCACAGGGTCCATAGGTGGTGATCATTTTTGGGGAGTGATTATGTCCCTTAACTTCTAATACCACCGTGATAGAGAATCAGTTAAAGTGGTCTTTAGGTTGCAATTTCCACTAATCCATCAAATGTAGCATCGGCCTCTTGTTTTGATAGTTGGTAGGGCTATCCATTTATCGTAGGTTTCCCCTCCTATAGATCTCCAATTGAAGACATTAATGATATTAAGTTTTGTTTCTATAAACAAAAGACTTTGGGTTTAAGAGAGTAGAAGTCTCGAACAAGGAATCATTTCTTTATCTTCCCCTAACCCCTCACTTTCCACGAGATGCCTTTTCATGGTCACTACTGTGCCCCTGTGTGTAGCGAGGGTGCTTAGTTGCTACGCTCCCATTCACACTTGTGCTCATATTTTGTCAAGTGCATATGCTTAAGGTATGCAGCCTTGTTTCTCTCATCCTCCCCTAGGTTTATTCCGACAAGTAGAGCAATATATAATAGTTCCCTATCAAGCTAGTCAAATAATGTAAGTGGAACGTGGCATAGGTTAGAATCCATACCTTAAGGTTATGGGGGCTCATGTATAATTGGTCACTTCCTGAGCGAGTTTGGTGGAGCTATAAAACCTTCCTTCTCCATTCTTGAGCTATATGGCTTCCTTGTTCTCTCGTTTCTTCTTGTAGGTTCCTTGGCTCGGCTCTCCTTAGGTTCACCCTCTTGGTTTTTTTTTCTTTCCTCCCCTTGCACCTTCTCTTTCCCGGCAATGTTGATGTCCTCCTTTTGCATTTTGGTTCTCCTTGCCTTGATGTTCTCCCATGTTGCATCTGATATGAGACTCCAAGATCCATCAAAATATCTCAATAAAACTGTAGATAAGTCAAAGTTGATGTCATTTCCAAGCCCCAAAGTTTGGTAATTAGGGTCCAGGTTGGCTTGGATTTGAGTGGGCCTTCTAGATATAATAGTTGGATTCCCTATAGTAGTAGTGGGCTCCCTTTCTTTTGGTTAAGTAGGCTTGGTTATTGGTTGGGCTCAAGTGGTTGTGAGATCACAGCTAATTTCATCAGCAGGGCGATTGGGCTTGGGCGTCCACCCGACCTTACAGCCCATTCTGTTGTTCAGTGAGCTTCCACGCCAGCCATCTCATGAGTTGGCGAGAAGATGTTGGTCAGATCAGATGTGGGTTCCACGTGAGTCTCCATGCGTCAATGTTAGCATCCACCTAGTATGCCACGTCAGCAAGTGTCGCATCCCCATGCCAGGTGGCTATCACATTAGCAACCTCATGATCTGCCACATCATTTCTTGTGGCAGACACCTCCTCTACGTGGCATGCCACGTCAGCTTTCCCATCTACATGGCGTGCCACATTAGCATATACCTCCACGTGGTGATCCATGTAGGCAGCTTCTGGTGCCCTAGTTATCATTTGGCATGATTCAACTGGCTCCCTCTCCATCTTACTTTCTTTGTTATTTCACTCAACCTCGCTTTGCCATATGTCCCCTATTGCTTCATCCACCTCAGTAAGTGGGTCATTGTCAGCATCATCAGCTTCTTCATTTGCCACCTGAACCTCCACATTCGAGCCATATCGTATACCGTCATCCTTATTTTCCATGCTGGCCTCTGAGTCCATCAACAACATCGAGGGTGATGACTCCAAGTGTTGGGTGGTTTCCTTAATCCCGACCGGCTTAGGTATCAATTTCTCTAACAATATGTGGGGCCGCATTTCTCCCTCTCGCTCTAGCATTGATTGTGTCTCGTTCTTTTTTTTTACGCGTAGCCTCATGATTCCTCGATCAGGCGTCCATTTCCTCACAATGCGTGGGAGCAATGAAGACCGTGCCTGTCAGAGGTTTTTGACGCATCCTTGTCATAGAAGGATGTCTAGCAATCCCTCCTCAACATGTGGTCCCTCCTTGCCGCCATTGTTTTCTCTAAGTGGTTTCTTATTTCCATGTATCCGTGGTGTTTTCTGGCCTTTCATCGTGGTTATTGTTGGCATATGGAAAGCTTGACACACGGGGGAGCTTCTCTCCCCATGTTAATGTTAGGACCGGGGGCACCCCTACATTCCACACTAACAACAATATTATCCGCTTTGGGCTTGAGCCCGAACGGTTTTGTTCTTGGGTTTAACCCAAAAGACCTTGTTGTTATGGAATGTATCCCTTTATATATGCCCCTCTCATTTTCTCCAATTAGGCGATGTGGTACTAATGTTTGCACATCCCAACAGTTAACATGTTTCTCCTCTGAGCGGCTAACTTACAATCAGCGTTTCCGGGGCACTAGTACCTTGTGCACCACTCAAGCTCTGTCCTTCCTCGGATATTCATGCCCAAACAGTCATTGATCGATGGTTCATCACAATGCTCACCAGCAGGGAGCATAAGTTCCTTTTTGATTTTTTAGTTGTTGGCTCCTTGCTTAAGCTTTGTCGTCGAGCATCGACAATAGAGGCTTACCCGGTTGCAGCTCCACTCTGATGGTTTGTTAGAGGCTTCCAATATGGCATTTAATTTTGCATGGAAACCGCCTGCTCTGGCTAACCCGAAGGACAATCTGCGCTTCATCAGTGCAGAAGCCCCCTTCTCGGTTAAGGTGGACCAGGTCTCTAACCGGTTTCAAAATCTGAGAAATGGTGTCGCGGTGCCAACAGAACAAGGGTAGTCTCTTTGCAATGACATATTGGAGATCTTCGTTTGCTTGCTCTGGTTGGTCCAAATCCGACAACCATGGTTGGAACTAGAGTATGAGACTTGGGAATTTAACATTTTCCACCTTCCCCATCTTCCTAGCTAGCTTCTTTGATGGGAATCTGACAATAATTTGATCATCTCTCAGAGTTTTCGTCATCCAACGTGTCGTTGGAGCGAACCTTTCAGCCATCGCTATAAGGATTGTGCAGTGGTTAGCCATACCTTTAATCGTCTTGACGATGGAAGCAATTGAATACGAGCTCAGCCATTGTTTGCCTTACACCATGTTGGTGTCTAGAGCCAGGGACACATGATGGTGATTCACTTACTCTAGTGATCTTCTCTAGCGAACAGATACTACCGCTTCTTTTCAAAGCTTGCTGGCTTAGAAGCTTCCCCTGGTCCCTACGACTCTTCTCCTACCAAGCTCTTGCCTTTACCCTTTATTGTTGCGTCAGACCTCGCTCTCTCCGGCAAGGAGCTCTAGAGCTGTCGCATCCATAGATCAAAGGTTTTCATGCACTCTCATCTTCGTGGATAACTCTTGCATCCTCACAACCCTCAATTGGCCCTTTGCCCTTTGTTGGAGTCTTAATCCCTCTTCACTTCGGCACACCTCTCGGTTTTTGCATTCCCTCCACCTGTGTCCTAGTTTGTAATAGTTACCACAGACTTCCTCCACCCTTTTGCCATTCTCCTCATCAAAGGGAATCTCCCATGTCTCTGGTATTGGAGCTCTCTCCTCAAGCATGGCCTTGTGTCAATGCTCAGGGTGGGCCTCCTTCGGTGTTTGAAGTGACATCAGTCCATCCATCATTGTCTAAGGCTACTCCCTCTCTGACCATCCTAGCTGGGATGGGGGTGTCTTCAGTTCGCTATTCGCCTTCATCTTAAGGAGGTTTCCAGTCCCCTTGGCTACTCCCCCTACAACCACCTCCGTATAGGTCACACCCTCACGACGAGGGCTGGTTGTGGTTCTCAGAGTCTTCTTCGTCTTCCTCTTTGCTAGGTTTTCTTTCACCGTGGCGGTCATCAACCTTTTCATCGAAGTTTCCTTCACCATCGTGTCAGCACTGACCAATCGCCATACCCTCGCCATGAGGTACAAAGCTTGTTGCTACTCCTGTCGTCGCCACAGTAGTCTATCCCTTCATCTTAGTTAACCATATCCAAATACTTTTGTTGTTGTATACGTCAAACTCTTATTTAGCTAAAAGTCCTTAGTTTTTCAGTATCCTCGTCCGTTATCTCTTAAAATTTTCCATTTCATTGGACCGTCTATTTGCAAAAGCCTCTTAGTGAATCTTAAACTTGATGAGAATTCAAATTATACATGGTTGGAAACTAGGTTTTGGGGGAAGACCTTTTCTATCAATTTGTATTTTGGTTTTAGTGTTAGTTTTTTTTTTTTTACGAATAGAGCGGGTGGTCAAGTGATCATCCGCTAAGTCCGAACAAAGGGGCGGGAGGTTCTGGGATCGACTCCCGGCTTGCACATGGGAATAGTGCGGCCAAGCCGGCTCCACGCTGCCGCATTGTGATCGCCACAAGAACCCCCACGAGTCACTCGAACCCACGACGGGGTTGAGGCACGCGAACCCGGTACCGCTGGACTGAGGGTCCGTTGGTTTGGTTTTAGTGTTAGTTGGAGTTTCATTCTTTGGACCTAATATTATGTTTCCAAATTTCAAGTATTTTTTATTATTATTTGATCTAATATTATCATTGTTTGTTTTGTTGGGATGAAAAATATATAAAATAATAATAATAAAGAAAATCAGGACAAAAGAATTTATGTGATTCTACTCTTCAGTCATATTGGTCTATTACCTCACTCCACAAAATAAATTTTCATATAAAAACCCAATTGATGTGTTACTGATGAGACGGAATTAATTAAGGAGTATTCATTTCACTAAAAGCGGTAGAAAATCACTGAAATGGGTTGAGTTCTTCCAATTTTAGTTGTTTTCTTGTCATGAAATGAGATAAATGTCATTGTTCTCACTTTAGCACTTCTTTTATTTTGACTTAGATCCATTTTAATTTTTTTATCATCGAAATAAACGAAATGGCTCTGGTATATAAAAACTCACTTTCGCCGACTTTAATGTTCTCAATTCAGTGAAAAATAACATCAAAAATATAATTTATTAACTCACTTTCAAACACTTCAAGAAAAAGAAATTTTTCCCCATTTTTTTTTGTTTTTGCATTTGTGGCACTTTTATTGGAATGAACCATTGAAATTCGTCGGTTTTATTGAGAGAACTTACCGGTCCTTTAATGTTTTCTGACGCTTTTTGATGGATTTTAGAATCTTATACAAGTTAATATTAATCAATTTGTTTTCTGTTTGAATTGAACTCTTCACCTCTAGTGGATTTTTCTTAAGGCCATAAAGTGGGATTTAATTTATAGAGCATATTCGATGCGCCTGAGTTATCACTTTTGAGAGAGGAAGGGCTCGATTTCGAGTTCTTTCCGAGAGAGTGGAACCTCTATGTTATTGGTCCAAAAATATTTTAATTAATTAATTGATTCATCCTATTGATTTTTATTATTATCTGATTTTGATACAACTTTTACGAGCGACCCAAATTTGTTTTATTTTTTTATTTTTTTATTTTTTTATTTTTTTATTTAAGAGTCACTAGGCTAATTACATTCACTCCATATTACATAATCTCTCCAATAATTTAGTTGGCATCACTCTATAGTCATCATACAAAACCAACTTCTCTGTTCTTCGAGTTGTTTTGGCTAAATAACCAATAGCTTGGTTTTTTTTTCTCTCCTTGTTTGCTTCATACTCCAATATGTTGTCTCCCTTAGCATTTGCTTGCAGTCTGGTATGAGTTCTATGGTTCTCCAATTGCCATCCTGATTCTCAGCCTTCAATGCTCTTGATACATATTGATTATCTGTCATAATCACAATCACAACCTTTGAGCTTCCGATCTGTTTCAACTTTTTGATTCCTTCCCTTAGGTCTCTCCTCTATGCACCTGCAAAGCAAAAACATCCATTAGTTTTGATTAGGTATAATATTCAAATTAGTCCCTCTATTTTCAAGATTGAGAAATATCAGTCTCTAAAAACATATTTAAAAGTTTATTTGGCTCCTAAAGTTGATAAAATAAGGGACTTATATTTCTCAATCATGAAAATAGAAGGACCCCAGGGATCAAAATAACTGATTCAATATAATAGAGGGACTAATTTGAATATTAGACCTTTTAATTATTATAAAGCTCCATCTATATAGAGTATATGGCTCAAGTTCCTCTGCGTCCTTTGTCAAAAAAAAAAGTTCCTCTGCGTCCATTATCAGCTTTCTTTCTTCCCTATTTCCTCTATTGTAATCTCCTTCTAATTGAACTCCTGTGCCATTGCCACTGCTCTCCTTGCTACTCATGTGTAGGCTCAAAGCTTATGTTTTGAAAGACTTTGTTGCATCGGGATTTCCAATATTTGTGTTGGCTATTTGTGTTGCTTCCTCATTTGTCAGCTTATAGATTCCCACTTGGTCATTTTCCATCCCAAAAAACACACACTTAGGTCTGAGAACAAGATGAACAAAGCACTAGAGGACAATGTATCTGAGTAGACTACCTAAATGTACTAGGGTTGATGTCGACCCAATAGACTTACCAATTACCATGATTCCTCTTTCCAAAGTATACATAAGATAATCCTAAATATCATTACCTTCTTGAATTTCTAAATACTTTATGAAACTAGGCATACAGATATTTGTCATTAAAGAAGGAAAACTATGATATTAATTTTTGACATTCTAACCTTAACACTATTTCAAGTATTCACTTAGTTCTAAATTAAATATAATTTAATCTAGCGAGCAGGATTATTCACTAAGTTTTTAACAAGTATTTTTGTAAATAAAACTTATTTTCTCACTGAATTATCAATAAAATAATAATAAATCTCTGAATTCTGTCATAAACCACTGGATAATAATAGTGATAATAGACCAAATGACAATTGATCTAGCGGTATCTCAGGTCCCGTGTGTTGGATAATTCACTTGATTAAGCATGCTCTCAGGTTCAAGTCCCCACTCCCATAAATGGGGGGAGCCGTTTGGGTAATTCACTTGGTGAGCACAAAACTCCTTAGTTCGAGTCCCCACATCTGTACGTGCATGATGATAGGTCAAGGGTGCTTATCACCTAAGACCACGCCTCTGGACGTCCTTTTGTGGAGGAGTTTATCCCTATGTCAAAAAAAATAATAATAATAGTGATATTAGAAAATTTAGGATATAAGTTTTTATAATCAACCCTTATGTTGTTTATAAAATATTGTTTCTGATGATTTCTTATTAACCTCTGAAATTTTTATTTATTTTCAAATGAGATTGTTAAATATTGGATTGATGATAAACTATTACTTGTTTGCATATTAGATTAAAAAGTCTTACATAGTTCAAAAAAATTTGCATTCGAAATATTTGGTTGTTCTCATGAATTATATGCCCTCAATTTTCTAATTAGTAGTGAGTTGGACGCCCTAACTAGCTTTGAGCAAGAGTAAATTGAAACATCATATTTATTATTTTTTTTTAACCCCCAAAGTTTTCCCATTTTACAAAATCCAACATTATTTTTTTATTTTGATTTATTTTATTATTATTTTTATTTTTATTTCATTATTGTATTCATTTAAAAAAAATCCGGGTATCACAATCAAGATATGCTCTGATCCCCAGAAAGAATGGATCATTTCATCAACAGTTTATATGAGATCTTGAAATAATTGGAGTTTAAAAAAAATCCCGAGTGATGCCCCAATTTCCTCCATTGTGGTCCAGAGAATTATTGAAACCTAATTCAACATTGTCAAACAACTCATCATACACCTTATATGCAAGAAAATAAATCATAGTGTGTTCCAATCCAAGCAAAGTAATTTCTTCCCACTTTGTTTCTTCAATCTATTTTCCCTCAATCCAGACACACATGGATAGCAAGGAAATGCTTGAAAGTAGGTCTCCATTAAACGCTCCTGGCCGAGGCCTCCCCCGCTCACTTCCACCCCTGCCATACTTAGCAACTGCAAACAAAGCAAAAAAAAATCCCAACTTTCCATCATTCATTAACCCCACCACCATTAAAATCCCAACATCGATTTCGAATGCTTAAAGAAGGACAAACCAACTTGCCAAGGCAATCTATTCATTCACCGCAGCACCCAATTGCGTCGATGCCTCTCTAGATCTGGACCAGAATGGAGGAAATTATTGAGAAAGAAAGAAGGGGAAGAGAAAAAGAGATGTTGATGTGCCACATCAGCTTCTCCGGCGGCCAGCGAAAACAAATTAAAGCTGAGTGACCTTTTTGATACAAATTGAAGTTTGATGACCGTTTTGATAATTAAACTTAGTTGGGTGACCCATCAAAAAATTATCCCTACTCCAATGAATTCACTCAGAGAGGGGATTAGGGATCTGCTCACAACTTGTGTGTATATATAATAAAAAGAAAGTAGATAAATTATATTTTATTATTAATAAAATTATTACAGTTCTAGATTATAGAGATATGAAAATGAATACACACAGTAGAACATAGAATACCCTAATACTTGAGCGACTTAAGTACTCGGGCCAAACTCCTTCAATGTGGCGTTGAAAGCCTCGTTGTATACAAACTAAACTAGATCCACTTGGGTGAAGACCAGACTTCTTTTTACCAGTAACTCTAACACCCCGAGCTTTGGTAATTTTAATACTTAAGTTACATCAAACCAAAAGGGTGTAAGGAATTCAATGTCACGAATTAGTTATTAAAAAACATAATATTTATATTAAAAACATCTTCGGTTTCTCTATCTCAAGTCAGAAATTCTATACAATGAACCTATAACATTTTGTCTATTATATAAACCAGTAAAACTAAGAGGGTTAATTTTTTTTTACTCACTTGAACAATGTTGTTTTTTCGATCCGGCACCTCAACTTTTTTAACTCTATAAAACAACCTCAACTTTTTTTAAGTTTCAAATAAACACCTCCGTTATCATCCGTGTGACGGACGTAAGATTAAATCTCTAATTTTTTGATTAACCATATTATAATCCTATTGTGACTCTATTACAATAGAGTTATTATAATATTATAACCCTTCTCTCCCTTCTCTCCCTCCTCGCCGCCCACATCGACGGCAACGCGTCAGTGTCGGCAAGGGCGTCGCTGTCGGCGACGGCATGCTCCACTCCCTCTTCCTCCCCACCTCCGGCGACTCCCATCCTCCTCTTCTCTCCTCTCCTCCAAGGTTTCCTTCCCCGTCGACGCCTTCTCCACCCTCCTCTCAACTCCTTCTCTTCCTCTTCCTTCATCTGGCTCTCCGGCTCCCCGTCCCTCCAATCCTCCGGCTGTCCCCGCGTGTAGGAAGGCCAGATCCACTCCATCCAAACTCTCGTCTAAATCCCTCTCTCCAGCGCCGGCGTCCTTGAGCTCGCCTCCATCCTCCGCCTCCCCAAAGACTCAAGCTTGCTCATCCACCAAGCACTCTCCATCATCTCCTCTCCACACAACCAAGGGCGGAGCTATTAGTTGGCTGCTGTGGGCTGAAGCCCGGAGTGAAAAATTGTAAAAAAAAAATTTTTTTTCCCTCTGGGGCCCTGGGCTGCTGGGCATACTAATTACTGGGCTTCTTCAGCAATTCAGCCCACCTTAAACACATTATAACACCCCAGAATTTCACCTCTCTCGCGACCTTCACCCCTCCCACGCTTGCCGCCAAGCGCCCAGCGCCGAGCCCGGCCACGCCGGTCGCCGGCGCTCCACCGCTGCTGCCCCGGCTGAGAACCGCCCGAGCTTTCCTCTCCCGGCCGGCGTCCCTGCCCTGTGCGGCTGTGCGTTGTCCGTCCCCGAGCGGCCAACTCCAGCGAGCTGTGGAGCTCCGCCCCTGCTGTCCGGCGCCGCCCCCCTTGCTACCTGGCTGCATCGCCGCCCCTCTCTAGCTCAGATCCAGCCAGACCAGCAGCTCCTCCCCGCCGGTGCTGACGGCCTGCACAACTGATCGGCGATCAGCCCCCCAGCCAGGCTGCCGTCTGTCACTTTCTCCCTAGCTTGTGTCTTCAAGTAAAACCCCTGAATTCTAGATTGGGGAAAACCCCCAAAATTAGATGAATGATTCCATGATTTAGGGCTGTACATATAATGGGGATTAAGGGGGGTAAATTGCATGTATAGGGTTGATGAATTGTATGAATGAGATTAGTCTTGAAAATCTGAATGTGTGTATTAATTTCGGGGGCTTATAATTAGGGGAGACTCTGTCCGATTTTTTTTTAGAAATTCCATGTTTATTCGCCATGGATTCATTAGCATTTGATTAATTATTAAGTGCATGATTAAGCCTCCAAGTGATTACTTTGAAAGAGCATGCTAGTAGTTTGCCTAGTTTTGCTAAGTACCGAACACTTGATAGATTCCGTATTTTTCTCGTATTATTAGCCGTACAACTAAAACAATGAAATGTATTCATAGTGATTATGAATTTTGGAAACATGTATTAGATTCTAAGTAAAGATCATGCTTAGAGAAGTTAATGAGTTTATCGTATTTCTTAGAGTCCGTATTTAGATCATTGTGATTCTGTGATCTTGTTGATTTGTTTCTCTAGTTTGTTTCTCTAATTTTCAACCCTTCTCTACTTTATCAGGATGGAAAAACGAAAAAGAGCAAAAACAATTTTTTCGTTCTTCAAAAAGAAAAATGGAGAAGAAACATCAGACTCTAATACTCAACCAAGTGTTGATGTTCATGTTCCTATGATTCCTGCAGTTGTTGAACCTCAAGGTCCTCAAGGACCTCAACCTCAAACAAAAGTTCCAAGGATTCCTTTTGATGAGAATGAACTTGAACGAGATCCAGCATTGCGTATTCCAATATGGCAACATCCTGCTTATAATCAAGATGAAGTTAGACGTGCTTATATAAAGTGGGGACCAAATCAACCTATCTTGGCTGAGTATCCGAGGACTAAAACGGGAGTTCAAAATCGAAGATTTCAAGAAAGTTGGTACAAAAAATTTCCATGGCTAGAGTATTCTATTTCAAAAGATGCTGCATTTTGCTTTCCGTGCTTTGTTTTTCAAGGTCATGAGCCTCTACATCCTGCATTTACCGTTGATGGTTTTAGTAGCTGGAAGAGAGTAAATAATGGGGCCAAATGTGTTTTCTTGTCACATATGGGAGGTCCTGGTTCTACTCACAATAATGCTGTGCGAAATGTTGAGGCCTTAACGAATATATCAGTGCACATTGATACAGTTATGAATGTTCAAAGTTCAGAAGAAATAAAGAAAAATCGATTGCGTCTTAAGGCTACCATTGATAGTGTTCGATGGCTTACATTACAGGGCTGTGCCTTGAGAGGTCATGATGAATCTGTAATGTCAAAGAACCGTGGTAATCTAATTGAGATGATTAGTTTGATGGCAAAGTTAAATGTTGAGATAAATGATGTTGTCTTAGAGAACGCTCCAGGAAATGCAAAGTATACGTCTCCTATGATCCAAAAAGATATTTTGCATATTCTAGCTACTAAAGTAAGAGAAAAAATCCGTGAAAAGTTGGAAATGCCAAGTTTTGTATTTTGATTGATGAAGCAAAGGATGCATCAAATAAAGAACAGGATGGCAATTGTTACGAGATTTGTTGATGTTCAAGGTTTTTTGGGAGAGATATTTTGAGATTGTGCATGTTAAAGATACCACTTCTTTAACTCTCAAGAAGAAAATATCAAAAGTTCTTACTCGACATAATTTGCACATTCGAGATTTACGAGGTCAGGGATATGATGGTGCAAGCAACATGCGTGGTGCATTTAATGGATTGCAAGCTTTGTTCCGCAATGATTGTGAGTATGCATACTATGTTCATTGCTTTGCTCATCGTTTACAACTTGCATTAGTTGCAACTGCTGAAGATGAGATTTCAATATGGCAATTTTTTTCAAAATTGACATGCATTGTCAATCTTATTATTTCTTCTCCTAAGCGTCATACAGAACTGCGATCTGTCCAAGCTACTGAGATTGAAAGGGGGATAGCTAGTGGTGAACGAGAGACTGGTAAAGGGGCTAATCGGATGGGTACTTTGCATCGAAATGGGTACTACTCGTTGGAGTTCACATTTTGATTCCATTTGCAGTTTGATAGATATGCATGGTGCTGTTATTAGTGTGTTTGAATGTATGGTTAATGAAGGATCTTCAAATACAATTCGTGGGGAAGCTGGTGGTTCCTTGATGGCAATGAAGTCCTTTGATTTCATATTCATATTGCATCTTATGCACAAGATTTTGGGGATTACAGATATGCTTTGTCGGGCATTGCAGCATAAATCATTGGATATTTTGAATGCAATGAATTTAGTATCATCAACAAAATCATTGCTTCAAACCTTGCGAGCAGAAGGTTTTGATTATCTCCTTAACCATGTGAAATCGGTTTGCATGAAATTTGATGTCGATATACCTGATATGAGCAGTCAGTACAAAGGGGCAAGACGTTCATGTCAACAGAATGATAACATTACAGTTAATCATCACTATCACATGGACGTATTTAATGCTACGATTGATCATCGCTAGAAGAGTTACATAGTAGATTCAATGAAGAGCGATTGGAATTGCTTATGCTCAAAGACCGCTTTAGATCCTCGGGACAACTTTAAATCCTTCAATCCTGATCGCATTTGTTTACTTGCTGAGAAGTTTTATGCAGCTGATTTTGATAGACAAGACATGCATCATTTGAAATGTCAATTGGATCATTATCAATTTGATGTGGTTCGCCATGAGAGGTTTCAAAGTATGTCTACAATTTCAGAATTATGTCGTGGTTTAGTAGAAACAAATAAGGCAGAGTCCTACAATTTGATTGATAGGTTGATTCGTCTTATTTTAACTCTTCCTGTTTCTACGGCAACTTCAGAAAGAACATTTTCAGCCATGAAGCATGTCAAAAGTACTCTTCGTAACAAGATGGAAGATGAGTATTTGACTGATTCGTTAGTTGTCTACATTGAAAGAGAAATAACGGAAGCAATCGATACAGATTCTATAATAGATGCCTTTTGGTCTAGCAAGAATCGAAGAGTCCAATTTCATTAGTAAGTGTTTATGAAATTATGAAATTATTTTGGTCTGCCTTGATATCTTTATGAAATTATTTTTATCTCATGGGTTGGTATTTAAATGTTTGATTGCCAATGCTTTTGCTCTGCCAAATTCTCAAAACAGAATAGTTTTTATTTTTTGAATACCACATTTTTTTTTGTTTTTTAGACAGGATGCAGTTTTTCCTGCAAATTGTTTTTAAATAAACAACAGTGTTAATATGTTCTCTTCATACCCAATGTGCAGGTGCTAGAGCATTTATTAGAAGTATTTCACTTGAAGGCTTGAAGCTGTTGTGGTTCTTCCCAAATTTTTTGGACTGAAGGGAGCTCCCTTCTCTTTTCAACATCTTAATTTTTGTTTATTTATATATTTCCTTTTGTATGGATGGTGTAGTGGTGAAGTTTTACACAAACTATATATTTAACGCTTATGGACAGTGTGATCTTGTGATCTTTATATTTGATGCATTAGTGATTATATACTCGTTATTGTGTGCTAATTCCTGGACTTTTGAAATCATATGCTGGTATTTGAGGTTATATATCCATTTGTAGGAATATTGAGAATCTTGGTGATGCTATTGTTTCTCTGTGCTCTCTTTGGTGAATGAATCTCTTAGATGTTTGGAATCAGTTTTGCTGTGTTCTAAATTTATTATCTTGTACTTTTTGTATGATGATTTGATAAGTTTTATATATATATATATATGTCTCACTGCAGGAAGGGGAAGGAATGGTTTCTATTTTTATTTAGGATCTTGTACTTTCTGTATGCTGAATCTTTGTATAAATGATTAGCTTAGCCCGGGATAAACAAAAATCCTGGCTCCGCCACTGCACACAACACCACCAACATGTCCAACACCACCACCACCGTCCCTCCAACTCCAACCCTGACTCTCAATGAAAAGTCCTCGTCTCTCGATTCCGACCACCAGCGCCCAAGAAAACGAGGGAGAAAACATGCGACTGAGTCAGAAACACCCATCAACAACGTGGAAGCCGAGGATTGTGGGCCAGAAGGCCGTGATACGGGTGCAGTCCGGGAGCGGCGGGCACCTTGCGGCGCGGTTGATGAGTGCGTTGAGGGAGCTTGAGCTGCAAGTGAGACATGCCAGCGTGACTAGGGTTCAAGACGTAATGCTACAGGACGTGGTGGCATGTCATGGTCCCTCATGGTGCCCTTCAGCTGGAGGACGTCCTATCTTCTGCTCTTCTCGCCAAGCTAGACAACGCCACCTCTATCACCATTATGCTCCTTTAGTCATTTATCTTCAAGAACTTTATCTCCACTGTCACAACTCAATTCCACTCTCCTCACACGCCCACTCTTGTTTCTTGGCTCATACCCTGGGAAACATTTGCACTGAGGTACTGAGGAAGCTGTTGCCAAGCTACTATATATCACAATAACCAGAAGGACCACAAACATCATAAGAATCACAAAAGGCTTGCTTAGCCTGGACCAAACCATAATCAAGTTCTTTAAAACATCATTCCATGCAATCATCTTCAAAGTACCAGTTGGTTCAAGTGCATGCACTGTCCCTTGTGTAGGAAAAAACATAATGGAGATCTCATCGTTGTTCACGGCTACCTTGAGAACGTATTACAACCTACTACCATTTGCATTACTCTCTCGAGTTCCATTCAGTGACTTCCCATTCCAAACATGGCTTCTCCAATGAGGTGTGCCTGATCCTTGCCATATAACTATTTGAAGGGAGTTCTTCGGGTCAATGCCTAAAGAGAAATTCTCCGGTGCTGGGTTATCGAAACTAGTTCATAAACTTATCCTTTGAGCTTTGAGAATGTAAAGAAAACAAACATAAGATCTCCATTCGTTGTGTGATAACTCTCATCCTCATGGTGTCAATCACCCATGCATCAGCAAGGACAATACCAACAGTTCCAAAGGCACACAAAGAGGTACATGGTGCTATATATATTTTCTGTGTTTAAGTTGTTAGTTTTTAGCTAGCTTCTCTTGTTCAGCTCTTTATTAGGGTTACTGAATTGGTGTTAGGTTTTTGTTTCTGAATGTAATCATAGCTCCCTCCCATGGGCGTCCCACTTTGGCTTCTTATTGTATTGAGATCTATGCATTCATCCATATATATGCATACATGTACGCGCAAGTGGTGAACAATCAACAACACTTGATGTTGCTTTTCATCGTGATCCTCTTCGGCGGCACGACGACGCCACTAGTGAAGCTTCTCTACTACCCCAAAGACCATTTCATTGTCAACAAGCAGCGCACTATCCTGCACTTCCCAACAACGAGCTTCGCGTCCTCTCTTGCGTCCACTAGAAAGACCACACCAGCCCCACCATATTCCTCCTCGAGGCCTCCACCCCTTCGCCGGTGGAGGTGATGGTGGTGAGGATCAGGTTACAGAGAGGGTGGGAGGGGGAGGAGAGGGTGGATGATGAGATGGTGGAGGGGTTTAGGAGAGAGAAGATAAAAAAAAAAAAAAGGAAAAGAAACTGGGGCCCACTCTTAAATCTCTGCCATTTAATGAAAAGCTATCACGTGACTGGCACATGGGTTTATTAATATCACGGCCGTTACACAGCGGATGACGGAGGTGTTTATTTGAAACTTTAAAGAAGGTGGGGTTGTTTTATAGAGTTAAAAAAGGTTGAGGTGCCGGATCGAAAAAACAACATTGTTCAGGTGGGTAAAAAAACTTTAACCCAAACTAAGATAATGATTTGTTTTCATATTTTTCTCTATTTATTTTTGTAGATTAGAGACAATAACATGATAGGTATCATCCTATCTAAGGGGGTGTTTGGCAACAAAAGCCACTCCATCTCAGTGTTTGGTAGCCGCGATGGAGAGGGATAGATGCCTCTCATCCGTTTTGGAGAGATTAGCGGCATCCCTCCAATTTGCCCCTCTCCAAAAAGTATGAGTAGTTGAGTTAATTTTTTTTATTAAATAATAATTAATACAATAACAACAACTAAGCCTTAATCCTATATTAGAGGGGGTCGACTATATGAATTCTCTGTCTCCATGTAGCTATGTCAAAGACAAGATCCAAATTGACATCTAATAGACGTAGGTTCTTAGACACTACCTCTCTCCATGTAATCATCGGTCTACCTCTACCCCTCTTTTTACCTTCTATTACCAAAGTATCACATTAATTTCTAACCGGGGCACCTAGGGGTCTACGACACACATGTCGAAACTATCTTAAACGCTCTTTTCTTATTTTATCGTCAATTAGTGCAACATTCACCTTCTGTTGGATGTGTTCATTACTAATATTATCCAATCTTGTATGACCACACATCCACCTTAACATCCTCATTTTTGTCACATTCATCTTCTGAATATGTTGAACTTTAGTTGCCTAGCACTCGCTCCCGAATAACATGGCCTATCTAATTGTCGTTCTATAAAACATTCACTTCACTTTATTAGGCATCTTTTGATCACATAGCACACCCGTAGTACTTCTCCATTTCAGTCATCATGTTATGATTCTATGAGATACATCTTCAACAATCATCCTATCCTCCTGGAAAATGGAACCTAAATACTTAAAATGGTTACACTTAGGAACTACTACCCCATCTAGTGTCACTTCCCCTTCGTCTCTCCTATTTTAACTAAAATTACAATGCATATATTATGTTTTACTTCTACTAAGCCTAAAGCCTTTACTCTCAAGGATGTTGTTCCTCCACAATTTTAGCTTCTGATTAATTCCATCTCTAGTCTCATCAACTATGACAATATCATCTGTGAATAACATACACCACATACACCATGAGATATCATCTTAGATACAACTAGTTAACTCATCCATTATAAATTGAATGTCATGGCACCCACAAATTGTAAAACCTAGTTATAAATTGGGTGTTATAGCATCCACTACCAGGGAACAGTACCCAGGTAGCATAGAATTTACCTCCTTCTAGAGGCCTCTATCTCGTTTCTTTTTAGTTTTCTGAAATTTCCCTCTCCTACTCTTAATATTTGTCTGCAGTCGATCAAAGTTTTTCTTTAAATAATTGAGGTTTTTCTTTTCATTAACACGGTGATTTTATTGGAGAAGTTTTTTTTTATGATAATATCTATTTATAGTTTTTTCAACAATATAGGTAGTATCTCATGATTTAGGAGTTGATTCAAGTTATGATCAACATTTGTTCATATTCTAACTTCGGAAACATCACTTCATGAATAGTTGAAATCAAGAATTTCTTGGGAGTTTGTTCTAGTGCATTGGCTGGTAGTAATCCTTTTGCAGTCAAGCAAGTTGAACAAGTTACAAGGATTTGATGAAAGTAAACAAGTTGTGTGAGTGCAAGTGGTTTAAAAAGAAAAAGACAAAAAACAAAAACCTTGTTTTAGCAGTGCTTGATGTGCCAACTTTCTTAGTTGCTTCACTCTTTTGTATTTTGTATAGATTTATCTCTGTCTTTTCTAGTTGAAATATTCATTTGTTCTTATATTATTCTTTATAAAACATGCTTGATTACTTATATATTTCTATCACTAATTATAGTTAGCAGCTGTTGAAATTTTAAATTTTACTTAATTATAGTAAAAAATTTAAGTAGTATTTAGGATTTTAATTAATTCAAGACGGCAAAAAATTTTAAAAATGATATTAGTAAATTTATTTTAGTGATTTTTTTTCTTATTTTATCTATTAATTTAATATCAATAAATTAACCACATGTTTATATATATAAAAAATGTAGAAGTATACGAGTAAATATATTTTCGCATGGGCATTCAAGTGATTCTTATTATTAATAATCATAATCTCTGCTAACATTGATTAGAGAGAGAGAGGAGAGAAAATTAGATCGAGCCGATATCAGCATTGATTAAATGCACAAAGTTTTGTAACAGAATCTATTATACATTTCCCATATGTGTCATCACATGAATAGAAGACCCATCTATTATTGAGTGAAGTCGGCTCTATTTAATTTTCTCTCAAGAGATAAATGAAGATTAGAGCGAAAAGGAGAGAGATTAGTGAAAATCAGAGTGAAAGGAAGATGGATGTGGAAATCCAGATGAAGTCCATGGACATGGAGCTGCAAAGAGAGAAACCCCATGCAGTATGCGTCCCATTCCCAGCACAAGGGCACATAGCCCCCATGCTCAAGCTGGCCAAGCTCATCCACTCCAATGGCTTCCACATCACCTTCGTCAACACCGACTACAACCACAATCGCCTCCTCAACTCCCAGGGCCCTGCCGGCCTCCTCGGCACAGACGACTTCCAGTTTACCACCATCCCCGACGGGCTCCCCCCCTCCGGCGACCTCAACTCCACTCAAGACATCCCCTCTCTCTGCGTCTCCACCTCCACCACTTGTCTCCCACCCTTCCTCCATCTCCTCCACAAACTCAACCAGCAAAAGCCCAGAGTCTCCTGCATCGTCTCCAGTGCCTTCATGACTTTCACTCTCGACGCTGCCAAGGAGCTCGCCATCCCTATCACCTTTCTATGTACCACCAGCGCCTGCGGCTACCTATGCTACTTCCATTACCAGCACCTCATAGATCAAGGCCTTGTCCCTCTTAAAAGTATGTTAATGAGATAATTTAATGATCTGAATATATATATACCATTAATGAGTGAGTCTGATCTGTTTGAATCCAGATGAAGGTTGTCTCACTAATGGATATCTAGATACACCAATACCATGGTTTCCAGGCATGAAGGACATGCACCTCCGAGACTTTCCCACCTTCGTCCGCACCACCGACCCTGATGATATCTTGTTTAATTTCACAAAGAATGAGGCCCGAAGAGCCACACAAGGCTCGGCCATCATCATCAACAGCTTTGACGAGCTTGAGCGCCCGGTGCTGGACGCGATGCGGTTTATGCTATCCACACCGGTGTACTCCATCGGCCCTCTATCCTTGCTCTCGAGACACATCCCCGACGGCCCTGTATCATCCTTAGGCTCAAGCCTCTGGACAGAAGACACCACATGCTTGGGCTGGCTTGATCTAAAAGATAGAGCTTCAGTGTTGTACGTCAACTTTGGGAGCGTAACTGTGATGAGTAAAGAAGAGTTGGTGGAGTTTGCATGGGGTTTGGCGAATAGCAAACTTGATTTCTTATGGGTGGTGAGGTCTGATCTTGTGAGAGAGGAGCCTGGTGTTGTTATGCAAGAGTTTTTAGAGGAGACTAAAGAGAGAGGTATGGTGACGAGCTGGTGCCCGCAAGAGGCCGTGCTGGCGCACCCGGTGGTGGGCGGGTTCTTGACGCACAGTGGATGGAACTCGACGCTGGAGAGCATAGCCGGCGGCGTGCCAATGCTGTCATGGCCCTTCTTGTCGGAACAGCCAACCAACTGTAAGTTCGTATGCGGTGAATGGGGGATTGGGATGGAGATTGGGAGCAGCGTGAAGAGAGGGGAGGTGGAGATGCTGGTGAAGGAGTTGATGGTAGGGGAGAAAGGGATGGAGATGAGGAAGAAGACAATGGTGTGGAAGGAGAGTGCGAGGAGGGCTTGTGATGTTGGTGGGTCATCTATGCTGAACTTGGAGAGGGTGATCAATGATGTGCTACTGCCCCCTTCAACTCAGTTGGGAAAACTGTGCTAATTACGTTGATGTATTTCTTGTCTTTTCCAGACTGGGCCTTTAATATTACTATAAATAAAATGGGTTCATAAGTTGGCCATCATGCAGTAATTTAATTGATGGACAAAAAAGAAAAGAAGGCATAATAAGCAGGTGTGTTCTAATTGAAGTTGAGAATGCAATGTTTCGGGTAATGAGTCATGGTTTCTATGTCCAAGGGTGAACATACACTGTTGAAATGCAATCTAGTTGATACTTAGATTATGATGAGGTTTACAAAGTCAAACGAAAACTTTTGCAAAGAGGACAATGACTTCTGCAGCTTACAGGTATCTGTTAAAAGACTACTGCATAAACTAGATAAAGTTGGTTTTCAAAGATACCATAGGTAAAGAGAAGAACTAACAATTTAAAGCAATAGACATAAGAGAGAATATATCGGTGATCTTTCGCTTCGACAGCACTGCCTGTTTCAATTTACTGAATATCGAAGTTTCATATAATACCTGGCTGGACTCGGACTTTTCAGGGATCTTAAGAGGTCAACTGTGGGCCGAGGTTGTTGGATTGCAGCTTGAAAGGGTTCCCAGACCAGTGTTATTTTCTAAGACTGGGGTATCTGCATTTGCATGCTGAACAAACTCTTCGGGGGTCATGTGAGACCCATGGCAGGCACACACAATCTTTATTTGATCTTTGTTGTATTTGTAGGTGACGCCAGAAATAGTTTTACCATTCGGGCCTGATCCTGTAGTTGAGACCCATGGAAGATCCGGATAAGAACCACAACCTCCAAATTTCACATTCGGTGCGATACCAGGCCTTATAGCAGAACCTTCATGAGGAAAGTCTTCCCTGGCATGTTGAATGCCCGCCTCCTTCGGCCTAAAGATTGTACTATTTCCCTTTCCTTCACGTTCAGCTTGATGTGTGGAAGAATCCCCAGCATGTTTTGCACCACCTTTCATAGCTTCCAATGCATTGTATGTTAAAGCTGCTGATGAGCTATTCAGCACTCGAGATGAAGCCGCTCCTAGTATAAGAGAACAAGGGAAATATAAAGTACAAACTTTGTGCAAATTTAAAGAATTCTGCTGTCAAGCATAAAGTTATTCAATGAAAGTGTGGTTATGCATACATCTGCAGCCTTCATAATTCATGGAGATCTTTGAATCAATTACAATAATACATTTGTTTTCACATATATATATACCCTAATCATGCGTACTTTCAGAAAGTTTGTAATCATGTACTTGCTTAAATAAAAGCCTACTATTTAGATAAAAGCCTCTACCGCCTTATATACACGGTCCTAATTAGAGGGGCATCTGTACAATTATCTTAACTTATAACAGCATCAATGAAATATTTACACGGATGTAGGCTAAATCGCTAATCTTTAGCAGTTCGATCTTTTCTGCTATTTTCAGATGGACAATAATCAAAACCCAACTCAAGGACATGTGTGCAATCTAAAAGGGGTATATACACAAACAACCCAATGATTTTAACAAGACATGTAACCAAGCCAATTAGACTAAGCATTTGTTTGCAACAGGGTACTTTACCCATTCCTATACGTAAAATGATCATTGCCACGTAGAGAAGCAAGGTTCCACCTGGAAGGTGCATGTGTATAAAGCAAACGTTCTCGCGGATGAATGAACTTTTAGAGTTCATTCATTTTCAGCAAAGTACATAATAATATATTTCTGTATTTAACTCATTATGAGAGTGAATCCTTATAGAAGTATGTCATTTGATGACAGATAATTGAGAATTCAATTATCTGTCATCAAATGACCCAAATGATCAATAAAGTATCAGAAAAAAAAGGAAAATTAAAATTAGAGAAGAGAGATCGACCATGTGATGTCTTCATATCATCTTCAGCATGCACAGGATTAGGCGTGCCATCAGTCTTTCCAGCAAAAGGTGACACGAGTTGAGGCTGAGAACCAAATGCCCAAGAAGAATTTGTTTCGAGTGTTGGAAGCTGGACATGTGAATAACCAAAAGCAAGCTGCGAGTTGCTAGTGCTCATTGTTTGGACAACGGGGCGCTCAGTATTTGCAAGAGGCATCAGTTGCATGACACAAGGTGAAGGAAATCCTGTTGTATTAGGTGCACTAGCAGTAGTGGGTGCCTTAACTGGTACTGGATAAGGTACAGTCATTACAGTCAGGGGTTGAAATTGCAGTGGCATCCCATATGCCACTTTTCCAAGTTCACTGGTGGATTCAGTGCCAGGGGTGCAGGGTGCTTTCTGCATCTGGGACACAGTCAAAGCAGGATCATTTAAAGAATGCTTATCGGTATATTTTGCAATGTCAGAGCACTTGGCACTATCATCATGTTGTGGAACTGACCAAGAGTTTGAGCCTTCTGCTTCTGACTCTGCAACATCCTCATTTTCACCAGTAGAACCGTCATCTGTAGTAAATGAAACACGAGAGTTTTTCATAGGAACACCAATTGGACTCTTAGAAACTGAGTCAGCATATTCGACAGCCCTTTCATGCTTCTTTTGGAGGTTTCCCTCTTCAAAGGGAGATTTACGCTTGCTTGTCCCTGATTTCTCTTCCTCGTCATCAGTTGTTTTGCTATTTGAAGCCCATAAATCTTGGTGCCTTCCAAACTGAGATAAATTCCCATGCACACCAGTTGGATTATCAGCTGCATGAGAGGGGCTTTTTCCAAGGTCAGTCCAGAAACTATCTTGCTGCCTTACAACAGGATCATTATTCTGCTTCCTATCCTGGTCTTTAATCTGAACATCAGTCTGGAAGAAATTCTTAAATGTGACATCTGAAACATTCGCATTCCCATCTCTACTACTGCTTCCTTCCTCGCCTTTTGGATCAGATGGACCATCTTTGCTTTTAGATTTTCCTGAGGATCCACCACAAGAAAGACCTAAGCTTAGCTCGAGCCCACCTTCATCCTCCATTTCTTCAGTAGATCGTATAAATACTTAAGAAACAAGTCCTTCTTGTCTTTCCGCTAACGACAAAGAAGTGTTCCTAAACCAGAACCATTAAAGATCAATATATGTGTCCAAAGAACATAAAATGCATTTACTGAACTCTAAGGAAAGAGAATATTTTACTATTAGACTTCCATGCAATAACACAAAATATCATTCAAGAACAGAAAAGGGGAATAGCTGCCAAACCAAAAGGGCAATAGAACTACAAACTCCAATAGAAAGTATCATAATTAAATGCATCTTAAAAGGGATTATATTTATTGCACATCTTAGCAATCTATGTCTAATGGATCTTAACAATACACAAGGATCAAATTATTCACAACAGCTTACTCAAATAGGTATTGTCCAATACAAAGAGTTGGATCTAAAAAGTACAAATTAAATGATAGAGTTTAACATGTACTTCAGTGTAGGCTGCCAAAAAAGTGGTATCAGTTAAGGATCAAAAATTGCAGTTCTTCAAAGCTATCAAGACAACTAAAGTAATCTCAAATATTTCTAAAAGTAAAACATAGAAACATAATTCTTTCTACAAAAAAGAAAAAAAAAATCGCCAGAAACACTACATCCTTCATGTGCAAACTACATGCAGAAAACAAAATAAAGGGAAGGAAAGGATGGACAAGTAAACAGATTATTTTACACCCTGCAAATTACATACATCACAATAAGTAGAACCTATAAAATGCAGAAATCAGTTTACGGATCATTTGGGCCAAAAGGACAAAGAAATGAATTTTTTGAAGGGGTGGGAGGCGTTTGGTCGCCAGCCCTAAATAATTGCGCGTGTTGGTTTGCTTGCAATCTTAAATTTCAAGGATCAGAGAAAAAGAAATATACATGTAATCATCTTCAGGCATACATATGCAAATCATTCAGCCTCAAGGACAAGGAAGCAGGAAAATCCCTCTAAAGATGCACGATTTTGACCTAAAATGGAGCAAAATCACACAGACAGGCGGAAAAACCAAAGATTGGAGCATTTCTTTAGCTAATTGGATGACTCAAACCACTACGAACTCAAAAGATCAAATTTTTATATAACACATAAGCATAAACAACAAAGAGAAAACAAAATCCCCCATCTACTTTTCCCACTGATTTGTGTCTGAACTCCATATACGAAATTCCTCAAAAGTTCAGCAAAACAAACAGAAACTAAGACGAAAAAAAAACAATTTTGAAGAGAAATATGAATCAAACCTGAAAAGAAAAACGAGAATGATTGTCGGAAAGCTCTCCTCTTTCGATTAATCTCTCTCCGAAGGACAAATCTAAGCAATTAACTCGATCGCCAGAGAAGAGAAGAGATCCACGAGCTCCCGAGCCGAAGCCAAAACCAAAAAGAGACATCTATTTATTATTTTTTTTTAGGGAAAATTTCAAAAAAAACCCATGTGGTTTCACCGATTTGCAAAATAGGGAATGTGGTATTTTTTTTTTCGAAAAAAGCGCGTGGTTTTCTAGATTTCTGAAAAGGAAAAAACCGTTAACTCCCATTAACGGTGTTAACTTATGCTTAGTTGGCAGGGGCATTTTTGTCCATTTTTTTGGTTTCGATCTCAAACCAGATGGAGATTTGAAAAAATTCAATTTATGGCAATTTTTTATAATTTTTGGCATCTATTTTACAAAATTTGACAAAAATACCCTTGTCACAACTTAACGGTGTTAGTGAGGAGTTAAGTTTTTCCCTTTTGCAAATCTAGAAACCATGCGTTTTTTCGAAAAAAAAATACCACATTCCCTATTTTGCAAATCGGTGAAACCACATGGGTTTTTTTTGAAATTTTCCCTTTTTTTTATGCTGGTTTTATCGCATTTTTTATGTCGAAAATATGATAAGCTAATTATTTATTTATTCTTAATTGTTATTCGGCACGTGGTTTATTTTCTTGGTAATTTGGGTGCCCTTGTGGAGTGCATTGACCACTTTAGGGATGGCAATACCCGAACCGATCAGTGGTTTCCGACCCGATCCGTCCCGAATGGAGCGGAGAAATACGGGGAGAGGCGGGATATGATAAAGATCCCTTAAAATCCGCCCCACCTCGCCCCGCTAAAAAAAATACAAAAATACCCTTATATAGTTTTAGGGTTTACAATGAAGCTTTGTTTAGAGTCTTTGAACTTTGACGGCTGCTTTCCCACTCTTCTCTCAAGCTTATATATCAAAGTGCTTTTACATTGCCGTTAAGTTTATTTTATTCGAGTTTAATCGGTAAATTTTTCTTCATTCTATGGTTCGAATGTGTGTATTGGTGCCCCGCGCCTCGCCCATGGCCAGCCCCATCACATTTTAGGCGGTTGTGGTAGAGGCCGCCTACCCCACCCATTGCCATCCCTAGACCACTTACTAAAACAGTTAGGCTTTTTTTAAAAAAAATTTATTAGTCTATGTGTTTTATTTCTGGAATATATCGGTTATATATTTTAGTTTTTTACTATAAAATGTATTTCTTTAATTTAAGAATAATATTTTGCTTAGTAAATATATTCTCAAACTCTTCCTCTTAAATTCAATTATTAAATTGAATTAAAGATATTAATGAATAAAAGGGTACAGTAGAGAAACAAATGGCCATGTTCACCATTTTTTTTTAACAAAGGTGAGGAGCACCCTCACAAGGATCAGTCAATGGGGCAAGCGTAGGGTTCTTGTTCGAACAGGGTTTCACTCGGTGCACGTCTTTACCGTCCTAAGATTTTACTCGATGCACGTCTTTACTGCCCGATTTTATTATGATCCAGCACGAAGAAAACTCCGTATTGCGTGGGTGGGCTACCTGGGTAGCCCACACCTTGCGCTCTCACCTCCTACAGCGGAGATTCGAAATCAGGTCTTTCGTGAATCAAACCCTTTACGAAAGGGACCATGCCACTCGGCCAAGACTCAAGAGGTCTTCGGCACCATTTTTATTTTATTTAAGATTAAATTTTTAATTGAAAAAGCTAGTTTTACAATAACCTTCTATTCAAATATTTAATAATTAAAAATTATATATCAAATACTCATTGGAAAGTTTTACCACCCATGTTAGTATATCCGACTTTTCTCCACATAACATCACTTTTAATCCAAAATAATGTGGAGTTGTTACATTTTATTATCAAATTTCTCATGATTTCAAGAAAACTCTTTAATTTAATATTTGGAACTATGAACTAATTGAGATTTCAAAGTCACACACACATGTATATCAATTTCTACTTATTATATTCAATCTATAAATATATTATCAAATTTCAGTCATTTTTATGCCAATTTCTATGACTTGCACTCAATTTATATGTTTTATTAAAAATGTCATGGATCATTTATGGTGATTTTGGGTCAAATATAGACTAAAAATTTTAATTTTATGATAGCCAGATTATTTATTTTTTCTTTTGGTAATAAGAGTTTTTAGACTAACTACCAAAACCAATAAGTCATAAACAATATAATCCATAAGCATGCATTTGTGCAGAGCACAGTAAGAGCCTTTGTATTTTGTCTGGTAGATCCCTTTCCTCTACATATCTCTGATCTCGTTCCTCTCTTCTAGCAAACGTTGCCAATGTGTCAGCAACTTTATTTTGTTCTCTAGGAATTAGCTGGAACCCCTACTCCGTAGTTCCTTCTAACAAGCCTCTGCATTGCTCTATAATCTCTCTTATTCACCGGTCATTAACTTCTCCCTGATATTGGAGTATTTTGATGATGTTCTGGTTATTAGTATATGATAGGGGTAAAAGTGGGATAACACATGGCCTCCATCCAACCAGCCACGTGGAAGAGCTACAAACCATCCTCCACTAGGGTCCAAGGTATCCCACGCGACACCCAGCCATGCGAGAAGGAAGAGTGTCGAGAAGCCTCTAGAAGCTCAACCAATCTTCTAGAAGAACTTCCAACTGACACTCGGCTGGTCGCTTAGCTGGCGTCCGGTGGCAACCTCACTGGCACCCAGCTGACACTAAGCTGGAATCAAGTAAGCATAGAAGTGGATGGAAACTTGGGTAGCAAGACTCAGCAACCGGAGACTATAAAAGGGGAGGAGAGACCCATTTGAAGGGGACTTTGAGAAACTCCACACCCTGCTGCTCTGAAGAATTTCTCTCTATTTCCTCTCCCTACTCATTGTGATCTCTCTACTCTCTCCTCCATGGCTCCTAGTCATTATAAAACGAACTCTCACTTAATAGCATCATGGTTTTTCCTTGAATTCTTAGGGTTTTCCATGTAGAATTTGGTGTTCTTCCTTCCTGTTTGACCTTGATTTCCCTTTCCTCTTGATCTTGTCCAGCAAAACTAAACAAATTCAACCGTTAGTGAGGAATTGGGCTTAACCCTGATTTTTGAACTAATAGTATATATTATCACAGAAGCATTTTGTTGGTTGCCAAGTCTTTTGTGTCCCTCTCTCAATGCTATCACCTTAGCTTCAAATGGGGAATGTGCTTGATAGGCTCGCATTCCTGCATTGTAAAAAAGACTTCCATTAGTCAATATCAAATAACCAGTCCTTGCGATTATACTTCCTTTCTTCCAAGATCCATTAGTAAATAGTTGGAATTTGCTATAGTTTCTCCTCCAAGTATGCTCTATCATTCTCCCTATCTTTCCAATGGGGGTTGTTGTTGTGTATATTTTTGGTTGATGATGATGCTTCTGCTGGCAATCCATGCAGGGTCAACTGCCTTGTCTTTGAAGATCTTTGAGCACCTGTTCTTCCACACCTGCCAAAGAACATAGCCTAGCACAGTTAATTCCTCCGTCTCTAATTTATGTTTTCCCAGCCTACCAGAGGTCAGCCAATCCCCCTCTAGTAGTGCTCCCTGATTTGGTGTCCATTGGAGTATAAATCCTTTTGCTTGGATTCCTTCCCATACTTCTCTTGCCTATCTACATTCAAGAAATAAATGAGTTATTGTTTCAGTAGTGAGTTGGTATAATGGACAAGGTACTTGTCGCCCTATTCCTATATGATAAAGGAGCTCTTTTGTTTGCAATCTTCCCTGCAGGAGTTTCCATAGAAAGTATTTAATTTTAGGTGCTATTACGAGCTTCCATAATCTTTTCCATCCCCCATTGGGCTTCATCATTATGTCCTCTAAGCACATCATCTATAGCTCATGTGAGACTTTTCTTGGGTGCAACTGTTCTCCATCTCCACACATTGTCCTCTTCCCTGGAGCTTACCTTGTTCAAACTTAACTCTTCAAGCATTAAGTCAATGAATATAAATTTCAAACTTTCCAAGTCCCATTCTCCCTCCTTGTAGAAGTTTACCACCTGCATTCCACTCACTTCACAATTCATATTTAGGAATGTAGCTTTTAACTAAATAGGAATATCATATAACCATGGATCTTCTAAAACAAAATTAGAAGTTATTATATGAGAGGGTTCAATATGGTGTCCGATTTTGCCAAGTATTGCCATAATTGTTCTAAATACCCAAGAGGATTTACTAACTGTCATTCTGTCCCATGCCCTAGAAATGCCATACTTTTCTGTCATTAGCGTGACCCACAGTTTATCACTACTATTCACTAGATGCAATGCTTGTTTTGTTAGGAGTGTCATTTTCATCAGTTTTAGGTTGCTAATACCTAGGCTACCCTCAGGTCTAAGTCTGGAGATAGTACTCCCAGTTAATAAGATGAAGACTACCATTGTTGCTATTGCCCCAAATGAATTTCCTAACCCTCTTATTTATGTTTTCAAGAATATTAACAGAGATGACATAAGTGTTCAAACCATAAACAAGGATTGAAAGAACTACAAAATTAACTGAAGTAACCTTCCTTGCCATAAACAAGTTCAAAGATTTCCAATGTGCAAGTTTTTTTTCACTTTATTAATGAGGGCACTAAACTTGTTCCTTGGGACCTTTTCAGGTGACACCCAATCACTCTTCTCAATCTTTTATTTAACGAAGAAGAGAAGAAGAGTTCATATTTAGCCAAGAAGGTCCCAAGGAAATTACTTGAAAAGGGAAATTACCTTGTTTGAGGTTCAAGAGACCCCTATCACTCTTCTCAATCTTTGATTTAACCAAGAAGGGAAGAAGAGTTCAGATTTAGCCAAATTAGGTTTTTGGCCAGTCAACCTAGCGTAAATATCTAAACACATTTGGATGGCCCTGGCATTACCCCTGGAAGCCTCACAACACAACAAGCATCATCAACAAACAAGATATGATTTAAAGAGATTCTATTGTTGTTTTTAACCCCTTTAAGCATTTTTCATTTCTTCAGCTTTGTTTAGAATGTTTGTCAAAACCTGAGGCTAGGATGAAAAGATATGGAGATAGAGGATCTCCCTGTCTTAACCCTGCCTTGGGTTTGATTCAATTACCCATCCTCCCATTAGTTATTAAGATGGCGTCTCTATACATGTTTTGACTTTGTCCGCCCATTTGGAGTTGCAAACTTCATATGGCCAAATTGTTATATGAATTGTTTAATAGAAGAAAATTTTTGAGGGTTTTATAATAATGAAATGATGGGAGGGTTTTGTTTTCTACATATTCTATATTTTCCAAAATAAAAAATCTACAGTTTAAGAAGCTATACAAATTAAATTATTTTAAATTTGGATTTTCCAAAATTTTAATTTTTTTGTATAAAAAAATCAGATATAATAATCTTGAAGTCAACTCATGAATAAGAGGATTAGGTGCATGTGAAATAAACAAGATATCTAGAAAACAAAGGTGGAGAATTTCTTGGAAGCTGCAACTTGGCCACTTGACGAGGAATTTGTTTTCTTTTTTATTTTCTTTAAATTCTTTAGTACAAAACACATTGATATGTAAAGTTTACATGATGTTATGTGAAGTGTACAGTCTTGTAATTTTTTTTGGATTTATTTTAATAAAACGGATAAACTATTAATTTTATTAAATAAACTCAGAAAAAAAAATATATAATGAGGCAAGAAAAAAAAAGAACTTTTAAAAAATAGAAATTCACTTCTCCACACTAACAGCATCCAAGCCTATTGGTATCCGTTTTTTATTAAAACGTGGGGTCCTATGAAAGAATCTAGGATCGAATCCCCATTTTTATAAGATGAGAGTCAGACTGATGATGTTCTACTGTGGCTTAACACAGGATCGCCTTTGTTCAAAATTGAGAAATCGGCCCACTTACTTTCCTCGCTCAGTTTCCCGGGCAAATTCTCATCTAAAGTAAAACATGAATACATAGGCTGTGGTTGTAAATGTTCTTGACATTATATGTTCTCATAACTTTTATTCACGCATCAAAGTCAAATAATATAAATGACTCAATGACCCTGATATTCCACTGAAGAGCTATATAGCATGGTATGTTATTGAAAGAACAAAGAGAAACATGTTCTAGTTGTGCTTCTAGTTGTGCACAATTTCAGCTGCATGGCCACAGGATGACTGTACTTTCATCTTCTTAGCTCTTGTCAATTGCTTTACGACATCCAATCGTTGGGCGGAAAATGCAGAAGGGATCTGTTATCAAGCAGAGAGACAATATGGTCTGCAAGATATTAAGCAAAAGTTCTAATTGCAACTGATGGCATGAGATTTGTTACCAAATTTGGCATGTGTTTCTTGATTGCGGCCAAGATAACCGCATGGCCAATGGCAGTCACCTGATCAAACAAGTAAAAATGGAGTTATTATTTCTAAGATATTAAGATAATTAAAAGAAATATGATGATTTCTGTATCAATTTTTCATTGAGCAGGAGCAAACAAAGATGAATTAGTTTTATCAGGGATCAGTAACAGTTATTATGATCATGTACTTACAGGAAGCAGCATCAGTATTGCTACCGGAATGATACAAATGATATCTATGAATGTTCGAAAAATCTTCTTCCTCTCCTTTCTAGTAAGCTTGCGTCCACAGAGTAATTTTCGGGTAAGGATGAATGTGATTGATAAATCTATGAAGAGCAATTGAATTCCCATACACACATCCTTGATCATAAATTCAAGTTAGCAGTGGTTTTGCACTTATCAAGGATATTATAGAGCAATTGAAAAACTAGGAGTTAAATTCATACCGAGATAGTGGATAAAACACAATCGCTATACTTTGCAAACATGCTCTGAGGAGGATATATGCCCACAGATTCAGGAAATGTATCGTGAAGCTTATCTGGGCAGCTAGGCTGTTAAAGGAGAAGCAATCAGTCAAATCAACATATAGTATTTCAAAGAAAAGAAATTCATATTATCTATAATAGTGAAGTATGTAGTTTACTTTGTAGTGTCAAATATGATTAAATAGTGATCCGACCATGTATAATCAGAAGGTCATAAAGAATGACCGTAAGATATTGCACAAGTAAAAGGAACATCATTCTTTGGTATTGCAAGACTTGAAATGAAGTAGAAAACATACAATCAGAGCTAATCATTGATGAACTCATAAATGTTCCATGTTGGTTGATTTGGTGATGAATAATATCAATATCTAGCTCTGTCACATTATCCATTCCTGTGAAGTTTGGACTTACCGGTTCAAAGATTCCCTTAACAGCAAGATCAGCAGGCTTTACAGGAAGGTCTCTCAATGATAAAGATGTACTCACTGCCCAAGGGTTGGTGAGAGGCCCCACTGTCTCAGAAGGGTGGACATGAAAACTGTCGGTTGAAACTTGAAAATCAACTCACACAATCATCTAAAGAAGCAGGCAGAAGAGATTTTCCTTTCATTCAAAATAGAAAGATTTGTCGCTATATTTGACATACCATATTTTATCGTAAGCAGCCCAATAATCTTCAAGGCAAATATTTAGTAGATTTTTGCTGCAAAACATTTGAGGACATCAAGTATCAAGACAATTAAAAGCTTATGCTGCTGATCAGCATGTTGTTTTAGTCACCTTCCATTCAAAAAGGCCACAACATCTGCATTTGGAGATTGTTCAATCTTCTCACAGTAAAGAGCAAAGTTCGAGAAAATATCTGAGCAAACACTGAAAACTGCTGATAGGATTATCTCTTTCTCAGCTTGTCTAGGACATTGCTTTGACCGCCTTCTATCTTGACGCCTAATGCATGGCACTTCAGAATATAAGTCCAGCCAATCAATTTCCTCGGTTACAACCTATTACAAAAAAGATAGATATACAAGGAGCATTTTTAGTTCATGGGAAGTCAGTAGATATTTAAAGCAACAAATGTGCTTCATATGTTCATCAAATGAAAAGATTTACCTCCATGAATAGTTGATACACACATAAGGAAGACAGATTCGGATATACGAAAAGGATGCCACATTCCAAGTAGCTACAATAGCAACGTTCCAGGAATATATCTGATAAGTGGGTACAAAAATATCTCATGTATGCACTCAATGAGCAAAGACAATATTTACCAGATGAAGTCCTTCAGAGTTTCATCGAGATCCTTTACACCCATTTGCAATAAAAATAGTCTTGTTTTTCTTCCTAGAAATGCAAATAGTCCCACAATAGCCAAATCCCTCGCTAGAACCTGCCAATCTTGTCAAATGAAAACTTTGTAAAAGGTAGCATTATCCACATTCAGATGAAATAATTGTTAGCCAAAGAAAGATCAGTGATCAATATCTTACTCAATGGTCCATGAAAGTATGCATAAGTGTAAATGGTACCATCATCGGCATTCAAATGAAATAATTGTCAGCCAAAGACAGATGAGTGATCAATATCTTACTCAATGGTCCATGAAAGTATGCATAAGTTCCGAGGAAAAAGCTGTTTAATTGTAATTTATAACTAAGATCTACCAAGACATGCCCTTCGTAAATTTTAGTTAAATTGAAATCCTAGGTGAGTATTTCATGATCACAAATACTTTCTTCGCGTTATAGCTTACCTTACTATTGAAGAAACATTTGAGTTTGGAAAGAAAACCCTCTCTAACAAATGCGGAAACAAGCTTTTCTTGTAATAGTTTCATCCAAAAGAGTATCTCTTCTTCTGCGTTGTGATGCAATACCTTCTGACCAAAAATACTTAAGAATTCGGTTTCATGACCATCCATGGTTGCAAATTGATAGGAAATGCCTATTGACCCTAGACCACGTGATGATTCAAAAAGTTCCCATACTGTGTCAGCAAGTGACATGTAAAATGCAGGGCAAGAAATCCTTTGGGCACCTAACTTACGGACAGCAGCACAACTGTTGATAACCAAAAGGATCATCCCAAGATCATTGGATATCCTCCTACCGAACAAAAAAAAAACAACAAATTCACTGGATAGCTTCATTAATCAGTGGAAAATTCTTAAGTATAATGAAACTGACAATGCTAGAGACCAGTGGCAAAATACAAGCAAAAAAATTAAAATCAGAAAGAAAAAGTTGAAACATAAAAACCTTTTTGTGTACTCTGAAGCCCATCTTTCTACTGAAGGAGTGAAATATCTATTCAAAACTGGAACTTTTTCCATTCTAAACCACTTCACTAATTCAGGGTCTCTGTTCCTCAACTGTCCTCCAATGCATTCCATAATCAGGCTTAAATTGGATGAAAGGCTGAAGGCAAAGAAAAGATAACTCCGCAATCCTATGTACTAGCCCTCAGAAAATATTTTTGAACAAGTTAGTAAAACTCACCTCATGCGTACAAGATGTCCGTCATCAAACATGCTAACCATATCCACAACTGCTTTAAGAAAACCATAGGCTGCTGCCTGAACATCCAGGAAATACCAAAATTCAAAACTTTCCTTTGTTCAACAGACTCAAGGATTATAGTAAAATAAAGAAAAAAAAAAACAGATTAATACTGAGTGACTCAGCCGCAAGGATGTAAGATGGCTCAATACAATCAAAAAGCTTAGACAATTAGGCTACTATGCATTCCAACACTCTTATTTACTCAAGAAAAAATTTGTAATCACAAAAAAGAGTCACCAATTCTCTAACTTAGAATCTGAAGATAACATTTCTCTCTGAAATTCAAGTTGAGTTCACAGTAAGTCTGTGTCAATCTGAACCTAAAACTTATTCTCCCTTTAAATCAACAAAAGGAAGCCTGATTAATAACAACAGTTAGAACAAGAACTTTGTAAGTTCTGGACAGGTCGTCTTCTTGTTGTCGCTTGTGTTATAACTCGTGTGTGACACTCTGCTATCTCAGTTTTTTGTGGTACTCACACACTCAATAATAAACACACAAGACATCAAGGAGACGGGAGAGTTGGTTACCCAGTTCGGCCAACAATGCCTACATCTGGGGGCCATGCCCGGAGAAGATAATCCACCAAAAGTGTAGGAAAGACAGAGGTACAAGAGTCACACACTCTCTCACCACATAAGCACCTCCACTCCTTGATTACAACAAGTGACCACGATCACCCTTCCTACCAAGGGACTACTCTCGTCGGCTCACCCTAATCCTCAGAGTCCTGGTCTTATATAGACACGTCCTCCCTGCCTTCACGCCATCACAGCACATCCTCCACCTTCAGGATTCTCCGCGGCTTTCCAGAATTAGACTCCTTCCAATTCTGGATGTTGCAACTTTAGTTGTAACATGAGTTGCAACATGACCCGGCTGAAGAACTTGACCAAGGCTACAGCATCCATCGCACATCTTCGACTTCGACGCACCTCCAACCCTCCTGGTTGAGTCCCGAGTCTACTACGTCAGATCCTCCCGATCCCGACACGCAACTAGCCGATCCACCTCTCCGTCGCGTACTCAGCCTTCACGGTCGCACTCTACCATAGCGCGCACCCATCATTCAACCTTCATCTTCATGCAAGGTTGAGCTGTTGATTGGCTCCACCAATCACCTTCCAAATCTGGTTTGGCCTGTCATGATCCACCATATTTGCTTACCAAATATGGTCTTGATTTGGCTTCAATGTAGCACTTTGAGAATCAATCTTCGCTAAATCTGTTATCAATCAGCTGCATTTGCTTCTAATCAGTCACCAATCAGCTGAGATCCTGTAGCCCATTAGCATGCAATCTTATGCATGGCAAATCACAATTGCATGGCCACTTGCATGGTATCTTCCACCCATCTTCAATCAGCCTCTTTTGATCCGCATGGCATCTTCAATCATCCTCCAATCTCTCCAATCAGCCTCTCTCCAATCAACCTTTTCTTTAGCCTTTGATGTTGATGCACCTGATGCACTTAATAGCTTGATCCGAAATAGCATCTCCTTGGGCTGCACTTTGATGTGGTCTTCAAATCACTTGAGTCACGGACGTTGACCACATTGACTTGTTGTGTCAAATGATGTCATCCTAGTGCGGTTGCACTAACAAACTTGACTTGAAACAACATAGAAGGGGATAAAGGCTTCTAAAGAATTGTTTCTACGGAAAGTTACAGAAGACTGTTGCCCTAAGGAGAAAGGAAACATAAAAAATAATAAAAGAAATAGCAGTGTTCATGATGCCAGAGGTATTTGCATATAATTCCATGTTTTTTTTCACATGGCAGTGAAAAGGATGATCTGAGTTAAGATTCATACTCTAACAATATAGAGGGGTAAGATTTTTTGACAAAGTGCGCATGCCCAACAAATTATAGCAGTTTCAACCAAATCCAAAAGTAAAACGAGGCTAAACAGGAAGCAGTAGCTAGAAGAGCTGTTGTTAATTCAAAAAGATGCTAAACAGGAAGCAGTAGCTAGAAGAGTTGCTGTTAAAAACAATGCCCACCCAAAAAAGGGCCGAGCGCTAGCAGAAGGGGATGATCCTTGAGCTTGCATTCTCATATCCTTTTATCTATCTTTGGATTTCTTCTTTATTTATTTAGTTTATATATGGAAGACATTAAAGTACTATCTTGGAACTGCAGGGGATCAGCTAATTTTAAGACTTTTGGAAGGATTAGAACACTGATGAAAAATTTGAAGCCTGATGTGCTTTGCTTAGTAGAGACCAGAGCTGACGAGAATCGAGCTCTTGATCTTTGTAGAAGATTCTCTAAACAATGGGAGTGGGCTGTCATCCCGGCAAACGGCATGTCTAGTGGCATCATCACTTTCTGGAACCCAGGAATGGGGAGGGTAACACTAATTACTTTTTCTCGTTTCTCATTGCATTTGGTTTTATCGACAGCCAAGCCTAAACACTGGATTTTATCGGTGGTTTATAATTCTCAAAATATCCACTTTCAGAGATTGATGTGGCATGAACTTTCAAACATTTCCAACCTAAATTTACCATGGCTTTTAACAGGAGATTTTAATTCAATCCTTAACTTTGATGGGCACAGAGGGGGTTGTTTCTCTCATTACTCAACCAAAGCTAGGCTTTTCAAGGAGTTTATTGATAACAACCAACTGTTTGATCTGGGATTTTTTGGTTCCCCTTACACCTGGTGTAACAATCAAAATGGTCTAGCCAGGAGATGGGCCAGATTAGATCTCTTTATAGCCAACAATGAATGGTTTACCAATTTTGAATCCTATTATAATAAGCATTTACCCCGTACATGTTCAGATCATTCACCTATGTTGTTAACTGCCAAATTTTTTACACGCTCGAAAAAGAGGGTTTTTCGATTTGAAAATTTATGGTTTGAACATAGCAAGTGTCATGATTCAGTGTTTACGGCTTGGAATTTTAGACCAAATACATCTCCAATGCATGCATTTACTCATTCTATTGCTCGCACTAGGAGATTCTTATCTAAATGGAAAGCAACAGGATTGACTCCCCTAGAAAAGGACATTAGTGAGACTGAAAAGGGCATTTCTTTCCTGGAAGCATTAGAATCCTCCAACATATACTCAAATTTAGACAGTCTAGCATTAAGAAGCCTATAAAACAGACACAATATGCCTTGATTAGACAAAATTCAATTAGATGGGCTCAAAGGGCAAGGCTGCTATGGTTAAGAAACGGAGACTATAATACAAGTTTTTTTCATAGACAAACAAAAATAAAAGGTCATAGGAAGAAAATATCTGGGATAATAAATGAACAGGGGCAAACCTTGATTGAAGATCACAATATTAGTAGCCTATTTGCTGATTTTTATTCCAGTTTATGGACTGCCTCAAATACTGACACCATGGAGGAACTAGCCTTAAAATTGCTACCTGACTTACCAGTATTAAATGAGGAAGAAAGAAGCCTGTTAATCAGACCTTTTACTATCAGGGAAACTTATCATACATTGAAAACTATGGCCAGGGGCAAAAGCCCTGGCACAGATGGCTTAAACACAGAGTTCTACCTGTTCTACTGGGACCTTGTGAAGGATCCCTTACTTGCAGCCATTAATCAGTTCTTTCAAACTGCTAGCATGCCCCCCTCCTGGGGGAGAACCTATGTTGTGCTAATTCCTAAGAAAGAGACAGCTAACAAAGTGACAGATTTTAGGCCAATATCATTATGCAATGTTTGCTATAAGATAATCTCCAAAATGCTGAGCAATAGATTGAAACCTATCATGCATAAATTGATTGGGCCCGAGCAGTCTGGTTTCCTTGAGGGGAGATCTACTTTTGATAATATAATTGCAGTACAAGAGATAGTACACTCCTTAGAATGTGATTCCAAAACCCTCCCTAGGATGATGCTAAAGATAGATGTCGAAAAAGCATATGATACTTTAGATTGAAATGCCATCCTTGTCACCCTTAAGAACATGAACTTCCCTGACATCTGGATATCTTGGATAAGGACTTGTATATCTTTAGCTACTTTTTCTTTTATGGACAACCATCAAAGTGGATTCCTAGCCACAGGGGGATTAGACAGGGTGATCTTTTGTCACCTTACTTATTCCTATTGGTATCTCAAAACTTATCAGCCCTACTCAATCATGCCATGAAGCTGAACTTGATTCCAGGATTTGATAATAGACTAAGAAATAACTTCAATCATCTCATGTTTGCTGATGATCTCATCCTTATTACCAGGGCATCAAGGAGTGCTGCCAGATATTGTAATATGTGCCTAAACTTGTATAGAGATCTAACAGGACAGAAAGCAAACCTCAACAAATCTACAATTCACCTCCCTTCCTGGATTAACAGTAGGATTAGATCTGCCTGTTTGTGTCAAAAAAATACATACACATAAATATATATGCATTAAAATTACAATATGCCAATATTTGAAGGGTGCCAATGAAATATATACCTAGAAGTATCTTGAAATTAAGATATTTTAAATTTAAAATAAAAATATATCCGGTCGTATCCCGAGGCAAGCTAAAGACGCAAATCTCGAGGCAGTCTCAGAAATACAGATCCCAATATAGTCCGAGAACACAAATCTCGAGACAAAAAATAAATAAATTAAATTTAAATTCAAGTTTTGATCTTATCTAGATTATGATAATTAAAATTCAAATTCAAGGTCATAAATCTAGATTATGATCATTAAAATTAAAATTAAAATTTTTGATCTTGATGATTAAAATTCAAATTCAAGGTTATACCTAAATCTAGATTATTATCATTAAAATTCAAAATTTTGATCTTATCTAGATTATGATATAATGATAATTAAAACTCAAATTAAAATTTAAACCTTATCATGTAGGTTGTGAAGATCTATAAATAAAGGAGGGGAGACCTCTTGAAAAAAAGACTTTTGGGAAGGGTGAAAATCCCCTCCAGGTTCTCCCCTCAGTGAAGCAAGAAGCTGTGCGGTGGTCGGTCGAACAAGCGGATATGGGCCTGTCTCTGATGGCTTTGCCAAAGGATACAGGCTCGGGTCCGTCGATCGACCGCCGAAGATAAAGCCCCCTTATCTCCCATGTTCCATCAATGAGCCAAGTCTTCTCCTATGCCTTCGCCGTCGATGCCCACTGTCACCGGAGAAGAAAACGAAGGTTATAACCACCACCCAGCCGCCGGATCAACCTCGCCGCCAACCGCGTGGCGGCCGCCCGGCCGACTTCGTCACGTCACCGGTAGCGAGTCTTTGCAGCGTCCCGGCGTCGCCCTGCGCGCCCCCGCGAGCCCCTACATGCACCCGTAGCGCCAGCGCCGGTATACAGTCCTCAGCGCATCGCGGCTAGCGTGTCCTCTCTGTGGCCACTTAGCGTCCCCCTACGCGCCCAGCGTGTCCCTGCTTGTAGCGCCCGGGAAGTCCCTCGGCGTCGCTAGCGTGTCCCTCTGCAGCGGCTAGCGTCCCTACTTGGCGCCCAGCGTGTCCCCTGCGCGCCCTCGCGCGTCCCCGCGCACCGCCCCTTACCGTCAGCTCCTCCTTGATCCGTCCCTTGCTGCCCTGCAGATCTGAAGTCCGCTGCACCTCGTTGCCATGAAGTTGATGCTCCTGGAGACGTTGTGATATGCTGCAACCGCGTCATGATGCTGTGATGATAATGTCGCTGTTGTTTGCTGACCTATTGTTGCGTCTCTTATGATGATGATGTTGTTTTGAAGCCGATGATGATGCTGTTGTTGTACTGATCTACTATGATGCTGCAGATTGATGTTGCTCATGCTGCTAAATAAAGGAAGAAGACGATGTTGATGCTATTGTCTTTGATTGGAGCTCTTTGTTTGGCGTTGTTGCTACTGCCGAGTCATTCTTGAAACCGCTAATTGAAGAAGATGCTACTATACTTGCCGACATGATCTTGGATCTTTGTCTCAAAATCACGGATCTTTGAATTGAAGACCAGGATCTTTGAATTCAAGACTTCGGATCTTTGCCCAAGATTGGATCTTTGAATTCAAGATATGGATGATACCCCAAGATTGGATGATGAACAATGGATGTTGAATTCAAGATATGGATCTTTGAATTCAAGATATGGATCTTGCCTCAAGGCGAATCTTTGCCCCAAGACTGGAATGGACACTGTCCTCAAGAAGGGATGTTGTTGAAGACATAGAAGAAATAGAATGCTTGATGCTGTGAAGAAACTGAGGCCAGAAGGCATGGAAATTGTAATTTTTTATGTATGAATTGATGGATGATGGATGTGTGAATGTTTGTATGAAAGGCCAAAATCCTGAAATACAAGGGAGGTTCTGTCCAATTCGCGCCAAATTGGAAGCATAATCTATTTGTTTCTGCAGTTGGGGACCCTTGGTCATTGCTACCGGCTGAAACTCTTGTTCTTTGAATCTTCTTGAAGCCGCCATTTGTCGCATTATTGACGTGCCATTTTTGTTGATGTCCGGGTACACAATTGTATTTGTTTGGGTATTGCACTTTGCTACTAAAATTGTGGAAAACGGTACATTGAAAATTGCTGAAAATGTTTGCTGAAAAAGGCTTCTGAAAACTGCTGAAAACTGCTGTAGATTGCTGCAGAAATTGCTGCTAAAAGCTCTTCTTGTCACCAAGAGGAAGGCTGCAGATCTTTGCCAGATTCTTTGCCAGCTGCTGCAGAAAATTCTGCCAGCGTCCATTCAAACGCCTATAACTTTTGACAGGGAGCTCCAATCGAGTCAAAATTTGCGACGTTAGAAACTAGACTTTCAGAGTTTTCCAACCATGTATGGTACAACTCCTATTAGCTGCCCAGTTGGTACAGTTTTGATGGGAAGGGAAGCCAAGTTTCTGCAGTTTTGTCGGTTTGACCACCCTTTGTTCAAACGGCAATAACTTTTGATAGGAAACTCTGATTGAAACAAAATTGTGGCATTGGAAACTAGATTTCTAGAGCTTTCCAATCATGTATGGTGCATCTCTTACCAACGACCCAGTGTATAGCAGATTTCAATGGAAGAAGAGACTAGTTCATACGATTCAACTAGCTCGACATCCCTTCGTTCGAGCGTTGATAACCTGTGCTAGAAAACTCCGATAGAGATGAACTTTGCGGCATCGGCAACTAGACATCCTGAGCTTTCTACCCATATACAGTGTGGCTCATGTTGATAGCCTGTTTAGTACAATTTCCTACAAGGCGGGGGAGAGTGCTATTGGCAACCATGACGCAATATATATCCTACGACGATATTGAAATTCAAAGGGCGGCGGCGAGGCATACAAGGCGGCGGGGTCACTTAAATAAATGAATAAATAAATAAAATACATATATATATATATATATATATATATATATATATATATATATATATATATATATATATATCCTATGATATATAATGAAATTCATGTTATGCAAATAAATGAAGTATTCTTGTCTCTACTTGTTCTTTTGCCCTTAATCGAAGGTTCCCGCAATCATATTCGGGGTAATTAATAATAGAGGCTTGCCTCTATTAGGAATTGAAGAACCCACAAACAAACAAATATGATATTTGTGGTTCGATATATCGTTTGGTGTCTTCACGATGCCAGGCGCGTATTTTCGATCCCACACTGCCCTTGTGAGTATCCTAGGTATGAGTTTGGGCACCTTCCCCTTCAAATACCTAGGGATACTCATATCCCCTAAGAGGATAACAGTTAAACAATGGCAACCTCTGACAGATAGGACTAGAACCAGTATGAATTCCTGGAATATGGCTTCTATATCTCTTGCTGGCAGGTCCATCCTGATCAATACCTCCCTGTTGGCCATCCCTGTTTACAGTATGTCCTGCACTCTAGTGCCTAATACAGTACTTGATCGCATATCCAAGATGTCCAGGGGCTTTTTGTGGGGTAAAGGCACCGCTGGTGGCAAACCAATCCATGCCATTAGTTGGTCCAATACTACACTTGAGAAATCTGAGGGAGGGCTAGGAATCAGGGATCTTAGGAAGAGCAAATTGGCCCTTATGGCAAAAAATATTTTTGCTTTACTAAACATGGATGACAAATTGTGGGTTCAACTCTTTCTTTTCAAATATGGCAATTTCAATATGTGGGCTAATCCAACCAAGTTTACTGGTTTTTCTGCATCTTCTTTTTATAAACTAATTCATAAGTCTGCACTTGCTATTAGATCAAGCATGGGTTTAATTACTTGTAATCCTGCTAATAATGATTTTCTTAATGACGCTTGGCTGTTTGAAATGCCTATATCAATGAAGCCAACTTACCTCAATATGAACTTGTCAAGTGAGAGTTTAAAGATTGAGAATCTGGTGGAAGGGCAGCATTTGATGCATACAGAGATAGCAAATTATTTTGGTGAGAACATTGACTGGGATAGAATGGACAGTATACATATGAAAATCGATGTGCCCAATCATTGGGTCTGGTTACATAAACCTTCATTTGGAAAAATTGTAAGAACTGTTTACAAATTCTTGAACCAAGGCAATGACTCTGATATAAATGATTGGGAAGGATGGCATAAACTCTGGAGACTCCCTGTGGCTCCCAGAGTTAAAACCTTTTTGTGGAGACTCACTTTTGAGTATCTATTTAGACTTAATGCAAGACCTCAACTTCAATGTCCCATGTGTGGTCTGGCTAATGAGACCTTGGAGCACATTATGCATGATTGTAGAAGTGCCCAGCAAGTTTGGGCATTAGTGGCCCAGCTACCTGGTGTTAACAGTACTGTGCCATGCAAAGTTTTAGATGAACGTTGGTTAGTGAAGGACAAAGGATTAAGGGGTGGCAAGGATGTTAAAGCACTCATAGCCAATTGTGCATGGTACATTTGGAAAGCCAGGTGTGATCTGGTCTTTACTTGAGGAGCAGTCTGAGGCCCATCAGATCTTCACATTGGGTTGTATAAAAACAGAGAATCACCTCAGAAGAAACTGTGGAAGACTCAGGGAGTATCTAATGAACTCTATCTTTAATAATTCTATTGTGGTTGTAACGCCCAGACCCGGATCCCGGGACCTCGGGCACGTTCACAGATCGGCCGTACCCCAGTGGAGACGGGCCCCACTCGAATACAAGGCCTAAATGATACATGAGCAGATAACCAAAATGTCCAACAAATAATTTCAGAGTTATTTTACAGCGGAACTTTACTCTTAGTAAAACAAATACTGGCCCTACAAGGGTCCTACAAAATATATAAGGTCTCATGTAAAGAAGGCTGAAGTCCTCGAACCTCTACGCGCAGCTCCTGGTTGTAATCACCTAAACTTTAAAACCTGAAAAGAGAAAAGACAAGTGGGATGAGCTTTCGAAAGGAAAGCCCAGTAAGTACCCCCGCAAGGAATGCGAAGAGGTCATGAAAATAACCGTGTAATAGTGATCCACACAAAGCAATATTATAGGAAAGAAGACTAAGCTTAAAACACATGAGGATCACTATCACTAAGCACAAGCATGAAGTTAAATCAAAGCATGAATAACAAAAACTTGTCATCTCCCTGGCAGCCATCGACCTAAGCCGATCTTAAATCTTATAATCTAAACCCTTGAGTCTGGTGGAGCTCCCTACATTATCATTACCGCGGTCGGTATGATCGCCCCATTTGGACGTGTGGACATCCAGAGTTTCGTCCCCCTGGTAGGACTACAGGACGTCCAGAGTGTCCTCCCCCTGGACGCTCGCAACATAATCTGCACTGAACGGGCGAATCTACAACACAAGAAACACTGAAACACCAACCCGGACGGAGCACCGGCTCACGTGTTTCCACGGCCATGTGCCGATCAACGAGAAGGCATGTTCAGCAACAAGAACAGCCGACAAACACACAAACCCGGACGGAGTACAGGCTCAAGTGTTTCCCGCGGCCCGCGTCGCAGATCAACGGGAAGGCATGTTTAGCATACTCAAACATGTCCAACAAAAGCTAACATATCAATATGCATACACCATCACGGAACTCAATAAAGAAAGATCTTGAACACGTATATGCAATCCAAAATAGATCAAGCATAATGATATCAAGGCCAATAAACAATGAGGCAATAGCTCAAAGATAATCAACAATATCGAGATCAACAAATAATCAAGCAAGGAAGCTGAAACAAAAGCATATAGTCAAGAAAACCCAAAACTGGGTGGGTACTAGGCAAGTGCACTTACAAAGAAACATGCAATATCAAGGTCAAGAAAACCCAAAGCTGGGTAGGTACTAGGCAGAAGCACTTACAAAGAAAGCAACCATCAAATAAGGAGAAGCAAGGCAAAGGTACTTACAAGCATAAAATTGAGAAAACAATCACTCAATAAACAAGGGCACGAGGCAAGAGTACTTACAAAAGTCACGAAGTCTGGTGTCCCAAGGAATTTCCTCCCGACGCATCCACGTCGATATCTGGCAACATAGATCCAAACTCAACAAACGCAAGCGTGACTATAGATAACTATTTCTATGATTCATGTTCACTAAATGGGCCCGGCCCATTATTAAACCCAACTCAATCGTCTTAACTAATTCAACCACTTAATTAAATAAATAACTCTCTTAATTAAGTCCATAAACAACATTAGTTAACTCCTTTGTTTACAACCCACCGGGCCGGCCCAAGGCCCATCTAAAACAAACCCAATCATATTAACATCATCAACCAGACTTGATAAAAATCCAAGTTGGTAAAACCATATCAACAGATCATCTCCATGATTTAGCATCACCAATCCAATTTATTGTATGGTTAAATAAAAAATCAAAAACTACCTGAAGACCCATTATAAATATATATCCACCAACTACTCTCATGAATCTCAAAACATAAACTCATCTTCACATTCATAATATCATGTACCGAGTCCTGAGAACCCTGTCACTCAGTCTCAAACCCCTCATCAAACAACACTTTGCTGTTATCCTAAACAAGGCCAATCAGGAATATTCACATCATGAAACTAAGCATGCTTGAAGAGTACACTCTATACTTATCCTCTCAAATACAACATCTACACACATGGCAGCCTCAGAGCATTAGATCTACTCATACCCTCCAACCTTCATTAGCAAGTCTCTACACCTTTGAAATTCATCCACATGAGGTCATTCTAATATCCTCTTTAGCATCCAAGCCACCAGTCTACTACAAGCTCATCTTCAGAGCCAGTTCAATGCCAGCAGCTATGGAACCCAATGCCCTTTCTCTTTGGCTTTCAATCAATAGCAACTAATTCTTTCATTCTCTATTCTACTATTTATATCATTCTTCCACCAATGAAACCATATCATAAATAACCGGAGATTCACACCTAGCCATGAACCCAAAACCATGAATAATTCTCCCATCACCCTACCAGAAGATAAGACCAACACAGAACTTCCAAACTACCCATTCAATCCAAGCATCTCCTCAAAGACACAACCCAACTTCTAATCAGAAACAAGCATTGCCTCAACTGAACCTCATCAACATTCATACACATAAAATCATAACACCCTCATTGTATTCTCCTGGAACCCTACATGCTCATGCAACTCCAAAGAGATCACACACTCCTACAAACCATACTATCTATCCTCACTAATGAGAACCAATAAGCTCAAGATCAATCAGTGAACATACACACTCATCCTTGACACAACACCACCAATATCCTCAGGCCACTCTCATCTAACCCCAGTTTGTTTAAAACTAATTCACAACTTCCTATTAGAACGTATATGCATGCTTTGTAGAAACTTCACTATGGATTTACAGGGGTTCAATGACTCACCAAGGGTGGTGGTGAGCTCACGGCGGTTAGGCTCCGGTCTAATCTCACGGCGAATTTGCTTATGCTCCTTCTCTTCGTTTTTGCAGGGTCGGTGGCCTCTCTCTCTTCTTGATTGCTTTTAGGGTTTCGAGGGTGCTCGGCTTTATAATGGCCAGCGGGGATTGAATGGTGGCTGTCAATCCCCCTGATGGAGGGATTCCGACATGCTAAATTGCTTCCCTTCCATGTTTGGCCGCTGCAGTGATTGAGCACGCGGAGAAGCTTGTTCGTTGGCGGAGATCCTCTTTGTTTTACGTGATTAGCTCTAATATAGCTGGCGCCGTTGGATTGCTTTTAGTCACATCCTGTCCTCAATCTGGTCCGTTCAAACCAACTAAATCCTCACGTGCATGCCTTCTTACGCGTTTTGATCAAAAAAATTTCAAGCTTCAGTAATGGCAACCCTGCTCAATCTCTGCCTCCCTTTTTATATATTACCTATTCTTTTTCTTTTATTTTTGAATTTCAAATCAGTTCTCTAATCAGATATATATGTATAATATAAAATGTATATACATATATATCTATATTCTATCAATCACAGCTCAGTCCAATCATTTCCATTAATGTTTGAATTCATATATAGTATCTTCAACGAATTCAATGCATATATATATATATATATATATATATATATATATATATATATATAACATGTCCTTTTTGCACCTAAGTTCTTTCCTTTATTAATATTACATCCGGGTCCTTCCTTGTGAGATTGATTTTTTTATTATTATTATTATTATTATTATATTTTATTTATTTATTTATTTATTTATTTTTATTTTTTAAAAAAACCAAATCATTCCAACTTAGGACATTCCCTAATTAATTACATCAATCTTGATTTAATCAATTTAACCCCATTTCCTTTCTTAGTCTAATTGACATCATTTTGAGAATTTTCCAAACTAAGTCCAATCAATCACCAACCAATTACTAATCAACTTAAATAAATTTATGAGTTAAATTTATTTCTCTTCTCATTCTCATTTTACCAAAATGCCCTTAGAACTTTATTCAATTCCCCAACTTATCATGAGAGAAAATTTAAATAGACAATACTTAAATTCAAAAATTTAACGAATCAAACTTAGGGATTTTCCCTTATTATTCAAATGATCAAAGAAAAAAAAAATTTCTCTACAATTTTTTTGGATCTCACAGTGGTGTTTTGTGATGCATCTTGGCATACTGATTCAAACTCTTGTGGTATAGGTTTCATGGTGGTCAAAGGAACAAATGAAGTGATAGTGGCTGAAGTAACTTGGGACAATGCAGAGACCAGCCGACAAGCTGAACTGCTAGCAATAGGAGCTGTTGTGAAGTATTGTGCAGAATGGGAGTTGAAGCCAATCAAGGTCTTCTCAGATTGTATTGAAGACCTGGTGCTACTAGAGAATGATAATTCAATTGTCTCATGGAGGCTGCAGAGAGATATACAGAAGATCAAGAGGACACTCAGTGCAGGTCCTGAGCTGGAATTTGAGTACTGTCCAAGGGAACTAAATAGCATTGCTGACCTACTGGCTAACTATGGAAGAAGACATCCACAATTATCCTTATTCCACCAAGGAACTGATAAGCCAAGATGGCTTGATGAGGCAGTAGCAGCTGCTGGGCTGCATTTTTGAAGAGTTTTTTCTCTTTTGAAGTTTTTTTTAACCTGTTTGTCTGTTTTTTTAGTTTTTCTTATCTAGCTTGTAACAAGCTCTTCGTTTAGTCAAAAAAAAAAAAAGTAAAACAAGGCTAACATAAATTTCAAGTAAATATATGAATTTGATCATCTTTTCTTCAACTACCATTAGGATGCATAGATCATGATTGTGCTGATTTGCTTACATACCTGATATGCAGTTCGCCGGAGACATGAGTCAACATCTACACCAATCCATGCTTTAGAAAGTTTTGGAAGGTTTTTAGCTGATTCATGAGATTGGAGGGCAAGAAAAATCTTTGCAGCTGATTCATGCAATAACTCGTGTGAATAATCCACATATGAAATGAGCTTTCCATCATGGCCATAGATATCCAAGGGAAGCTCCATCTCCTCATCAGAATCACAATTGAAGCAACCAGTAGGCATAATAACAGAACATCGTCCCAGTGAATATGCAACCTGAATTGATGTAAAATTGGTAATAAACCCATACAAGGTATAAGACCCTCTTGAAGAACTATTTCTGCAAGTAGAAAGATTTAGAATGTGGAGCCCTGATTTTAATGAAAGAAATGACGGATGGATCTTGAACTTCTCTGGTTTCCAACTTATGAGGTGGTTCCTGCAATGCAAGGGTGACAGATTTGGCAAATTCTCAATAACATCTTATCATAGATTCATAAACAAACAAAATTAAATTGATTCTTCAGTGCATTTGATTATTATTATTATTATTATTATTATTATTATTATTATTATTATTATTATTATTTTTTGATGAAGTGGATAAACTATAATTTATTTATTAATTAGCTTAAAAGGAGTTAGTACATTGCTCATGCATCGAGAAATAGATTACAGCGTTCATATTATTGAGTGCATTTGATTATTGAACAACCATCCCGTATAGAAACAACAAGAAAGAAGAATGAATCATCTAGCATGACCCATGAGAAATGGGTGTGTTAAATAGCTTCATACCAATGTATAACAAGTTTGTTATTTTATTTGATATCATTTCTATCGAAAGCATCTAAACTCAGACATTTTTATCATTGGCAAGCAAGAAAGAAAAATGATTAATGGAAAAGAAAAAGTAATTATCCATAATTTTATATTTCATTCAACCAAACAAAAGCAAACAACTACCCCATTTTGTTTTTCCCTTCATTTTCCATCAACCCAAACAGATTAAACCTCATAAATCCAATAATCACTCTAATGAAATCAGAAGGAACACCACCTAAACATAAACAGAATGTATTGTTCAATTAGATAATGCATAATTGTGAGTAATTCCATGAGATAGTACCCATAAGTGACAAGCTTTTGTTAAATAAAATGTGTAGGCATCAGATTGCTCACGAAATTTGAAGAGATAGAGCAAAGATTGTTACCCGGAGGGAGAGAAGGAAGCCATTGGCACGCAGAGAGCAGAGAGAGAGAGAGAGAGAGAGAGAGAGAGAGAGAGAGAAGAGAGATGTGAGAAGGAAGTGCTTCTTGTTAAGGAGTAAGTACCAACTGCCAAATGAGAAGAACGAGGCGAACCTTTGGGTTTCCCTCCCGCTGCTCTTTGCCGCCATCGAATATCATCAAAATAGACAAATTCCTCTTTGATATTATTATTATTATTATTATTATTATTATTATTAGGGGAAATTATCTATAGGTCTCTGGCACTGTTTCCAAGGACCTTAAAGTCAAACACACACACACCAAAAAATAATAAACAACCCACTCCAAGGACCCCAAGGCAATTAAGCTACTATTCCAGGGACCAATAGTAGTTATTATTATTATTATTATTATTTACATGTACACTCATTTAAATTTTTATAATTATAATTAACTAAAAAAATTTATAATTTCATTTATACCTTAACAAGTGAATTGTTGCAGTTATGCCATGTAGGGATATAATCAGTCCAAGGGGGATTCTCTGCGGAGCAGTAGTGAGGAGCTTTCCTGGCGAAGCAATGGAATGACTAGAATTTGGAGAAGGAAAACACTCCTAAGGGATTGGGGAAGTGCAATAAGGTCACACCCAATCCCTCAAGCTAGCCCTAACAAACCCTCATCCACCACCACCAACCCTCGGCGAGAAGGCATGATATACGCCGAAGCTATGCAGGGTAGGGATGGGCATGGGGAGGGGAATCCCTGCTCCCCACAGGGATCCACCCTTTTCGGGGCAGGGAATCCCTGATTTCCTCCCCCGTGGAGCGTAAGACGGGGGAAGGAAGTATCCCCAATGGGATGGGGAGAGTACTCCCCTCCCCGAAATTCCTTGCCCAGCAATATCTATATATATATATATATATATATATATATATATATATATATATATGGGCTTAAATGAAAAAATAAAAAATAAAAAAAATATTAAAACCTATATTTTTTTTATATGTCCATTTTAATATATGTGTATATATAAATATAAACAATGCATAGGGTTAATGAAAAAAAAATGTTAAACTTAATAACTTATCTATTCTTGTCTATCTGTTTTAATATATATGTATATATATAAATATAACTAATGTGTGGGCTTAAATAAAAAAATAAAAATAAAAAAGTTAAAACCTAAATTTATCTCTTCTTTTATGTCCGCCGTGGACTCTGCCCACCGTTCTCATCCGCGATTTTCTTCTCAATCTGGCATCCTCTGCTCACACTTAATCACACATTAAATTTTTTTTTTCTTTCTTGTATTTGAATTTAATACTTATTACAACAAGCCTTTTGAACAAATGGACCTGGAAAACAACATGCATGTTATTGATAAGGTATAGTTTCATAAATATGTGCATTAAATTATTGGATTTTCTTTAAAATAATAGGTTGGGGGACAAGGGTGGGGATCCTCGCGGGGAAGGGAGTGAGGACTCTCCCCTCCCCGATTGCACAAACTGGGCTGGGGATAGGGAATCCCTGCCCTGGTACGGGGCAGTGAGGCCATCCCCACCCCGCCCCATGCCCATTCCTGATGTGGCGTGAAGAACCAAAGAATTTCATCGCCTCCGCGCTCACAACACTAATGGGGGTATAGGGAGGCAGCTCTGAAGAGGAACTATAGACGAAAGTCCATTTCAAACGTTGTAAGCGGCTAAATAGGGAGGATAGACCAAGCTCCCATCCTCAGCTAGAAAACAGGTGTATGCTCCAATGATAGCCTCACCTAAGGAGTCAATTCACATCTGTAGGCAATGCCTGCAACTGGGGCATTGCGCAGACGAATGCAAATGTGCGATCATCTATTGGAGATGCAACGAAGTGGGACACTGGGGTGATCAGTATAGGGGGGTGCAACGTTTGGAACGATCAAGGCAGGTAGTAAGGTGGCTAGCAAGCAAAGAAGACCCATGGCGACCCCCCAAATGTGAAGAAAGGCTCAGGGAGGCCTTTGCTACCAAGCAAACCCCTCTTATGACCGAGAAGAGGTCGTCAGAGGGAACATAGGAACTGGTATCCTACTTCACTGTCACTTGACAGTGAGATGATGCGAGGCAAAGAGGCCCTTAACTCCTTTATAATCACGACAATGACTGAGATGAAGGAAGGAGTCACAGACAGGGCGAGAATCTCAACAGTGCTCCGAACGACATTGAAATCAAATTGGCACTGGAGTGCCAAACAATTTAGGGATGGATGATTTATCGTCGCATGCCCTTCGTCGAAAGAAGACAAAGAGATGGAGACGTCGGATTTATAGTCGTTGAAGAAGGCAGAGGGGGAGCAACGCTGACTACTAATTCGACAACTCCCCATCTTCTGTTGGCCCAGGGACATAGTCGCGCGGATCCTGAAGCCCATTGGAGAATTAATCTTCATCGGTGAGCACGGGGCAGCCTTCACTGATGATGTCCTTATGGTGGTGCGCATCCGGCGAGGAAAAACTCTCACATACCAGGTCTTTTGTAGAATTGGCAATAGACAACATCAGATTGAGGTGGGGATGGAGGAGGGACAACCTACTCTCCTCTTGAGCGACCAAAAGGGTGGGAAGACAAAGAGTGATTAGTTGGTGCTGGGGAAGGAGAGCCAGGAAGAAGAAAGAGCCCCTATAGCCATACCCACTCAAAAAGGAGCGTTATACACGAACATAGAAGGGGAAAGGGATCACAAAGGAGAAGGAGCCTCTCACCAGCGAGATTGATGCAAAGGGACACACTAGAATTTGCATTAGCAAGGAGCGGCGATATGACCACCGGAGGAGGGAGCAGAGGGTCGGGGACCGATTTAACTGTCCATGTCACCCTTCGGACCGACAGACAGATGTCTCCACCTTTCTGAGAGAAGTACTGCATTGCTCTGTCGGCTACGCCCTTGTGTCAGTGGTCGTATCAGGTCACTGAGGAGAACAGTTGACTCCTAGGGACATGTTTCGCTTGACGAATGGAGGGATGGAGCTGACATAGCCGTTGAAGAGAAAGCTGAGGTGGGAAAAGACCGTGATATGGCAAAACAGCAAGCCAGCGAGGATGAGGTCCTCAAGGATAGAGAGCTGGCACCAAGTGAGAGGCTAGTGAGGGATGTGTGGAAGGCCATGTGGTCGCGAGAAGATGTGATTGTTGGACAGGGAGACGTGGAGTTGAGTTAGACCCAAGAAGCCAATCAAAGCTCGTCAACTGAGAGGAGAACAGGCACCATGAATAGAGACCAAGCCCACATAGTTGGCACGCCAACTCAGACGACAATATCCAACCAAACAACGAAGCATGGCAGGAAAGGGACCCAGCTCATCTCGAAACAGAACAGGCTCAAGAGCAGGCAGGCTTTTCATAACTCAAATGGCTTATAACTAGAGCCTACTGAGGCCACCACCCCACCAAATAGCAATCCAACCCAACTGAGCGAAGGCCCACTAACAGCCCCTCAACCACGAGCTTAATTAGAACCCAATCAAACAATGGTGATGTAATTAAAAGCCCATTTAACACTAATCAAATGCCAAGTTGGCTTCATGGCATCGACCTAGACGTAAGCAAAATGTCATTAGGTTTATTAGAGGATCTTGGAACCTGGTTTCCAGTGAAGTTTTGGCACTTTTAAAAGAAAAACAAGCTGAGATTGATGATAGGGCCCTTGAACAACATGGGGCATCAACTAGCCCCCTCCAGTCCAATCAACAAAAGAAACCCCTAGTAAAGCAATACCAAGACTCAGGGGAAGACCAAGGAAGACTAAAGGGCCAGCTCAAGGCAATGGACCGCATCGACCTTAAATGTATGAACTCTTGTCTCTCTACCATTCCCCTTACTTTATCTGAATGGCCTGATAGGGAACTAATCTTCGTGGCACTAAGGTTGGGAGTGGAAATGGGACAATCAAAAACTGATACCAACTCTACTTAGCACATATGTGCAGAAGAGAAGTCGAAGAGATTAAGGAAGGGAAAGATGGCAACCAACCAGAATAACCCACCCCTAAAAGAGCACATCTAGGGCCAATACTCGATAACAATATGAAAATTATAACATGGAATGTAAGGGACTGGGGAAAATGATAAAGAAAAAGGTACCTAGTCTGAGATTTTCTTAACACACTAAGGGTTGAAGTAGTATTTTGTTTACAAAAAACAAAACTACTGGTAATTAAGGACATAATATGGAGGTCAATAATAGGGAGGAATAGGAAAGGCTAGCCCTTCTGGCAAACAACACTAGAGGAGAATGTTGTATAGACCGGAACAACAGTACCTATAGGGCACTCAACACTTTCACAGACACCTTCTCTATAATAGTCATATTGTAGGACCATAGAACACTAACATAGTGGATGATTACAACAGTTTATGGGCCATGTAACAGACAACAGAATGACAGTTTCTTTAGGGAACTAAGAATGATTAGTGGGCAATGGGTGACCCATGGATCGTAGGAGGGGATTTCAATGCTATTAGAACAAAAGATGAAAAGCAAGGAGGACCCTCTAATGAGAAGGAACAAGAACTCTTTGACAATATGATCCAAGATCTATAACTGTGTGATCCACCCCTCCATGGCAGAAGATTCATATGGTCCAACAGTAGATCGACCCTAACGTTCGCTCAACTAGATCGATTCTTCCTATCAACAAATTGGCAAATAATAACCTAAAAGATCTGGTAGAGTATCATGTCTAGAATAAGATTAGATCATTGCCCAATATGTTTGGAAGTAGGCGAAATAAGGAAAACAATAACCATCTTTCACTTTAACAAAGAATGGTCAAATAGAGAGGAATTCTGGGAAATGGTGAAAACTTGGTGTACATCCACAACCTTTTAAGGAAATGGAGCCTTTGTACTAGCAAATAAACTCAGAATTAGCAGGAACCGACTCAAATACTAGAAATAGGAAAAATACATGATCCTCAAAAAATTAGAAAAACATAAATACTCAAAAGACTAGAGGAGCAAGACAAGAAAGAAACCCGGGTGCTCCCCTTAGAGGAGGAGGAAGAAGAAAACAAGACACTCCAAAGGGAATATCAACAATACATAAGAGAGAAAGAGGCACTATGGAGGCAAAGATCAAGGATCTAGTGGCTTAAAGAGGGGGACAATAACAAGAGTTTTTTTCCAAGCAGTAACAAACCAACAAAGAAGCAGAAATTGGATCCACAAAATTGAAATAGGCGAAAGAACAATAAGGAATCCAGAGGACATATCCATAATAATCAGCAACCCTTTTAAAGAACTGTCTGGTACCAAGAGGGAAATAATACAACCAACTGGAATCGTCTATTCTCTCGCAAAGAAAGAATAAACTTAGACCAGTTGGGAGAACCATTCACTCTTGAAGAAATAAGGGTGGCAATGTTCCAAACCCAAACAAAGCACCAGGACCCTATGGATTCCCAATGGCATTCTATAAAAACATGGATGGGATGTAGTCCAAGGTGAAGTAGCAAAGTTGTTAGAAGGCCTGTACAATGGCCAAGCGCAACTAGAGAGAATCAACTAGGCACATATACTACTTATCCCCCAAAAGGAAGCCCCCAACACACCCATCATTCTCTTAAACTGCTCTATGGAAATAATCACAAAAGTTCTCGCCAATCGACTCCAATCAACCATTAGTGAATTGGTAGATCAAACATAAACAACCTCCATAAAAGCAAGTTGTATCCTAGATAATATTGTGGTGATAGAGGAATTGATTCATAGCATGAGGTGAAACAATGCCAATGGGGCATTAATCAAAATTGACTTAGAGAAGGTGTTCGACACAGTTGACTGGGATTTCCTAATAGAAGTCCTAGAGGTCAGAGGTTTCAAATCCAAAAGGATCAGTTGGATCGATACAATTCTTACTTACTTAAAATTCAAATTCCTCATCAATATTGACCGACCAACAGGGTATGACAGACACAGAAGGAGAGTCACCTTATCCCTCCTCCTTTTTGTCCCAACAAGGGATATCTTTAGCACGATGCTAATGAAAGCCATAAGGAAAAACATATTTCGAGGAATCCGATGCGGCAGCCAAGAGAATGAAGAACTAACCTCATTAGTTACTCCAGTACTCTGACAATCTACTAGTTTTCTGCTCAGGAGAACCAGAACATCGAAGACCCTGAAATTAATCTTCTACCTATTCTAGGGCTTGTCAAGGCTAAGAATTAACCATCATAAGAGTGCTCTAATCCCTATCAAGACAAAACCACAAAATCAGCAGCAGCTGGCAGCTAGGGGTGAAATCGGTTCAGTTTGGGTCAGTTTGGACAAATTTCCAAACCAAATCGGTATTTTTCTGTTTGAAGAAATCTAAACCAAACTTGACCGAAAAGTTTGAAAAATGAAACCAAACCAAACTAGTTCGGTTTGAACCGCGGTTTGAAATTTCCAAATTTCAATTGTTGGCCACATTCAAAAAGCACTAGAAAAAGTGGATACACGTGTTGGCCACATTCAAAAAGCACTAGAAAGCCAAAGGCCTCTTTGTCGAGAGGCATGATCCCTTTCGTAAGGGGTTCGATTCATGAAAGACCCGATTTCGAATCCTCACTGTGGGAGGTGAGGGCACAAGGCGTGGACCACTCAGTGGGGCAGGCCACTCGATACGGAGTTTTCTCCGTGCTGGATCATAGTAAATCGGGCAGTAAAGATGTGTACCGAGTGAAACCCGGTTCCAACTGAAACTCCTGCGCTTGCCCATTGACCGATCCTTGTGAGGGCGCTTGTCGCCTTAGTTTTAAAAAAAACACTAGAAAAAAGTGGATAGACGCAGAGGAACAAAAGAAAACGACCAAGCTCTCTGATCCTCTATTGTCGTATCTTCATATATTATAATTGAAACAACCTAACGCCAATATATAATTTATCTTTATTATTTTATTTTTAAAAAAAAATGCATAGCTTTTAGACTATATACTGTTGAGAAGATATAAAATTATGTTTGTAGGTTGGAGAAAAAAATAATAATAATAAGGTTCCTCATGCAAGAAGCATTGAAGGAGCCAATTAATCATACCAAAAGTGTTGACAACTTGAGTAACAAATCACGGCGCCATGTAGGTTTCCTTACGTACAAACTCCATGCACTTCATTGCAACAACTAACAAGTTTCGTGTGATCTTTTTATCTTATTTATCTGAATGATGTCATGCTGAACCGTTATAAAAGAAGAAAGAGAAAAAAAAATATGATTAAAATAGAACCAATAATTAACATTATTTATAAATATAAGATTATTAGAAATAATACTATTACTTTTTTTACTAGGTATATCCGGGTAAATTTCTTAGGTGGGTACCATACTTTACTCTTGTTTCAAATCGAGCATTAAATTTCAATTTGTATCAAAATGGATAGTAAGCTTTGATTTGATTGCACCGACTAGGTACTTGGGGCATTCCGGTGAGAATCTGGTGATATGAACGTCGGAATGCACGCGTTGACCCCAACGGTCCATGTCATCTACTCATTTGTGCACGTGGATGTTCCATAGGGGTCAAATGAAATGACAATCCTTTCATTTTGCTTGTCACCATGTCATATATGCATGGTTAAACATCATACAATGCAAAATAGTTCAGGGTTAAAGCCATTTTTGGTCCCTGAAAGCAGGGCCAATGTTCATTTCCATCCCAAAAATTTAAAATTTGTTCAATACGGTCCACATCAGCATATACTGCCACTTATCACTCCACATCAGCAAAATAACGACCTAAACATAATAATAAAAAGATTATATGCATTTCATTGGTATTCCACATGACCGCCACGTCAACAATAGGGACCAAAAATGCCAAAATACGGAATATATAGAGACCCAAAATGTCAAAATATGCAATACATAGGGACCATATTGAACAAATTTTGAATTTTGGGATGGAAATGAACATTGGTCCGGTTTTCAGGGACTAAAAATGACTTTAACCCAAAATTCAAATTAGTCAATTCACACAACACTGACTATCTGTACGCAGATCACATGGACCATTGGTGTCCACGTGTGCGTTCTGGAGTCCACGTCACTAGATTCTCACCGGAATGCCCCAAGCACTCCAGTGCAATCAAATCAAAGTTTAGTATTCATTTTGATTAAATTTTGATACTCAATTTGAAACAAGAGCAAAGTATGACACCCACCCAAGAAATTTACCCAGTTATGTTAATCATTTTTTTAGTTAGTATCAAAGAAGGGCTTTTGGTTTGAGGTTAGGTGTGTTTTGGTTGGAGGACAAACTAATTTTTGAGATTTCACATAATAAAATTTGATTAAGTCTTGTTAATTGAAAAGTTCTAACTTCTAAGTGGCAATATTATTATTATATATTGTTTTGTTTAAATTAATCCAATAGGGAAGTTGAATCTAGTCTGGCTAACATGAGTGGTCCCATAGATTTAATTGTGACAACTTGGCATTAAAGATTAGGATATTGTGGTCATATTTTGAAGAGAAACAATATTAGAAGAATGGAATAACCTAATATTGATTGTTATACCAAAATAGGATTTTATATTTTTATCACAGAAAGAAAGATAAGTAAATTATGATTTATGAGGTCATGAGGTAGATTAAAAATGATTTATCAAAATTCATAATTTTTATAGATCCATAAATATTAAAAAAAACAATAATTTATTGTTTTTATAACTTTATATTCTATATCCCATTTGCCACAACTCCTACCATTTAAATTTTGGCAATGGAATCATGAACTTTTGAATTAGTTGCAATATGCATGTTTTATTAGAACTCCCATCATTTCATTCATTATATTTATTGTTGGTTAGAACATATTATTGAGAGAGAAACTCAATAAAAATAACATATATTATAGTTTATTAAAAATCAAGATTTAATTATACAATTTTATTTATTTATTTATTTATTTTGACATAGGGCAACAAGCGCACCCAAAGGATCAGTCAAATAGGGCATGCACAAGGGCTCGATCGATTCATCCCGAGTTTCACATGGCGCAACTTATTTACCTCCCGAAGGTTTCACACAGTATGCACTTATTTTACCGCCCGGTCTACTACGAGCCAACACGGAGAATATTCGCGTGCTTACGTGAGTTACCCCACTGAGTGACCCAGGCCCTACGTCCTCATCTTGCTCTAGCAGGGATTTCGACCCCGAAATTTTTGTGGGTCGAACCCTTTATGCAAGGGATCTACACCGCTGGACCAAGAGGTTACATAAACAGGTTGGTCAAAGTTTGCATACTATTTATTTATTTTATTATTTATTTTATTTTATTATTTTTTTTATGTCTTGATTCATTGTAATTTATATATTCACTCCATACATTAGTAGCGACCCTAACAACTACAATTTCTTATGGCGCTGAGCTTGTTTTCTTCAAGACGTTTTTGAAGTCATTGGTTGACTCTTGGTTGTGTTCTTTGAGAAAACCACGAGAGGAGAGGGAGAGGAGAGGGCTGGAGTGAGTTTGGAAGCAATGGCGGGAGGGTTCGTTGGGGGAGCAGCTGGGAAGAGAGTGGAGAATTATGAAGGGAGGATCACTGGGTATTTCATTCTGGCTTGTTTGATTGGCTCCCTTGGAGGTTCTCTCTTTGGGTATGACCTTGGTGTTTCAGGTCTGTTCTTGTTTCTCTCCATCTTTCCTCATTTTCCAGGGTTTTCAGTTGAAAAGTTTGTTCTTTTATGTTTGATTGTTTCGTTTGTTCTGTGATTTTGCTGGGAAGATTGTTTTTTTTTTTTTTTTTTTTTAAATGTTTTGTTGTTTGGGATTTCAGTGTAAGAGATTCTTCTTCTTTTGTTGTAAAAATTGCTCTTTTGTGTTTTGTTGATGAGTTTTTGGTGGTTGGGGTTTGGTATTTAGTGTTAGATTCTCCAAACTTTGAGGAGGTTAATGGCCTCCTCTCAGAAATGCTTCTTTTTTAGCTGTTAGTTTTGCTTGCTTAGAAATCAAATCATGTGGTCTTCTTATGTTAGTTTTAGTTTGAATCATACTAAACCATACTAAAAAAAATTTCAAATCTAGAACATGAAACATCAAATAAGATACCTGACTCTTTTTGGAATATTCATGGTCAATTGCTATTTTATTGATCCAAGATATGAGTGGGATTGAAAGGAACTGATTCTCATATATGTTGATATGCACTTTAGGAGGTGTGACCTCCATGGATGACTTCCTACAGGATTTCTTTCCGAGTGTGTACAATAGGAAGCGCCGACACCTCAATGAGACAGACTACTGCAAATATGACAATCAGCTGCTCACCCTCTTCACATCTTCACTCTATTTTGCTGGTCTCCTATCCACCTTTGCGGCCTCACCGGTGACCAGGAAATATGGGAGGAGAATGAGTATCATGGTTGGCGCTGTTAGCTTCTTCCTCGGAGGTGCTGTCAATGCTGCATCTGTAAACATTGCTATGTTGATTGTTGGCAGAGTCCTTCTGGGCTTTGGCATTGGATTTGGAAATCAGGTAAATGTGATACACTCTCTGTTTGCCCTCTTCATTACTGAGCACCACATTGTAATAAAGAAATGATCAGAATTAGATCCTTTGGATCTATTTTATACCAGGTATCATGATTAAAGAGAACAAAGTCTTATGCTTTCCTTGGTTTTGAAGGTTCTCAAATTTCAAATTTATGACATTTTTTTATATGTTTATGCTTACTAATGAAATTTCGTAGAATGGAGCATAAAAAGGAAGGATATCCATATTAAAGTCTAGCTGTTCTAATAGTTCATGGTTTTTTTTTTTAATGTTAACATTTGTGGTTTATCTTGGTTTTTTTTCACTTCAATCCATGAATTCATCTAAAATCAGCCAATTATGTTTTTTGTGGGGCGATTTTTAAGCCTGAGCTTACTGATCAGAGGAATGAGCTGATAGTAAGTGGATATGAGAATGAAAAGAAACCTTGTAAACTCTAATTTGTCAGTTCCTTAATCTTTGTGATTCATTGCATTTTGTTCTCTTTTTCACCTTGAACATATTCTAACATTTAGAATATTCAGAATTAATTGCTAATATCGATGACATGTATGGGATGCAGGCGGTTCCACTCTATCTTTCAGAGATTGCTCCTGCAAAGATCAGAGGTGCAGTTAACCAGCTATTCCAACTGACCACATGTCTCGGCATCCTGATTGCCGACATTATCAACTACTTCACTGAGAAGCTCCACCCGTGGGGATGGAGACTATCTCTAGGCTTGGCTATGGTTCCTGCCGGTCTAATGTTTGTAGGAGCTCTTTTCCTCCCTGAAACCCCGAATAGCCTTGTTGAACAAGGCAAGCTGGACGAGGCTAGAAGAGTACTAGAGAGAGTGAGGGGCACCAACAAGATCGACGCAGAGTTTCAGGATTTGGTGGAGGCCAGTGAAGCTGCACAAGCAGTGAAACATCCGTTTAGAAACCTTCTCAAGCGAAAAAACCGCCCTCAGCTTGTGATCGGAGCTCTTGGCATCCCGGCTTTCCAGCAGCTCACTGGCATGAACTCCATCCTCTTCTATTCTCCCGTCATCTTTCAGAGCTTGGGCTTTGGCTCGGGGGCATCATTATATTCATCCATTATAACCAGCTCAATGCTTGTGGTTGGTGCTCTTGTTTCCATGGTGCTGGTTGATAGGCTGGGAAGGAGGTTTTTCTTTATTGAGGCTGGCATTCAGATGATCATCTCTATGGTAAGCATTCTTTAAAATGTGATGTTTGGAAAATTGGAATGGAATGAATTCCATCTTCCAATCCAAAACTTCTCATCCTATTGTTATTGTGTGCTAGAAATACAATTAACGCAGAGAGGATTGGAAATGTGTCCTAACTGTATGCTGTCTTTGGCAGTTGATTGTGGCCATTACTCTGGCAAAGGAGTTCGATCACGGAAAGACACTCCCCAAGAATATTGCAGGACTCCTAGTGTTTGCAATTTGTACATTTGTGGTGGCCTATGGCTGGTCATGGGGGCCTTTAGGTTGGTTGGTTCCCAGTGAGGTCTTCCCCCTGGAGACACGATCAGCAGGGCAGAGCATAGTTGTTTGCAACAACCTCTTCTTCACTGCAGCAGTTGCTCAATTCTTTGTTGCCGCCCTCTGTGGCCTCAAGTATGGTGTATTCCTTCTCTTCGCGGGTTTGATTGTGATCATGTCCATTTTCATCATCCTCCTCCTCCCAGAGACAAAGCAGGTTCCAATCGAGGAGATATATCTATTATGGGAGAAGCATTGGTTTTGGAAGAAGATTGTGAGCAGATCTGATGAAGATGACAAGGGCTCGGCTAGAATCTAGAGCATTGCATGCGTCTGCGCTCATGCATCATAAACAAACAACAAAGTGAATGGAATGGACTTGGGAATCGAAAAGTTTGTTCTCTTACATTACATTTATATTTACATACTCCACATTTGTAATATTGAGGAACATACCTTGATGAATTATTTTAAATATTAGAGGAGAAATCCTTTGGTTCTTATCAATGGCAATGAGAATAACACAACATCTGCATCCAAAAGATCTTCAGGATGCTGTTCTCTAGGTCACGAATGAACAATAGTTCAGGATGTAACAATGCTTGGCAACTCTGCTTTTCTGGTAATCATTCGGTAAAATGTTAACAAATAGTTGGCATAAAGCATAATGGTTCTGAAGTACATCTTTGATTTGTGAAAAACTTACAATGACAAAGAATGCACATTTATTATTTCCAATTGTTAGTTTTGACTAAAATGCAACAAAGGAAACCACTACAAATGAGCAAAGATATCTGTTTGCTCTACATTAAGCCAATAACTTGGCAAGTTCATCTATTCTCAAGCTCCCGTATTGTACAACATCTGAAAAATCCACTGCCAAATCATCCCTTCTACTCCTGGAATTCTTTTTCCTGTCATAGTTTTCTGAGTTACTAACGGTTGTTTCTAGTTCTATATCATCCTCATTCTGTATTGTTGTGTATTGTTTATTAGTTCTTTTAACTGCAGTTTTCCTGGTTCGGTAATGGAAGGTTGGTCCAGGAGGAGCAGTCTTGGCAAGAGTGACAGACCTTTCATAGATAAGATCAGCATCCAAGGAATCATCATCCAAGAGGACTGCACTTCCATTCTCCAGAGCCTGTTTCAGCATCAGTATCAGTCCATCCAAATATTTGCCTCCGGTCTTAACGGTGTTCTGGTGTTCTAAACTTTCAGCCCTCACAACCTCTACTGCTGGAGAGGAAGAAACAGAAATACCATCAACTCTGATGACAGCTTCATTGGTTGAATTCAAAGGAGAAACTTCCTCAGAGCCCGCTAGCTGTTGGCCTTCTTCTTTAACAGATAAGTTGTTACTTTCTTCCAATGCAGGACCTTGGATTGGAAGAATGCCTTGATGAGTTGCATCAATTGAGTTACTTTCAGCATCTTGCCTTAGAGTAAAAGATGAGCTGTCACTTTCTTCTAACACTGAACCTTGGATCAAAGGAATGTCTTGGCAATGTACTTTAAGGTGCAAATCCACACCCACGCCTTTCTCACCATCTGAATCAGATGTTTCCTGATGAATTATAGCCACGGAATCAGAAGCATCCTTGCTACTCTTGGTTGAATCAGGCAATGCACCATCTTTTGACTCACTGATTGTTTCCAAATTGAAAGCAACATTACTTTCTAAGGAGACATCTTCGCCTGGTATTATGGAATCAGTATGTATTTCAAGATCATGCTTCTCATCTGCACTGTTTCTTTCAGATAAAACAAGAGAACTTTGATGATCCCATAATAAATCGGTTGTCCTGGGGGATGTGGCTGTTGAATCATTAGAAATAGGTTCTTCAGCTTCATTGTTCTTGACTTCCAGAGGAGGCATTGAAGATTTCCAATCTTTCCCTCTCCACAAGAGTATATGCTCATATTCAAATGAAATCAGTACACATGGTACTAGATCCTTCAAATCAAAGTTCAGGAGGATCACAATCATATGATGCGAGAGCGAGAGAAAGAGCCACACGGCAGAAACTTAACTAACCTTGAGTTTGGCACCTATTTTCTTGTAGTCACTTTTATTCAACCCTGTACAGTTGATCCGGACCAACTCACACTCTTCAAATGCTTCTTTGACATGTTTGACCAGGTTTGAGTATACACCATTTTTTGCTGTTCAATTATATACCAAGAAATCATTAGTTTTCATTGAACTGAGCAAGCTTATATACATGCAGCGTTTGATATTAAAAGTGATTGGATCTGGACTGATGAAACTTCGACCAATTGAAATAAAATAAGTTATAATACTAACACAAAGCAAAAGAATGGGAAAATGTCTTTTTACAGAAGCAAGGAAGGAAAATAATACCGAGCTTGCATATGGGGACCAATTTACGTCCTCTCTTTCGCATTTCATTTGCTTCTTCCAGGGTTAGACCCTCTGGAGCCCGCTGCACCAACCGTGGATATACTGGCGTAATAGGTCTCCATAGCATAATTGGATATCTGGGACGTGTCTTATAATTGTAGTTTCGTCCCCGAAACAAGAAGATCACCCCTCCTCTGTTGTAAATGATCTTCCCTCCAGTTTTTTCCTGTCAAAGCATGAAACATCGAGCATTCTTACTTTGCAAACTGGTTCAACCTCACATGGGTGTTCTTGAAAAGGTATGGTTGAATATCAGGGTTGTCAGACAACTATAATTTAGATATACATTTTAAACAAGGTTGTTACAAATCTTCTTCACCAGACCTGCAGGTGAAGGAACTTCCCATGGCAGCTAGAGATGTGTCATGAGATAACAAGAATATTGGAAGCAAAGTTTAGGAAATAGACAAAAACAAGAAAAAGTTGGTCTCCAAAATTATTTGAAGCAAAGTTGCTTCCAGTGAACTGAGAGATTGCCATAACTGAAGCAGAGGCAAGGTACGTAAAATTGGAGAAACCCAATTGACATTCACCGAAGATTCACAGTTTCATCCTAGACATGGATAGTAATGTGGTAAGAGAAATTGCTTTCCAACTTTTCTTTATTTCTTATGCAATATGGTTTCAATTTATCAAAGATTATATTCTTTACATGTAGCTCGCCTGCTTAACTGAACCATAATTTAAGTCCACAAGCTCTCAAAATCATGTAATGAATTCCATTATAAGCACTGCTTTAGCCACTCTGTCCTAGTGGAGACAGCCTATTTACTTATCTAATTAAAGGTCAGAAGGAACCATTATCATCAAAATGAAATGGGTGTCAGGTAGTATAAATATGATCCCAACAATCCCATATTAAAAGGCAGTATCGTTGAATTTTTCATGTTTACAGTGGTATCAGTAGTAAAATCTTCAACACAGCAAATCTATGCGTAAATCCTTCTCAGAAGTGATTATTTGACAATAATAAAGTTTAGGAAATATTTTGAGAACAACTCAGGACTGAGTATCAAAAAGGGTGGCCATATGATGTAAGCATCAATCACCCTATTCGTAGGGAGCATGTGCCACTGACAAAAAAAAAAACAAAACACAAAACAAAACAAAACAAAACAAAAATCCCTAAATTGAATTCATCAAATGTTTTATCAAGTCCTGACTTTAAGACTTCTAAAATCGGCAGCTAAAGGGAATTAAACACAAGATGCATATTAACTTTCCATCATAAAACCCACTAGTGCACTTCAAGTTCAAAACACCGGAAGCCATGTGACCTTAATAAAACTGAACATATTGTCGTAGCACAAAAAGGTCCTTGGTAAATAGAACTGCATCGATTCCTAAATGCTGATACTTCTGAAAGGAGTAAAAATACAATCATCACATGTTAGTGTGAGAAAAAGTACAAGCATAAAAACATTAAAATTCAAACACACATGTTAGCACTGTTCAAGCCTTGGCATCAAAACTGACTAGACCACCAAAGTAAACTCTTCCCATGGATTACCTATAGCTTCGGGGCCATTAAATAGGCAAGAAATTCAAGAGGTGATTCGGGCCATATGTCTAAGTGGAATTGTCCACAAATTTTTTTGACCAAAATGTATCGAGTGATACATTAAAAATAATGATAAATTGTGCTCCAGTCCAACATGGTTGGTAGAAAACCACTATTTCTAACTTTCAGGAAATAGTTAAGAAAAAAATACCTTAAAGAAAATCTCAAAAGTATATTTTAGACTAGAACACAACAAAAAGATTGAGAGGCATCGTAAAACCAAAATTGGGATATCTGCAGAGAACTGTGGTAGAGCCATTTATGAACATCTATGTGGTGGAATTGATTTGAACAGTATACAGAAAATATTTGCCTGCAAATAAAATTGAAGGGAGAACCTGACCTCTAATTGTTGACGGACGTTATCCATGTCAACAGTACAAACTCCTTTACACTTTATTTTGCATATTCTCCTTCTTTTCCAATGAGCATGTATATTATCCAACATGTTATGAGTTAAACCATCTCGTCCTGAAAGTTATAATAGAGTTATTATAATGTGAAAAGGCACTAGTAATTAAGAAAAGCTACAGAATGTAAACCATCAAAACAACAAAAGTTGAAGAAGCAAGGAACAATGCAAATAAGTGAAAATCATAGGGTACAGATTCTAAATATCCAAAAGTTGCATATTAACTTTAATACCGTGGGCAATTAATTGACATAAATATTATAAGGAACCATGGATCAAATGATTCAATTCAAATTGAAATCCACAACATGGCTGAGATAATTTTCTCACTAAATAGATAAATGAGAATCAAAGGTATTTTCCATGATTTGGTCACCAACAACAATCTAGTCACCATCACTAGACAAGATGTTGAGAATCCACTCATCTAAACTAACCAGCTGATAAAGAAGGAGGAATATTTCTTGAAGATAATCTCAATTTGCTAAAGAAGCTACCTAGGACCACAAAACAAGACAAAAAGTAGACCTACAGATTGTTAAAGCTCAAATATTTGAATGATAACAAGATTTTCACACAGGTTACAATGATCTATAGGCAAGATAAGTCTGCTTCTAAGACCATGGTTCCGGCCTGGGCCTCACAACACTAAGATATCTTATATTTCAGCCAACCTAGAAACAACAAAGGGTGTAAAACATTTGATAAACATGAATGTTGTACAGTCAATTCATTTAATCATAAATCCAAACACAAATGACCAATGAGAAAATTAATAGAAATACAAAAGATACTAATCTTCACGGAAATACATTGAAAATGGCATGGAATCATAATGCGTAAATAGGTATTCATTTTGCATCTTAAAGAATTTTTATTTTCATGGCAAACTCCACAATTGAGATATATCATCCACAGCAGTAACAAACAATGCCCTGCAATTAGCATAGGAAATATACAGACATCTTCAAGAAAAGAAACTGAAAGATTTGAAACTAACCCATATTCAACTGCCTGGTGGTCTTCATGCCTGACTTGATCAAATCCTTCAACTCCTCACCTGTCAATGGCTCACCCAAGATCTCCTCCCTTGACATTGCTTTATACTTTGGCCCCGACCCAGCTATGAAAGGTCCCGGTGACTGCACCGGCTTTACCCCCTTCTTCCCAGGGGGTGGTAGCCGAAAAGAATCAAACTCAGGCCGGTTCTTCCTACTCTCCGGCGTCGGCGCTCGCCCCGTCCACGGTCGGGGCATGGTACTCGGACCGAACGGCAAAAATGGCGCCTCTCTCAGCGCCAAAGGTTTCACCTTTGGGGTCTCCGTATAACTATACTGAAACTCAAAAGGTGCATCCTTTATCCGATACGCAATCCCGCGGTCCCCGACCACAATCCCAGCCTGCTCGTCAGAGACCGGAGGAACCCTAGCCCGATAAACCCTGCGAAAAGCGGGATGTGAGCGGGCTTTATTAGGGTTTTGGGGTGGTTTCGAGTACTTGGAGGCCTTGCCGGGGATGGAGGGGGAGGAAGGCGAGGAGGGAGTGCCAAGAGACTTGAAGGGCGGGGAGGGGGCGTGGTCAGGGTCGGGCTCGTCGGAGGAGGCGATGAGAGCGGCCGATTGGTGGCGGCGGTGGAGGCGTAGGTCGGCCTCGATCTCTTGCTGCTCTCGCTGGCGGCGGATGAAGGGCTCGGCATTGGCGTTGTTCCAGCGGGAGAAGCGGAGCTCGGTGGCCGGGCGGCGGGAAGGGGATGGGAAGGGGGAGAAGAGGGGGAAGGGAGCAATTGCCTTGAGGGCCATGGAGGGAATATTCCGGTGAATACCTTCGAATGCCCGGCGAGGGGAGAAGAGGGAAATGCGTGGGTTATCTCTTCGTTCGTCGTTATGAAGAGAGGGGTTGCTTTTGATATTTATTTTTTTCAAAAATCTTTAAAAATTATAATAAATTCGTAAAAAATCAGAAAAAAATAAGAAAAAAAATCAGAAAATTACTAAAAAAAGAAAAGAAGCATAAAACATTCTGAAAAAAATTATAAAAATCCTAAAAAAAATTTACTATCTATTATTTTATTTTTAACCATTTTGAGGGTTTTTAAATTTTTAATAGATAAAAAATAATTTTTATAGAATAGTGATGGTGTATTATGAGTTTTACAAAATTGACAGGTAGATTATTATTTTACTAATTTTAATTTTAATGAATCAGATATATACTATACATATCTATATGTATATATATATGTGACGTATGTATTTAAAAATAATTTCTTACTTCAAAAAGGGTGGGCGAATGTGAAAAATTTAAATTTTTATAATTGATAGGTGATGATTATATTACTAATTTAGATTTTAATGAATATATATATATATATATATAGACATACGGGGTTGATATTATGCGGCCCATCTTATTATCATACAGTGTCATGTCGCTTCATTTTTCACCACTTGAGATTTTTGAAATCCAATCAGATAGATGGAAATAACATCGAAAAATAAATTAGCATGTAAATTTTCATACAATTTGGGAACTTAAGGTCTTCATCTTAAAGGGTGAAATTTTGAACCTGTAAGATTTCTATAAATTTTCACCCGTTAAGATGAAGACCCTACAAGTTCCCAATTTGTATGAAAATTAACATGCTAGTTTATTTTTCGATGTTCTTTTCATCCATACGGTTGGAAATCCTTAAAATAATCGCAGTGGCCAAATGGGAGGCTAATCTTTTACATGCACAGAATCCTACTTCGGTCTTATATTATCACTCCCATATATATATATATATATATATATTTACGGGCATGATACTATGCGGTCGGCCGAATTACTGTTCATTTGCGGTCGCCTCCCATTTGGCCGACTTGCACAGTATTTTGAGGAAATCCAACCTATGGATGGAAAAAACATCGAAAAATAAGCTAGCATGTCAATTTTCATACAATTTAGGAACTTGTAGGGTCTCCATCTTAACGGGTGAAAATTTATAGAAATCCTATTGGTTCAAAATTTCACCCGTTAAGATGAAGGCCTTATAAGTTCCCAAATTGTATGAATATTGACATGTTAGCTTATTTTTTGATGTTCTTTCCATCCATACGGTTGGATTTCCTCAAAACACTGTGCAAGTGGGCCAAATGGGAGGCGACCGCAAATAAATAGTAATCCAACAGACCTTACCTTATTATGCCCGTATATATATATATATATATATATATATATATATATATATATATATACACATGACCACACACAAACAGTCCAGCACGAGCCCACACCCAGGATGTGCCGCGGTTGACACCTCTCAATGGGAGCCATCTAGATGTTGCACAAATAGAGAACAACTGCAGTTGCTGAATATAACAATTGAAGGGAATCGATCATAACTTCACCATTCCTTGAGAACCATGTTAGAATGAAAATGATATGTTAACATGGTTTTCAAGGAATGAACACCCAAATGGTTTTATAGTAAAATCTAATAAAAACATCTATAATAGATGAAGCAAAAAAAAAAATTACATATCATCATTGTTAGATCAAATGAATTTGGTTGGCAATATTGGTGGTCAGCACAAGGTGCTGTTCAAGCTTGGATGATACAAATTTAGAAGGAGGTCATCACATGCGGAGTGAAACTGATTGGTGACATGTTTAGTGAGTAGATTTGGAAAGTAATTAGTGATTGATACTAGCCTTGTTTGAAGGTGTGATTGAGGAAATCAAGTTTTGGATGACGTTGAAGATCTCGCGCCAATGGTGAGGTGCGATATTGAAGGGCTGAGTACGTGACGGAGAGGTGGATCAGCTAGTCGCATTGGTCGGGATCAGGTGGATCCGACGTAGTAGACTCGGAACTCAACCAGGAGGGTTGGAGGTGTGTCGAGGTCGAAGAGCGATGGATGATGTACCCTTGGTCAGTTCATCAACCGGGCCAAGTTGCAATCTAGTTGTAACTATGTTGTAACAGCTAAATGCGAAAGGAGTCTGATTTAGTAGTTGAGGAGATTATGGCGATACTAAAAGAGGAAGGCGACATCTTAGGCATGTCGTGCATCTATTGAAGACCCAGGTGGAGATTGACGGTGAGGGTGAGTGAGAAAACCTTGAGGGAGAGGTTGGTGAAAACTGGCAATTTCTAGGGGACAGGGTGCTGATGTTTGTTGTGTGTGTATGAGTGTTACTTGTTTGTACACATATTGTTTCACCCGCTTTTAGTGAATTTTTCATCTCCGGGCATGGCACCCTAGATGTAGGCTTGTAACCGAACTGGGTTACCAACTCCTGTGTCCCTTTTATGTGTGTTTTTGTTTTCTTGTGTGTGAATGTTTTTGTTATTCTATTATCAACATTTTGTGAGAAGTGAGTTGCAATTTGTGTTGCAACACATCATATAATAGGCAGACAACCCGACAAAACTTACAATCATTCTACAAAGTCAGAAAAAAAAAAATTCCTAGATCATATTCTATTGGATTCAGATCAAAGGAAAATAAAATAGGTGGACAAACCACTAATTTCATAAATAAAAAGTAGTAAAAAAAAAGGGTGTGCAAGGATAATATAGAAGCATTGATGTAAAGGAAAATGAGGTATCTAGCAACATGCGAAAGTAATTACCAAGTATGCCACTCTAATTAGATTAAAGATTTCATATACAAAAATATATCGTTTCAGTCTTATCATCATTGGTTTAATTAACACTACAAATAGAAGAAGATACATGCGGTACACTTCCTTTTGTGATATCTCATCAAATAGGTACAGTGCAACGCTTAAAACTTCAAGTTTGGATCCCCATCTCATTTTATGAATTTCAACAAACAACTATAGTGCAAGACTTGAAACACAAGTTTGAGGATGCATCCAGTTTTAAGCTTTCAACACATAAACAACTGGAAAAAAGGAATTGATAGATACTTAACCATATAGGCTTTTAATTTATGATAAACCCTCCCTGTACTTTGACCCAATATTTATTTCCATCCCTATAGTTTAAAAGTCTTCAATACGGTCCGGTCCATGTACTTTGGGGTTTTTGTTCGAATATGTCCCTAGTGCTGACGTGGCAGCATATGTGGCTAATATTTCTGACGTGGCGGCTTAATTATGTGGCAAGATTAGGATGACGTGGCATACTGACATGGCATGACAAAATGGATTTCGAATAAACTAATTTTTTAAATGCTAGAGTGGCATGCTACTTTGAATAAAAAATTAACCGTATTCAGTTCGTATGCCACCTGTGCTGCCACATCAGCACCAAGGACGTATTTGAACTAAAACCCTCAAGTACAGGGACCATATCGAATATTTTTAAAGTATAAGGGCGAAAATGAACATTGGGTCAAATTATAGGGACTAAAATAGAGTTTTCAAAAGAGAGGTTTCATAGGAGAGATTTTCTTCCCCTTACTAGGGTACTGGAGACCTCCTTTTATAACTTATTGGCCTGACTCACCAGATGTTGTGACCCTTGGAGATTCACTTCCTACCGTTGGATGACTGATTATCCATGTTTCTGCCTCAGTGGTCTAGTTTACGCCACATGTTTATTTAAAAATCATGGATATTTTTCCCCATAACACTTGACCCCCAACTCTTCGCACCGATCTACATTTAGTAAGGTGTGACCTGGGGAGTTTGGTCTTTGGTCAGAGCATGATCGCAACAAAAAAGCTGCTTCAGTAACCGGGTCATGAAGTGTCTTCTTTGGGTGAAACCAAGCTAATAGGGTCGCCGCTTAGTAGCGTGTCAACTGACAGATTGTGATTTCTGTTGGACAAAGCACTTCCACTTTCGAAGCGTTTTTGGCTGAAAAGTAATGACAAAAGTTAGTGGAGGAGATGATGGGCGCGACGTACCTTCCACAGGATTTCCTCAAAGGGTACCATATATATTGGCCTACGTACCTTCCAAAGTCCGACCTCGCCACTTTGGAAGGTCTCTCCAACAAGGGGTTGGCTTTATGTTTGACCTTATCGGGGATGAAGGTACACAACTTCTTTAGTCCTTTTTGTTTTTGTTTTTTTGGCTTTTCTTGCTTGGTCATTGACGTGATATCTTCATGTGATGCAGTTTGGTCTCCTTATAGCCCACATGGCTAGACGATTGCGAAAGGAGGCTCCACTTGGAGACCAGTAAAGGAGCTGCTAAGTAAGGCCTAGACCTAGCTATCCCAAGCTAGGATGGAGATTACCGACCTTAAGCTCCAAAAAACCAACCTCCAAACTATAGCGAAAGCTCTAGAGAGAGAGGTCAAAGTCAAAAGGAACGGAAGACTCTGAACCCTCTATGAAATAAAGAGTTTGTATGCTTCCTAGGTGTACTCTCATCATTTGAGGGAGGAGCTTGAAGCTACGAAGCGCCGGACTGCAGAGGTGGCAACAGAGAAGGCGGTGGTTGACTTCAAAGAGACGAGGAGTACCAAGACGAGCTCATCATTTTTAGTAAAAAAAAGTGGTGCAGAAGTTCAAGGGCACCTTGGAATTCTCGGAGGAACTCAACGCCTATACTCTGTAGAGGGTGGCAGAGTTCAAGAACTCAAAAATTAAAAAAAAAAAAATTAAAGGGTTATATTGGTAAACCCATTTTAGTAATTTGCCCTTATTCCATCCATTGATTGAACACCTTCGGGTCAACTTAACCACTCGGCATATAAGTAATAAAAGATGATATGTAGGGTACACAAATAAATATCATTTTTAAAGGGGTATTTAAGAAATTTTGAACTTTTACAGGGGTATCAAAGCAAAAAACCCTAATTATTTTTGGATTAAGATTTCTTTAAGAGTAATGATATATAGGCCGACTGAGTTTCATGAATCTAACCCCGCTAGCTAGGTGTCTAACCCTGTTATTTGAATTTGGCATGTTGATGACACCAACCTAGCGGGGTTAGATTCTTGAAAGCAATTCGTGAAACTCAGTCGACCTATATATCATTACTCTTTCTTAAAAATATTTATCAGGTTATATAAGGTTTCAGAAACGAGAGGTTTTTTTAGTTTTGAGAGAAAAGTAATGAATAAGCCCCAAATTTCTGAAATCCCTACATAATCCCCATAACTTTCAGTATCTCTATTTAGTCCTTTCTTTATGTAGGGACTTACTTTTCAGTCCAAACATCAACAAACAGTGTTATTTTTGGTGTGAAAAGACAATGCTACCCTTGATTTTTTTGAAGAATTTAAACCATTGATTGATTTCTGTCATTTCTCCATAATATTCATTCTTAACAAGAGAGAAGGAATCTTGTGGATAAGATAATCCAATAAAATAATAATAATTTATATATTATTTAATATATATATATGATATATAAGATATATTATTATTTTTATATTATTTTATTTCTTATTTATTTTATGGATTTCTACGGATGAGAGATCCTGAAAATTTTTTATATACTAAACTAAATAAAACTTACTGTATAATATAATAGAAAAAATAGAATATAATAGAAAAAAATTGAAAAAAAATTGTGATAAGATAAAAAAAAAATCATAAAGGATTTATGTGTAAAAATCTAATATGGGTTTCAACTAGTCAGAACAGGAAAAGTTTTTTTTTTTTGTTTGTCCAATACTTTTTATGAATCTAAACAAAGGAGTCCCAATAGACCCGGAAAAAAGGAATAGTAATCTCTAATAAATAGAAGAAAAATCATTATTTTTTTTAAATAAAGGATTTTTTTACCTTTTTTCCCTTTTGTCTCTTGGTTTTTTCAGCAAGTTTACCCATCCTTAACCCCTTGTTTGGTTGGAGGTTTTTGGAGGGGTGAGGAAGGATTTGGGGTTTTTCTTGTGTTTGGTTGGGGGTGTGAGGAGGGGTGAGGGGGACCCCTCCTCACCCCTCATTTTCCACCCCCCAAATCGGGGTTTTTTGGAGGGGTGGAAAATATATATTTTTTTAAACTAAAAAAACCACTTGAAAATACCATCTTGCCCTCCACTTATTTTCAAAATTTCATTTATGTCCTAATTTTTATATAATTAATATTAATTAGTTTAACTTTAGTTTTTATATTAATATAATTAATAATAATTAGATTAATACTAAATTTTATACTAATATAATTAATTGTAATAAAATTTGTATTGAATTAATAATTAATATTAATTAATTTAATATTAGCTTTTATGCTAATATAATTTATAGTAATAAAATTTATATTAATTAAAATTAAATTAATATAATTAATAACTTTATTATAATTAATTTTAATTAGGTTAATACTAGCTTTTATACTAATATAATTAATAGTAATAAAATTTGTATTTATTTAATAATTAATATTAATTATACTTAAATTAATATAATTAATAGCTTTAATATAATTAATATTAATTAGTATTAAATTAATAGTAATAAACATTACACTTTCCTCACTCTCAATCCTCATAACCAAATATTATTATTATATATTTTAAACTAAAGGGCAAATTAGTCAAATATACATTACACTCTTTATCACTCCTAGTCACCACCAAACAAAAAAAAGATTCACTCTCCTCACCCACCCATTGAACCAAACATAAAATTTTTTAAAACCCTCCAAACTCCTCCCCTCCAAACTCGCCCTCACCCCTCCCCTCCAAATTCCTCCTTTGAACCAAACAAGGGCAACCTTTCGTCTCCTAGCGAAAAAGGTAGCCACCACACCGTCAGTTCTATCGGAGCTCCCTTGTATTCTACTAAAAGAGGAAAGATGTTTTGGGAAGAAAATGTTCTGGGAAAGGTGTTTTGGGAAGAAGGTCACGAACACATGATATCCGTAAGGGTGCTCGATCATGTTGATCATATGGTTTTACGAAGTTACTGGTAGTGGAAAGAAGCTGGTGTTCAGTCAGACACCAAGAATTTTGTGTTACGATGAGAAAAGCTGCAAGAAAATAACTACTATCAACACACTTATCGTCACTTTCGCAGGAAAAGAAGTAAGCCCACATCGTTGTTTCAACTCTAACGTCTTTAGTATGACACTTGAAGACTTTAGTTTTGGGCCAAAGTCTTTAATCTATTATACTCCTATAAGAGGATTGTTGGTCCAACATTTCAATGTGTGTGGACCAAATTACCCTCATCAAGTTTTCTTAATTCTAATAGTATCCCAAACTTAATTCTAATAGTATCCCAAATTACCTTCATCCTTATTTAATTTTAATAGTTACATGTACATTTTAAAATTTTATAGATTGATAAATATTTTGAAAATAAATTTAATTTATGTACTTATTTTTAGTTTATTTAAAAACAACAAAACTAAACATCACATTCGTAAATAATTTTATTAATTTAATTTTTATTTTATCGATTAATAACTAGATAATTAATTTATTTGAAATTAATCTAAATTCTCATTACATCACATTCCAAAATTTATTTATTAATCCATTTATCCCTCTCTTTCTCATCAGCACTACCGTTTCCAACTTCTCGCCTTCTCACCTCTTCCATTAATCTTAATGTTAATCATTTAATCGTCATTAAATGGGAATGAAACTCCTTTTATTTTTTTCCCATGCCCTATCTCCCTCCTCCTCTACAGTTACTGTGCCCTAAACTCCCTCCTCCTCCTCCGGTAAGTTTTCTTTGAATCTCCCTACCTTTGTCCATTTTTCTTGATTTTAATTTTCTCATTTTTGTTTACACCCTTGAATGCAGTATTAGCAGCAACTGAGCTCTTGCTTAAGGTACGTTTCAAAAATCCTTGACTTATTTATCTGTTTTTTAAGAAATTTTTGTGTTTTTATGGCTTAAATTTGCTCTTGTTTTCTTCAAAGTTTTTTTCACATTTCCAATAATAGTTGCTCCAAGATTACAACAGATATATGGCTAATCAAAATGATTACAAGAGATGTGTAGGATTATATTACACTAGCTTTTCATTTTTCATTAAGTGATGTTACTGAATTAATTAAGTCATCAACCAGCTTATTTTTTCTTTACTTATTTGATTTCTATGTTGCTAGAAACATTGAGATTTTGTGTAAACAATCAGTTTGCTAAATTCTCTTTGTTTTAACAGATTTCCTGATAAAGCTGTTGGAGTGACATTTGTTGATCAAGCTGCACCTTCAGCTCCAGAACCTCCTGTTGCGGTGAAGGTTCATTATTTTTAAATTCTCTGATCCAACCTTATAACAATTTGCAACTATATTAGCTACAACACCTTGTGCATGATTTACTTTCTCTGTCTTGTTTGTTCTTCAATTTCTAGACAATAATTGTTATCACCGCTACACCAACGACCCACGGGTCTATTGGTACCGGGTTCCCTTGTTAAGGCGTTGGCCTCGACTTGCGTGTCTGTACGGGTGCGGCGCGGGTTCGAGGCTCTCTCCTTACAAGGTGATGGGGAAGGCGCTTGCACGTGCGTCGCAAGCGCGGCCCCTCCTTGACGGTCTTTATAGCCATTGTCAAAAAAAAAAATTGTTATCACCGCTACAATCCACCCACTGTCTTGTGTGTTCATAGTTTCATATGTTAAAATGTATCTAATCACAAACTTTATGCAATGCCTACTTCTAACTATCTCATGGCCTAAAAATTTTGTGGTTTTGACTTTTTTGTTAATAAGATTGAACTACTTGATTTTCATCGATCAAAAATTGCAAACAAGAAGGTAACTAAGTGTTGATGAGTTTTACTTCAATTGTTAAAATAAAGGAATACCAATCATGGAAGCCAACACCTTTGTGATTTTGAACTTCTTAATTAAGAGATATACCAGATTTATTGTTTATCATTGAACTATATTTTTATTTATTATATTCTGTTGGATTACACCCTATTGACTTGGCACATCTCTGCAGTCAGATCTATTTACAGTGAGAAAACAATTAGTTGAGTTGATGACGTTGTCCCTAATGATGTATGCCCATTGAGGGCCCAGTTTATTGAACTATCTGGCCCAATATCCTCACTTGCTCCAGAAAATGATTTAGAATCTCAAAAGAGGTATTTAGAATGAAGCATTCCTTTGGTATCTTATTCACCTTCATGTCTTTCTTTCTTTTTTTTTGTTGCACCTTGTTTGATTTATTGTTCATGACATATTTTTATTACTTAACCAACAAACTAATGCATCAAATGAAATAATATATTTTTGCAAAGTGATTGTTGGCAAATGTTGTACATTGGCTATGTCTGTAGATTGATCTTTCATGTTATTTATAATTTATAATTTATCTTTTGGTTTTGCATTGGATCCTAATCGTTGTATGAAGTATAGAGCCTTTTTTGTTGCTACTCATGATACATTGTTGGTTTATTGAAGCAAGTAGGACTTGGCAGTAGAGATCGACGGCTTTTGCTTAGATGAGTGCTGAGAGTTTTTGTCTGCCAATACTTTTTGCATTGCAGATTGTGCCTCACATGTTCGATTCCATGTTTCAGGTATTAAACTTTGGAAGGGTATCTTCTTTGATAGAATTTCACCTATTTGATTTGAATAATAGTCTTTTGGCATAGTATGTTTAATTGACAGTATTGGGTCAAAATCAGTAGGTTGGATCATATATTCTTTATTCTTGTTGGATGTTCTTTAAATTTGGCGATTATCTTGAGTTGCTTTTTCATTGTTGGATTGTTTCTTGAAATGGTGAGCAGCACCTTGGATCAAAAGCAATAGGTTATATCATAGATTCTTTTTTCTTGTCAGATGATCTTTAGGTTTGGCGATTGTCTTGAGGTTTTGTCATTCTTGATTCGTTTCTTGAAATCATAAGCAGTATGTTGCGTGGATTCTTCTGATGTGACTGTTCTTGTATGACACCATGATAGGATTTTCCTCTTTTCTTTTGGAAGTGATCATTGTAGATAATTTTGGATGTTTGGATTGATCTTTGATGCTATTTATAATTTATAATGGATCTTTTGGTTTTGCGATATTAGATTCTAATTATTGTATGACATATAGAGCTTTTTTTGCAGCAGCTCATGGTACATTGTTGGTTTATTGAAGCAAGTAGGACTTGGCAGTAGAGATCAATGGCTTTTGCTTGGATGAGTGCTGAGAGTTTGTTTGCCAATACTTTTTGCATTGCAGATTATGCCTCATAGGTTTGATTCCATGTTTCGGATATTAACTTTGGAAGGGTCTCTTCTTTCATAGAATTTCACCTATTTGATTTGAATAATATTCTTTTGGCATAGTATGTTTGATTGACAGCATTGCACTGCTATAGGAAACTTGCATGTGCAGGTCTGATTCAAGGGACTTTTAATTTTTTTTTCTAGAAGATCACGGGATTTGATCTATTTGGAAAGGGGTTCTAATTCTTCTGAATCACTTCAAAGTTTAACTAAAACATATTTTTATTCGACATACATGTTTTATCAACTGGTTAGATCATGGAAATTCTTCATTTGCTTGACTATATTGAAATGGGGTTCATCTCTCCAATCAAAATATGATTTCATCACAAACTTTTCCTATTTTCAGCTATTTATTGTGCCCATTTTTAACTTCAGATTGGTAGTGATGGAACTTGGCCACCATAATTTGGTTGTTTCTTATCTCTACAACATGGTAACTTCTAAAGGGGTTTCATATCACTAAACAAAACATGATTTCATAGCTAACTTTTTTTTTGTTTGAATCTGTTTGATCTTTGTATTTTCTAACTTTCATGTCTTCATTTATTGATGCCGCAGAAGTTTGTGTGATTTAGAACTTTCCAAGCGGTTCTTCTTTTCTGTTCTATTTATTGTTGTTATTTTTTGAGCTTCAGATCTTCAGTTATCAATGATGGGAAAGATGATTTGCAGACTTGCAGCATTTGAAGCACTCTTTTAGGATTTGGGGATTTTTATGTGTATAACTTTATATCTTCCAGAGTGGTTTCATATCACGAAACAAAACATGATTTCCTCATGATATGGTTTTCTATTTTCATTTATTTATCATTGGTACTTTTGGACTGCAGGTTTGTAGTTGTCAATGAGGTGGAAATCAGTTTATGGGACATGTGCTTTGTTCGAATTTGGAGGTTTTTATTTCTAGAACTTGATACCTTTTGAGCTTCAGTTATCAATGATTCAAAAGATGATTGCGGAACATGAAGGTAGGATTTGTGTTTTATGATGTCTAGAACTTTGTAGGTTCTAAAGGGGTTATCATTGGTAATTTGGGACTTCAGGTTATACTTTTGAGGCAGAGTCAATTTGTGGTACTAGAGGTACTTATTCAGAATTTTGGGTTTCTTTCAATCAATGTCTTTGAAGTGGTTTCATATCACTAAATAAAACATTGTTTTGTTTGAGTCTGTTTTTTTCCCTTTTGATCTTGTTGGTAGCTTTTAAATTCAAGTCTCTGGTTAACTATGAGGCAGAAGTTGGTTTCTGGATCTTGCTCTCTTTGAGGACAAAGATTCCTTAATTGTATAACTTAGTATCTTCTGAAGGGGGTTTCATATCACTAAATGAAGCAAAACTATTTTTTGTATATTGTCCATTATTGTTTGTAGTTTTAGACTTCAGGTTTTTAGTTGTCAATGAGATGGAAATCATTTTGTGGAACTTGTACTCTGAGAATTTGAGGGTGTCTTATGTATATATTTTGATATCTTATGATTAGTTGTTCTAATTAACCTGAAAGCTACTATTTTCCTGTTTTCTGGTGAATTGATAACAATGGTGGTTACCCAGGATTTCTAACTTGCTAATTTTTTTTATCCTCCCTTATCCTTCATTTGGTACTTTGGATTTTTAAGGAATGTTTCTTAATATGTTTTCTCTGTTATTTTTATAGGGTTAATTTCATAGTTGGAGCCATCTTCAATACTATCATGGTTTGAGGTGCGAACTCATTGTTGATGGTAGATAGTCGTGGAAATGTTTTCTTTGCCTTGGTTCATTTATTGAATCTTTGATTGGATACATGTATTTGATATTAGAAGTTTAGAAGCACTGGTTGTTGTTGTGCTGGTGTTGCAATTTTTTCTTTTGATTATTTGATATGTTCTAGGGGAAACCAATAGTGAATTACCCATATGTTTTATTGTTCTTAAATGATTTTTGAAAATTTATGGAATATTGTGTTGCTTCAGGGATGATGTTGGATGGAAAGGGTATTTGCAGGTATTTTCTTTTTGAGCTGTTATATTTGATTAATTCTTTTTTTGAAGATATGATAATTGGTTTATCCAAAAATAAATAAAAAAACAATTAGACATTCAATTAAATTAAATTTAAAACTTTATTTTTTTAAAAAAATTTAGATAATAAGTTTATATTTATTCATTCATATTATGTTTATAGCTACAAGGGTTTGTTTAACTTGATCAGATAAATGAAAGTTTATAGTAAAATTTTATAGTTATGTAAAATGATAAAGCAAAGATAACTTTATTCTTTCATTATTATTATTTTATTTTTTTTGAAGTATATGTTTTATAAAACATTTTCCTTAAACTATGCGTTGAAAAATGATAAGAGATCAACTAAAATATAGTCCTTTTATAGTGGACAAATATAAGAACCAATAGAAAAATATATATGTTGAAGAGGACCAAAATAGAAATCTAAACAAAATTTTTAAAACCATCATATTTCTAAAAAATAGAAAGTTGATTCCTAAAACAATAATTTATTTAAGGGCACATTCCCTATTAGTCCTTTACACTATTTGACACTATTCTCCACCCAAAACACATACATCCAAAATACTATTACATTATACCTCTACCAACCCCCTCAACGACCTTTGAATTTGGACACTAGGGATAAATAGTTAATTATTAATTTATTTTAAATATTTAGATTTTTAAAAAAATAGAATCTATACATAAAAATAATTGATTATTATTATTTAATATTATCGATCTATATATAAACATTCAACATAACAATATGTAATATAACATAAATATTACTGTGATAGTATATATATATATATATATATATATATATATATATATATATATATATATATATATATATATTCTTATACGTGTATAAGTATATAAATCAATGTATAACAATTTTATAATTTTTTTTGTGTGTATATCCATATATTTTACTATATATGTATACATGAAAAACAATATATATAAGCCAACATTAATGAAAAACATAATAAACTACAAAATATAATAAATTAAAATTTTAAAAATAACCAAACAACTTAATTTATCTGTCGTGCAAGGCACGTGCATTTCACTAGTATTACAATAAAGACTTTAGTACACTTATTGAAGTCTTTACTATTGGCTTGAACCCTTTAGTAATTTTTTAAAGTCTTTAGTACTACAATAATGTTTTTAGTATTCTACTAAAATCTTTATTACCGGCTGTAAACCTTTAGTATTATTTTGGTCTATTACCCAATTTAGTCCCTTTATTATATCGAACCGGCCCTTTTAGTCCCTCCATTATAAATTGAGCCTTTTTAGTCCCTATATTTTCACAATTGAAAAATGTCAGTCCCTCCCACAGGCCTTTTTGGTCCTTGTACATATGCCTTTAGGGACTGAATTTTTACAATCGTGAATGTAGAGGGACTAAAAAGGCTCAATTTTTAATGGAGGGACTAAAATGGTCGGTTCGGTATAATAGAGGTACTAAACTGGGTATTAGACCTATTATTTTAGGGTTAAGGCCATTTTTGGTCCCTGAAAATAGGGCTAATGTTCATTTCCATCCCAAAAATTTAAAATTTGTTCAATACGGTCCACATCAGCATATACTGCCTCTTATCACTCCACATCAGCAAAATAACGACCTAAACATAATAATAAAAAGATTATATGCATTTCATTGGTATTCCACATGACCGCCACGTCAGCAATAGGGACCAAAAATGCCAAAATACGGAATATATAGGGACCCAAAATGTCAAAATATGCAATACATAGGGACTATATTGAACAAATTTTGAATTTTGGGATGGAAATGAACATTGGTCCCGTTTTCAGGGACCAAAAATGGCTTTACCCCATTATTTTAAAGTCTTTAGTATTACTATATAGTGTTTAGCAATGTTACTGAAGTGTCACATACTGGCTGTAATGTTACTAAAGTGTTTGTAATATTGTCTCTCAGTTCCCCGATCTCGCACCAGCTAACGCAAAAGAGGATGTCGTCACAAGTGGAGGCCGGGCCAATATCTAGATACCACATGGCATGACCATGGAGGATGCTGGCCCAAGCATGGTGGAATGTGCGAAGCTGAGCCAAAAGAGGAAAAGGCTGGAATCCCAGCACCACATTCCCGAGGAGCCGCCTGTGTTCCGTTCTACTCCTTCCAACTGAAGGAGCCCAAGCAACGACGATTTGTAGCAACGCTTGTTGAGAGCGTATGAGATACTGGTGGAAGAGGTCGTTGGTATTCGTGGTCAACTAGCAGAGTTGCTAGCCAGGGGCCTACCTTCGGCTCCAGTAATGAATAACCTCTTATTTAATACTCTATCTCTTTACTATACATGGGTAACGCTTTAGTATTTGACATAACCGTTTAGTATTTATTTGTCATAACCGTTTAGTATTTGCACCATCTCTTTACTAAAATGAAGGGAAGTACACAGTTGCAGTTGAAGGAGAAAAGCCTGCTCCCTGCCTTTTCAGCAAAAAGGTAGATTTTGGGCGGGAATGTGAAGGGCAATTTGGGGTTTTCGTAAAAAAGAAATGGGAAAAGTAATGCTAGGGACTAAAAAGTAAGTAATTCAAAAAGGAAGGACTGAAAAGTGTACTTCTTTGTCAGAGGGGCTAAAAAAGGCAGAATCTAAACATTCAGGGATTGTACGATAATTTTCCCTAGTTTTGATGAAAACCAAATTTGTAACTCAAATGAAGCTAATCCTGTACAAAAATCCAAACAAGGAAAAAGCTTTCACAGTGCCCAAGATGGATAAAAGAAATAACTGACGCAAGGAATCCAAGCTCTAAAATAAGTAACATTTAATCTTTTCACTTTAAATAACCAGCATAAACTACTCATAGAAAACAGTGTGTGTGTGTGAGTTGTCTGTCGTAGGAGTTGAGTTTTCAGAACAAGTGTGACATGGTCCAAGCTCATGCATGGACACCCTGCATGATCTGCTGTTTGAGTTATAACAACAAGAGAGGACATGAACAGGACGGGGATAAGGACCCTTCATCTCCCAACTGTGATTCCTCAGTACATCAATTAATGTTTTATCTATGTTTAATTAATCTTAATCTATCACTGGTTTATTTACAGTCAAGAAATTGATCAGAAAACCATCCTCAAGGCAAGATAATGACATGTTTCCAAACAAAACAGGAACCTTGCTCTTCAATAATTGATCTAAGCTTTGCACATTTAGAACTCCTTAACTTAAAACACACTACACTCCAAAGTTTAAACTCTGGTCATGGAAAGAGGTAGGCAAGGAAGGAGGAGCTTTTCTTTTATCTTGTCTATATCCATATTTGCACTTTCTTAATCTTGGTAATTTTTGTGAATGTTTTCTGGATCATGCTCAGATGAAGAAGCTTCAGAGAACAAGAACATTGCAGCATTTTAGAGTTCGAAGGTTTTCTGTTCTGCTTTTTTACATATATAGACAGTTCTTTGTTTCCTTTGATTAGTGATGTATAGTTAGTTTATCCTTCTCTTTTCCCTCTTCTTGTTAGTGTGCTTGTGAACTTCTTCTCCCTTGTTCTTAATCTGGTCTGCAATGGAGCATCAGAAAAGGGTGGTCTTGATGATGGGGCTCATGGCTTCAATGATCATAGTCTTGCAGACTCTCAGAATCCCCTCTAGGTATGATTTATCTCCTCATTTACCAACTGGTGAAATCCCTACATCCATCACTAGGATTGGAAAGTTTGCTCTTTTAAGTGACAGAAAGAGGTTGACCAATCATAAAGGACTAGAGATCTTTGAAGATTTTAAAGAAATTGATAGTTATGTTGAGGTTAAGGAAGTGGGTGATAACTCAGAGGAAGATGATAGCACTGGTGGTTTGTCAGCATTGCCATTGAAGCCAGTTCATAGTTTGGATAAAGAACCTAATGTCATGAATTTAGGAATGCCTAAAGCCAGTTTGTCATGGCCTGCAAAGAATGAAACTTTAAGTGAGAATTCAAATGGATCTAGAAGTGCCTCCACAAAGAAGAAGTTGCAGATATTGCCTCCGGTATATATGTCGGAAATGAATCAACTACTGGCCAGGAACAGGGCTGCTTATCATGCAATGGTTTGTGCTACATTGGTTCCTGAATTCTTTGTTTGTTTGTGAAGATGTGTTCTTTGATGTTTTCCTTTCATTTTATAGAGACCTAGATGGTCATCACGGCACGACAAGGAAATATTAGCTGTGAAAGCACAAATTCAGAATGCCCCCATTCTGAAGAATGATGAAGATCTTTATGCACCGGTGTTTAGGAACATTTCCATGTTTAAGAGGTATGCTCTTGTAGATAGGGAGGTAAAGATTGTGGCATTCTCCCGGTTTATGTTCTTGTTTTTAAGATCCTGAACAATGTTATGCTTTAGAGGTAGTTTTTTTTATTAATTTGGACCAGTAATCCAGTTATAATTTGTTATTTGTTAGACATAAAAGAGATTGTAGAATTCTTAAAAACAAATAAGATAATTTTCTCAGTGTGATAATAATGTTCAAATGCGAAGAAAGCATGCTCTTGGAGTGATTCAAACACTGAAATATCAGGTTGCAGACTGGAATAAATAGCAGCATATAAGGGTGCAAATTAAACCATTGTAGTCTTCCTGCAAGTTGATGTTCATTGCTAAAGGATTGACATTTTATTAAGTGTAGTTCTTGATCTTTTTCAGCAAAAATTAAATAATCTGATCATAATTTGTTTCAAGTGGACTGTTCAGGAATAAGTACTCGGTCATTTCCAAATTGATGAATCTGTAATGCAAAACCAACTGTTCATGGAATGTAGAATTGTGCCTGGATGTAATGAATACTGCTTAATATCCTTAACAGCTGGTAAAAACCGAAGTTTGTCAAATATCTAGGATACTATAATCAGGTGCATCGTCTCCTCAAGCCTCTTCTCTATTATAAAAAGTATACTTCATGATCTTTTCCGTGTTTCTTCTCATACTTTTCAGTTTAAAAATGAGGAGAGATTAAACATTAGATAGGCTAATATTTGCATGCAAACTTAACTCTATAAACTAATGTGTTTGAGCAATATAGGAGCTATGAACTAATGGAGAGGATACTCAAGGTCTATGTTTACAAGGAAGGAAGAAAACCAATATTCCATCAGCCACTGCTCAAAGGACTCTATGCCTCAGAAGGTTGGTTCATGAAGTTGATGGAATCTAACAAGGCCTTCGTTGTGAGTGATCCAAGGAAAGCCAACATGTTTTACATTCCTTTTAGTTCTCGGCTTCTGCAATTTGCATTGTATGTGCGGAACTCGCACAACCGGAAAAATCTTGAGCAATTTCTGCAGGATTATGTCAACACAATTGCAGCAAAATATCCTTTCTGGAACAGAACCGGTGGAGCAGACCATTTCATTGTTGCTTGTCATGACTGGGTATGCATTTCACAACTATAAAGTCTACAATGCTGATATCTGAGATCATGAATTTTCAATAGCTACATTTTGATTCACACTGCATTTCTGCAGGCACCTTATGAGACTAGGCACGCAATGTCTCGTTCAATCAGGGCCCTTTGCGTCGCTGATCTTCATTTTGGCTTCCGTCTAGGGAAAGATGTATCACTCCCTGAAACATATGTTCGATCAGCAAAACACACTCTCAAAGACCTCGGCGGTAAACCTGGTAACCAGAGGACAATTCTTGCATTCTACGCCGGTAACATGCACGGTACTCTTCGACCAATTATACTGCAGCATTGGGAGAACAAAAGCAATGACATGAAAATATTCGGCCCTCTGCCTGCTAGCATCAGAAGAAACATGAGCTATATACAGTATATGAAGTCTAGCAAGTACTGCATTTGCCCTAGAGGCTACGAAGTTAATAGTCCACGAGTAATGGAGTCTATCTTTTATGAATGTGTGCCAGTGATCATATCTGATAACTTTGTGCCGCCTTTTTTCGAAGTGTTGAATTGGGAGGCATTTTCTGTGATCTTACCGGAGAAAGATGTACCTCGACTTAAGGAGATACTGCTTTCGATCCCTGAAGAGAAGTACATTGCATTGCAGCTGGGTGTGAGAAAGGTGCAACAGCATTTTCTCTGGCATAACAAGCCTGTGAAGTATGATCTGTTTCATATGATTCTTCACTCAATTTGGTACAATAGAGTGTATCAAATAAGAACCAGGTCGAGGTGAAAGGGAGTGTACATATTTGTTTATGTTGCAGAATTGAATCACAAGGTAATTAGTATCTACTGAACCTTGAAATGAATGTTTCTGGAAAATTTCTTAAAGATCAAACATATATCTATAGATAATATATATAATATATATATATAGATATATGGCAGGCGTGCTACTGTGCGGTCGGCCGGAATACTATTCTAGTTCGACCGTCTCTCATTTTGGCCCCTGGAGCATATTTGAAGGATTTTCAACCGTCTGAGATCTTTGATGCATCGATTTTTATATAATTTGGTAATCGCTAGCTTAAGTTTTATGACTAAACGGTCACCAAATTATATGAAAATTGACATATTAATTTATTTTTCAATGATCTTCTCATCCGTATGATTGAAAATTCTTCAAATATGCTCAGAAGTTAAAATGAGAGGTGGTCATATCAGTATAGTGATCCGGCCGGCCTGATTTTAGCATCACCGAGATATATAGATATATATTCTAACAAAGTTTTAGAGCATTCTGAAAGGCCCTAGATCCAAGTGTGATAAAAATAAATGCACTCTTTTTTAATTCCTTGACGTCTGGGCAACCATTTGCAGGTGAGGCCATAACTATTTTCTCTGCACCTCAATTAAAAATAATAAAATAAGAATCACCCAATCCTTTTGTTTCCACGTGTCCCTGAGCTCACTTCTCCAAAGAAGCAGGCACCTCTCTGTCATCCATCTCTAACTCTCTCCGGTCTGGTCAACAGAAACCGTGCGTGTTACAGTACAGTACCGTGAAGGCACCAATTCCGGGTGTAATATTCCCATTAAGTATTTTTTATTTATAACTTTATGTCTCTTTATTATACTTTTGTGCTTTTTTTATTCATATATTATCACCATTTAAAAATATCAATAGCTCTCTTTATCAGCATTAGAGAAAAATATATCTTTTAGAGACTGATATTTCTCATTTATAAAAATAAAAAAATCTAAGATTCAAATTATAATAGAGGGATCTAAAGTCACAAATCTATATAATAGAAGGATTAAATTAAATATTATATCTTAAAATTATATAATCCAACATCCAACCTTATTATATAAATATTTTTATGATTGAGAAATATTAGTTCTTAAAAGCATATATATATATATATATATATATATATATATATATATAGACTAAAAAAACTTGTTTAACCCTTAAAATTGATAATAATAAAAAAAAACTGACGTTTCTAATGAAAATATAGGGAGTTTAAATTATAATAAAATGATTTAAAATTTCAAATCAATATAATAGAGGGACTAACACCTAGAATTTACCTCTCGAGAACAGCGAGAGATCTCATTCTCGCTTTCCATTTGGGCCCCACATTTTGGATAATCTCACGTGCCGTGTGGACCGAATCGGATAACCTCTCTCTCTCTCTTCAATGTTCTTTCCCACTCGCTGACTCGCCCATGCGCAGGCCCCGGCCCCCAAGCAACCCCTGCCTCCATGTCTCAATGGTTCGTCATCGCCTTGTTTATTTAATTTATCACTCTTTGTTCTTTATATATATATGTGGATCCTTGATCTTCGTTGATTTCTGGGTTGTTATTGTTAAGATCTCTTTGCTGGATTTGTTTTGTCCTCTGGTTGGTAACATGCTTTGATCCACTTCGAATTTGTTTATTTTGTCTGGATTCGATTGGCTTTTTATGTTTATAAGTGCATATGAATGCTAGATTTGCTAGTTTATGGTTTGTGATGCCTTTCTGGTTTGATTTTGTTGAAGGGATTGGTAGATTGGGGTTGGAGTTTGGTGATCGTGTTCTGTTCGATGGAAAGCATGTGTCTTTTTTTTTGGCTGGGTGTTTTCTTTTATTGCATTTGTTTCTGGTTTGGTGGTTGAAAGGAGGTGTTTTGATTCTGTTTTGGTTTTCAGGGTCGACTGCATCAATGGGAGATGTTTGCTCTGCAGAGGAATTGTCAACTGTTACTTGTGGCGTGAGTGGCTTTTATCATGAAAAAAATAAACCCTTTTTTTTCTTCTCTATATGAACATGATATTGTGAATGTCTGATGTTCTTTATATATTCTTCTCTCGAATATTTATACTTTTGGATGTGTGATTTTGCTAGGTACAAAGTGAGTTTATAAGTAGGATGAGCAGCAGTGTCTTTGTTGAAGTAATGGATTTTCCTTTGGTTCATATGCTTAATTTGACGTCATATCTCAGTCGCCGCTTGATTCGCCTTATTGGTGAGTGCCTCCCTTTAATTCAAGTACATGCTTGATTTTGTCACAACCACCTGTGTCTGATTTAGTTTGTGGGTTAACTACTGTCCCTATTCTTTTTATGACAGAAGGATTTTGAGTGCTATGAAGTTTATACTGCACTCAAATTTTTCTTTTTAATAATTCTATGGTGTTGGTTCTATTTATTAATTGTCAGTGCACGAGAATGGTGGCCTCTCTTTATTTATGCTAACTTGGATTGCTAGCTCTTAGATTTCCATTCTAGGAGTGTTGGATGTTTGCTTTCTACAGGAAAGTCAAATCTAGAAGAGTATTATTGATAAAAAAGGTTTATACTTTGTGCACAATCTTACAAGAAAAAATTAGAGATGTTAAAACTTGCTTTGGTTTACAAAGTAGTCTGGTATTGCTTTTCTAGGGTCAACCGGTTCTCTTCTTTTTTCTTTCACTAGTTCACGACATTACTAATTGATAAATGCAGTGGAACCATATGCATAAAAGTAGGTTGGCACCATTTTCTGAGATTCCTTGGGCTTGAAAAGTTGTGTCATATTGACTGGGATGAGTTTCAAAGAAAAGTCTTCTTCCTTCTGTAGAAAATGCAATTGATATTTAACCTGGTAAACCCTTGCTTATTATCTATCGACTTTATCTTTGCAACTATCTGGAAAATGTTGTTAGTTATACTTAAACAGTTAAACAAATTCTGACACCTTATTAAGCATTCTTTTTCACTTTACTTAGTGGCTGTTAACTTTCAATGAACCTGAGAATTTATGATATGGTATCTTATTCTTTCATGATGAATTGTTGATATTTGATCATTTATTTTATTGCAGAGGATCTTGTGTTCAGAGAAGTTGAAAAGCACTCAAATGATTTAGATGTTTCTCCATCTCGATGTTATGGAAGGGGTTTACAAATAGCATATCAGTCTAATGCTGTTTGTCCAATATTTTCAAAGCCCTCATATGCTAGGGCTGGTCTTCTAGAAGATAGGGAGTTGCAGAGCCAAAGAGAGAACTTATTTATAAACAAAGTTTATCATATTATTCGCATAGAGACAGCATGGTCCTTCATTCGGAAAGGGTATGATTCTCTCAAAAGGGGGAGATGTTCTTCTTAAGATATATTTGTTTTTTGGTGAGCATGTGGTTAAGATATATTTGTTTGGATGATGTTTGGAAGTTTTATCGAAATTATTTTTTGTGTGAATTATGATCATCTTAACATATTGCCTCTTGCTTCCATATCCCTCCCTTTAAGCATAAGTGAACAATGAAACACTTTGAAACAAGACATCTACAGGTTTTTGAATAGGGCATTATCAACCATTTTGAACCCTTTATTGAAAGTTGGAATCTGATCTGTCTAGCAAAAGAAATCTGTCTAACAAATTTCTTGTGTTCCCAAATTATCCATTTTAGATTTGTGTTGGATATCTTATTGGGTTAGTTTGATTGATTTGCCTCAAATATGTAATAGCTAGCAAAGCACATTGGTTTTAGTTATGGATCTCACAGTCAGTCTTGCCATTAATCTGGACTGTTTTTCCTAAACCTTGACATTTGCTTCCATTCTTTACTAACATCAGCACTGAATGCTCTTGTGGTACTACAGTTGTCATATGTGTTATTGTCTACATATGCCCATGATTCAGTTCTTCAAAGCAAACTGGGGATTTTTTTGCATGTGATTGATAAATATATTCTAGTGGCTTTCAGAGGATAATGGAAGCTTGTAGATTCTTGTAGTTAGAAACCAATTGTCTTTCTTCTTTCTTTTCTTGACTTCATGGTCTGTTGATGCTTTTTTTTTCATAGTTCTTACAAATGAATCATGCTGCAGGTTTATGCTCTCATTTCATTTCCTAAAACAGGGAAGACGAGTGATATCAACTTGTTGGAGAAGTTCATGTGCTTACTTCAAATGTATTTGTACACAAGTGCAAGGGTAAAGAAGTAACTTTTTGTTATTCATTGTTTGTAACTCTTGGAAGGGGAGCCTTGGCGTAACGGTAAAGTTGTCACCATGTGATCTAAAGGTCACGGGTTCAAGTCGTAGAAATAGCCTCTTGCAAAAAAAAAAGGAAGGGTAAGGCTGCGTACAATAGACCCAAGTGGTCTGACTCTTCTCCGGACCCCGCACATAGTGGAAGCTTTGTAGCACCGGACTGTCTTTTATTGTTTGTAACTCTTGATGAACCGGAAACAGAGCATTGCCTTGGCAGGCTTTTCATTATTCATTTCCACTTTTTTCTTAGATTTAATCATGCATAGCCCACTGATCTACTTTCATTTCCTTCATCCTTAGCTTCCTATGCCGTGTGAAACGAACTCTACAAGGGTCTTCTCACGATATTGGGTGGCTACAGAGAACTGAAGGATCGCCTTCAACAGCGGATGGTACAGCCAGATTCATGGAGCTGCTTCATAATATAAGGTGAGTTTTTATTGCCAATGCCTGTTATTATTTATCGTGCTAACGAAAATAGTTTTTATTGCCAATGCCTGTCTACTATATTTCTTTATGCAAGTAAATTGGAAGTACCACCAGTTTTTACTCAATATTAGCCCGTTGAAGGCCTTGCTGCCTGCCAAATTTGAAGTTCTTATGGTTTTTAATCTCCCTTCACTTTTGGTCAATATCACCTGATCAGGATGTGGCTCTGTTCAGTTCTGGTATATCTGAGGTCGGTAGATGGTTAGTCTGAAAACGTATGTTTAATTCTTATGATACTGTTTAAAAGATTCAGTGTAAATAATTAAAAATGCTAAAACTAGGTGATCTTTTTGTCTCTCCTTACAGAATAATCTGTGTTGTTATTAAAGACTTCATAGATATTCATTGTATTATCGTAATAGCTATTTAACTTGTAGAGGACGTTGAGATTAAAGAAGTCTATTCATTTATTGCTTAGTATTTTTCATATTTTTTCTTGCATGGTTTAGATGTCTTATTATGGATATTACAATAAAAAAAATCAATGTCATCTTTAGAGAAACCATGGTTGAGGTGGTTCATAGGCATCCAGATTGATTATTGTTGTGTTGTCTCTGAATTTCAGAAATGGTGAACATTGTCTGCCTAACACTTTGATTTATTTATTGATTCCTGGTGAGATTCTTTTCTTTGTTAACATTTCCTTATATCAAACAGTTGGTTGATTATGTACACTGACTTCTTGCTGCAAGTGATGGTTGACAGGCCTATTTAGCAATCATAGTCCCCTATATTTCGTTAATACCAAGAAGTTCTTTTCAAAGATGGCTCTTGCTTGTCATATTGCCAAGATTCATAGTGAGGTAAATCCTATATGATCTGTTTGGAGGGTTGATGTGAATTGTGCTTCATATTTCCATACTGTTTGATGGCATAATGCACTAAACCACTTAGCTCATGACTACTATAACTTCTCTATACTTCTGAAGATTTATCTTCCATCCCTTCAGGCATCAGTGGAGAAAAATGCATGGGAGCTAAAGCAATATATAGAGGAGCTATACTGGGGATCTGGAAAGCGGGTATTGCTTCTTGGCCATAGCAAGGGTGGAGTTGATGCAGCGGCAGCATTGTCCCTTCACTGGTCTGACCTGAAAGACAAGGTTGCTGGTCTAGCGTTAGTCCAGAGCCCCTATGGTGGCAGTCCTATTGCTTCAGATATTCTTCGTGAAGGCCAGATTGCCGACAAGGAAGCCCGACATCTTATGGAGTTCATTATATGCAAACTGATCAAGGTTTTCTCTTCCCCTTTGATGTTGCCCACCAAATAATTCATTCTCATCTTTATTATCCGAAACCACTTTGGTCCCTGGAATTTTAAACCATTCTAATAGAGCTGATATCATGAAAAGAAATTTTGAATAAGATGAAATCGCCTGTGAAAATCTTTCTGTAGTATGGCAGAAGAGTTTGTTGATCCTGTATTGACAAATCTTATGTTAAAGTTAGAACATCATAAGGGTCTTTCAGTTACTCAGAATCTTGAAAACTCTGCAGGGTGACATGCGGGCACTAGAAGATCTGACATATGAGAAGCGGAAGGACTTCATTGCGAAACACAGGCTTCCTGCAGAGCAGCTCCCTTTGATCTCCTTCCACACTGAAGCAAGCATGGCCCCCGGTGTTTTAGCTACAATGTCCCACATAGCACATGCCGAACTCCCATGGCTCCCACTCCCACAATTTTGTTCCAAGGCCACAGTTGAGTCGGGAAGGAAGGTGCCTGTAGTTGTCCCTATAGCTGCCGCAATGGCAGTCAGTGCATTGCATCTCTGGCTGCGCTACGACGAAGCAAGTGACGGGCTTGTCACTCGATGTGATGCTGAGGTCCCAGGATCCGTTGTTGTGAGACCGGATCGTAAGTTGGATCATGCATGGATGGTCTGTTCCTCACTGAGGAAGGACCAATTTGAAGCTGATGCTAGTGAAATGTGTGAGGCTCTGTTGACGATGCTTGTGGAGATTGGGAGTATGAAACAAGCATGAATATTTGGTTAATTTTTGAAATATTTCAAACATTCTTACTTGAAAATGATGGCAAATGTCTGTGATGATGATCAGCTTTGAATTTGATGGTTGTTGTTGCTGCTGTTGTTACTGGTTACTGAAGCCATTTCATATTCAGCTTGCTCTCAATGTTGTCAGTTTCTCGAATTATTTGGCTGTTAATTGAAAATAAAACCATTTTTAAGGGTTTTTTTCAATATTAGGCCTAAATACACTATTCGTCCTTGTATTATAACCTCAATGTTCACTTTCGTCCTTGTATTTTAAAAAGTGTTCAATATGGTCTCTGTATTTTGCATATTTTGTTCAATATCGTCCCTGACGCGGACGTGGTAGTACATATGAAATACAATTTAATTTTCTGATTTTTTTTATTTACACGTGACAATATTTTACTGGCATGACATACGTATTCTGTCATGTTAAAAAATTATTATTTTGTTGATGTGGTGTTAGCAAAATATTGGCATGTGTAAATAAGAAAAATCAGAAAATTAGGTTGTATTTCATATGTGTTCAAAATATGTAAAGTACAGAGATCATATTGAACACTTTTTAAAATACAAAGACGAAAGTGAACATTGAGGTTATAATACATGGATGAATAGTATATCTAAACCTCAATATTATTCGGAAGTAATTTATATCAATCATGTTTTTCAGTAATATGCTGCATTCATACCATTCTCAATGATAGATAGATGGTAAGTGTCTGATCTCGAGGCACACGGAGGACGGAGAGGGTCTGAGTTAAGATATATCGGACTCGGGTCACGAAAGAATCCGACCCGATCCGTTAACATCCTCACTAAACCCATTGCTCAACCCCTTCTCTCCACCCGCCTCTGGGAGCCATGGCGACGCGACGATGTTTGGCCTCCCTGAGCCGCCGCCACCTCCGATCTCTCCTCACATCGCCCACCTTCTTCAACTCTCCGCAAACCCTAGTTCCACAATACCTCGATCTCCCCATCCTCAACAGTCCATCGATCTCCTCCGTAGCTACCCAAGGATTCCAATTCTTTCAGTCCGGTTCGCTCCGTTGCTTCTCTTCTCCTCCCAGAAAATCCTCCGGGGATGAAAATAGTGAGGAGGAGGAGGTGTATGATGATGATGATGATGATGATGATGACGAGGAAGAGGAGGAAGGAGAATGGGAAGAGGACGACGATGATGTCCACACCGCAAAGGTCTCAGGCCAAAGTGGGAAAACGGAGGCTGAGAAAGAGAAGGAGGCAGCTGAGATTGGGTACAAGGTGATCGGGCCTCTCGACTTGTCGTCGGAGAACCCGTTCAAACCATTCGAGCCGGTCTTTGCGGTAGTTCAGGTCAGTAAGCTAGTGAGATTGTGCGGATGGGTTGGGGTTTTTTTCCCTTAAGTTCTCGATTTACAGTTGTTTCGATGATTTTCCCTTGTTTAGATTGGTTCACATCAGTTCAAGGTCAGTAATGGCGATTCCATCTTCACTGAAAGGTTGAAGTTTTGTGATGTTAATGACAAGGTATGGTGTTTCTACTGATCATTTTAACTGTTTGAAGCTGCATTTTTGTATTTTGAGTTGAATGTTGGTTCTTTCTAGTTTTAGCACTTACATTGTGAGACAAGGCCATTCCGCAGTTATTAACTTCTATTGGTTTATGTACTTAGTTTCCTGAAAATTATCTATATTGTGTCATGAATCTTAATACATTAATGTAATAGTGAATATATCAAATCACATAGGCTGTGGGATTTCACTTCAAGCTAACTCATGGAATGAAATTTTGTCTTTTGAAGTTTGGTTTCTCTATCATCTTTATTTTCATTGTACTACACTACCTTATTGATTTGCGTCCTGCCATGCTTTTATTCTATTTTTTGTGCTGAAATATGAGTTCTTATGTGTTCCTAATGCACATGATAGATACCATTTTAATCGATATTTCAATTATTGTTTTCCGTTTTTGGTGCCACTATAGATATTAATTCTGCTCTTTACTCTTTTCAGGTGTACGTGTTACTTTTTTCTTAACCTCATATCTTATTCAATATTTTCATTTATCCAATCCTTTGTTTATGCCCCTTAGAAGGTTATTTTGTTTTTTTAATTATTATGACAGACATGAGGATTTTAGAATTAATTTTATGTAGTAGACTGTTAATTATGTTCCAAACTTTATGTTCCATGTTGCAAGTACCTGTTGTAAGTTTCTTTGCAAATGCTCTAGTTTGAGAAATTTGTTTGTACTAAGCGGCTAAGGCAAGAAAAAACACCAAACCTTCAGAAGTGAACATACCCCTAGTATTAATGTGTTTATAGAGGTCAAGCTCTTGGTTGAATGTCTTAGTTTGACATGGCTGTAGTTGAGTTTTTCAAAAATTCACATCCAAACTTTTGGAATGGATGCTATGTTGTGACTTATTTAAAATTCAAGGTTATCTATGATCTGTGGAAGCTTTGTGAAACTAATTAAACTTGGTTTGGGAGAATCTTGCCCTATTAACCTGTAGAGAGGTTAGCCATATTTGCTGCAATGTTTACTTTCAAGACTTCATTTTACTTTCAGAATATTTCAACCCTCTCTTCTTCCAAAACTACAGTTTGGTCACTCATAGTTTTTTATGCTAAACATCATTAACTCCTTTTCTTGAGTGAAATTCATTATTTAGAAGCTGCTAAATAGCATAGCACATTATAGTTCATAATGAGTATTGTCATACAATGATTTGCCAATTTGTTACCAATCTCTTCAATTGTGGCATCTGTAAATTTTTTTGGTGAAATCCTTGGGAAGCAGTTCACTCATATGAAGGCATAAATGAAATCCTTCCCATTTGTTAGCCCCTGGTAGGAAGTCTGAGGAAGTTGAAAAGAATTCCCTCCAAAAGCTAATTCCAATGAAGTTTACAATGAGCTGAACTTTCACGCTGAACTTATTGCAAATTAATGGTAATGGTGCAGTCTAAGGTGTACAAAAATTACCGACATATTGATTCAACCTGCCCCACCTCTGTAGTGTTTTCAGGCTGTTAACACTGGCGATTTTTCTTTTGCATTCCCTATTGACGTATTTGCTGCTTTTTACCACTCTTGTCTAAGGTTTTACCTTCTTGAACTAGGTGGCCTACTGAGTATAGGTCAGCAAGCTATATCTTCCGTGGCCAGCTTTCTGTCTTCATTTTACATGTATTCTGATAAGTCTAAAAGTTATTATATTTGTATAACAAGCACATTTCTCTGGTTAGGATTGCTGAGGCCAGTTTGTTTTGCTGCAGCTAATCTTGAACAGGGTTCTTATGCTTGGTTCAAAAACTCAGACAATTGTTGGTAGGCCGATATTACCTGATGCTACTGTGCATGCAGTTGTTGAAGAGCATGTAAGATACTATATCCTTCCGACATGTTAACTGTTTGTTCTGTCCCTTTTTGTTTAGGATTTCATTTTGAAACTTGTAATGTATATGGATCACTCTTCTTCATGAGTTAATATAAATGTGATGAAAATATTGAATTGATTTTGACTGTTTTACATAAAGAACAATTTACGGATGTCTGCATGGAAGCTTGGCAAATAATTTAACAAACATGCAATTTTTCTGTTTCTTTTCATCATATAATTCTTTACTACTCAAACTAGCTTTAGTGCTTTTGCTAACCAAACTATTGAGTTGTGAATTTGGAAATTTTGACTTATTATTATGATCATCATCATAGAGCAAGAATTATCTACAAGATGATCCACTAACCAGTCCTTTCCCACTTTATTTTATGAACATAAGTGGACTGTTCATGTTCTTAGTCTTCTTTCTTTCCTTACATTGCATGGTGTTCTTCTCAGGCATTGGATGCAAAGGTGATCATTTTTAAGAAAAAGAGAAGAAAAAATTATCGCCGAACCAAGGGCCATCGGCAGGTAGTTCAGAATACTGTATGCTGATGTGCCAAATTCTTTTCTGAGCCCTTTTGTTGTTGTCTCAATTCTAGTCATCTTTTTTACAGGAACTGACCAAGCTCCGAATCACCAACATCCAAGGAATAGACAAGTCTGAAAATATTGCTGTAGCTGCTTAAGAGTCTATTCATCAAAGCAATGACTTGAATAGTTATCTTATCCGCACAGTCTGATTAGGATTTGATGTGTTCTCCATGCTCCTCAACAATACTTGAATCATGAGATAAATCTCCAAGTCTAGATCTTTCAGAAAACCTGCTCTCAGTTCAGGGAAAAGGATTGGACTTGTGCACAAGTGAAAACACAAATATTTCTTTATTTTTGAATTTTTCTTGTACTCAGTGTATTTTGTGTAGCTGAATTTTCTCAGTGACTGATGTATTATTGCGTAAAACTTTCATGTTCACCATTTTGTCAGCCCTCCAAATTTTTTTTTATCCATTTATTTCTAATCCAATTGCATTTGAAGCCTATAATTTGTTTCTGAGTATTGAAAATTTAATAAGGCTGGAGCTCAAGCTGTCAAGTTATCAGGTAAAATTTTTCCTCAGATCTATTGCTTGGCAATTGCATGATACTAAATTTTCTTGTTCAGATGGATTCGGGGAAGCGTGGAAGTGACTGGAAATACAATCAAAACATTACTTCAGAGAATTTGAGGTAAGTATATTTCTTTTACAATGATTTTATTCTGAATCACTATTGATTGAAAATGAGTTCATCATATTCCTGTGTGTGTGTTTGTTTTATATGTTGTTGTCATTTATGTGATATGAAAGTGATGAAATCAAATCAAGGCTCACTTTGGATCACAAGGTCCATTCTCTACAATGCACTCCACATTGAAAAGTTAAAAAGAAGGGCCAAGTATCAACGTGTCAAATGTGTACCAATTGAACATGGCTAAACCATTACAGGGCAACAATGGACCAATCCCTGATAATGGATTTGTATTGGGGCATATACCTGGAAGTGGACACTCATGTTTGTGGCCTCTACTTTGTTAATTTTGGGCGCCCAACCTTCATTTTTTAAATTGCATTCTTTGAGCTTTTGGGGTGATTTTTCAGTGCTCCCACTTTGCATCTCATTTTCACAATTCTTTGCTTTCCTTTGTGGGGTTTCATTTAATTTGATTAAATCAAGTGGGAGATTAGCTGTGATTTATCGTGCTTAGATTATTTTTAGGACCATTTCTTTCTGCATATATTCCATGGTAAAATAGTCTGATTGCATATAAATTTAAATCTTTTAATTATGATTTTTTTTAGCTAGCATAATAGTAACTATAGTTTATGTTTTGTTAGGATTGGAATAAGTTGATAGAAATTTGAATTTGATTTGAAAGCAAAATTTTATCCAAATTGATTTGGTTTTTATTTAATTAATATTAATTATTTTAAAATGGAATAAAATTTGATATTTTGATTATAGATTTAATTATTATATTTTCTTATTTAATTAAAAAAAAAAATTAATGTTATTTTAGAAGTGTTGTTTGGTAGAAGAGAAGGTCCTAATTTATTATTGACCTAAGGACACTCTAAAGAACACTTTATAAAGAAAATAGATAGTACTTACTACTAGGATTTCCTTATTTTTAAAAGATAGAATTAGAGCTGAAAAAAAAAAGAGATAAGTCAACTTACTCTTTATTCTTACTCCCTTATTAATAGCTGGGTGAAGGATTAATTTCAATAAATTGGTTGGATGTGGTGTTTCTAGGTAGGCTTGGTAGATGTCTTAATCAAAACCCCTCCATAGAAAATTAATCAAATTGTTCATATTTTAGAACCATCTTTTTTTTTATGAAGGTGAGTCAGAACTCCATCAATTAGAGACCTTTTGAGCATCTTTTACCTGTCTTTTGAATTAAAATAATCACTTCAACAAGGGATGTTTGCAACTCCTCCATATGAGAGTCATACAGCATCTCCATCCACAATACTTCACAGGTGGGGACCTATGCATCTATTTAATAACATCTACACTCCAACAAATATTTTGTATATTCAATTGCTAATTTTTTCACATAATTTTTGATAAATGTTATCCGAACTCTCAATCTCTCCTTATAAAGAATGAACTAGCAACTTTCCTAGTAAATTCAATTGTTACTTCTTTAAGAAACATATATGTAAAGTGTTTTGTAAGGGAAAAAAAAAATAAATCACCAAAGGACCATTGGTTTAGCTGTGTTGGGTAATTCACTTGGTGAACAAAGTTCTCAGATTTAAATCCCCGTCTTTTTAATGGAGGGAGCAGTTTGGACAATTTACCTGATGAACAATAAAACTCTTAAGTTCCGATCTCCATCTCTATGCGCGCACAGTGACAGGGGGGTGCCCCTTGACAAACCCTCTAGATAGACTATGTCAAAAAACAAAGATAAATTATATTTTATTTATAAATTGGGTAATACATTATGTCCTTAGTCCTTACAACCGGTGCATATAATATCCGATTGTATATGATGATGACATGCTTCAAGAGAATAATGTTAGAGAATGTTCGGTGCACGAAAAAAAGGAGTCATTCATGCTCTCTCATTTCCCCCAAGGAACACTTTGCTTTTTATTTATTTATTTATTATTATTCATGTTTAAAAAGAGATCACAAGAACTCAGATCACACTACTAGAAAATGACAAGAGAGTGACATGAGGGCCAATTTGTGGACATTTGTAAACTAAAATAGATGATGCAAAGCATACGCTCCCATCCATAAACAGGATATTCTATCTTGATCCTAGATTCTGAACTTTGCCTTCTTTCATGTTTTGTATATATTATTAACAAGGTTGATATCATATTACAAGTGGCCGAGTCACGGGTACATAGATAGAGGGTACTAGACTCTAGAGAGTATGTTCATATAATGTTAATTATATAAAATTATGAATTTTTTTTTAAAGTTTAAATGTATTGATTAATATTTTAAAATATTTAATAGATGAAAATGATACAAGTTATTTACAAGTTTTTCACGATCCAAGGGGTTGTAAGTAATTTTGAGAAACAAGGGTCAATTTAAAAATTAGATTTTTTTTGGGGGTTGAAAGTAAAAAAGACTCTAACCGCACTTTGTGCGTTGGAGTGTTGTGGGCCCACGAAAACAAATTAGTCAGGATCTCGAGTCAAAGCATTCGAAGTGGTAGTTTTGCCGGAGAGAGAGAGAGAACGACGAGGAGGAGGAGGAGGAGGAGGAGGAGAGCGAGAGCGAGAGCGAGATTAGGGTTTCCCAGATGGTTGGGGAGGATTGGGGATGGGTTGAGAAGTGGGGTTAGGGGAGGGTTCGGGCCTCTTATCCTGAACTCCGTCCCTCCCTCCTCTCTTTCCGGCTTCTGGGTTTCTGCGCTAATTGGGAGGACTTTAATTTCAGGTGAGTTTATCTTGATTTGATTTGGTTCTCGTTGGTCAAGACTCAAGAGGTTGTGGGTTATCGGGTTTTTTTTTTTTTCTGAATTTGGGTGGTTTTTTCTTTCTTTCTTTGGATTGATATGAGAGTTTGGGAGAGACTTTAAATTTCTAATTAATTGGTACCGGGGCTACTGATTCTTGGTTTTTAGTTTGAGGTGAATTGCGGTGTTTTCCCGACCTAAAGATTGAATTTTTTTGGTTATCGTTAGATTCGGATTGTGTGTTTGTTTTGCTTTACTCTCTGGATTTCAATTCTTTTTCTTTTGCATTCGTGGTGTTGCGAGACGAAATATTTTGGAGTTTTTTGGACTCAAGTTGAGGCCTTGGTTTTATTGTTCTTCGTGGAGAGTGTCTGTTTTGAATCAGTACCTAAATTTGCGTTCTTTGATCATTGGTGGATGGCTGTGATAGATTATCCTTGTTGCTCTTCGTTCATTTACATTTTTATTGCTTGGCCCAGAACTGAGGGGGTTGTTTTTTTGCCTCTATTTGTTGATTGAAATTCTTTATCTATGATTGAAGGGGGACATATTGTACGGTTGTACCTTTTGTTTTGGCGGTTTTTAGTTTTGAATACAATTAACCATTTTGGAGGGTTTAACATCAGTGGAGTAAGAGTTTATTGTTCTTTATTCTACTGTAGTTATAGAAGGAACCATTTTCTAGCTTCATGCTCATTGATTGCTTATATGTTCTAATTGTGGGCTTTGAAGATTTTTGTTTTTCTCTTTGGTCAATTAATAGTATAAGGAATAGTTGTTGTCATTCTTTTTTTTTTTTTATTTTTTTATTCTCTTCACTGATAGCCTCAAATCTTCATCCCATGTCATCAAACAGAGAAGGCATCTTAATTAGAGGAAGCAAACATAGAAGATATATTCAATATCTGTTTCTGATTCATTTTTTTTTACTTATGTTTCTGAATTAAGTATGCTAAGAATGGAGTAATGAGTATTCTGATTACTTGGGGGTGTTAAATATTCTGGTTTGAACTCCTCCAACCTTGTTATTGGTGCTGAAACTTGCTGAATTATATATATTTTTTCTTTCTTCACTTATGCTATTCCTGAAATATAATTTTCCATATTTCGATATGTGACAATCAAACGTAAGTTTCTCAAAATTAAATGTTCTAAATCTTGTTGCAGTTTGCTATCATCTGACATGGTGGACTACTTGAGCACTTGAGCTGTTTGTTGGTACTTTCTTATCTATGGTTATATGTGAAGAACTCTTTTTTTTGGGTGGATATTACTAAATTTACATTGTGAATGTGACTTTTCTATCCATGCAGGATGTCCCTTTGGTGGGGGGAGGAACTTTCTATTTTCGGCTTTGATCTGTGAAGCCAGATATACTTTGTTTCTCCCCTTTTGGGATATCTTCTTTGGCTGCTTTCAAAACTCCACTTGAAATCCTCTCTCTTGGGGCAAATCTCCTTTGGCATTGGGAAAAGAAAGTTTTCTTCTTGGAAGCAGAAATACCCTGTCAAATAAACCTTCAATTCAAGGATCATCTGTTGGATGTGGTATGTTCTGTTTTGTTGTGGAAATCTCCTCTGACAAGGAAGAAACTTTTGAAAGCCATTTCCTTACTGGGAAACCTCTTTGGGCTACTTGTTTTTTGCTTGTCTTCTAGGGCAAATCTCCTTTGGCATTCTAATAATAGTAATCCTTCTGTGGGGCAAATCTCCTTTGGCATATCAAATAATAGTTATTATTTGCTTTTAGGGCAAATCTCCTTTGGCAGCTACAGAGACTTTTCCAGATTAACCTCTGGTTCTGTTATCTGGGCAATTCACCTTTGGCATTAAGTTTCTGGGTTTTGTTCAGAAAGTATCTTATTTGAAGTATCAACCCAGCTGTTGTATAGTGTGATCAGATTGCTGGTCTTATATCCGGTCACTTCATATAGTTTGGAAACAATCTGACAGTGGTGGTGTGTGTTCTATACCCTCTGGCTTGTACAGCAAGTACAATCTTATAACTCAATTTGGAAGTAAGCATGGTCTATCTCTCACTCTCTACCGAGTTCTTATTGTTCTTATTTATATGAATGTATGTCTTGGAAGCTTGTGTAGCCTGAATTTTCATCTTTTTTATTTAAATTAAGTTTGTATCTCATTCTACCCCTTTTTTCTACATCTTTGTGATAGGTGTAGCAAGCAACTTTCGTTTCTAAGCTGTCCACATCCAGTCCATTATTATTCCTACCAGAGTGAGTAAACTAGTTTTGACTGAATTTTTCTTACCTGACTTGTTTAGCAGTTATAACTTACGATGATGATCTAATGCTCCATATAATTCATTGCAGACGCCTAAATATGGATGTGTTTGTTAGTGACTTGGATAGTGAGAGCTACAGTGAAGACACAGATAGTGAGGATCAAGATGATGGTGAATCTTCATATGGTGGGCATGCACAGGGCATCTTGTCAAGTTTGGATGATACCATTGGAAAAATTGATAATTTTCTTGCATTTGAAAGGGGTTTTGTACATGGTGACATAGTAAGCTCCATCTCGGATCAATCAGGGCAGTTAGGCCGGATTTTGGATGTTGATATGATTGTAGACTTGGAAACAAGTTCTGGTGAGCTGATAAAAGACGTTAATAGCAAGAAACTGCTTAAGATTCAGACCTTTGCAATTGGGGATTATGTTGTTTATGGGCCATGGCTTGGAAGGATTTTAAAATTATTTGATAGGGTCACCATTCTGTGCAGTGATGGATCAAAATGTGAAGTAATGACAGGAGGCAGAGAAGTTCTAATACCTGTTTCTCCTAGCTTATATGAAGATGCCCCATTCCCTTACTATCCTGGTCAGCATGTGCGGATTGAGCTTCCGGTGATGTCTAAACCTTCAAGATGGCTGTGTGGTCCATGGAAGGAGATTCAAAATGAAGGTATTATTTGCCATGTAGAAGTTGGATTGGTGCATGTAAATTGGATTGCCTCTGTTATGACAGGCAGTGATACCATCCTATCTATTCCTCATCATCTCCAAAATCCACAAGTCCTCACATCATTGACCTGCTTTCCTTATGCAAACTGGCAAATTGGAGACTGGTGTACACTTCCTCAAGACGACTTCAATAATCAGAAAACGGCCCCTCAAGAATTGATTTATCACGATAGCCTTCAATATCTTACTAAAATGCAAAATAATTTGGGAATGAATAGTCAAGGTTTTAAGCAGATGTTTGTTATTGCAAGAACAAGGACCAAGGTTGATGTCCTGTGGCAAAGTGGTGATCTTTCAGTTGGCTTAGATCCACAAACACTACATCCTGTAAATAATGTTGGTGATCATGACTTTTGGCCAGAACAGTTTGTGTTGGAGAAGGTTACATCAGATGATATGCTGCTTCCAAACAGCCAGCGTTTAGGAATTGTGAAAAGTGTAGATGCACAAGAGCGAACTGTGAACGTGAAATGGATAGTTCCTGAGCTTAATCTGAATGAAAATATTATAGCAGAACTAAAATGAGGAAACAGTGAGTGCTTATGAATTGATTGAGCATCCTGACTTCTCTTATTGTATTGGTGATGTGGTATTCAGAGTGCCTCCACATTTTGAGAGTTCAGCAAAAAGTCTTCTTGATAGTCAACCTAATGGTCTCAAGCTACTACATCCTTTGCATGGGAGAGCTAGAAACAATAGTTCACCGCTTTCAGGAATTGACCTTCATGATATGACAATAGGTGGTTATGATGAGAATGCTACAGCTTTTTTGTCATATATAGGGAATGTCATTGGCTTTAAGACTGAAGGTGTAGAAGTGAAATGGGCTAGTGGTCTCACATCCAAGGTGAGCATATGGTCTCATTTCATTATTTTTTTTTTATATCTCTACAAAACTATTATCTATACCTGTATGTGTGCTTTTAATATATATATATACAAGGATGATATTTTATGGCCGGCCGGATTATTGTGCAAGTAAGTTCGCCTCACTTGCACAATATTTTGAGGAAATCCAACCGTATGGATGAAAAGAACATCGAAAAATAAGCTAGCATGTCAATTTTCATATAATTTGGGAACTTGTACCATAGTACTAGCCCCGTATGTATATATATATATATATATATATCAGTCTCATGTGTTCCTTTTATTTGTTATTTTATCTGTATCCTGATTTGGCCTATTGATGTTGATTGCACTTCTACTCTTTAGAAAGTCATGCCAGAGCCTTCCCTCATGCAGGGCTAATCCACCAACTAACAAGTTGTAATTTAGTTCTAGTTTTCAATTCCTAGATTTTATGGAGTAATTTCTCACTGAAGGTATGCTAAGATCACAATGATCATGCTTCTATTTGATTACTTTTAGTAGTATCTTCTCTTGCAAAGCTAAGGAAGGCAAAATGGAGATTTCCCTTTCTTTTTTTTTTGTATTGTTTTCTCTCTTCTGGAAAGTACTTTGATTAGGTTAGTGCATTCTCTGGTAAGAGAATTGCAATTGCCATAACAAGCACGTTGGTGCTGGTACCTTGTTCATTGCCAACTCATTGTATTAGGCAAGGCCTTAAGTTCATGCAAGTTGGTTTGATTCAGAGCATCTATTTTTATTTGTGTAATGGATTGATTGTCTTTTGCTCGTGGCCTTAGGTTCATCCTTCGGAAATTTATGGTTTAGATAGGGTTGATGATCTACCTCCAACACCAATAGATAATGAGGAAGCTATTTCTGAAAACATCAGCAAACAGATGGTGGACCAGGAGAAAGTGTCCCAGCAGAAGAATGAAAAGGTCAAAGAAACCTCTCTACGTGGCACAAGTGTATTTGTTCTATTTTATCCATGCCTGAATTCTTGTCGAATGAAGGGTGCTAATTGTGTTTGAGGTGTTTATTAAAGTTGCAAATGATTCCAGTTGTGATTGGCAGGATGCATGGGATTCTGGGGCACTTTTGTTTCCTCGGGCAGCTATTTGTTTCCTTACAAATGTTGCGAAAAGCCTATTCAGCTCCCGTCGCTCCGCTTCTCTTCCTGAAACAGTAAACTTTGGCTTATTACATTTTCTCAATAAAATTGCATACTTAAGTTATGAATACAACTTTAAAATTCAGTACTGATTTTAGGGGTTTTTATTCCAGTGGCATGAATTGTCAACTGAAGAACTTCAACCGGATATTGGCAACCTATCAATGACAAATTTGGATCAGCCGCTACAAGCAGATACCGAACAGGATGAACAACCACCACTTTCACTGGACAGTGATAAAGCAGGAGGCTTTGAAAAATTCAACATTGTTGATGACTGTTCTGATCACCATTTTGTTAAAGGCATTGATAAGGGACCAACATTATCCCAGGTAAAAGACTGACATTCTGCTAATGTACTGATTTTACTATTCCAAGTAGCTTGCTGGTTATGAAGATTGATCACTAGTTTTAATAATCTTGACAGGGAAAAAGAGAGTGGCTAAAGAAAGTAAATCAAGAATGGAGCATCCTGGGGGGCAATTTACCTGGTTTGTCTTTTTTTTTTTTTTCTTCTTCTTGCTTTCCTGTAATTATCTTTTGTCAGTGTTTGTTGCAACAAGAAAATTTTCTATTGTATTTGTATTGTGTTTCTTTTTATTATGGTTAGTTGATCTCGTATGTTTGAGACATCATGATAGTGCCATGACTGTCTCCAACTTTAAGTAGTACCAGTGGTAACAATGTTTAGTAGCATTTCTATAACTTTTTCATGTCAAATAAATTTGTTTAATAGGACTATCAATTGCCCATGCTAGCCCAGAACAACTGAAAGCTTGGTCAGGGTTTAGGAGTTCAATTGGGGCTGGAACCAAATGGTTGAATTGCATTTTAGGCCATTCTCACCCAGCTCAGGAGATAACTTAATTGAGCCCTAGGTCCTAAGGCTTTAATCGTATTTCTGACCTGGCCTGAACCAACATGCTTATCAAGCCTCACCTATTTGGGTCAAGCTCAGATCCCAGCCACGATCATCCTAGCCCATTGACAACACTAAGGGCTTGCTTGGGAGGGGGTTTTTGGAGGTTCCCCCCCACCTTATGCTTGGATGCAAGGTTTTGAGGAGGGTAGGGTAAATGGAGGTAAATGGAGGTTTAAAAACCTCCATTTTACCTCCATTCCTCAACCCCCCAAATCGGAGGTTTTTGGAGGGTTGATTTTACAACATTATTAAAATGCCCTTAGGGCTTCAACATTAAGATTTTTTTCTTTTCTCACGACGACAGTGAGAACTTCACTACTGCGTTAAATATTATCATATAATATTAATATATTAAATAATTTAATATATTATCATATAATTTAATATGTTAATTAAATAATTTAATATATTATCATATAACATTAAATATTAATTAAATATCAATATATAGCATACAATAAATTCAAACTCCTATAAAATATTAAGTTATTTATTCAAAGGGTATTTTGGTAATGTTAGCACATAACCTTACCTTCCATTACCTTCAAACCAAACACCACAAGGTTTAAAAACTTCCTTTTACCTTACTTCCATCCAAACAAGATATGGTTCCAAAACCTTCTATTACCTTACCTTACCTTACCTTACCTTACTTTATGAAACCTTCCTTCACCTCTCCCAAGCAAGCCCTAAATTGTTCAAGTGGGTTACATTTCATGGACTCTCGGGGGTTTTATTAGCAAAGGGATAATATGGTTAATAGAAATCAATCTCTATAATTTCCTCATGAGAAAATGTTTATTTGTTCCTATATCTGTTCTTTCACATGAAAATTTGCAGTCTTTAAATTCTTATAACTTGCTATTGTATGGATTTCTTTGAATTCAACAGATAGTATATATGTTCGAGTTTATGAAGAAAGGATTGATCTCCTGAGAGCCGCCATTGTTGGAGCACCTGGAACTCCTTACCATGATGGTCTCTTCTTCTTTGACATTTTCCTTCCTCCCGATTATCCTCATGAGCCACCTGTGAGTCCTTTTACATTTAATCGTGGTTGCTCTTCCATGGATGAACAAAACCTAGATTATTGACAATTTCTTGTAATTTCTGTAAGCCAATGCATATAATAAGCATTTGAATCAAAGCATTCATGAGTTCGTATGCCCATTCTGTCGGAAGTTATTATCTTTTATTTGGTTAAATTTGCTATTATTAAGCGAAAAGTTCAACAGTATGATTTTCCTAGAAATTATGTTACAATTGATTACTATAGTCTGCATTAATCCTGCCAACAGAAGCATATCTTATCAAAATTTACCAACTCCAAATTGTTTATTTGTTTGCAGCTGGTTTACTATCACTCTGGTGGTCTCCGATTGAACCCAAACTTATACGAGTCCGGGAAGGTCTGCCTCAGCCTTCTCAATACGTGGATGGGTACTGGCTCTGAAGCATGGAATCCTGAAAGCTCCACCATTCTCCAAGTGCTTTTGTCACTTCAGGCTCTTGTTCTCAATGACAAACCATATTTCAATGAGGCTGGTTACGACAAACAGCTCGGGAAAATTGAGGGAGAGAAGAACTCCATCACTTACAACGAGAATGCCTACCTTCTCTCCCTCAAGTCAATGCTGTACATCTTGAATAACCCACCTAAGGTAGATCATCAACTCGAATGGTTTTAAATCAGTAACTTACATAGAGCTCTCTAATCTGTTTGTTCTGAATAATGCAGCATTTTGAGGCACTTGTGGAGGAGCATTTCGCCCGCAAATCGGATTCTATCCTCCATGCATGTAAAGCTTACATGGATGGTGCCCAAGTTGGCTCTGCCTTTAACAGCGAGAAGCCTGCGGATGAAATTCACAAGGGCTCTTCAACTGGTTTTAAGCTCATGCTCGCAAAGCTTTTCCCGAAGCTTGTATCAGTCTTCACCAAAAAGGGAATTGAATGCGGCCACTTCCTGAACCTAATCGAGGGAGTCTCTGATACTAGCAAAGACTCCGGCTCGATCTAAGTAACCGAAAAAAGGTTGTAAAGACTATACTTCTAGCTTGTGGTGAATAATGGCTTGCTTATCAGTTATGAAACCTTCAAATTGATAGGCATGAATGGCTTGCACTTGTAAAATTGTGTAAAATTGTACTGTGCGCCTTGCAAATATGCTGGTTTGTGGTTGCATGACTGTATGAATTGCGTGTTTATTATGCCATTTTCAATAGGTTAGCTGAAATAAATTTAAAGTTTATATATAATATTATATGTCATTTTTTATATTTTTTAATTATGTTCCACTTTTCAAGTCTTCAACTAAATTTATCTTTATATTTTTTTAGTATATCTCAAAAGATTGTCCTATAATTTCAATTGTCTATGATAACTTGATAAGTATCAGAGGCGTACATATATAAATAGAGTGGGTGATGATATCAAATAGTCGGCAAACAAGGAAAGCAGGGGTACCTTTTACGAACATCTATATCTATTCCCGAGGCTTCTTCGTTTTCCCTCCCACTCCTTCCCATCTTTCTCACTTTGATTCCTTGCGAGCGAACCCTTGGCTATGCCCTCGACGCCAATGGAGATCTCCTCATACCGGGACTCCGATGTCATAGAGATCTGCCCCATTGACACCCCCCCTTCCGGGGCAGAAAGGAAGCCCACCCAATTCCAATCGAATGCAACGGAGATCTCCTCACACCGGGATGAGTCTGCTGTCATAGAGATCTGCCCCTTTGATACCCCCGCTTCTGGGGCAGAAAAGAAGCGCAAGTACAAGGTTTAGGGAACCTTTCTTCATGTTTTGAATCTATCTTCTTTTATTGCCTTTTTTTTTTTCCTTATGTTTTGGTCCAGAGAGAGGGAGGTGTTAACTTTCAGAATGAAAGTTGCATAACCCCTTATCTCTCACAAAGAGGGGTCGGACCACATGGGTCTGTAGTTTTTTTTAGAAGAGTGTTTTCACGATTTGAATTCGTGGCCACCAGGTCACATGGCAACAACTTTCTACGTGATGATTACAGTACTTGGATTTCGCTACTAAAATGAGCCTCGATCTTTGTGGTCGGTCCGGGATTGAGCCCCTCCTCTTACGAGATGCGGGCGCAGTTGCGTTAAATGGGTTCCATACCGTCCCATCCTGCGAAACTTCGCTTTTAGGTGTCTTTGTCACGCTTTGTCGAAAAATAAACTTTACGTTTGTGCCAAGGCTCTCCTTCCACATTTATGAAAAAGAATTAAAAAAAAAGTAGAGGGAGGTGTTATAATTTTCAAAAGATTTCTTTTTTAAGCTGATTTTTTGCACAATGATGTGCAATCTAGTAAGATCATTGGTTTGGGTAAAAGTGTAAAGTGAGAATGATCTTTCTTTTAGATATCTTTTTTTTTTTCTCTCGGACTTATATTTATAGTTGAAAGCACGGTCTCATTTGACCAAAGACCCTTTTCTTTTCTTTTCTGATTGATTATTATTATTATTATGAAAGTGTTGATTGTTTGTGTTTTTGTAGTATGCCAATTCCGTAATCCAAATTGAATGTGAAGATGACCCAGATTCAGTGGTAACTCTTGATAAGAATTCTTCAGATTACAAGAAAAAGCAGCCTGTGGAATGTGTTAAAGACAAACAGAAGCAGATAAAGGTGTAGTTCTTGTTTTGCTCAAAATTTTGACATTATGGTTGTATCATTGCTTCATGCGTGAAGAAACGGGATGGCTACAGTTTTAGACACAAAAACAAGTAATAATTGTGATGCATTAACTATGGAATTTGATGATTCAAATTTCAAACATGAAGATTTTCTTGCCTAAGTTTTAGATTTGTTCTGAACGATTTTATGTGATAATTGTTCATTAATGATTAATCTTATAGACACAATCAGAAGTAAGAATTATGATGCTTTATCTGCTATTTTGGACATTCAAGCATGAAGAATTTCTCTTCTAATTTTTAGATTGGTTCTGAACCTAGTTTTTATGTGAGTTTGTTCTTATGAAAATGTTGAGATGAAGATGATCAGGTAGACTACATATAAAATACTTATTTTACCATTAGAAATTGCAACTGTACTCTGATGATGAACCTGCCTCCAGGGTGGAGGCTGCCAATTCCATTAAAGCAGAATCTTGAACCCGAGAAAACTATGCATAACAAGCAGAAGGAAGTGGTTGAAGGTGAAAGTGCCACTAAAGCATTCAAGCAATTTGATGTTGTCCGTGATCATTCAGATCATTACTTTTCTAAAACATCAGCTGGTGTAAGTTTCCCTGAAATTATTTGTGCTGTTAAATTAATTGCTTGTGTATTTTCCTTTGTTCCTTTTTAAAACCCCGTTGCTTTTGGTTGCCAACATCAGAGAACAAACACTTGGGCAAAGAGTATTCAGAAGGAATGGAAGATTCTTGAGAAAGATTTACCTGGTGAGTCTTCTACAGTAGAAAATGTTGCATTTATGTAACAATTATGCTGGGTAGTTGCTATCATTTTGGTTTGTTCACAAGTCCTCATGAAACTGGTTACCTTGGAGGAATGCCTTACAAAAACAAAAAGAAAAGATGGAAGGAGTTAGTTGAATTTGGGTGTAGAGTTTCCTTATGATCGCATGTGTCGAAGCTTTTGGTCGATGAGATTGGCTGGGAACTAGTGGCCCCTGCTTGCATGTCTCTTGATTTTTTAATCTTCCATTCTTCATTAAAGATGCAGGAATTTTGCTGAGTTTTCTGTTAGGCCTTTTGTTAGTGCATATAAAGTGTATTTTGTCCCAAAATTTTCTCTTAGACCATAGGTCTTGCTTCTGAATTTATTTAGAAGCCTATTTAGATTGGACTCATGTATGATCAGCTCATTGGTCTTCTGCTGGTAAGTGAAGCCAGTTTTCAATTGCTAGCATGAAAAGTGTTCTTAATAATGGTTGCACCTTTTGCAATTAATTGAACTTGTGATGCTTCTAAAATTAAGGTACTAAAATGTAGTTTATGTCCAAAATGAGATGCCTATATATTGTGCTGTCTTGAGATCAACCTATGATTGGGAAAGTATGGAGAAGTAGAAAGTAGAAAAGAAAATACTGTCTAGAACCGTATCATGGGGACCAGGTCCTAGACACAAATATGGCTTTTCTGCTATATCCAAATCAATATTTTTATTTCTATATATGCTATCATGTGATCAATCTGTTGTACATATGAAATAATTACAAGTGGGAAGCAAAATATTGTTCAGGGAAAGTATGTTGGCAAAGTATTGGATTATCAAATTTATCCAGTTATCCAATTGACCGTCAAAGTGATTTCTTTTATGTACAATGCCTAATGAATGCATTTGACAAGATTTTGCCTGCCTTTTTTTATTGATCAAAATAAAAGGCACGTGATTTCTTGATAATTTTTTAGATGACTAGCTTTTGAGGGGTTTATGTGTGACTATACCTCAGATAATCTTCTTTATGTTGCTTTGAAGTTTGAAAACTTACAATGCACTATCAGTTGTCTTGTTATCTCTATGAGTGTCATTATTATTATTAGCTCAAGAGAAGATAATGTAGGAGCAGAGCTTAGACCCCATGAAATTGAAACTAGATTCTCTGCTTTGGAGATATCTTGCTTTGCCACGTAGGCTTCTGGTCTGGCTAGATCAAAATCAATAGCATCCTGTGGGCCTCCTCATAGATGGTTAGTTATTTAAGCAGTCACAAAGTACAAGCACATATAAAAGTCCCTACTTGGTTATGCAACAAGGATTATTAGAGAATACCCAATTCAGTTCTAGAAGTTCCTTGTATGAACATCCACTATTGGATTATTGTTGTCATATAGTGAAGTTATTGGGTTATGACTTATGAATTTGCGCTGTTGTTTGATATTTTGCCATTGTTGTGCATAGCTAAATGCATGTAATAGGTTAGATGTATTTTAGAACTTAATTGTGTTGACCTTCATTGTGAGCTGATATTGCTTTTAGATTATTTACTCACTCTATCTTTATTTGAACAGAAATGATATATGTCAGGGTCTATGAAGATAGGATGGACCTTCTCAGGGCTGTTATTGTAGGTCCAGCTGGAACTCCTTATCATGATGGCCTCTTCTTCTTTGACATTCACTTTCCACCCATCTATCCCCAATCACCTCCGGTAAAACATTGAGGTTTACCTCTTGAATTTATTTATTTTTCTAATCCTTCATAGTGTGAAAAGTAGAAAGTGAGAACCTATTTTGCATTGCAATGCAGCATGTTCATTACCATGCTGGTGGGCTCCGAATCAATCCAAACTTGTATGCTTGTGGCAAAGTCTGCCTTAGCCTTCTTAACACCTGGAATGGTCGTGGCTGTGAGTTGTGGAAGCCTTCAGAGTCAACCATGCTGCAGGTCTTGGTTTCCATCCAAGCTCTCATTTTGAATGCAAAACCTTTCTTCAACGAACCAGGATTGGAAATTATGGCTAATACAGTGGGTGGAGAGAAGCAATCTATTATTTACAATGAGGAGACCTTCCTGAATTCCTGTCGTACAATGTTATACTCCGTCAGGCGACCACTAGATGTACGAATTTTGCCCCATTTTATTACCTCCATTCTATTCTGATTGACCATTTGCAATTTTGTTCTGTCTACTGACTTCATTATTTGTTGCAGCATTTTAAGGACTTTGTTGTCCAGCATTTTACTAATAGAGGGCCTGCTATTTTGGTGGCATGCAATGCTTACATGCAAGGTGCTCAGGTTGGCTGTCTGGTGGGTGATGGAGTTCAGGATGTTGATGTGGGAGACAAGAGCTGCTCAGAGCAATTCAAATCCTCCTTGAAAGGTCTGTTTGACCAACTTCTAAAGGAGTTCAGGGCAATAGGAGCCGATGTCGAACAACTTTGTGATGCCAAGGTGAATGACAGTGCCATGCAGCCCTCAGCAACTGTGAGACCCATACAGCCACCAGCAACTGTGAGGCCCATACAGCCATCGGCGGCAACTGTGAGACCCATGCACCCATTCATGCACATGACACCCATGCCGCCGCCGGTCTTTGCTGCTATTTCATTAATGACACTGCCATTCACCCATGTCTCATCCGTGGCACTGCCATCCACCCATATCATAGCCAGGCCAATGCCACCGCCGCTGCTACCACTACAGTTCCTCCCCCATATGACCAATAATACTTCACAGGGTCCTCCTGTTTATGCAACACCAAGAGCTCCTTCGCCGCAATCCCCATGGCCCCAAGGAGACATCTTTCCATTTTTCCTAGACTGAATGTTTATTTGTCTTCAAACATGTTTTGTGTCCTAGTTCTTAGGATATATAGATTTACTCTTGAAATTGTGCATAGATAGTTATAAGTTTCCTTAACATATATGCATAGTTTCTTTCAGCAATCAACAAACTTTGTTTTCTTATTGAGCATGTTTCGTGGTCTCTCCTTTTTTCACATCTATCTATTTATTTATTTTTATTTATTTGTGAATATTTACAGCTTCAATCAGAGGGTACAATTAGGCGGTAAAATAAGTGCACATTGTGTAAAATTTTTAGACAGTAAAATAAGTTGTATAATGTGAAACCCGAGAAGAATTGAAACTCTTGCTCTCAGTCTATTTGATTGATCCTTATGAAGGCACTTATTGCCTTGGTAAAAAAATAATAATAATAATAATTAGTAACTTTTTAAAAAAAAAATACAGTTACATTTACATGACTAATTATTTTGAAAATAATCCACGTAATGCAAATGACTCGTCTGCGTTCTCTTAAGATGGCAGTTCCGTTATTTCGGCCGGGTCCAGGGTCATATATGCAGCTGCCACTTGGCATCTCCCTGAAACCCGTATCCTTCGATATCCTCGAAGTTACAGTTCTAGATCACCTGTTCCAAATCAACCAGGAAACATTGAACGAAACCTTCTAATGGAGTACGTTGCTCTGAATACATGGAGAGTTAGGCTGTTTCGTGTTCTATGTTATTCATCTGATTTTGCCCATGAGAGGGATTAAAGAAACAATAAAGAAAGAATGAAGAAGGGTGAGGAGTCAATATATATAAATAATAAATTTCATTAAAGTTGAGCTTGATGTTCTCACGCTTGCTTTCCATAATTCCCTACTTTGGATTGAATTTTAATTTTGGGAAAATTATTTTTTAGTCCCCGAAAGTTTGCAAACTTCCCAGACAGTCCCTCTGACAAAACAGTTTCCCAGACAGTCCCTCCTTTTTGGTTTAGTTATTTTTTAGTCCCTGGGCATAACTCCGTTAGTTAATCCAGCCTTTAATACCCATTTTGCCCCAACCGAAAGCAAACTGCTTTCAGCCAAATCAAAAGAGAAGAGTTCAAACATCACTTTTAGCCATCAAATCACCACTTTTTACCATCTTTTCTCACTTACTTTTTGTACTTAGTGCCCAGCTTTTTCAGAGCTTCTTCTTCCTTTGTTCTTGTTAGTTCTTCTTTGTTCTCTTTTGTTCCATTTTGTTTCCATTCCTCCTCGAATCCAGGGTTCGGTGACCTTCTCTTCCTCGTGAGTCATCGCCAAGGCGAAGTCGAAGAAAGCGTTCACTTTAAGCCGCGTGAGTTCCTTTTCTCATTTTTTGAAAAGTGTTTTCCCTATCGGTTTAAAACCCATGCCGGTGTGTAAGGTACTCTCATTGCAGTCGCAATGGAGACCTTTTGTGCGATCGCCGGATATAAGAGGCGAGGGAAGAGTTTTGCGATTCTGAGTGTTGAGTTCATGGCGTCAATACTAAATGAGATATGTGGCGATGGGGTCTTGAAGTTTCCCACGTAAAGGTTCGGTTTGTCAGGATGCTGGCGAACTGTTTGCCAATTGAAACGGAGGTGGACTTTCGGTATTATGTGCCATATATACCACATGTTCAGCGGTCTTGGCCGTCGACCTTATTGTCGGCTTGAAGATGCGGTGGATGGGCCCTCAAGCTCCTCATTACCACCGTAAATACTATGTTTTTTTTTTATTGTTGAACCATCCTACCCGTCAGTGCGTCGACGTAATCCTTCTTGTAGTCAGTGTATTTCGTGTTTTCGCTTAAACTTATGAGTTTACGTTTAATACTTATGAGTTTACGTTTAATATAGTCGGTTTTCGTTTAACATTGTCACTTTCTGCTTAAAAGTACGGTTTTCCATTTAGTATCGTGTTTTTTCGTTTAACATTTTCACTTTCCGAATAATATATCCCAATTTCATTTGTGATATATGCACCAACAGGAGGGATTCAAACTCGGATAGCACGTGGGGGGCTACTGGACTTGGAGCGTTCGAGGACCCTTTTTCGTTCCCTGTCCGTCGCTCCCTTAGCACCCTTGCCACGGACGGGGCTAGAGAGAAACTTTTTCATTCTTTTCCGGTCTGGGCCCTTGATCGTCCCACCTCATGGTTCCTATGTTGTCTTCCTCCTCCGATGTGACTGGGACAAGCTCGGAAAACTGTAAAAGAACCAAAATGTGCATTATGTTAAACGACAACACTATATTTTAAACGGTAACGCTACATATTAAATAGGAATTAGTTATATTAAACGAAAAAATTATATATTAAACATAAACTCAGTAAGTTAAGTGAAAATAAACTATATTAAACGATAATATATCATCATACATGAGAACTTTCAAATTTAAAGAAAAAAGCTGGAGTACCTCCTTTCCATCGAGTGATTTTAACAGAGGACCAAGGGAGGCTTGCTTTCTGAAGCTGTTTTTCCCGTAGATGAGGATCCTCGGTGTCCTCCCATAGTGCACCTTCTTCCCGGTCCCAGTGACCTCATAGAACCATATGTTGAGGCGGCGACACCCTCTTAGATATCCGGTTTATGCAGTCTCATCGGATTCCACTGGACTTAACGCAGCGTGCGGATATCTTGGGGCGTCATCCATAAGCCACTTGTAGGAGCTGGCTCGCGCCCACGCTGTAGCGTTTAGTTCATCTAGCTTGTCTGCAAGGTAGTCTGCAATCCAGCTTAGGAACCGCATACGAGGTGCTTGGGAAGAGCATCGCTCCAAGGAGGTACACCACCGCTAGCTTGACAAAGTTTTCTTCGTCTCCTTTTTCTTACGAACAATTTGGAGAAGATTCTTTTTATGGCATCTTTGTGCACATGGTATATTTTACCCATGTATTTCACTCCAAAAGCTGATTGCTTTTTACGCTTCTTGAAGACCACCGCTTCCCATGGCATGAAGGCCAAAGATGATAGCAATATCACGGGGTGCGAATGCCAACATGCTCTCTCAATACTAAATCACATTTGGTTCTCTCGTCAAACCTCTTTAGCAGGCATCCAACAGTCCTCTCTCCTGCATAACAGGTTCGATGTCCAATAATGAGGCAAAGGGTATTTCGTGTTTTCGCTTAAACTTATGAGTTTACGTTTAATATAGTCGGTTTTCGTTTAACATTGTCACTTTCTGCTTAAAATTACGGTTTTCCATTTAGTTTCGTGTTTTTTCGTTTAACATTTTCACTTTCCGAATAATATATCCCAATTTCATTTGTGACATATGCACCAACAAGAGGGATTCAAACTCGGATAGCATATCGTTTAGCCGAGACACAAATCCATTCCAGCAAGGGCATACTGGGGCATTAGCCATTTCTACTCAACCCGGATAGTCAGTAATTGTGTCGTTGATAGTAGGTGGCCGGTTTAGGGACAAATGACCACTTTAAGGGCCGCGCCAGCAGTTTCGCTATCAATCGGAATTTTGACTTCAACTTAATAAAGAATGATAAGAAGAGAGTGACTGTCCAATGTGCCGCAGTGGATTGCCAGTGGCGTGTCCACGCATCGACAGAAGGTAATCATACAACATTTACAATCAAAACGATGCATCCCACACATACATGTGGAGGCGGTATCGATCTGACGTCGCGTCAAAGCATCAAAGAAATGGAGTCGTGTGCGTGTGGTGCGAGGAAGGACCGCCCTCTGTACATGAGCTATTGACATTCAGCGTGATATGTTGCGAGATCATGGTGTCAATTTGCCTTATAAGCAGGCTTGGTTGGGGAAAGAGGTGGCCAAGGGTATTCTTCATGGTAGTGAGGTGGCCAGCTATGACTTGTTAGTATGGTATGCAAATAAGGTGATGGAGACAAACCACAGTAGCATTGCTATTGTGGAGGAGGGGCGGTGGCAGTTTAGACGTGCATTTTTCTCATTCCGTGCATGTGTTGAAGGTTTCAAGAGAGGTTGCAGGCCATTACTTTTCATTGATGGAACTCATTTGCTTGGAAAATACGGGGGCACGTTGTTGGGAGCGACGGGCAAAGATGGAAACGAGGGGTTCTTTCATGTTGCGTTATTTATGCGTTGATAATGAAACCGACGCCAAACCTAACGCGTGGTTCTGTCAAAACTTCGGCGATGCCATTTACCGAGATAGCGATTATGGCAAGAGTATTACATTCGTTTGAGGCGGTCGAAGGGCCTTATCAACGCCGTCGCAAATGTTTTCCCTTCTGCCCCGCATGCATATTGCTTACGACACCTGCAAATGAACTTCATGAAGGGAAATGTTAGGCTTGGGAAGTCTCTGAAAGAGCAGTGTTGGTCCATATTTGTGAGGATAAACTACGCGTATGCAAGTAAAGGAATACGATGAGGCGTTGAGCGACCTACTTGCCGTATCGGTGGCGCACATCGCGTTGGTACGCTTCAAATCCGATGTTTCTCATTGGTCAAACTATATGTTCAACGGCGAAAGATGGGGAGAGATGTATTCTAACGTAGCAGAGTCATTCAATGCCTGGATTAAGGAGGCACGCCATCTCCCCATAACGAACATGGTCGATTCGATAAGGTAAGAAAGATTCGTTTAGTGTACCACTTTATCGTTTAATTTATTTAGTTTTCGTGCAATATATTAACTTACCGTTTATTATAACATTTTTCCAGTTAAAATAATTTTTTTTCATTTAATATTCCATGTTTTCGTTTAATATTATTCTTTCCTATGTATTTTCAAGCATTTCCGTTTAACATACCAAGTTTGTAATTAATATCTTTTCTTCTTGCTTCCTAAATGCTTTCTTTTGCCCAACAAAGGTTCAAGCTCATGGTCATGCTCTGCAATCGCCGTGAGAATTCTCGAAAATGGGAAACCCACTTATGCCCTGAAGTACACAATAAGTTGGAGGAAATCGTTGAAGAAAGCCGCAACCTACTTGTTGGCCGTTCAGACGGAGATCATTTTGAGGTCATCGACGAGAACAACCACGCCGTTAGTCTGCTCTCAAGGACATGTTCATGCCGAAGGTGGCAGGTGTATGGCCTCCCATGCAAACACGCATGTGCTGCAATAATGCTAACGGACACAAGTGTACATCGGTATGTTGACAACTATTTCACGGTTGAAGCTTACCAGTTGGCGTATCTTAGAAGCTATCTTTCCGTCCCGGATGATGACAAGCCGGTGATTCAAACCGCTAACTACTTACCGCGGGCCATGCACAAAGAGACCGTAGGGTCGTCAAGATGGAAGAGAATAGAATCGCGAGAATCCGGCGTGCGTGAGTTACTGGCTGTAGTCGATGCCATGAAATTTGAACCTGGGCAACCGGAGATCTTGTAATGCACCTATTCTTTGACTAATATGTAATTACTCTAACATTTATTGTATTTCGTGCGTTTCTTGTTTTTGCTTGAATTATACGTTTTCGTTTAGTTATACTGGTTTCCGTTTAATATTAGGACTTTCTGTATAATACTACAACTTTCCGTTTAATATTTCAATTTGTTGGGGAGAGAGAGGTGACCATCTCATTCTCCCAATGCCCTTTCCCATATTTCGACGATTTGGCCCCCCTTCGGGTCGAATCAATTTAATACTCTTCAGTGTCTTTTCCGTTTTCGAGGCTCTGGCGCCTCCACCAATTCGTTGAATGTGGGCGGACGCAATGATAACCAAACTATCCGAGATACTTTACCCAATAAATAAATTGCCTCAATCCTCTCGCGTCGCCTCAATCCTTTCGCGTCGAATCAATCCTCTCCGTCGCGTCGATTATCGTGCGGCCTCCTTCGCTCTTTAAATAGCCCTCCACATGGGCACGACCACATCACTCTTTCCCTTTGCAAGAATGGATCCTCACAGGCTTAGAAAATCTCTAAGAGAAATCGTCAAAGGACCTCCACCGGCGGACTCAAGCTCATCAGAAGTCCAGGAGATGTCAAAGACGACGTCGAAGGAGGAGGAGCCACCTGCCGAACGTTCCGCTCTGAAAAGGATCCGGGATGACGCCGTATCCTCATACAAACGATCGCCACTCTTTCGCATGGACATTCGTCGTGCTGTTGAAATCTACCAGCTTTCTGATGAGAACATGGCCCGCGAGCGCGAGATCGCTGCGCGTGCAATATCTGAGTTCAAAGAATCTGACGACTTTCAACGTCTCGTTTGTGTAGAGGGACGAAAAGCTGTCGAGGAAGGTTTCAAAATCTTCCAAGATATTTCTCGCCGTCATCCTCATCTAGACTTGACTCAGATGGATTTCACCCAAGCCCTTCAGTATCTCCCTCCCAGTTCATCGGGAGAAGATACTGATTGAAGAGAATGTTGCTGCTGCTGCATGTCATGGACCCCTTTCATTATGTTTTTTTTTTTTTTTACCTGTGTTGTTTAAATTTTCATCTCTTTCTTTTGTTGTTGTTGTCTGCACTTTTATGTTTGTTTGGTTTTAGTTGAACGTTAATTAATGTTATAATATTTTCTTCTTCATGCCCATTTGTGGATTGTCATTAAACGACTACGATTGTCATGCTCCCGTTTAAGCTAATGAGTTTCCATTTAATATATCACTTTTATGTTTACTATCTCATGTTCCCATTTAAAATGTAAGTTTTCCATTTAATATATTATGTTACCATTTAATATGTGACATTTACGTTTAATATATAAAGATTGTATCTAGGATTCAATACTTTCTGTCGGCATGACCATCATGACCATTGGAAGAGTTAATGTTTGTTTAACGAAAATCTAAATTTAACACGCCTGTCTTTTCGGCTTTAATGCCAGCGGTTTCCTTACCGCTCCGCCTCAAGCCGTCCATTAATATCATGCGACTAAGCATAAGCGTAACATCGGTACATGGGGTGTGGGGAGGTGGAGCTTCTACGCCATTGTGGATTTGTTCTATTAACCGCATTACATAGATTGGGCGGTCAACACTTCCGAGGGCTTACATTTGCGAGGAACATTTATGGATTATAAATTGGATGCGCTGCGTTCGTAATCTCCCAACTCGATTTGGATGCAGTCGTCAAAGAGTCGGCGCTAATATAAGATTAAGGACCATTTAGAAAAATTCAAAAAAAATAAAGTTAATCATGTTACCATTTCGAGGCGTTTGCTTCAGTATATAAGCGCTTCTCGGCGAGGTGTAGTGAACATACTGTTTCTTTTTCTTGTCCAGAACGACGAGATGGTAATGCTTATTTAGAATTATGGGCAAAATAACCAACTCCACTTCGGGTATGCATGGACTGCATCCTTCATCAGCGTAAGGGCAACATCTCCGGAAGCCAGTTGCTTCGACATTAAAAGCGCCAACGGTCTCGTTATTGTGGCCCGTTTCTTGTAAGGGTAGGGAGATTTGGCCATAGATTCAAGGATGATCAGCACATATACGTCCATGACATCGTCAATAGCCATCGTCTTACTGTCCAGCAGCGTATACAGATGGTCCCGAGTGGTGTACGTCCACTCGTTCCTCCAAATAATTGTCCTGAATGGTGAAGAACTGAATATTTAGCGTGACATTAAATGAAAAACCATTTATTAAATGACAAATGAGCATACTAAATGGAAATTGATATTTTAAAGCGACAAATTACTATTCTAAGCTAAAACTCGAATATTAAATGGAGAACTTACTTATCGATCCTGCGGTTGAGATACATCCCAATTGTTGTTTTCTCCAGTCGGTCGGTACATGAAACCGGAAGGATTTTTAATTTTTGGTATAAAGTTTGTCTTAACTTGCATTGTGTTCTCCTTTGCCATTAAATCCTCCACCATGATCGCGTCTTTTCTCTCGGCTCGTAGTGCGATGCGGTTCTTGATCAAGGGTGGGGCGGTGGCTGGTTCATTGGTGGCCGGTGGGTGGATTCGGATGTTTGTAATTCAGCGGCCATCGACGGCCGGTCGTTGGTCGTGATCGGTGCCTTATTATCTGCATGATCGGTGGGTGGTTCGATCTTGGCAGTCGGTGGTTCAAGAGTGGCGATGGCCGGTTCAGATGTTGGCGGTTCAGCGACAGGGGCCGGTGGTCGCTGGTCATCGGTCGCTGCGGTGGGTGCAGGGTTTGGGTCACTAGGTGTCAAGTTCTTCATCTGCGTCAGTGATTCAATTACGCTACCAAGTGTGACCATGTAGTCATCGTCGTCATCTTCAGCATTGGCAGACACAGATGGACTTTGCTTAACATTTGCAGCTTTTTTTACTTTTCCCGATTTCCTCTTCGGCATCTTATCCTCATGAAGAGGGACCATCGCAGTTTGAGACCGGGTTACCGGCTTTCGAGACCGGCAGCGGGGGCCCGGATGTGACCTTCTTTAACCGCTTCACGAATCGGGATGATAGCGATGGCGTCTTTGTCTCGGATCCGGCGCCCGTCGCCCGTCAGCTATCGGCCCGATCTTGGCGCGGCCGCCGTGTCGGATCTGCGGCGCTGCGTTGTCTCTCGATACCTCGGCCGGAGCCCCCTCTGTCCCTCCATTTTGTCAAGTCGGGACTTGATCGCAACATCTCTTGTGAGAACCTTAAGTGCATTCTCAATGCGTGTTGCGATGTCATCATCCCTTGGCCTCCTTGTCGGAGTTTCCGTAGGAGGGCGGCGGCCGGGTAATGCGTGGGGGCTACTTTGGACTTGGAAGCGTTCGAGGACCCTTTTCGTTCCACATCCGTGGCTCCCTTAGCACCCTTGCCACGGGATGGGGCGCGATAGAAACTTTTATTCTTTTCGGTGCGGGCCCTTGATCGTCCCACCTCACGGTTCCTACGTTGTCTTCCTCCTCCGATGTGGCGAGGACAAGCTCGGAAAAGCGTAAAAGAACCAAAATGTGCATTATGTTAAAGCGACAACACTATATTTTAAGCGGGAGCGCTACATATTAAATAGGAATTAGTTATATTAAGCGAAAAAGCGATATATTAAACATAAACTCGGTAAGTTAAGTGAAAATAAACTATATTAAAGCGAACTTTCAAATTTAAAGAAAAATTTGGAGTACCTCCTTTCCATCGAAAGTGATTTTAGCGAGAGGACCAAGGGAGGCTTGCTTTACGAAAGTCGTTTTCCGTAGATGAGGATCCTCGGTGTCCTCCCATAGTGCACCTTCTTCCGGTCCCGGTGACCTCATAGAACCATATGTTGAGGCGGCGGTAGCACCCTCTTAGATATCTAGTTTGTACAGTCTCATTGGATTCCCTGGACTTAACACGTGCGGATATCTTAGGGACGTCATCCATAAGCCACTTGTGAGTGGCCTGCGCCCACGCGTAGCGGTTTAGTTCATCTAGCTTGCTGCGTGATGCGATCCAGCTTAGGAACCGCACGTGAGGTGCTTGGGAAGAGCATCGTTCAAGGAGGTACACCACCGTGATTTGACAAAGTTTTCTTCGTCTCCTTTTTCTTACGAACAAATTTGGAGAAGATTCTTTTTATGGCATCTTTGTGCACATGTATATTTTACCCATGTATTTCACTCCAAAAGGCGATTGCTTTTTACGCTTCTTGAAGACCACCGCTTCCCCATGGCGTGAAGGCCAAAGATGATAGCAATATCACGGGGTGCAGATGCCAACATACTCTCTCCAATACTAAATCTGTTGGTTCTCTCGTCAAACCTCTTTAACAGAGCATCCAACAGTCCTCTCTCCTGCATAACAGGTTCGATGTCCAATAATGAGGCAAAGGGTATTTCGTGTTTTCGCTTAAACTTATGAGTTTACGTTTAATATAGTCGGTTTTCGTTTAACATTGTCACTTTCTGCTTAAAATTACGGTTTTCCATTTAGTTTCGTGTTTTTTCGTTTAACATTTTCACTTTCCGAATAATATATCCCAATTTCATTTGTGACATATGCACCAACAAGAGGGATTCAAACTCGGATAGCATATCGTTTAGCCGAGACACAAATCCATTCCAGCAAGGGCATACTGGGGCATTAGCCATTTCTACTCAACCGGATAGTACTGTAATTGTGTCGTTGATAGTAGGTGACGGTTTAGGGGCGGTGACCACTTTAAGGGCGCGACTTCGCAGCTTCGCTATCAATCGAATTTTGACTTCAACTTAATAAAGAATGATAAGAAGAGAGTAATCGTCCAATGTCTTGCGATGGATTGCCGATTAGGCGTGTCCACGCATCGGCCGAAGGTAATCATACAACATTTACAATCAAAACGATGCATCCCACACATACATGTGGAGGCGGTATCGGTACGACGTCGCATCCGAAAGCATCAAAGAAATGGGTCAGTGGTCGTGTGGTGCAGAAGCTGAAGGACCGCCCTCTGTACAGAGCTATTGACATTCAGCGGGATATGTTGCGAGATCATGGTGTCAATTTGCCTTATAAGCAGGCTTGGTTGGGGAAAGAGGTGGCCAAGGGTATTCTTCATGGTAGTGAGGTGGCCAGCTATGACTTGTTAGTATGGTACACAAATAAGGTGATGGAGACGAACCCTGGTAGCATTGCCATTGTTGATAAGGACGGTGAGCGGTTTAGACGTGTTTTTTTCTCTTTCCGTGCATGTGTTGATGGTTTCAAGAAAGGTTGCAGGCCATTGCTTTTCGTTGATGGAACTCATTTGCTTGGAAAATACGGGGGCACGTTGTTGGGAGCGACGGGTAAAGATGGAAAGCTTGAGGGTTCTTTCATGTTGCGTTATTTGCCGTTGATAATGAAACCGACGCCAACCTAGCGTGGTTCTGTCAAAACTTCGGCGATGCCATTTACCGAGATAGCGATTATGGCAAGAGTATTACATTCGTTTGAGGCGTGTCGAAGAGGGCCTTATCAACGCCTGTCGCAAATGTTTTCCCTTACGCCCGCATGCATATTGCTTACGGCGCTGCAAATGAACTTCATGAAGGGAAATGTTAGGCTTGGGAAGTCTCTCAAAGAGCGGTGTTGGTCCATATTTGTGAGGATCGCTTACGCGTATGCAAGTAAAGGAATCTGATGAGGCGTGAAGCGACCTACTTGCCGTATCGGTGGCGCGCGTCGTTGGGCGCCCGTAAATCCGATGTTTCTCATTGGTCAAACTATATGTTCAACGCCGAAGATGGGGAGAGATGTATTCTAACGTAGCAGAGTCATTCAATGCCTGGATTAAGGAGGCACGCCATCTCCCCATAACGAACATGGTCGATTCGATAAGGTAAGAAAGATTCGTTTAGTGTACCACTTTATCGTTTAATTTATTTAGTTTTCGTGCAATATATTAACTTACCGTTTATTATAACATTTTTCCAGTTAAAATAATTTTTTTTCATTTAATATTCCATGTTTTCGTTTAATATTATTCTTTCCTATGTATTTTCAAGCATTTCCGTTTAACATACCAAGTTTGTAATTAATATCTTTTCTTCTTGCTTCCTAAATGCTTTCTTTTGCCCAACAAAGGTTCAAGCTCATGGTCATGCTCTGCAATCGCCGTGAGAATTCTCGAAAATGGGAAACCCACTTATGCCCTGAAGTACACAATAAGTTGGAGGAAATCGTTGAAGAAAGCCGCAACCTACTTGTTGGCCGTTCAGACGGAGATCATTTTGAGGTCATCGACGAGAACAACCACGCCGTTAGTCTGCTCTCAAGGACATGTTCATGCCGAAGGTGGCAGGTGTATGGCCTCCCATGCAAACACGCATGTGCTGCAATAATGCAAACGGACACAAGTGTACATCGGTATGTTGACAACTATTTCCGCGGTTGAAGCTTACCGGTTGGCGTATGCGAAGCTATCTTTCCGTCCCAGGATGATGACAAGCCGGTGATTCAAACCGCTGAACTACTTCTGCGACCGCCATGCACAAAGAGACCGCCGGGTCGTCCAAGACGGAAGAGAATAGAATCACAGGAATCCGACGTGCGTGAGTTACGCTGTAGTCGATGCCATGAGGCTGGACACAACCGGAGATCTTGTAATGCACCTATTGCTGACTAATATGTAATTACTCTAACATTTATTGTATTTCGTGCGTTTCTTGTTTTTGCTTGAATTATACGTTTTCGTTTAGTTATACTGGTTTCCGTTTAATATTAGGACTTTCTGTATAATACTACAACTTTCCGTTTAATATTTCAATTTGTTGGGGAGAGAGAGGTGACCATCTCATTCTCCCAATGCCCTTTCCCATATTTCGACGATTTGGCCCCCCTTCGGGTCGAATCAATTTAATACTCTTGATTAATGCTTTTCCGTTTTGAGGCTCACGGCCTCCACCAATTAGATTGAATGTGGTAGGGCCTTAATGATAACCAAACTATCCGAGATACTTTACCCAATAAATAAATTGCCTCAATCCTCTCGCGTCGCCTCAATCCTTTCGCGTCGAATCAATCCTCTCCGTCGCGTCGATTATCGTGCGGCCTCCTTCGCTCTTTAAATAGCCCTCCACATGGGCACGACCACATCACTCTTTCCCTTTGCAAGAATGGATCCTCACAGGCTTAGAAAATCTCTAAGAGAAATCGTCAAAGGACCTCCACGGTGACTCAAGCTCATCAAGTCCGGGGAGATGTCAAAGGCGGCGTCGAAGGAGGAGGAGCCACCGCCGAGCGTTCCGCTCACGAAAAGGATCCGGGATGGCGCCGTATCCTCCTCATACAAGCGATCGCCACTCTTTCGCATGGACATTAAATTCGTCTTTGTTGAAATCTACCGACTTTCGATGAGAACATGGCCCTTGGCCTTGAGATCGCTGCGAGTGCAATATCTGAGTTCAAAGAATCTGACGACTTTCAACGTCTCGTTTGTGTAGAGGGACGAAAAGCTGTCGAGGAAGGTTTCAAAATCTTCCAAGATATTTCTCGCCGTCATCCTCATCTAGACTTGACTCAGATGGATTTCACCCAAGCCCTTCAGTATCTCCCTCCCAGTTCATCGGGAGAAGATACTGATTGAAGAGAATGTTGCTGCTGCTGCATGTCATGGACCCCTTTCATTATGTTTTTTTTTTTTTACCTGTGTTGTTTAAATTTTCATCTCTTTCTTTTTGTTGTTGTTGTCTGCACTTTTATGTTTGTTTGGTTTTAGTTGAACGTTAATTAATGTTATAATATTTTCTTCTTCATGCCCATTTGTGGATTGTCATTAAACGACTACGATTGTCATGCTCCCGTTTAAGCTAATGAGTTTCCATTTAATATATCACTTTTATGTTTACTATCTCATGTTCCCATTTAAAATGTAAGTTTTCCATTTAATATATTATGTTACCATTTAATATGTGACATTTACGTTTAATATATAAAGATTGTATCTAGGATTCAATACTTTCTGTCGGCATGACCATCATGACCATTGGAAGAGTTAATGTTTGTTTAACGAAAATCTAAATTTAACACGCCTGTCTTTCAGCTTTAATGCCCGCTTCAGTTTCCTTACCGCTCCGCCTCAAGCCGTCCATTAATATCTGTGCGACGAAACGCAAACGTAACATCGGTACATCGGTGTGGGGGAGGTGGAGCTTCTCGCCATTGAGGATTTGTTCTATGAACCGCATTACATAGATTGGGCAGTCAACACTTCCAGGCTTCTGTTGCGGGCAGACATTGTCAGTTATAAGTGGGTACGCCTGCGTTCCGTAATCTCCCAACTCGATTTGGATGCAGTCGTCAAAGAGTCGGCGCTAATATAAGATTAAGGACCATTTAGAAAAATTCAAAAAAAAAAAAAATAAAGTTAATCATGTTACCATTTCCCGGGCGTTTGCTTCGTATATAGCGCTTCTCACTGAGGTGTAGTGAACATCTTTGTTTCTTTTTCTTGTCGAGCAGACGAGATGGTAATGCTTATTTAGAATTATGGGCAAAATAACCAACTCCAGCCGGGTATGCATGGACTGCATCCTTCATCAGCGTAAGGGCAACATCTCCGGAAGCCAGTTGCTTCGACATTAAAAGCGCCAACGGTCTCGTTATTGTGGCCCGTTTCTTGTAAGGGTAGGGAGATTTGGCCATAGATTCAAGGATGATCAGCACATATACGTCCATGACATCGTCAATAGCCATCGTCTTACTGTCCAGCAGCGTATACAGATGGTCCCGAGTGGTGTACGTCCACTCGTTCCTCCAAATAATTGTCCTGAATGGTGAAGAACTGAATATTTAGCGTGACATTAAATGAAAAAACCATTTATTAAATGACAAATGAGCATACTAAATGGAAATTCGATATTTTAAACGACAAATTACTATTCTAAGCTAAAACTCTGAATATTAAATGGAGAACTTACTTATCGATCCTGCAGTTGAGATACATCCCAATTGTTGTTTTCTCCAGATCAGTCAGCCGCATGAAACCAGGAGGATTTTTAATTTTTGGTATAAAGTTTGTCTTAACTTGCATTGTGTTCTCCTTTGCCATTAAATCCTCCACCATGATCGCGTCTTTTCTCTCCGGCTCGTGATGCACGGTTCTTGATCTTGAGGGTGCGGTGGCCGGCCAGTTCATTGGTGGCGGCCAGGTGGTTGAATGTTTGTAATTGGTGGTCATCGGCCGGTCGTTGGTCAGCGGTTGGTGCCTTATTATCCTGCATGATCGGTGGGTGGTTCAGTACTGGCAGTGGTCGGTGGTTCAATAGTGGCGATGGTAGTTCGGATGTTGGCGGTTCGTGACAGGCCGGTGGTCGGCGGTCGATCATTGCGGTGGAGTCGCGGGGTTTGGGTCACTGGGCGTCAAGTTCTTCATCTGCGTCAGTGATTCAATTACGCTGCCAAGTGTGACCATGTAGTCATCGCCATCTTCTTGGCGTTGCGGAACCGGATGGACTTTGCTTAACATTTGCGGCTTTTTACTTTTCCCGATTTCCTCTTGGCATCTTATCCTCATGAAGAGGGACCATCGCAGCGATTTGAGACCGGGTTCACGGCTTCGAGACCGGCAGCGGGGCGGATGTGACCTTCTTTAACCGCTTACTTTGCATCGGGATGATAGCGATGGCGTCTTTGTCTCGGATCTGCCCGTCGCCCGTCGGCTGCCGATCTTGGCGCCGCCGTGTCGGAATCTGCGGCGCTGCGTTGTCTCGATACCTCACGGCTTCGGAGCCCCCTCTGTCCCTCCATTTTGTCAAGTCGGGACTTGATCTTTGGTAACATCTCTTGTAGAGAACCTTAAGTGCATTCTCAATGCGTGTTGCGATGTCATCATCCCTTGGCCTCCTTTGCCGGAGTTTCCGTAGGAGGAGGGCGGCCCGGAGTGAAATGCGTGGGGGCTACTGGACTTGGAGCGTTTGAGGACCCTTTTTCGTTCCCTGTCCGTCGCTCCCTTAGCACCCTTGCCACGGGATGGGGGCGCAGTAGAAACTTTTTCATTCTTTTCCGGTCTGGGCCCTTGATCGTCCCACCTCACGGTTCCTACGTTGTCTTCCTCCTCCGATGTGACTGGGACAAGCTCGGAAAACTGTAAAAGAACCAAAATGTGCATTATGTTAAACGACAACACTATATTTTAAACGGGAACGCTACATATTAAATAGGAATTAGTTATATTAAACGAAAAAACGATATATTAAACATAAACTCAGTAAGTTAAGTGAAAATAAACTATATTAAACGAACTTTCAAATTTAAAGAAAAAAGCTGGAGTACCTCCTTTCCATCGAGTGATTTTAGCAGAGGACCAAGGGAGGCTTGCTTTCTGAAGCTGTTTTTCCCGTAGATGAGGATCCTAGGTGTCCTCCCATAGTGCACCTTCTTCCCGGTCCGGTGACCTCATAGAACCATATGTTGAGGCGGCGGCGCACCCTCTTAGATATCCGGTTTATGCAGTCTCATCGGATTCCACTGGACTTAGCAGCGTGCGGATATCTTGGGGCGTCATCCATAAGCCACTTGTGAGTGGCTGCGCCACGCGTGGCGGTTTAGTTCATCTAGCTTGTCTGCGTGAGTCTGCAATCCAGGTTAGGAACCGCACATGAGGTGCTTGGGAAGAGCATCGTTCCAAGGAGGTACACCACCGCCGGTTTGACAAAGTTTTCTGCGTCTCCTTTTTTCTTCTGAACAAGCTGGAGAAGAGATTTTTTATGGCATCTTTGTTGTGTCTGTCGTATATTTTACCCATGTATTTCACTCCAAAAGCTGATTGCTTTTTCTGCTTCTTGAAGACCACCGCTTCCCCATGGCATCGAAGGCCAAAGATGATAGCAATATCCTGGGGTCTGAATGCCAACATGCTCTCTCCAATACTAAATCTGTTGGTTCTCTCGTCAAACCTCTTTAACAGAGCATCCAACAGTCCTCTCTCCTGCATAACAGGTTCGATGTCCAATAATGAGGCAAAGGGTATTTCGTGTTTTCGCTTAAACTTATGAGTTTACGTTTAATATAGTCGGTTTTCGTTTAACATTGTCACTTTCTGCTTAAAATTACGGTTTTCCATTTAGTTTCGTGTTTTTTCGTTTAACATTTTCACTTTCCGAATAATATATCCCAATTTCATTTGTGACATATGCACCAACAAGAGGGATTCAAACTCGGATAGCATATCGTTTAGCCGAGACACAAATCCATTCATTCCAAAGAGGGCATCTTTGGGGCATTAGCCATTTCTACTCAACCGGATAGTACTGTAATTGTGTCGTTGATAGTAGGTGACCGGTTTAGGGACAGTGACCACTTTAAGGACGCACTTCGCAGTTTCGCTATCAATCGGAATTTTGACTTCAACTTAATAAAGAATGATAAGAAGAGAGTGACTGTCCAATGTGCCGCAGTGGATTGCCAGTGGCGTGTCCACGCATCGACAGAAGGTAATCATACAACATTTACAATCAAAACGATGCATCCCACACATACATGTGGAGGCGGTATCGGTATGACGTCGCATCCGAAAGCATCAAAGAAATGGGTCAGTGGTCGTGTGGTGCAGAAGCTGAAGGACCGCCCTCTGTACAGAGCTATTGACATTCAGCGTGATATGTTGCGAGATCATGGTGTCAATTTGCCTTATAAGCAGGCTTGGTTGGGGAAAGAGGTGGCCAAGGGTATTCTTCATGGTAGTGAGGTGGCCAGCTATGACTTGTTAGTATGGTATGCAAACAAGGTGATGGAGACAAACCCTGGTAGCATTGCTATTGTGGAGGAGGACGGTGAGCAGTTTAGACGTGCATTTTTCTCATTCCGTGCATGTGTTGATGGTTTCAAGAGAGGTTGCAGGCCATTACTTTTCATTGATGGAACTCATTTGCTTGGAAAATACGGGGGCACGTTGTTGGGAGCGACGGGCAAAGATGGAAACGAGGGGTTCTTTCATGTTGCGTTCGCTGTCGTTGATAATGAAACCGACGCCAACTGAACGTGGTTCCTGTCAAAACTCGGCGATGCCATTTACCGAGATGACGATTATGGCAAGAGTATTACATTCGTTTCGGACAGGTCGAAGGGCCTTATCAACGCCGTCGCAAATGTTTTCCCTTCTGCCCCGCATGCATATTGCTTACGACACCTGCAAATGAACTTCATGAAGGGAAATGTTAGGCTTGGGAAGTCTCTGAAAGAGCAGTGTTGGTCCATATTTGTGAGGATCGCTTACGCATGTACCGTAAAGGAATACGATGAGGCAGTGAACGACCTACTTGCCGTATCAGCTGACGCACATCGTTGGCTGCTTCAGAAATCCGATGTTTCTCATTGGTCAAACTATATGTTCAACGGCGAAAGATGGGGAGAGATGTATTCTAACGTAGCAGAGTCATTCAATGCCTGGATTAAGGAGGCACGCCATCTCCCCATAACGAACATGGTCGATTCGATAAGGTAAGAAAGATTCGTTTAGTGTACCACTTTATCGTTTAATTTATTTAGTTTTCGTGCAATATATTAACTTACCGTTTATTATAACATTTTTCCAGTTAAAATAATTTTTTTTCATTTAATATTCCATGTTTTCGTTTAATATTATTCTTTCCTATGTATTTTCAAGCATTTCCGTTTAACATACCAAGTTTGTAATTAATATCTTTTCTTCTTGCTTCCTAAATGCTTTCTTTTGCCCAACAAAGGTTCAAGCTCATGGTCATGCTCTGCAATCGCCGTGAGAATTCTCGAAAATGGGAAACCCACTTATGCCCTGAAGTACACAATAAGTTGGAGGAAATCGTTGAAGAAAGCCGCAACCTACTTGTTGGCCGTTCAGACGGAGATCATTTTGAGGTCATCGACGAGAACAACCACGCCGTTAGTCTGCTCTCAAGGACATGTTCATGCCGAAGGTGGCAGGTGTATGGCCTCCCATGCAAACACGCATGTGCTGCAATAATGCTAACGGACACAAGTGTACATCGGTATGTTGACAACTATTTCACGGTTGAAGCTTACCAGTTGGCGTATGCCGAAGCTATCTTTCCCGTCCCAGATGATGACAAGCCGACTGATTCAAACCGCGAACTACTTCTGCGACCGCCATGCACAAAGAGACCGCCGGGTCGTCCAAGACGGAAGAGAATAGAATCACAGGAATCCGACGTGCGTGAGTTACGCTGTAGTCGATGCCATGAGGCTGGACACAACCGGAGATCTTGTAATGCACCTATTGCTGACTAATATGTAATTACTCTAACATTTATGGTAGTTAGTGCGCTTCATGTTTTTACTTGAATTATACGTTTTCGTTTAGTTATACTGGTTTCCGTTTAATATTAGGACTTTCTGTATAATACTACAACTTTCCGTTTAATATTTCAATTTGTTGGGGAGAGAGAGGTGACCATCTCATTCTCCCAATGCCCTTTCCCATATTTCGACGATTTGGCCCCCCTTCGGGTCGAATCAATTTAATACTCTTCAGTGTCTTTTCCGTTTTCGAGGCTCTGGCGCCTCCACCAATTCGTTGAATGTGGGCGGACGCAATGATAACCAAACTATCCGAGATACTTTACCCAATAAATAAATTGCCTCAATCCTCTCGCGTCGCCTCAATCCTTTCGCGTCGAATCAATCCTCTCCGTCGCGTCGATTATCGTGCGGCCTCCTTCGCTCTTTAAATAGCCCTCCACATGGGCACGACCACATCACTCTTTCCCTTTGCAAGAATGGATCCTCACAGGCTTAGAAAATCTCTAAGAGAAATCGTCAAAGGACCTCCACCGGCTGACTCAAGCTCATCAGAAGTCCAGGAGATGTCAAAGACGACGTCGAAGGAGGAGGAGCCACCTGCCGAACGTTCCGCTCTGAAAAGGATCCGGGATGGCCGCCGTATCCTCATACAAACGATCGCCACTCTTTCGCATGGACATTCGTCGTGCTGTTGAAATCTACCAGCTTTCTGATGAGAACATGGCCCTTGGCCTTGAGATCGGCTGCGAGTCTGATATCGAAGTTCAAAGAATCTGACGACTTTCAACGTCTCGTTTGTGTAGAGGGACGAAAAGCTGTCGAGGAAGGTTTCAAAATCTTCCAAGATATTTCTCGCCGTCATCCTCATCTAGACTTGACTCAGATGGATTTCACCCAAGCCCTTCAGTATCTCCCTCCCAGTTCATCGGGAGAAGATACTGATTGAAGAGAATGTTGCTGCTGCTGCATGTCATGGACCCCTTTCATTATGTTTTTTTTTTACCTGTGTTGTTTAAATTTTCATCTCTTTCTTTTTGTTGTTGTTGTCTGCACTTTTATGTTTGTTTGGTTTTAGTTGAACGTTAATTAATGTTATAATATTTTCTTCTTCATGCCCATTTGTGGATTGTCATTAAACGACTACGATTGTCATGCTCCCGTTTAAGCTAATGAGTTTCCATTTAATATATCACTTTTATGTTTACTATCTCATGTTCCCATTTAAAATGTAAGTTTTCCATTTAATATATTATGTTACCATTTAATATGTGACATTTACGTTTAATATATAAAGATTGTATCTAGGATTCAATACTTTCTGTCGGCATGACCATCATGACCATTGGAAGAGTTAATGTTTGTTTAACGAAAATCTAAATTTAACACGCCTGTCTTTCAGCTTTAATGCCCGCTTCAGTTTCCTTACCGCTCCGCCTCAAGCCGTCCATTAATATCTGTGCGACTAAGCATAAGCGTAACATCGGTACATCGGTGTGGGGGAGGTGGAGCTTCTCGCCATTGTGGATTTGTTCTATGAACCGCATTACATAGATTGGGCAGTCAACACTTCCAGGGCTTACATTTGCGAGGCGGGCAGACATTGTCAGTTATAAGTGGGTACGCCTGCGTTCCGTAATCTCCCAACTCGATTTGGATGCAGTCGTCAAAGAGTCGCCGCTAATATAAGATTAAGGACCATTTAGAAAAATTCAAAAAAAAAAAAAATAAAGTTAATCATGTTACCATTTCCCGGGCGTTTGCTTCGTATATAGCGCTTCTCACTGAGGTGTAGTGAACATACTGTTTCTTTTTCTTGTCCAGAACGACGAGATGGTAATGCTTATTTAGAATTATGGGCAAAATAACCAACTCCACTTCGGGGTATGCATGGACTGCATCCTTCATCAGCGTAAGGGCAACATCTCCGGAAGCCAGTTGCTTCGACATTAAAAGCGCCAACGGTCTCGTTATTGTGGCCCGTTTCTTGTAAGGGTAGGGAGATTTGGCCATAGATTCAAGGATGATCAGCACATATACGTCCATGACATCGTCAATAGCCATCGTCTTACTGTCCAGCAGCGTATACAGATGGTCCCGAGTGGTGTACGTCCACTCGTTCCTCCAAATAATTGTCCTGAATGGTGAAGAACTGAATATTTAGCGTGACATTAAATGAAAAAACCATTTATTAAATGACAAATGAGCATACTAAATGGAAATTCGATATTTTAAACGACAAATTACTATTCTAAGCTAAAACTCTGAATATTAAATGGAGAACTTACTTATCGATCCTGCAGTTGAGATACATCCCAATTGTTGTTTTCTCCAGATCAGTCAGCCACATGAAACCAGAAGGATTTTTAATTTTTGGTATAAAGTTTGTCTTAACTTGCATTGTGTTCTCCTTTGCCATTAAATCCTCCACCATGATCGCGTCTTTTCTCTCCGGCTCGCGGGTCGATCACGGTTCTTGATGCTTGAGGGTGGGCGGTGGCCGCTGGTTCATTGGTGACAGCGGGTGGTTCAGATGTTTGTAATTCAGCGACGGTCATCGACGGTCGTTGGTCGGCGGTCGCTGGTGCCTTATTATCTGCATGATCGGTGGGTGGTTCAAGATCTTGGCGGTGGTCGGTGGTTGATGAGTGGCGATGGTAGTTCGGATGTTGGCGGTTCGTGACGGGGGCGATGGTCGGCCGGTCATCGGTCGCTGCGGTGGGTGCAGGGTTTGGGTCACTAGGCGTCAAGTTCTTCATCTGCGTCAGTGATTCAATTACGCTGCCAAGTGTGACCATGTAGTCATCGTCGTCATCTTCAGCATTGGCAGACACAGATGGACTTTGCTTAACATTTGCAGCTTTTTTTACTTTTCGATTTCCTCTTCGGCATCTTATCCTCATGAAGAGGGACCATCGCAGTTTGAGACCGGGTTCTGCTTTCGAGACCGGCAACCGTGGGCGGATGTGACCTTCTTTAACCGCTTCACTGCAACTGGGGATGATAGCGATGGCGTCTTTGTCTCGGATACCGCGGCTGCCGCCGTCGTATCGGCCGATCTTGGCGCGGCCGCCGTGTCGATATCTGCGCGCGCTGCGTTGTCTCGATACCTCGCTTCGGAGCCCTCTGTCCCTCCATTTTGTCAAGTCGGGACTTGATGCTGGCAACATCTCTTGTGAGAACCTTAAGTGCATTCTCAATGCGTGTTGCAGTGTCATCATCCCTTGGCCTCCTTGTCGGAGTTTCCGTAGGAGGACGACGGCGGGTAGTACGTGGGGGGCTACTGGACTTGGAGCGTTCGAGGACCCTTTTTCGTTCCCTGTCCGTCGCTCCCTTAGCACCCTTGCCACGGGATGGGGGCGCAGTAGAAACTTTTTTATTCTTTTCCGGTCTGGGCCCTTGATCGTCCCACCTCACGGTTCCTACGTTGTCTTCCTCCTCCGATGTGACAGGGACAAGCTCGGAAAACTGTAAAAGAACCAAAATGTGCATTATGTTAAACGACAACACTATATTTTAAACGGGAACGCTACATATTAAATAGGAATTAGTTATATTAAACGAAAAAACGATATATTAAACATAAACTCAGTAAGTTAAGTGAAAATAAACTATATTAAACGAACTTTCAAATTTAAAGAAAAAAGCTGGAGTACCTCCTTTCCATCGAGTGATTTTAGCAGAGGACCAAGGGAGGCTTGCTTTCTGAAGCTGTTTTTCCCGTAGATGAGGATCCTCGGTGTCCTCCCATAGTGCACCTTCTTCCCGGTCCCAGTGACCTCATAGAACCATATGTTGAGGGCGACAGCGCACCCTCTTAGATATCCAGTTTGTACAGTCTCATCGGATTCCCTGGACTTAACGCGTGCGGATATCTTCGGGACGTCATCCATAAGCCACTTGTGAGTGGCCTGCGCCCACGCGTAGCGGTTTAGTTCATCTAGCTTGTCTGCGTGATGCAATCCAGGTTAGGAACCGCGCATGAGGTGCTTGGGAAGAGCATCGTTCCAAGGAGGTACACCACGGTTTGACAAAGTTTTCTTCGTCTCCTTTTTCTTACGAACAAAATTTGGAGAAGATTCTTTTTATGGCATCTTTGTGCACATGCGTATATTTTACCCATGTATTTCACTCCAAAAGTCGATTGCTTTTTACGCTTCTTGAAGACCACCGCTTCCCCGTGGCATCAAGGCCAAAGATGATAGCAATATCACGGGGTGCGAATGCCAACATGCTCTCTCAAATACTAAATCACATTTGGTTCTCTCGTCAAACCTCTTTAACAGAGCATCCAGCGGTCCTCTCTCTGCATAACGTGTTCGATGTCCAATAATGGGGCAATGGGTGTCCTCCTGATGAGTTCCCAGTGCCTCTCAGTCATATGGGGTTTCAATTCGGCAAGTGTTTGGTGGACCGGCTCCAAGTAGCACCTACCGTTTACTAGATTAGACGACATATTTCCCGTAGCCTGCATCAAGAGAGATTTATTACGAAAGGTTGTAGAACGTTTAAATGAAAACTTTGGAGAATAAACGGAAACAATGTATTTTACATAGAAACATTGGCAACACTTGTAGACATCATTCGTAAGGAATGTACAACAAATTGACCACCTAAACCCCAAACCCTAAACCCTAAATCAGAAAAAAAAAGAAAAAAGAATAAACCCTAAACCCCAAATTTCTTGCTGCGAAGTTCCAGCCACGCGAACAACAACACAAAATCGCTTACCATTATGTTTAATCTTCCATCCCAAATGCATACAAACTAGTAAAAACAAGCGAAAAGAAGGTAAGAATCATGGGCCTTGTGGTTTCCAAGCATACTTCGTACCTTAGTGTAGCAGCTTTAAGTTTGCCTAAATTTAATACGCCTGTTGATCTCCGGGAAGCAGCAACAACCGGCGGGAGTACTCCGGCAGTGGTGGCTTGACGGTTGTGCAGCGTCGGGAAAAACCACTGATCGATCTCTGTTCCTGCAGTCGCCGTTAGAATGACGAACCGTTCTCGTGAGAGGCTGGCTGAAGGAGAAGATGATGTGTCGCGTCGTCTCGGGATTCGAACCACCCATTGCAGTTGCTTTTTGAATTGAGGGCATTCCAGACATTTTACTTTGTTGTTTTCATGCATTGGGGGAAGGGCTTGATCATGAGATTCACAAGGGTATTTTGGTCATGTAAAAAGAAAATAGATGGTGTTAGTGGATGGAAGGCTTAAAAAGTCAAAATCTCAAAAAGGAGGGACTGATTGGGATATTGCAAACTTGGGGGGATTTTTTGTGGATATGTGAAAGTTTGAAGGGTTTTTTGTTCATTAACACTTTACTTTTTGGGGGGAGAAAATCACTTATAAAAATAGACTATGTATTTTTTTAGATATTTATTTTGCCTCTTATACTTTTTCTTTTTAAGTTGTTCCACACCAAAAATGAAAAAAGACACTACTTTTTTCTAACAAAAAAATACCACATAAATGTTTGTTTGGTGTTTAAATAGATAGATGTTTTTCACACATTAAAAAAAAAATCCTTAATATTTAAATTTAAATTTATTAGTAATTAATTATAGGTCCTTTGAATAATATTCAAATTGCCTATAGGTCCTTGGGGGTGCAGGGGTGTAGTGTAATAGTATTTTGGGTGTGTGTGTTTTGGGTGAAAAATAGTGTCAAATAGTGTCAGGGACTAATAGGAAATTTGCTCAAATTTATTTTTTTTTTCAAAAAAAATGGATAAATTATATTATTTGTATTAAAAACCAACACAAATTATATATAATATAAGATAACACGTGAGTACTGAGATGCCCGAATGTTTGGATAATATGTCATTATCCTCTTCCTGATCAGAAAGTCTACCCCTTATGTTCATTTTTTTATGCTTAAACTTGTTTAATAGAGTTTTTTGTATTTTAGAATTTTTATGCATTTTCAATCCCAAAAGTATCGTGGCAACTAAGAATGACAATATTGAGGATAGCAATAAATAATAATAATAATTCCAAACCCAAACAAGAAACCATGAAAATATTTCCTAGTTTGTCCCAAACCCATTAAACTCTTTTAGTATTTAAATAACAATATTTGATCATAAAACTTTACAAGTTTGTAAGATTGAAATCTTATAAAATCTAAAGAAACCAATCTTAAAAAATATATAGTGACTAAATATTTTATTTATATAAATAAAATATTCTACAATGATGGATATATAAAATAAAATATGCATAATAGTGATTAAATATATTGGTATATAAACTAATTGTAATAGTTTAGTCTCACATCGACTAAATAAGAAGATGTAGTGCACATATATGTTGTATGCACCCTCCTCTTAACAGCTAACTTTTAAGAGTGAGTTCTAAGTGTAACAAATGAAGCATTCATTTAGTATAGTATATAGTGTTTAAGTTTGGTATACTTGAGTCAAATCCCAAATCTATTTGAATTTTAATTTTAAACTCCAAATCTACCCTAAACCCTAATATAGGGATTTTTTTTATTACTTTTCATATAGTATTTTACTAAATCTCCGTTTGGTTCTAGTATCACAATGTAAGTGGAATTATATGTAAATTGAAGTACTGTATTTTGATTTACTACAAAAAATTTTAGTTTGATGTAAATTGAGTGATACAATCATCCTGTAAAGTAAAGGGATATATCCACAAAATATTTCATGAAAACATTAAAAATTAAAATAAGTAATAATATAAAAATACCAAAAGGGAAAGAGCAAGATGTTAATGGTGGTGATGACACTCAAACTTTTACCTGTAATTCAACTTACAACTAATTTGTCTATAAGTTGAATTATAGCAAAAGTACAGCTTTAGGTAAATAATTTTACAAATAAGTTTCATTTTCACAATATATCAAACAGAGGAAAACATAACTTATTTGTATTATTTACTGTAAATCAAATAGGCCCTGACGTAGGGATGGCAATGGGGCGGGGCGGGGGTGGGGCAGGCCTCTACCACCACCGCCCCGCCTAGATAGTGGCGGGGAGCGGGGCGGGGCGCGAGGCGGGGCGCGGGGCAGGCGGGGCGAGTCGCGGGGCACCAATATGTACACACTCGAATAAAATACTACAATTAGACTATAGAATGAAGAGAAATTTACCGATTAAACTCGTATAAAATAAACTTAACGGCAATGTAAAAGCACACTGATATACAAACTGGAGAGAAGAGTGGGAAAGCAGCTGCCAAAGTTCAAAAACTCCAAACAAAGCTTCATTGTAAACCCTAAAACTATATAATTTAATATATATATATATATATAAGGGTATTTTTGTATGTTTTTAGCGGGGCGGGGCGGGGCGGATTTTAAAGGATCATTACCAAACCCGCCCCGCCCCGCATTTCTTCGGGGCGGATCGGGGCGGATCGGGTCGGAAACTTCGGATCGGCTCGGGGATTGCCATCCCTACCCTGACGTGCTGGCTAGATCATGCTGCCACACAATCAACCTTATGGATAAAAAATATTTATAATTTTATTACCTATCAGTGTTGAGGTGGCACCAACAGCCTCTTGGCCTATAGGTATCGGGTCTTTTATATAATACTTCGTTAGTTGGGACGATTCCAGGTTCGAACTCCCATGACCATAAGGTGAGGGCACGCACACATGGATGTCGCGTTGTCCGTCCCTGACTTTAAGGAGACACTTGTCTTTTTGTCAAAAAAAAAAAAAAAAAATTGAGTTGTGCAACTATTGCATGGAAAATAAAAACTATTTTTCCTTATGCCAACAAACATTGCTACATCTATATATCTTTTATGAAGTATATATATTCCATTTGGTTGATGATGTTGTGGCATGTGGTTGATGATGCCGTGGCATGATTCAATCAGCATGCCATATCATCAACCGCGTAATCAGTGAGTAATAAAAAATTCTTGTATTTGAGGTCTAATTAGTGTTTTTTATAGTTAGATGTTAGATTACCAACTAAGAGAAGAGGTAGTGAAATTATCATAGAATTGTGCTTTTGCTTTTAGAACTTTATCTACATGTTTGTTTTTATTCTTGAAAAAGGAAATCTCCCACAAATATTTAATATAGATCAAAATTTCTATTTTTTTTCATAATCAGAACACATTCTTGGTTAAGAATAAAATTAATTTTTTGGGCTTTAACAACCAAATTACCCTAAAAGTGTCCATGATTTGAAAAACTTAAGTTAAAATAAATAAATAAATAAATAAATAATCACATCTTTATTATGATATTTTTTAGCAAGAAATTGTATCTTTGGTTAAATTACATTTTTAGCTCTTGAGTTGATTCCAAGTCTCTAATTATCCGTGAATTTTCAATTTTTCTCAATTTCAACCGCGTACTTCCAAATTATTTATAACGGAAACCTTCCATCGAACTTATTGTTAATCAATTGTCGTCTTCTAAATTGTCTTATACATACAGCATCATGTGGTATCGAACCAAGATAAAAACATTAAATGAATTCTATCTAACGCCATCTAGAGTGGTATATCTATAGTCAGCTTAACGATGACAACTAGCCACCAATAAATCGGATATAGTGTTCAATCTATAGCTAATTTACAAATATAAATTTAAATTAGAAAATTAAAAGTTCAGAGGTAAATAAAAGCTCTGACTAATTTTTCATCCTAACTCAATATGATATAATTAATGTATATATATATATATATATGAAAAGTCTTCAAAATGGAAATCAAGTAGATAAATAAATACAGGTTGTAAAAATCATCCCTTGATGTTGATTCACAGTTCATATATAGAATCACAGTGCAGGTGGGAAGGATCTTAATATAGCAAGTAAAAAGTATAAGGGGTATATAGGAAACCAAACCACTAGTGGGTGACAGCACATGGGTTGAGAGAGAGAGAGAGAGAGAGAGAGAGAGAGAGTATAGAATAGAAGCGTGGAGCGTGAGAATATCACTATCACGCTGCAACAAGTAACGCCAAGCAAGAAGGACTCGAGTCGAGATAGTCGGCGAAAAGAGCCCCTTGAAACACTCGGGTACTCCGCCCCACAATCCCAGCTCTCTCTCTCTCTCTCTCTCTCTCTCTCTCTCTCTCACTTTCATCTTCTTCTCTTCGACAGTCGCTTTCAATTCCTCGCCGAAGGGTCGTCACCAACGCAGCCGATCAACAGGGCATTGAGCCGGCTCGAATGGAGCCGAAGTCGACGATCGCTTTTCTCCTCGCTCCCAAGTGACTTCTCCGTTTCTCTTCTTCTTCTTCTTCTTGTGCTTCTTCTTCTTGTTCTCTGATCTGACTTTTGCTAAGCATCGGGGGTTATCTTGTAGTTCTCGGGTGTTCCCTGGAAGCTCCTCCGACGATCCGGATCTTATGGAAGGGTCGGGATCGTCGTCCGAGAGCTCGCCTGGCCAATCCAAGCGGAAGCGTAGTCAGGTCTTCATTTTGCTTTGGGGTTTGGAGATTGTTGGCGAATTTGGTTTTTGGGGTCTTCGGATTGTGACCTTTGATTTGTTGCTCTTTTTTTATTTTTTTATTTTTTTGGCTGGTTTGCTTCATGATTTTGCAGGTTGGTTTTGCATGTGTTGGATGAGGTTATTGGGAGCAGAATTTATCAGAAAGCAGGGATCTTAAGCTTTGAAGAATTCTGTTTTTATCCTGATGCATTGTGCATGATGATTGAAACCTGAATTTTATTGCTTGGAAGGCAATTCGAGTTTAGGAGTGTGAGGAGAAAATTGATTGATTATGTGTTTTTTATCTATGCATATGGAATGATGATGAAGGAGAGCCTGGGCGCAACTGTAAATTGTCGCCATGTGACCCAGAGGTCACAGGTTCGAATCGTGGAAACATCCTTTTGTAAAAAAAGTAGAGTAAGGCTACATATAATAGACCCAAGTGGTCGGACCCTTCCTGACTCAAGCATAATGGAGCTTTGTAGCACCGAACTGCCCTTTATATGGAATGATGATATGGGGTTGACGGTGTAGAGCAAGTGTTAATCAAATTCATATGAATAGTTTAATAAATGGATAAGGATTTAGATAACTGAGATGAAAGTTCAAAGGTTTATTGATTGGATTAGATTAGAAAGTGTTTTGGCGTTCTAGTATGATTTTCTTTTTTAACATTAGGAATAAAAAATGGCAAGTCTTTGATCCATGTGAGCTTCATACTCAATTATTTCTCATTCTAGTATAATTTAGCAACATTTCATATTTAGCTTTGATCTAAGTCAGGTTATGTGCGTTCATGTCTTGATCCAAGTATTTGGTGGCTAAGATGGTTTTATTATGAGCTCTTAATTTCACAATGTTGATACTGTAGTTGTATCTCCATCATTGCACAATGAAGATACTGTAGATCCTTTACTAGGTTCCCAGCGTCTTGCCTTTGTTTTCTTTGTTGTTAAATCCTTACTTTTGCTGAGGTATAGAGCAAGTGTTACTAATCAGATTCATATGAATAGTTCAACAATTGGATGAAGATTGGGTAACTAAGATGAAAGTTCAAAGCTTTATTGATTGAACTGAATTAGAAAGTGTTTTGTTGTTATCTCATGGTTTTTTTTAACATTAAGAATAAAAAAATGGCAAGTCTTTGGCTTATGTGAGCTTCACAATCAGTTGTTTCTCATTCTAGTATAACTTCACAACATTTCATATTTAGCTTTGAATGAAGTCAGGTTATGTGCGTTCATGTCTAAATCCAAGTATTTGATAGCTAAGATGGTTTTATTATGACCTCTTAAATAATCTCTCAAATTGTGATACTGTAACTGTATTTTGATCATTGCACGATAAAGATATTGGAGTGTTTTGCCTTTCTTTCTTTCTTTCTTTCAATGTTAAATCTCAATTTGTTTTTGTTGACTCATGCCTTGGGTTGCTATACTACTTGTATTTGGGTTATATTCTCATGAATTTGACTCTATACTTCTTTTTGGGTCATCATTAGGTCCTCAATGTCTTGCCTTTCTTTTTGTATGTTGTTAAATCTCTCTCAACTTTTGTTTGCTTTCGTGCCTTGGGATTCACCCATAACTAATGGCCTTAGTATTTGTGATCACTAGCAAAGAAAGTAATATCAACTGGACAAAGTTTATGCCCAAATTGCATCAGCATGAATCATAATAAACCTTACCACTGGCTAGATTTGTTAGAGATTAGTGCATTGATTTCTTATCTGTTTATTAGTTTCATTCAATAGATGGGATTTTCCGGCTTTTTATGGAAGCCCCAGCCCTACTGGGTGCTACAAACTAGCAACACTGCTTATATTGTAGCCGAAATGACAGTGCTGGGCACAAAGAATTCATAACACACCTGCTATTGAAGTGAGAGGAAAAGTTTCAAAGTTTATTTGTAAAAAATACCAAAGTCGCTTGACCACAATCATCATTTTTAACAAGTTCCATAATTGAGCTGTCTGATGTTAAGCGGGCGCTTTACATGATCCAAAGGTGTTTATGGGTGTTGCAAGGAAGTTAGGAAAGTACAGTTCACATTTATACCTATCATAGGAGTGACGTTTATATGACAAATTAGATTGTGATGCCAATGCGACATTTGCCAAGTTTGCAGACACGTGGCAAGGGCTTGACTTATTTATGTCACCTAAAAGAGTTAAAACTAGAGTTTGTCGCTTTTGCGATGCTACTTGCTGATGCTTGAAGATTAGTGAATTTTTGGATTTTTATGAGGCTTTTTTTTTAAAGTTGTATAAGATATTAAATGTTTAAATTTCTAATATGTGAATGAGCCAAATTTCCCCGAAATGTTGTGTTATTTGAATTCCATGTTGAGTTCTGTAGGCAGATGTTCTGGTGTAATTAGAAGATAACAACATTTCAGGATTCCTGTCTGTCTATTTGTTTTGAGTTTTTTTAGTATTATAATTATATTTTAGCTTCAATGACCGCTCAAGACAGAGAGACTTAGACTAGGTATGGAAATTGCATATGCGACTGATTTTTTGCTCAGCTGTGCTACTTATACTACTTATTTTATCAATAAATTTAACTGAACTTTAATGGCACTCTTTCTATTATTCTAGGTATCTCATGATGTGATTAGCACTGATGGTGACGATGATCCAGATGGAATTTTGAGTCTTGGGGATAATATTCCAAATCAGAAGAATAAGGAACCAGTGGTATATTCTGAGAATTGGCTAAACCAGACAAAGGTAAGTAATTCTGCATATTAAAGAAGATAATCTTCTTTAGAGCTTGTGCACTCTCTTTAGATTGCCAATTCGCATTATCTAGTTCATTTTTCGGTAACTTCTCTTTTTACTAGGATGTTTTGTCTGCTGGGCTTATTGGTTCAAGCACATACAATGCCAAAGAGGATGGTACTCTGCTAGATATTCCAGGAAGTTCTGATCCTGACTTGACCAATTTTAACCACTCCGATGGATACGAAGATGATGAATTTGATTTTGTTGAAGATGATAATGTGGAATTTGCCGATGACAGCTATCTGATGGATAATAATGACCTTAATCATAGTTTGGCAGCAAAACTTGATGACCTTGACCTGCCTCCGGGTGTGGAAGCTTCTGTGGCATGGTTACAGAAGCATAATGTAAGGTCCACTAGGAGCAAAAAAGAAAAAGTTGACAATGAAATTGAACTGAAATTTAAATCCTTTAAACAATTTGATACTGTGCAAGATCAGTCAGATCATTACTTTGCCAATGCAAAGTCTGAAGTAGGATCATCTTCAGTAAAGAAGGTAGTTTGTTGTAGACTTCTTGTTTTTTTTCCTTGTATATTTTAATAACTGAACATGGTGATGTCAATGACAGCCACCAAAAGATTGGGTGAAGAAAATTCAGGCAGAATGGAAGGTCCTAGAGAAAGATTTACCTGGTGAGTATAGTATTTACATATTGAACACTCAGCTATCAAAATGTATGTGGACCATTTTTCTTTATTTAACTTTTGCTATATTTATTTGATTCTTCCCTTGTGATAATCAGGAGCAATGTAACCTACATCCATTCATCGTTGTTCATCTTTATCCGGGATCTAACTCTACATGAGATTCATAGTTGCATTATTTATAGCTTCATTGTTTAATTGTTCTTCACTAATTTAGGCTGTGTAGGATTACCTCTTTGTATTGAACAAAAGGATTTTAACCTTTGGTTCTGGCAAATGCTTGGAATACTATTCTTCTGGAATTTATGTTGAGTCTTTATCAATACTCTACTTTTTTAAAGATTTTTTTGTTTGAAAATGTTTTAACGTCATTCCCCATATTGCCTTTCACATTCCATTGGCATGCAAAGGATATGTAAACCAGAGTTGAGTTTATCATATGTCCTTTATATGCTTTACTAACATTTCTCTTTTGTTTCTATTTTTTGGCTTTCATAGAGAATATATTTGTCCGAGTTTATGAAGATAGGATGGATATTCTTAGGGCTGTTATTGTAGGTCCTGCTGGAACTCCATATCATGATGGTCTTTTCTTCTTTGACATCTCCTTTCCTCTGAATTATCCCCATTCACCACCGGTATGTTCAACTTTAGGTTGGGTAACTTATTTCCATTTTAGATAAATTGTAAAATTTACCTTTCTATTTCCGTACAGCTGGTACATTACCACTCTGGTGGGCTTCGAATTAATCCAAATTTGTATGCTTGCGGGAAAGTTTGTCTGAGCCTTCTCAACACCTGGCCTGGCAAGGGCTGTGAGAAGTGGAATTCATCTAGTTCGACTATCCTGCAAGTTTTGGTCTCTATTCAAGCTCTTGTTTTGAATGCAAAACCATATTTTAACGAGCCTGGATATGAACAGTATGCTAACACCCCTCAAGGAGAGCGGCTATCTGATGAGTACAATGAAGAGACCTTTCTGCATTCCTGCAGGACAATGCTATACACAATGAGAAGGCCACCACATGTAAGTGTTTTATTCTCATTTATTAGTCTCTGAGTCACATACCAGGTTTCCTTTATCATAACCGCAGCATCTGTGCTTTCTTGATTGTTGCAGCATTTTGAGGTGTTTGTTTCTGGACACTTCCGTGAAAAGGGGACGTGCTATACTCATTGCGTGCAGGGCTTACATGCATGGCGCCAAGGTTGGGAGTCTTAATTTTGATATGCTTCCTGATGCTTCTTCTGAGATATCACCTGCTTCCTCCTTCAAGCTCTTGCTGAGGAATTTATTTGAGGACCTTTTGATGGAGTTCACTGTCAAAGGAGCTGACTGTAATGAGTTTCTTGTGCAAAAGGCAAAGACTGGAGTTGCAAATGCACTAGATACTTCCCTGAAGCTATGAGCTGAAATTTTAATGTTTCTTCAGCCCCTTGATTATTTTCTTGGGGGATATAGTTCATCTCCTCATATAAGTCAAATAGGACTGGAGAACTAGCAATGTCAGTTTCATTAACTTGTAGCTCTTGTAAATAGTGGCGTGGATGTTCCTTGGTTGCAATTTTGATGTTGCAGTGACATTACTAAAGGTTGTCTATAAATATATTTATGTTAGTTCCAAGTAGTGGTGTGGAGATATCCTATTTACCTTCGCAGTTTGAAAATTCTATTCTTGTTACTCTGGAGAGTTAGTTGAAAATACCTGCAAGATGATTATGGATGGCGATCAGATATGGAGTTTTGAACTGCCTGCTTCTGCTTCTTCTTCCTCTGTTTCAGTGACATAAATGAAGATCAAAGCTACAGAAATGCTGTGAGTTCTCACACCATTGACTGACATATTTATACAAGCACTCAATTAATTTACATTTAAGGCATATCTTCTAACTATTTATCCATTCAATCTGGTAGCTGAACTCAAAGATATGCACATACTTCAATTGCTATGGGGGGAACTCTGGAGAACATAACCAAGCAGGAATTTCTCACAGGATTTCAGAAATCCAAGAGCAGCATCCTTAGCCTTCTCTGGTGGCGGTGTGACTGGAGATAGTGGCTTGAACTCAGCCTTCCATTTAGCAATGCACTGCTCATCCTCTCTTCTGGCAACTGGAGAGAACAAGAAGGTTACTCGGTAAGGATCATACATCATGTCCCTAAGTTTGCCTGCAATGACTTGATATGTTAATAGACCTGCCCCATTCCACCTCCTCTATCTTCTCAGTAGATTCCTTCACATATCCATGCAGAGCTACAAATTTATATTGCCATAAATTAGCATGCTTTCATGGTTAAATTCAGTATGACTAGAAAGCATGGGCATTATATGATGCTTAATAGGTTGTATATATAGACATCTTCTGCTATTAATGTTACATGCCTACCATGATCCAAACTACCCATATTTAGAGAGACTGAAATTTAGCATGTCAGGCCATCGGAACAACTAATTGCATCCAATGCCATGCTCCTTCAGATCCATGTTGTTTCTCCTTCCTTTCTTTCAAACTCGCTCTCTAACCATGGCTCGATTGTTAGATGGATCCTAATACTAACAATTTGGATTTCTTTTTATTTTTCATGAAAATATTTTGAGAGAACAAATTATGCATGCAAGGCACTGTGACAGATGTTCTCTCTCTAACTTGGCGCATTTGGTAATAAGGTTAATTTCTTTTTCTGGACATGCAAAAGAGTGTCAGCACTGAGGATGTTTACTTGGTATTCATCAAACCTTTTTTCTTTTTGTAGTTATATGTTCAGAGTTTAGATGTAATAGTTTTCTATCAGATATATTGTCAAACAGGTATTCTTGATTGTGATCTATCCTTCACTTTCAACAACCATTTAGAAACTTAATCCATATATAGTTCCTCTCAAAAAATATAATTTAGCAACCAAATTATTGAGACTAGAGAGACATTGTTGTTTTGTTTTTTTATCTTGCTTGAACCGAAACTATCCTGTACTGCTATCGTCGTCTTAATTGATTGATATTCAGGATTTTGAGAACAGTTTGTATGTTGTGAACACAAAGATAGTGATTTTGATTGATTGATATTCAGGATTTTCAGTACAGTTTGCATGTTGTGAACACAAAAATGGTAATTTTGAACACAAGTACAACCCGTGACCTGCATTGAAGCAATAATTTATTTGGGTTTTGCCAGAAATAGTCTGGAAGTGCAATAATATGGAATTTGTCCTTTTTCATCAAATTGTAATGTGTTTAGATAGAATGAAAATTGTTTTTTGTTTTTTCATGTTCATTGAATAAAAGATGTATAGTAAGCAAACACAAGCAATTGTATTGATAGAATTCTTATTTTCTATCTCTCTTTTTTTTTGTTTACTTTTCTTCTGTATTTTTTATTTTCCCCCCTCTATATTTCTACAGTTAAAAAACACTTAAATAATAATGTGATCTTTGGTATTTGTTTACAGGCAGTGACATCAAACCATTGCTTTGAAAATAGAAAAGAAATGAAGAGGCCAGCAAAATAGGATAAAGTGTTACTGCTTGATAATTTTATTAACACATAAAAAAGAGAAAACAAGAAGGGGAGCCTTGATTCTACAGTAAAATTATTATCATGTGATTTGAAAATCACGGGTTTGAGTCATGAAAATACTCTTATAAAAAAAAATTGGGTAAGACTGTATGCAATAAACCCAAATGATCCATGTGACTTGAACATCACGGGTTTGAGTCATCATGAAAACAGTCTCTTATAAAAAAAAAAATTAGATAAAACTATATACAATAAACCCAAATGATCTGACCTTTCTTCAAACCCAGCACATAGAGAGAGCTTTGTAACACCGGACCGCCCTTATAAAAAGTGAAAACAGACAAAGCACGTAGGAGGGAAGATTGAGCCCATCAGTATCTCTGTATTTTTCTTCTCAAGATAAAATTAGAATAACCCACTCTGATTTATTAGATGAAACCTTTCTTCACGGTTGGTTCCCCAATTCAGGCATTTTTAATATATTTTCTATGATTTTGAGTTCTAAAAAATAAGAGTGATACTGTAACAATAGAACTCTTGCAAAAATGAGATATATCAAAAAATCATCCCCAAGTTAAACATGAATGTAGACAAATAGAAAGACACTAACTTTCACAGGCATACAGCTAAATAAAATCTCTGATCACATGTATGCCCAAATAGTGCACAATACAGAGGTCGAATTATACAGCATATAACTGATTTGCCCAAACAGGAACTTATGATTTAGAGCCTTTGGCTTTCACTCAGTTCAGAACTTAATATCCGATGAAGAAGAATGTCAACTGTGCGACTCCTTGTTTTGAAACTGCATTATGGAAAAAGAAAAAACGAGAGGCTGTTATTATTACTGCACAAGAATACTTCATACTTATCAAGGAAAGGCAAATGATTAGCAGTACCCAATATGCCGTCTTCTATCCTTCCGACCAGATGCTTCCTGGAATAATAACACAAACAGGATAAGCATTTCTACGAAATCAGTTGTCTAAAGGCAACTAATTTACGGAAACATGGTAAGAAGTTTAATGATCACTGTTTTAACTATATTAAGTGTATGGTAGTAGTACATGATTTATGGCTTATACACTGTAAATGCTTGCAATAGAATAATGATTGGTTGAAAGAAACCTGCTGGATTTCACCTGAATTTGTACCAATCCGCACAAAGGATTATTGAAGGAATATGCAGTTGATTGTTTGTTTATCAATCTGAAGTTTCTTTAAAATTTATCATAGATGTCCACTTAATAGACTATTTGTACTTGTTTTAAATGTTTAAATCGAATACAAGTGAAGCTAATAATGTCAGAGTGAAATCAAGAAAATGAAAATATTTCGCAAGCTTCTCTTGTTATGGTCTGAGCCTAATGTGAGATCAAATATATAACTAAATGTAGATCTAAAACAATGGTATGCACAGGAAGCCAAAAACCAAACAATAATGATTGCAGGACATTTGAAGTTCCAGATAACTACTCTTGACTCGAACTTAAGGAGAGCTTCCTCAAAGGCCCAAGGTTCAATGATCAAAAGGGTTGGTTGATAGTGTTTTTGGCTGGTAATTAATTAATTGGTATGCATAGCATTTCTACTAGTCTTATCTGTTACAAAGATGGACCTTGCCCATCAAATCAGCATCCTTTAACTGAAAAAAGTTATAATACTTGGGATCACTTCCATCATAAGGATTTTTATTCCATAATGGATGCAAACAAATCTTGGATTCTATTTTAATATGATATGCGAACTATAATATTGGTGCACAAATAATGTTTCTTGGGATGAAGTATAGATGCATAGACAAAGTTACGATATCCCTGAAGAACAATAGATAAGATAGCATGCATGTACCTTATCATCAGACTCATTGTCACCTTCAAGCTCCATCTCAGCAAAAAATGCTTCCAAGACAAATGCTACAACCTGAAGATACACAAAACATTTTTTTTTTCTTTTAAGCCAAGAATTAATGCTGAAATTATTTACATACTTAAAACATGAGGTTGTTCATCTTAAAATCGATAAGATATGAAGCTAGAGACAACTGTGTGAGCAAAGAAATTCAAGAAATTAAAGGAATGTAGGATTACATATGACAAAAAGAAAACTATATCCACTTTCTTCAGAAAATGTACTAAGCAATATCTGAACCATCATAGATTAATTAAACTTCTTCAAAATCTCAAATTATCAAATCCTTGGCTTCATCAACCCTGTAAGACCAATTTAAAGTTCTAACTGCTTCACAGAGAAAAATATAGGCTTTGACTAAGCTCATTGCAAATAGAGTTAGCAAATCAAAGGTTGTACCTGTGAGACATGGCACTATTAAATTATTTCAAATAATATAGCTGTTTGGTTGCACATTGCGTGGGTATAGAGCAGGTAAGTTTGTTCACCTTTTGTTGAAAATATTTAGTTGCCTATGGGTATTCTGAAGATCATAGTTTCACACTTGATTTTTCTCTAAAATAGGTTACATTGAGGATCACACTATAAAACATTATGACATCATCTTTTTCATTTAGCCACCATGTTTAACAACCAAAGTGGCAAATAAGATATTTGAGTCATCAATACAAGGAAACTCACCAAATTGAGCAATAACAAAATTGTTATGAGGTAGAAACTAATGAAGTATGCAAGGGTCCATGAAGTTCCAGTCAGATCCTTGTAGCTCTGAGATAAATCAATATTAGTAATTAAAAAGGTAACAAACACAATACAATATTATTGAATTGAATAAACTCAATACTGCATAAAACCTACAAAGAAAGATGAAAAATTATAATTAACAATGAAGATATAGAATTGCAATATATGCATGAGAACAAACCCATCTTAAATGGAATGTGGATGATTTTTCTTGTTAGATCAATCTTTTCACAGGCCATGTTGAGTCATAAATGGATTTGTGCAGTTAACTGGAATTCATTTTCACAGTAAATATTCTCTAGTCAAAACATTTGTTTCCTTTGAGCTCGTTATCAACTCACCTAAAGGGCTTCTCAAATGGGGATTGTTTGTACAAGTATTTCAAGCTTTTATATTACATTACATAACATAAATTTCCTTATAATGGCTGCATTGTATAGGGTTGTATCATTTAAATAAAAAAACTTGGTGGAACATCAATCTTGAAGAAGATGGTAATTATAGGCCTTGACTAAAATTGCTGGCTATATTTGTGTGCATTAGTTTCTCAGCCCATTATCCTCTCCTGTTTAATGATTTAGTTGGATAAGAAGTCTATTGTTGACTGCCAAGTATCTGTATTTCTGATGCAAAATATGGCCTTTTTATCAAGGTTACACAGTTTCTATCATTATAGCAAAACAAACCATCTAACTAGCATGGCTCCAAACCAGTATAGCCACACAAGCTTTTATTTGCTTCTGTTGCAATGATGTCCATACATCTTTGCAGGAAAGCAAGTTTATTTCATCATCAGGCATATGACTGAAATACCTGGCCCTATCCATGTATATTCAGTAAAGTATCATAACAGCAGAGGCTATGCGTGAATTAGATACTTTTAGTACAAAGAAAATGAGAAATAATAATACTTTTTGCTAAATGAAAAGAACAAGTTTCAGATGTTTGGTACCTGCATCCACACATGCCAATTTCCCATCACTAACAGATTGAAAAGTGTCACCATCCCATTTGGATAGTCATTAAAATTGAAAAGTACATAGCTAGATAGATTAAGAATTGCCAAATGCACAAGATAATGAAATTTTTAGCCCCACAAAGTAATTCGAGTATGAGATCATAAGCATCAAGGAAAAAAATGAAAGAATTTAAACGAAAATTGAAAAAAAGGATACTCATTATCATAGAGATCAGTTGTTTCTAGTCCTGGATTTCCAGCATTTACGATTCCACCAAACAGCTACATGTTCAAACACAACTTTTAGAATTCCTCTTAATAAAGGTCTAGCAAAACCACTCAGTTTGCTAATTGGTCATTAATTTGAATGTAAAAACAGAAATCCCAAAGAAGCCAAAATCAATATTGGGGTATGACACTTTTTAAGTGACTTGTGAATCTTTCAAAAGTAGCCAAAAATCTAGAAGGCAAACTTCAACCTCACGATAATTCATTTTGGAGAGAGTAACACAGTCTGACCTCCTTCCAGGTTACTCTTTTCACATCAATCAAAAAAAATTTGTACACAAAATAGCGATAAAATTCTCAATTGACAGTATTAAAGAAATCTATGATCAGCTAATAACGAACACTTAGGTCCAAAAGAAAAGGCTGAAAGGATCATAACTCTTTTACTTAAACAGAGAGTGTTGATCAACATCTGTCTCTCAGAAAAAAACAAAAAATGACATACCTGTAAACCAAGGGAACAATATATACATAAAACACAAACTATGGTTCCAAGGTATGGCATCAAACTTGGAATCAATTTTAAGAATGTCGCCACAAATGTTCTATATTGCTTGACATGCAACAAAAGCCTTATCAAGCGCAGCATCCTTGCAATTAGAAGGTAGCGGATCCTGCAACAGAAAAGATAATAGAAAATTGACCAAGATATACAACATAAGCACAGGAAAAAAAAAATTGAAAACTCAAATCCTAACAGAATAATCTGTCAATTCTCTATTTATTCCATATTAACCATCAATTTGTCAAACTTCGGTGATTTTTAATCTTCAGGAAGTACAAGTTTTGCAAAATAATTTCCTTTCCTTTTTGAAGGTGGTAGAAATACATCGAAGGAACTTAATGGAGCAAAAATCCACCAGAGAAGTAACTTAATGCAGCATAATTCCATTAGAGATAAGTCCACAAAGGAGGAACTCCAGCTAATGATGAAAAAAAACATGTTGATCATTGTATCTAACACAACTCTATCAGGTACCAAGATGTGGAACATAGAAAGGGCAGCCCAGTGCTACAAAGCTCCCACATATGGCACGGGGTCCGGGGAAAGGTCGGACCACTTGGGTCTATTGTACGTAGCCTTACCCTGCTTTTTTTTTTTGCAAGAGGCTGTTTATGTGGAACATAGAAATCAGAAGAAAAAAAATTGAAGCCCTAACAATGAAAGATTTCTGTAATTTCAGCATGAAATTATATTAATTTTCTCAGTGTGATAGCCCTACATTACCTCTTCCAACTCAAATAATTAACTTGCACTGCAATAAACATCATAAACAAACACAATAAAATGGAATAATAGGGGAAAGGACTTGAGCCTGACCCAATTTGCAGAATTTGAAGTCAATTATTAATGTGAGACAAGACATATTTACCATTCCCCATTTGAAAGTACAGAAAGTCCAGATGGAACAAAGAAGGTTGCTGTCTCTCCAATAACTGCAAGCAATTAAAATGACACTAGCGCTTAGAACATAAATTAGGTAAAGTCCAAAACATCTAATTTTAAGGAGTTTCTAAGAGAAATTGAGTATGATATTACACAAGTATGAATCTTTCACATCAAGAACAATTACAAGTTAGTGCATTCTTTGTTGCATATTTAGTAGTCATGTTATCCATTGTGTAAACCAAACTGGATGGATTAGAACCATAACCAACCATCTTAGTAAGACATTTAAAAGAAATCCAAACTACAGGCTTCAATAGACAAAAGTGTCATCGAAAAATTTTGCATATAACCCACAAGTCAGATTGCCCATATTCTGCAATTGGATTAAAATGAGAAGATTATCAAATGGAAGAATGGCATGAAGAAAGTCCCACAAAAAGTACAGCAGCACATCAAATGCACATAATCAGTAATTCAATGCATATTTGCAAATATCTAAAAATTGATTCTCAGTGTGATTTAAGCATAAAAACCGTAGTTTTCCCTATAAAAGTCTGTTTACACTTACCTATTATCAATGTGACAATAAAATCAAACCGATTTTGACCTTCCATCCAGTAAGCATCAAATCCAGATGAAAATATTTTTAATGCCATTTCCAAGACATATATCCAGCCTGTAAGACAACATATGTGTGATTAGTGCCCATATGTTAAATATAATACAAGTACAGCATGGATAAAAATAAAACTAGAATAAAAGGAAAAGAGGATATTTTCATAGTTATGCAAACATTTCATAATATACTTCCTACAAATAAAATGGTGATTTTCTTTGAGATTGACATATCTATAAAGCAAGATGCTAAACAGATAAAGAAGACAAAAGTAACTTGAATATATCCTTCCAAGTTCCAACCCAGACACAAAACTATTACAGATTTATTCTGCATATAAGAAAAATAAAATACATAAAATCAACATTAAACAAGTGTAATAAACAAGGATTTGTGTTTCAAACTAACAGTTCAAATGAAAGTAAACATAAAAAGGCATTATCTTTCATCTTAGAACCAGATGACTATTCACAGCCTAATTGATTGAAAATGGAAAGAGATCGCTCAATGTGAAGTAAAAGAAGGCACAAGTTCAGTTAGACATTCTTTTGCAGTAGGATAGTTCCATATATGTGGAGTTTAAAGGTAGTAGTAATACATGAGAAGTGAAATATTCTTTTGCTGCCATACAACTCGTGGCATTTAAGATAACAAACCACATAAAATTGATGAAAAAGTATCTGATTCTCAAGTGTCCTACATTCTTTTAATAGAAAAAGATAATGCTTTACTGATTTTCTCTGGCATCATTTAACAAGAAAAATTTGCAGGTAATGTTAAAACCTCACCAAAGAAAAACTCAACTGCTTGCCAAGTTTTCTGTGCAGAGCTATTCTGTATATCAAGCTGCAACAAGGAAAATCTTGTGAAGACACAACTAGAGAAGGTTTCTCAAGAGTTGGCCAAAAAAATCATGTTACTTCTGTTAGAGATAAAGATGGACATACAAGACAAAATATAGATGACAGAAGCAGTCTTGAAGGAAAATTGACCATTATCAAAGAAATGAATGGAGAACCAACATAAGAGTGAAACCAAATGTTTAATGCATAAGATACTATCACATATGTCGATTAGTTCCTTCAAATATAAAGAAATCTCAGACCACTAAATTCTACAATACAAATCTCAATGCCATTTTTCAACAGAATGAATTCAGATAAATTAAAGATGGAAAAAAAAAAATTTAAGCACAGATTATGTAAAGGTATAATAATTGCAAGTGAACAAATTTAGCAAATCCACGACAAACCAAATCACAAATATCAAAAAGTGATTTTATTGTGTAATCGGTGATTGGGACTGCACTCCTTTATCTTAAAGGGGGCAATCCTGTTAGGCAGATTTGGAAACTTTAATAAAGATCTTCATAAAGAACACATAACAACCTATCATACTTCAGAAATTGCCCTTACGATTATACAATACCTCAATGCTATTTTTAGCCATGAAATAAATAAAAGAATAAAACCTAACAGGTAAATGCAACTTCAGATCATAAGGATGTGCAGAAGAAGAAGAAGAAGACGCAGAAAAGCATAAGTCTATAATGTTGTGAAAGTCTGAGGAGGTTTTCCACATGAAGTATATAGACCAGTTCTGTCCTTTACTTTTAAGAAGTAATTATCTCAAGGAAAAGAACATCAATGATAGAATAATCTAGGTTTAAAAGATGTCCTACCGTTGTTTCGATGATGACAGCAACTAGATTCAGGACAAGCACAAAAGCTACAATGTATCCGAAAGCAGGGCTCTGCACAAATGCTTTCAACTTTTTGCATGGTGGTGAATGGTAAAATGATGGGTAGCCCTCAAACCACGAAGGCTGCAAACAAAAGCAAACCGTGAGAACAGGCATATAATCTCTTTACTGTCTAAAACTAACATGAACAACTAGGCACGGCCACACAAATGTGTACACACACATGTACCAAGGGACTGAACTATTTAAACTTTTTTGAAATGAACGAATCCAGATGTCCTACTCATATACTTATGATAATAGGACACTAAAAGCAAACAACACGCAAAGAGAGAAAGAGCGGAGATAATAGACGATTATTAATTCAAAACATGCAAAATGAATAATGTACAAAAACTACCTTTAAACATTTCTAGAAATAAAGAATACTGACTTACAGAAGGTTCCTTTTGGAATCGTAACGCAATAGCATTGCAAAGGTCTGTGAATTCTTCTAAGTTTATCTGCAAGTGGAATATATGGAAAAGAAACAGAGTTAGTAGAGTATTTTCTTTATAATTAAGATCAGAAAGTCTGACCGAGCAAGCTAACAAACTGCACAGTTAAAGACCTCTAACCAAACACACAAGTAATTCGCACCACCAGAAAGAGTTAACTTGTGCACCATGTAATTTATCATTACATGCAAAAGGAAATAATGTTACCAAGTATTACAGTGAGAGGCACTTCTCATGAGGTATAAGTTAAGCAACTTAGACATAATATCTATGAAAAAATTGCTTGATGGCTGCCAAACTGGTACAGTTTGCATGAACACAGTGCTTCTATGTTCTAATGTTATCTGGACAAACTACAAACCTTCATAGATATAGAAAGAGTACAGTAGATAAGGAATATAGGAAATTGATACACAATAAACTTCAATACATATTTCGAAAATTATATAAGGTTCAAAATGAGACCTGAAAAAGGAGCAAACGAGAACCTAGCATATGACTAACATTAACTTACAAATTATGAATTATGTCCTACAGTCAGAATGCAATCCAGCTTCAGCAGTCAGGGCAGATAGTGTCTTCATGCAGAATTTACAGGTTTAAGCCTGAAAGAAATCTATTTATTTTTTCTCCAGATTTTATACTTTTTGTTTTTGGCTTCTAAAGTTATCAAACAACACTTTTGAGTGGCTCAGTTTGGCTAGAAAAAAATTAGCTGGAGCTCCAACCTCAAGAGTTCAATCTCAAAACGAAGACAGTACAACTCAAGCTGCTTCAATTTGGCTCAAGAAGACTCAAGTGGGACATGGTATCTTAATTTATTTCCCAGTGACTATTAAAGTAAAAACAAAAATTCAACTTACCTTGAAATCACCACTATCATCAAGTTCATCGAATATCAATTCAAAATCTTCTCTTGAAGTCTTTGGCAAGGACCTGCATAAGAGGGAATAAGGAAAGACAAAATCACATTGAACATTGGCAGGAAAGATCATACAAGTCATAAATCACAACCAATGAAAGTTGTCACAAGACAATGTCTTAGCAGAAAAAAATTGTCTTCAAAGAGAACTTATTTTTGTGTCTATTTGTTTCATAAATGCAGTAATTTAAAGATGAATTACAGACCTAAATTATGTGCATTTGAAAAGAATTATATGGAGGTATCCTCAACAACTATATTTCTCCAGAACATCTATCCTTCTGCTCATTTATTTATGATCAACATGAATAGCTCTAAAAAAGTTGTTAATTTTGACCACAAGTCAAGAAAAGCACTCCTGCAAGTCTTACAAGTGTAATCAAGATAAATTCCAGTGAAATTGAAGCTGTCAAGTAATCTCCATGTGATGACAAAAATGGAAAATAATGTTTGTAATTTAGAATAGTTATTTTATGTATCCAGCCAATCAATAGGTGAAGAAAAACAATGTGAGAAGCCGCATGTCACTTCCCAAAAATTTAAGGATAATAATCTATAAATCCTTTTCAATTAATGTCTCATACACAAGTTCCTTAAAGATGCTCATACATGACCTCCCTTTTTTTTTTTAAATTTCTGGAACCAAAGAATCTTATATAATGACAAAAGATTAGTGAAAATCAAATATCAAAGTGACAGTTTACCATTTGCTTAACAGCGTCAAAACTGACTCTGGCCAACTAATTAGGACACTCTTGCCAACATACTGACAAAGCATAGTGTGAGTGTGTATGCATAATTTTATGAGTAAGTTATTAGTATCTTTTTTGTTTTAACTTATTTCCTATGTTTTAGGAGTTCTTGTTACATGAACCGTGTGGTTCATTATAAATAAGTTGATTAGATCATCTTGTGCAATTCATTCAATTCTAAGGAATAAATGTAGTGTTTATTATCAACTCTTTCCTTTATTAGCTTTTATGATATCAGAGAGTAAAATCTATTGAAGTTGAGGGAAATGATGGTCAAGATGGGCATGACTGGGGCAAGCGGAGGCAATGGTTTTGAGGTGGCATCGGACACCTCTTAACCTATCTCCATAATTGTCCCCCACTGCATTCTCCCATCATTCCTTTATCTCTTCAAATTACGACTTTCAAACTGAATGGACGCAATTTTCTTCCATGGTCTCGCTCTGTTCAAATGGTGGTTTGTGGGAAGGGTAGGTTTGGCTACTTGGACGGGTCCATTCTGCAACCTAATGTTGTTGATCCCTCATACCCGGCGTGGAAAGTTCAAGACTTGATGGTGATGATGTGGCTCATTCATTCCATGGGGGAGAGTATTGCTAAGATCTATCTCCTTTATCTTTCCGTAAAATCTATTTAGGATGTTGTCACATTGACGTACTCTGACCTAGAAGATGTCTCTCAAATGTTCTACCTTCATACCCGATCCCACCATATTCATCAGGACAATGATTCGGTAACCACTTACTTTAATTCCTTGAAGAAGCTTTGGCAACAACTTGATTTGTTTAATAAACCAAACTGGAAAGACCCTGTTAATGCTGATGTTGAGATTTATACCCTGATAAAATTAACTGTCATAGCACTCAATGATGTGATCATTGCCAGCGTCTGTATCATATATAGGCCATATGCTGGAAAATTCATGGAAAATTAGCCAATTGGGTTCCACGACATCAAAGGGGATCGGATAGTAAGGGATTTCAAGTTGTTAAGAAGACAGATCCTTTTAATTCTTCCAACAAGATTCCTTTCTCCAAGGCTCAACTCGAGCACCTGAGCAAATTGCTCTCCTCTTCTGACACTCTCCTTCTGAGCTCCTCTCATATGGCTCAATCCGGTATTGTTATTTCATCCTCAAGTCCAAAAAGTAAGTCGTAGATCATTGATTCCAGTACTTTTAATCATATGATTAGAAATCATTTGTTGTTCACTGATTATACCTCGTGTGCTAGTAACCGGTTTATCAAGATTACTGATGGATATCTTACTACTGTAACTAGAATCGGTTCTATTATTCTTAGTCCGAAGATGCGTTTGTCTCATGTTCTTTATGTTCCAAACCTGTCCTGTAACCTGCTCTCTATTAACAAAATCACTTCGAATCTCAAGTGCATTGTTAAGTTGAATTCTTCTTTGTGTGTGTTCCAGGACTAAATATCGGGCCAGATGATTAAACATGCTAAGGAGGACTCGGGCTTACACTACTTCAAGCAGGAATTACCCTCGAGTAAGTATTATCAAGGGGTTACTAGTTCTACTTCCATTCCTCGTCACCAACAAATAATGTTGCTTCATTGTCGTCTAGGTCATCCTAGTTTTGCATATTTGAAACATTTATATCATAGTTTGTTTAGGTTCAATGATTCTTTTTCTTGCGAAGTTTGTCAGCTAGCTAAACATAAGCGTGTTCCTTATCCTTCTCAACTATACAGGGCTTCAAAGCCTTTTGTTCTTATTCATAGTGATCTTTAGGGGTCTTTCTCGTATCTTTACTTTTTCTAATAAAAGATGGTTATTTCGTTTATTGATGATCACACTCATGTTTGTTGGGTATACTTATTAAAGGATAAATCTGAAGCTAGTCACATCATTAAGATATTTCATTTCATGATCGAAACTTAATATGATTCAAATATTCAAATCTTGTGAACAGATAATAGATCTGAATATTTTAATTCTGTTCTCGGTGATTTCTTAACTGAATATGGCCTAATTCATCAAAGTTCTTGTCCCAACACACCTCAACAAAATGATCTCTTCGAATATAGAAACCAACATCTCTTAGAGGTTTCTAGATCTCTCCTCTTTAAATCTAATGTTCCAAAATATTTTTGGGGATGCTATTCTCACATCTTGTTACTTAATCAATCGGATGTCATCTCGTGTTCTTGGTTCTAAAACTCTTCTCGATGTTCTTGATTCTTCCTTTCCTAATTCTTAACTTTTTTTTAGAACTGGAACTTTGTGTTTTTGGTTGCTTAGCCTTCCTTTCATAATCATGATCAGAATCATAGTAAGCTTGATGCTCGGTCTTACAAGTGCGTGTTTCTTAGATATTCTTCACTCAAAAGGGATATTGGTGTTATTCCCCTTCGAAAAGAAAATATTTTGTGACTAGGGATGTTATTTTTTTTTTTTTTTTTGAAAATCAATGTTTTTACCCCAAAACTTCACTTAAGGGGGAGAGTATAGGATTTGCTTATATTTGGATAATTCTTCTAGCTTTCTTGATTTTAAATTTGGAAATCCCTTATCTACTCGTATTTGAAAAAATCCTCTTCTAGATCCTACTCGACTTTCTGAACCCCCACCACCAAATCCGGCTACTGTTCCTGAACCTGATCTCCAAAATTTTGAGTTACCTAATTTTGTGGAATCTTCTTCGCCGAAATCTCCATAACAATAAACCTGTGGCGGTGGAATTATACAACTGTTTGACTTGACTTACTCTAGAAGGAAACACCCGCAATTGGGTGGTAGCAGCTCATAAAATCCTTACATCCAAGAGTTTGTCCCGAAATCAAGTACAAACACAAAGTTGGATGATCTTAATATTCCTATTGCATTGAGAAAAGACACTCGATCGTGAACTAAGCATCCTATTTATGATTTTCTCAGATATGCTCACATGTCTAAGCCTATGCAGTACTTTGTTACACATCTTTCATATACAAAAAATATCGAGGACAATACAAGAGGCTCAAAATGACAAGTGGTCAAAGGTGGTTCTTGAAGAAATTCGGGCTATAGAGGCAAATTCTACGTGGGATATTGTTAACAAACCTACACGGCAGTCTCCAGTTGGATGCAAGTGGGTCTTCATCGTAAAGTACAAGGCAGATGGATCAATTAAGCGTTACAAAGTTCAATTGGTAGCCAAAGGATATACTCTAAGTATATGGGATAGACTACAAAAAAACGTTTGCCCCTGTCACGAAGATTAAAAAGATGACAGGGTTGAGATGAACAAACTTAAAAAGGAAGCTAGCTTAAGAGTTCAAGACGAAGGATTTAGGGTATTTACGGTACTTCTTGGGAATGAAGGTGGCTAAAAACAAAACTGGTATTTCCGTGTCTTAAAGAAAGTATGTATTGGACCTTCTCAAGGAAAGAGGGTTAATGGGAAGCCAACCGGTCGATACACCTATGGATGCCAACATCAGATTTGAGAGCAAGGATGATGATTAAGTAATTGACATGGAAAGATATCAAAGATTGCTAGGAAAATTGATCAACTTGGCACATACTAAACCGGACATCGCCTTCTCCGAGCCAAGTAAGCCAATTTATGCATTCTCCTACTGAAACTCAAATGGCAACCATGTATAGGATTCTCAAATATCTTAAGGGAACTTCGGGAAGAGGCCTATTCTTCAAGAAGAATACAGAACCAAATGTGGACATCTATATAGATGCAGATTAGATAGGTTCAACATATGACAGAAGGTCTACATCGGGCTATTATTCCTTTGTAATAGGAACCTGATTACTTAGAGGAGGACAAAAAGCAAATAGTTGTTGCTAGAAGTAGTGCTGAAGCAGAATTGAAAGCCATTTGCACATGGGATTTGTGAAGCTTTATGGCTAAAGATGCTATTAAAGGAACTAGGGGTTACAATACAGTTGCCAATAAAAGTTCATTGCGACAACAAAGCTGCCATATCCATTTCTCATAATCCAGTCCACCACGACCGTACTAAACATGTTGAAGTTAATAAGCACTTTATAAAAGAAAAATTGAAGAGGAACTATTGCTATAACCTATATTTCAACATATGAGCAGACAACAGACATTCTTACGAAGTTCCTATTCAAACCTACATTCAAGAAAGTGGTTGACAAGTTAGGAATGTACAACCTGTACAATCCAGCTTGAGGGTGAGTATAAGCGTGTATGCATAATTTTAGGAGTTAGTTATTAGTATTTTTTCGGTTTTAGCTTATTTCCTATGTTTTAGGACTTCTTGTTACATGTACTATGTGGTTCGTTATAAATAGGCTGATCAAATCAGCCTATGTAATTTATTCAATTCTGACGAATAAATGTAGTGTTTAATAAACTCTTTCCTTTATTAGCTTTTACATAGGCTGAGTAATATAGCCTCCGCTAGACATGATTGAGCTTTCAAACAATTCCAAGCAATAATAAACATAGGCATAAAATATTAATAAGATGCATGTAGAACATTTTATCTACAAAAAAAAGCAAATACGGTGGGAGATGAGCTTATTAAAATTAATTGTGCAAAACCTGATCCCACTCACATGGAACTACTTATTTTCCAAAACTTTTCAATTATACATCTAATACACACTTGTTAACAGCATACAAAGGAAATACATTATATACCTCAAAAATTACATTCATATTTGCAAGGTAAAGAGTATCAGTAAATGCTACCTGTATTTGTTTAATTCCTCAAACAGATGAATGCACTGCTCCTTGTTCAGATGTCCTTGTTTCTGTTATGGAAATGGCAAGATTCATTATATGAAAGATTGGTAGGCAAGGTGTACAGGCAATTGATACTATCCATAAAAATAATTTGTAGATCTCATCCACTGCTTCAAAAGAGGACTTGCAGATGTAAAACAGTAGCAAAGTTACATGAATATCAATGAGACTGAAAGCCTTTTCCAAAACCCTTCTTCTCATGGAGTCCATTTCGCTGACTTGCTTCGCTAGCTGTAACAAAAGCAAAATTCCTCTAAGATTGTCAAGAAAGCTTTTGGCCATAATAGAAGCCTGATGAATTAGTGGAAGCAGCAACATAGAATAGAATGTTCTGATGAATTTATGGGCATCTCATACAACATTGGAGGAAATGTAGGAACTAAACGGTAACCAGTAATAACCTCTAGTTGTCATAAAAGCACTCAAATAATTACCTCGGATTTAAAGCCGTCATAAACAACAGCAAGAATGAGGTTTGTGAGGAAGTAAACTGCCACTAACACATACAGTACGAAAAACAAGCAAGACCAACGAGAATTCCTGAACAAGAGTAAGAGTATACATGATATTGGAAATAAATAAAATTCCAACAGTATTACTGAAAATTTAACTAATGCACTTTGAAGGATACACAAGGGAGAAAATGAACATGTGCAATAAACATTCCAGCTACTCCATTCAAGTAACAAACAAGAAGATTATGACAAGATGTATAACTAACATAAAGAAACTTCTATGCTTAAAAGTTATTATGGCATCACATAAAAAACCAATGTAAAACCTTTTATTTTTCGATACAAAAATATCATACCAAATAAGATATTATGGTCTGCATGCAATTTACACTTACATGCAGTACTCATACTTCTTCAGAATATGACATTCACATGGAGTAAAAGTAAATCTAATCAGAATGGTGTTATTTAGTGTACAAATACAAAGAGAAATATCATAGAGTTATTTGAAATTTTGTCAGTAAAACTTTGAAAAGATTATTTGGGTCTTCAAGCTATTGACAAGAAGAATATACAATTGCATAAAGTAGTTTGTGTAAACACGAACAAGGACATCTTAGAATTGCTTGGATCTCCTTGTTTCATTTTGCTAAACACTTCCTGTTACATATAGCATACAAAAATACAGAGCTAAAACGATGATAGAGTCAGATTCCTTGTATCACACTCTGATATGGTTCAAGGAAAATATTGGACATGGAGATTACATGGTAAAATTCTCATATAAAAAATTAATTTCTTGATAGTCATGCATGTTCATATAGGATGTGAGTCTACCAAGCTGTATAACATAGATCTTGCTTTGATTCTATTGGAGATGCAGACCACATCTTTTACATGCTTTTTGGATATTCTTTAATAGAAATTATCAGCTTTACAAAGTTAAAAATCTCAGAGCATAAAAATCTGATGGAGTTACTGAATTACATCTTATTTGGTGGCTGCAATGTAAAGGTTTCCAAGTATGATAGCATCACAATTCTAGACAAAGTATATAATGGCAAGTTTTTTTTTTTGACAAAGGCGACAAGCGCCCCCCGTAGGAAGTCAAGGATGGGCAACGCAACACCCGTGCAACTCGCGCCCACACCTTGCTAGAGGAGGGGCTCGATCCCGGGACCCGTCCACGAGGATCGAGGCCCATCTCTTAGCAAGGGAACCCGGTACCAATAGACCAAGAGGTCGTTGGTATATAATGGCAAGTTTTGTAATACTGTATGAACAGTACCAGTAGCTCAGTTACTTATGTGCAACTGAACATAGGGTAAAAAGGACGAGACGAGCTTACTTGTAAGCAGGAATCCACACATCTGGATTGTTAGATGTGGTGAAAAGCACAAACATTTCATATAATGTGGCACCGTATGAATCAAACACAGTCTTTCCTTGCAGAGTATCTTCAAATGTGACATATGCTAACCAGCTGGCAAACAAAAGAAACAACAAAGCAAGAGCCTGCCATGCACAAGTAAATCAGTAACTATAGTAGAGGATCCTAGGTTAAATTTTTACCAGAGGATGAACAACATCAATAGTAATCAGCAAAAGGAAGAAATGCTAAGAATGCTCGGTGCTAGTAAAATAAATGTAACACCTAGAATCATTTGTCATGAAAACATGTTACGTAGGGTGCAAGGATGAAAAAAATGAATGTTAAGAACACCATACCAAGACATTGAGGTACATGCCCATCATTCCAGCTAATATGACCATGCATCCTCGTAATTCCCTAAAAAATTGAAATGACTGATTTTTAAAAAATGCAAACTCTAAAAGAAGAGTGCATTATAACTTTCACATCAATTTGCGGGAAGACTACAAGTAAAACATTTAGCATTGCCTGTAGATCAAAGAAAATAAAATAAATACATCATATTTAGTTTATTCCTTGAATTGACTAAACTTAGAAATTCCATAAAAAAAACTTTGTATTTGGCAGTAGGCAAAAATTAATACATGAAGATTCAATGTTAATCCAATAATGAAAAAGAAGGAGAACACAAGTAGCAAAGTAGAAGAAGATGATTGTTTAGATTCCATCCTAGAAGTCAACCTGTTTCTTATGCCGACACTATATCCATTTGGTTAGACTATACAATTTTCTAATTTCATGAACACCATGCATATCAGCCTGAGAACTGCAAAAAGGAAAAATTACAGTAATTAATAGCAACTGATTTCCGACACCATCTAAGTTAACAAAATCATGTGTGTTCCAAAATCTCATTATAAATGAAACAAATTCAGCCAGTAAAATTGATAAGAACCTAATATTTATGATGATCAAGCTAATGGTTTGTGTAGAGACACCTTAGGAGTTAATTTAGGAGATTTGGTTTAGCACCACATGTTACTTATGGCAGGTACTTGAATATAAATATATGCCAAAAACCCAAAATTTCTCTTCTTTCTTTCTACAGGTTGCAACATCATTCTAGCAAAACATCATCCAATCGATACCTTGAAATTTCCTAGGTTCAAACAAGGTTTTCTGTCATTAAAGAAAAGAAAATTGAAAATTTATGTATTTCAGTAGGAACAAGTACACACACACACATACACAAAAGGGGGTACAAGACAACAAGAAGAAAAGCAAACTGATACACTTACCTTATTGTGATGATAACAAAGATAACACGCACATATGGAGCAATCCTCAAAGGTAGATAAGCAACGAGTACAGGAGATATATAGAGTGCATATACCAACATATCACATATTAAAAGTAGCAGAAGTGCAACCTGAAAATGCAACATAAGAGCAAATCAATGGCTTTAACAAAAATATAAGTTTCTAATGGCAGCAGTTTCCTTTAGCGGTCATCAACCAACCATGAAATCAATTAAAATATGTTCATGCCATTAGATATTACAAAATAATAATAACTATAAAACAATTCAACTAAGAAAGACTCCGAAAAAGCAGATAACAAATGGGTCAGAGAATATCATTTTTCTCATGCCTATCAAGATAAATTCGCTCTATGCATCTTTTCATGATGCACTGGAGAATGCCAACCCAATCTATGAGCATGCCTTTCGATAATTTTTCAATTAGGGAAGTTTAACAAGATCACAGTTGATTTTCTATGATGATGAGACAAAATAGATTATGATTCTTGAAATTATTTTTGCAAAAAGAAACACAGCCCCTTTTGGTAGCATTTTCCCATCAGGTTTCCTTTTTATCAATGATATTTGTAACAACCCGAATTTTTCTAAATAAAATTTCAGTAAATTTTCAAATTTTAAATAAGGTTAATTAGCTCAAAAATCAGATTAATTATTTTTAACCTCAAAGTTAGAGAAAATCGGGAATTAATGGGCCGAAATCCAGCCTCGCAACTATAAGGCCGAGAGAAGGCCTTATTGGGCCAGACCAAAGTTACATAGAATAGTTGGAGGTGAATAGTCGGCCGAGTTAGATTTATTAAACGAGAAATTAATTAAATATTAATTAATCCAGGTTAATTAAGTGAAAATATCGGACAAAAGTTAGAGTCCCGATAAAGTAGATCTGGCCGAGTCAAAAGCCGAGAACACGGATCTGGGTTGGGAGAAGAGACGACCCGTGATGCTACAGTCAGCCCGTGTCACTGGGGTCGTATGACCCGGGATTCCCAGATCTAGGTTGGAGAGAGAGACGAGCCAGATAATATCATTAGTCGCCCTCGTGACAGCACAGTAACAAGATAATATCAATGAAAAGTTGTTCGGCCTTTAGTAAGAGATATTTTAGAAGATAATGTAAATTAATCAAATACTTTGTAAAAGAATAAGTTATTATAATGTTTTAAATATTAAAAAAATTAATTAATTAAAATATTTAATCTATGTATATATAACAGATGAGAAGAGAGAGAATAAAAATGGTCATCTCCCTTTCTCTCTCTCGATAAGCTTCAGAAACATTCTTTTTCACTCTCACTATCACTCGCCCTCTCTCTTATCTCTCGCGAGCTCGCCGAGCACCTCCACCTGTGTTCGTCGCCACCCGGAGCAGCCATCGTCGGTCGGTCTTCACTCGCGCCCGCCTCCGGCCAAGCCCCCGGCCGTCAGCTCCCGGTGCCGCTCGATCCCGCGCTAGCTCCGCCTTTCTGCCGCCGGCCGCCACCCTCGAGCTTAGCCCGCGCTGCAACCCAGTTGCTCCGCCGCGAGCTTCACCTGGTCGCCGTTCAGACCCCTTAATCCGGCCTGCAGCCCTACGCCGACGAACAACCCACTTTCTTCAAGTAAAGCCCTAGAATTTCAGATTTGGGAAAACTTAAGTAGATGCATGAATTGGAAGGGATAATAGGGTTGTGAAGGGGTAAATTGCATGTATAGAGTTGATGAATTGTATGACTTTTGTATAGATATGTTTATACTATCAAAGTGTGTATGTTTGTATTAATTCGGAGCCCTACAAATAGAGGAGGTGCTGCCGAAATTTTGTCGATTTACTTAGATTAATCATGCCATGGTTAGCAAGTAACTACCCCAAGGAAAGCATGTTAGAAACCCTTAAGTTTTCATAAAGGCATGCTTAAGTTCCAAGTTATGTTAATGATGAAAATGAGTATAGTTAGTAAAAAGAGTAAATCTCGTATTTTACCGTATTCTATTTAGTTTAAATTAGAGTACGAGTCAAAAATACGGTCTCCGTATTTATAGATTTCGTATTTCAATTATCAGGGAAAGGAAAGGGCAAAGGCAAGTCGGCCGCTGCCGAAGGACCGAGTAGACTTAAGCTCGGACCAAACTCAGATGAGGGGAACTAGCTGTATAGTTCGCTTATTTTACAATATTTTTATATAGTATAGATTTCAGTTTGAAAAGGATGAACTAGAAGTTTTATGAAAATTTCAAGAGTTTTAGAAAATCATTTCATGCACAGTAATCAGTAACAGAAAGTAGAAACAGATACAGAAACAAATAGATTACACTCTATTGATATACTTGTATGGACCAGTGGTGGCTCGTAGAGAGCCAGAGAGTACGGCATTAGGTTAGGAAATGGGTGATTTAAATTCTGATTTTTATTACCGAACTATCTGTTTTTAAAACTTTCCATTTTATGAAATTAAAACCCACTTTTCATACTCTCGGGTGCCTAGTGTACGTATATAGATGACCTCGCGTAGCAGATCTACCCGTTGGTCGTTGGTTCTACAGTATTGAAGTAGATGTGTAGTCAGAGGTTTTAGTCTTGTGGTTATCAGATGATTCCGCATTTCTCGTCTTCCAGAGATTGAGTTTTATCTCGGAGTATGGAGACTCATGTACAAATTACCCAGGGGAAATGTCGGTTTCAGAAATAATTCACAAGACATAGAAACGGGAAATCAGATTTGCATATTGAAGATAATACATTTACCAGCATGTATTTGCTCAGTATTTATTTCAAATTCAGTATTTAATTTCAGTTATTTAATATGCATATTTTATGCTTATTATTTACAGTTTTCACTTTATTATACGGGTATAGTTTATACCCGACAGTACTGTTCCCAACTCACTGAGCTTCAGTAGCTCAGCCCTTTTTCTCTTGACATTGTGATTGCAGACGATAGACATAAGACCGTATAGAGGGTTTTCTGATCGCCAGTCTAGTGGAGATGTCCTGTAGTTGGCTCTGACTCCCTTGTCTTTAAGTTTAATTATGTCTGATTTTATTTGATGTTGTACTAAACCTTATTTGAAGTTTGGGTTTATAATAAGTTCAGTTTGCTTTAATTAGCTTCCGCAAGTTATTGATTTACAGTTAATTAGTAGTTTTACAGCCTTAGGTTTAGGGTTCATTCCCTTGACCTGGCTAGTGTGACACGTGTCCCCTGAAAAGGAGATGGGTGTTATAATACTTATGATGGGTCTAAAAAACACCAAAGGTCAAATTTATGAAAAGGATTATCTGGAAACAAGAGTCAATCATTTAACATAACTCACATCCATCAAAGCTCCAGGATCGTCAGGACCAGTAGCATTTTTATAGAAAATCAATGGTTCTTCAAGAACTTAAATACTAGTCTTCAACAAATCAACATATGAAACTGAAGCAAAGATGGAAGAATGGAAGAATGGAAGGATGGAAGCTAACAATTGTCAATTGAATAATACAGAGGGCCTATCTACAATAAAATTAAAGGAACATGGCATCTTGATTCAAGATTCTGACGTGAAGAAGATTCTTACCAGAGGTGCAGATTCTCCATAGAAGAGTTAAGGACAAGGAAGCATGGAACATGTCAATGGTCTTTATATACAATGGCATCCACATTAAGATGGACTTGGAGCAATTAATATAAAACGGGAGAAACGTATAGTGTGGCAGTGATCACAGTGCCCAGAGATCAACAAAACCCATTGAGGGAATATTTGTCCACACAAGCAAATGGAAGGAAGGTCCTTCCCTTAGGCATGCTCACTATTACTATTCTCACTACAATAAATGCACCAAATTAAAAAAGATCTAAATAAAATCTAAGTGAATCCATCTAATCAAGCAAATAATCTTGAAGTGTTTGACAATCACCATGGTATCAAACCAAACTTCTTTACACATGATAATAGCCAATAAATCACCAGGTAAACTTGGACTGTCAAGTGTGAGCTTGGAGCATTATCTAGGAAGTTTCAGTTGAATTATATTCAAACATAAAATAAGTCAGGAAAGATATGCATATTAGAACAACAGACCTTTATTTTGTTCAAAGGACTCTTCCAATAAAGGCGGAAACCTTCATAAGCAAGAGGAAAGAATGTATGCAAGATGAGTATGGCTAGAGTAATTCCCTGCAGCACATGTAAAACACAGCAAGAATGACCTTAAGAGAGGTTCAAAATAGCAATCCATTCAGAACTGCCATAGTTCGAAGAAAATAACAGGTAAAAACAACAAGAAATTTTTTTTGGCAACCAGGCACGTAGGAAATGGCTTTTATTGTTCTTTATCCACTTTCAAATTTGAAGAAGAGGTGCTGAAGCACCTTTTTTCCAAACACCATTGGATTAACATAAGCTCCAGCAACACCAACAAACCTATATATGCCAACTGATTGGCATTAAATAGACCAGATCTTTCCAATGCTCAGAGACACACATAAATCTACATGTGTTATTAAATTTGATAACATGGAATGCCCACAATCTTTGGAATCAGAAATTAAGACGTCTATGGAAGTAATAAGTTCTAATACTATAAGGGTGGGGAAAAGAAAGAAATGCCCAACTATTTCAAATAAAAATTAGCCATTGCTTGGAACAGATCTAAATTTTCCAAGTTAGTGGTGATAGAAAACCAATTGATTCAAGTGTATGTTATTCTATAATTTACTATATGCATAATACAAATCTATGAGGGATTAACTATTGCTTATTTTTTGGTAGCAGATTAGTTACAATTTACAACTATTGCTTTCAAATCATTTGCATTATCATTAATATGAACCTTATTCATCTTGAAGTTTAGTTTGCCTATTTGTCTACTTGTTATTGTCAGTCTCAGTAGTAAAAGATCACAGCTTTATGCAAGTATAATAATAACATGAGAAGAATGGTACAGTACCATGACATAGTCACAGACCACAACATTATTTCAATCATTAGACTTGTTTCAAAAGCATTAACCTTTTATTAACCTGTTTGAAGTTTCTACACCATCCTAGAAGGTAGTTGACATTATCTTATCCTAGAAATAATCACTTTGACCCAAGTTTTTGTTGCTTTGATATTATCAGATGGATGCCATCAAATTTTCATACAATGAGAGCACGATATAGCTTATATTTAGTTAGCAAGAATTAGTAGGACTCAATTAGAGATAAAAACTTTAAATATGATATTTAGGAAAAAACCAAAGTGCGATCAGGAATACTGGATGAAGGAACAACCAAGAAAACAGGGTATGGTTCATGCATAATGAACAAATGAGAAGTTTTCTCATGAGAATAAACAGTTAAAGCAATGTAATTACCTCATAAATAAGTGATTGAACACTATTTAAGTAAGGCAACTGTCCAAGGAAAAAATATTCTCTATCCTGACAGGAGTATTGACCATAGTTGTTACACCATAGAGGTTTCTGCAAAGTCCAAACAGTAGACACTTCTTCATGCATTGTTCATTCTAAAATATACTAAAGAACACATACCAGCAAATCCCATCAAAATGGATGGAGGTTGTACAAGTACAATCTTAAGTCAAACAAGAGGAACCTGAACATCTGCAAGACAAAACAAAACAACTAACCTCAAGAAAATTTAGCAAGATTAAAGCAAAAAGATTGAGGGACCACAGCCAATCGCATCTAATATATATGAAGTAGAATCTTGCTGCTCTTTCATATCTTGAATCATTCAAAACTTCCTCCGGCAGACCAATACCATCTTCAGCCTGAAAAACATCCATGGTGATATAGTAATCATAATTAAGACAGAGAACAACATTCCAATATTATATGCTTAGAATGGGTAGCACTCGACAACAATCAGCATAAACCTTTTCCTCATTCCAGAAATGAAAATAACATAGAAGAAGGCCAGTAAAATCAAAATTTCTAAACCAAGAATATGAATTACTTATAATTGCAAAATCAGTAGAAAACTTAACCGTTAAACATGAAAAAACAAAACTATAAAGACAAAAACAACTAACAAACCTACAAAACTTAACTTTTGAACACGAAAAAAAATTGCCATTTTCGAAGTAATAGAAAATCTCCGAGCTACAGTCCTTCCAGACGACAGATCAGATCACATCCCTTTCACCATGAACTTCGAGTAGCTATAGCCACGACCACCCAGAGACGAACAACAATTAGAAGAGAATGAAATGAAAGAAAACGGAATCATACCAGATCGACAAGAGCAGCTGCTTTCTGGTAGCGCGTGCCATAAGCTATGGCGTCGGATCTCCTCTGGTACGCCTTCTGCCAATGATGCCCGGAGTCACCGCCGCTGCCGCTGGCTTCGGTGATCAAAGGGTTCTCCATTGCTTTCTTCTCCGAAATCTCAAACTAACACAATGATCATTAAAGAAGTGAAGACGAAGAAGGTACGGGCATCGCGAACTCGGGAGAGCAGTGTGTAAATGGAAATTGAGCTTTTTGCACGGAACCCCTCCTTTTATTCGTTAATTGCGAATCAGCGATGGAACGAATGTCACTGTCGAAGATGTACCGGCATCAATGGTGGGCCCCGAGATAGGTTGGATGAGTAATGACGCTGACGTGCGCGTCGGCAAAGGATACAGGAACGTGTCGAGGCGTTTATCGGGATCGCATTTGCCTCGGGATCAGAGTTACTACGGATCTCGGGGAATCAGAGATCTGGTGCCTTATTGACAGCGTGGAACAGACCGACAGCTTGATTAGGTGGACCAGTCAGCGGGCCACACTTGTTAGTGCTTTTTTCTTATAAGTCCTGGGTTAGTATCTTGGGTTGGGTGGGTACCATACTATGCTCATATATCATTTTGAGCATTGAACTTCAATTTGTATGTTTTTTTATCACCCAGCTTCAATTTTATTTCAGCGGGAGGGTACAGAGGCATCCGGTGTGATTTCTCGCCGGAGTTGTTCATGTGGCCAACTTACTACCACGTCATCAGCCACGTAGACAAGTGTAAACCTTATTTCGTCCCCCTTCCCCAATTTACCTTTTTAACTCCACTTTTCCCCTTCTCCACCAGAGCGACTGAGCGACGGTGACTCACATTCTTCCGAGATGCCGACAAGACCTGTCTGGGAGCTTTTAGAACAAGAGAAACATTAAGGATTACTAATTTCGGGAGCTTTCTGAACACAACAACAATGTTTCAAAGTGGAATTTCATAAACAAAAGAGTCAAAAAGAAACCAAGAACTACACTAGGTATATCAACATATCATTTCAGCTAAAGCATTCATTAAGTTCCCATAAATCTAAAAGCCGACAAAGGCTTAGTTGAAATGCTTTCTTTGATATAACGTGCTAGGGTTTAATTCAATTTCAGCTTTCTCACCCTAATCTCTGCCAAAACCACTGGGAAGTGGATGAAATTACAGACTTTATAATCAAAAGAATGCAAAAAAGCTCACGGACGTCATTGATTCGAAGAGGAATGTGAGGAAACATGAATGAAAGCAAGATGAAAAACCCAAAGAGAGGATTCGAAGCTCCTGCTCATCTTCTCCCTTTTCCTTTATGAACTCCTTCTAGGGATTCAGAGGAACGAGACCCGTATGGGGGTCTTGCCGGTGCCGAGGAAGAAGGTGGGTCGCAATTGTCGGTTGCTTTGGTGAAGAAGGGGGAACAGAGAATAAAAATGAAAATTAGAAAAGGGATGAAATTAATGTTAGACTTGTCCACGTGGCCAATGATATGGCAGTAAGTTGACCACGTGGACAACTCAGGAGAGAAATCACACCGGAATCCTCTTAGTACCCTTCCGGTGGAGTAAAATTGAAGTTGGGTGATCAGAAATATACAAATTGAAATTCAGTGCTTAAAATGATACATGAGTATAGTACAGTACCCACTCAAGATACTAACCCTTCAAGTCCTTGTACACAATAAATTCTTTATTGAAAAAATTATAAGATCATCTTATTTCTCAAATCTATAATTTATTAAGAAAATTATAAATGAGTAATGGTTTTGGTGACAATTAGATAATTAGAAACCCGAATGCTCCAATTTAATGTGAAGATTTTAGTAATCTTTAGTGATAAATAAAAGGAATGATGATGAGTGGAGTGGGTAAGATAGAAGGCTTTTCTAATAGCTTAGCTTATAGTTCAGGATAGTTGGGGGCCGGGTCAAATTCATGTGGCTTGTGGCCCTGTGCTTTGGTTCAAGAAAGCGAAGGTTATTATGGATTGCATGATATTCATGAAGAAGATGAGACAAGCCAATCTATTAAAGAGACGTAGTTGAGTTAGTCACCACAGATTTATTCAGGAACAGCGACTTCTTGAAGTGATTGAGGCTTGATAATGGTTATTTTTTCAATTCCCCAATTTTATATATATTACACCCTAAATCCACATCTCCATGTGTCAAGATCCTTATAGCCCATAAAGATAACGCGAATCCCAAAAGGAGCCGTCATGTCTCCCATATCAGAATACTGCCACCCTCCCCTCGATAAAAGGGGCTCCCAAACCATCTCTCATGATGGTGGATAAGACCCTCGAAAAGATAAGGGGACAGAATCCAGACCGTCCGGTTCTCAAAAAACTCTAGAGTATAAAGAAAAAAAACTTCAAAGAGAGGAGGGTGAGCTCATTCTGGACAAGAGACAAAATACTTTTCTTCGACTATTCTCTTCTCTTCCTCTTGCAACTCCTCAGCTAACTTGACCGTCATTTAGACATCTAAGCCCTCTCTCTTTTCACTGATGATTGTTCTTATCTCATTTTCAGGTGAACCATCCACGGGGACATCTTCGACACCGTCTTCCATTGAAGGAGAAACCAACAATTAACTTGAACCGGGAGCCACTTCAAACCCAACCAGCTTTTCGATTAACAATATATATATTTCAAAATCAGAGTTATTCCTGTTTAATTTTTATGTCGAAAAACACAATAAAGTATTCAGAACTGGAAAACACAGACAAAGATCAAAATCTATAGAGCCTATGCTAAAAATTCCAACACCAAGGAGTGCGAGCTAGTGTTGTGTTATTAGATCAAAAGTGCAGACAAGCAAGTTAAACAAGGAGGGCCAAGAACAAACAAAGAGTTGACTGTGATTTGGTTGTGCCGTGAAGCTGCGTTCTTCACATAACCCCTGATACACTGCCGAGCTTGTGTTCTTAATTGGATGGTTCTCGCATAAATTTGACATCAAATGGAAACAAGTCCAAGGGTCAATTCTAGAAACTAGCAAGCTGCAAATCCCATTTAAAGCATCAAATAGAAAGTGTTTTTTGAGGATAAATTATTTATTACATGAGAAGATATCAAAGTATAAAGGATTAAAATCATTTTTGATCACTGTACTTTACCCAATGTTTATTTTCGTCCTTATACTTTAAAAATCTTCGATATTACTCATGTATTTTGAGGTTTTTGTTTAAATACGTCCTTGATGCTAACGTGGAAGCACGTGACATACGAAATGAATATGATTAATTTTTTAATCCAAGTGACATGCCATGTTAGCATACCACATCATCATTTAAAAAATTAATTTATTCAAAATTCATTTTATCGTGCCATATGAGCATGCCACATCATCATGACCTTGCCACATGCTCGTCACATCGTAAATACTAAATACACGCTGTCATATCAACATCAGAGACGTATTCAAACAAAAACCCCAAAATACAAAGACCGTATCAAAGATTTTCAAAATCTGAGACAAAACGAGCATCGGCCAAAAGTATAAGAATCAAAACTGGGGTTTATCGAAATATAAAATATCAAAAAGAGAGGCCATTAGATGAGAAGTAGGGCCATTGCCAAAACAAAACAGAGATTTTTACACATGTTTGTACATAAAAAAGAAACCCTGTACTCTGTCAAGTGTGTACATATCAACTTTCAAGAAAGATCCATAACAAGAAATCAAAATAAGATTTTATATTTAGAAACTTGCAAGTTACTCACCAAACAGAAAGGTGTAATCTGATATAGATGACCATAGTGATATATGATAGAAGTCATAATAAAAAGAGCAGTCTAGGATTCATGATTTGAATGCAATTTTGTTGAAAAGAGAAAAGTTTGAAGGGATTTGGAATGCATGTGCTTAATATTTGTCCAATTCATAAATTAAGATTTCTCAAGAATAGGATATGCTAGAAATTAAAGAATAACACAAACAACAAAGCATGCTCTTGTGTTCCTTCTTTTCTTATTTTTTGGAAGAGGATTCCATGAAACTTGGTTCTACAGTTAGAAGACTAATGTGAGGTAATCATATCATAGTTCTAGTCCTCTACTATCAAACAATCATCTTCGAGCCTTAATGACTAATAAGCTATGGTGACTGCAAAATTATTTTGTGCACAGATATGCAAGAGTAACAAACTAAAGGTAAACCAACATATTAATAAAAAAGAGGAATTTATATAGTACTGCACAATAACTAAAATTCATCTTCAACAGTTGGGAGTGATGGTACTAATACTTGGATTAACTACATAGAATGAGAGCCGAATAAAAGACTAAATCTACTAAGGTGGTGTTTGTTTGGCTGAATTTAGATTTACATGCAACCGGAGTTACATGACAATCTAAAGTTCTTTTTTGGCTTGGCCAAATTTGAAAATCATAGTGTATTTTGGATTACACCAAAATCCTTGAAATAGAGTATTATGACTTAAGTACAACTTGGGCATAAATTGTAATCATGGATAATAACATAGCCATTACATCAGCTATATTTTAAAAATCAGGTATTTACAAATACATTGACCTGAAAATCTCATGTATTTGGGATTACACCCAACCAAACACTACCTAAGTGAAACTCAAAGCTTCCATTTAACAAACCATTTAGAAAGGCTGGCCAATATTGGCTGCATATAGAACACACGCCACAAAGGCAAACATACTTCCATGAACAGAGCACAAAATATTCTAATTTTAGTACATAAAAATCAGAAACTGACCATAACAAACTACGAACTGTTTTCATTCAGGAAAAAAAAATGAACAGCAGAATCACAAAGCAGGGGAAGGAAGCTAGTGGAGAAACCATGCCAACAAACCAATTTTTCCACAAGAAATCAACTGCTGCCTAGTACAGGGATAGAATATGGAAGAAAAGGGCATCCTAGCTCAAGACATTAGTTGATCTCACAATGAAGTTTAATGAGTATATAGGAAATGTGAAGAATGAAAGAAAAAAAAAGGAAAAGTTCCTAAATACATCATCCTCGAGCCAGTTAACCATTCAACCAACAAAAGGAAATTTTTACTTTCTCATTTCGTTTCTTTTAATCTATTATCCTTCAAACTAATTACACCCACAAGCATGCTTTGCAATCAATCTAAGCGCATAGCTTCTTCAAATCTCCAAATCCATGATCCAAACAAACATCAAGCAAAACCATCATAAACAAGTACTAGATTCTTCAAACCTTTAAGGTCCATCCATCAAGAAAATAATAGCCAAACCAGAATCAAACAAACAGATTGGAACTAGATTAAGTCTATAGATTCATGACAATAATCCAAAGAAACGACAATTAAACCAAAACTCCAGCATCAAGAGATAATGAAATTAACCCCTCTCACTCAGAACCTGAGCTTGGTGAAGAACCACCGATTCTTGCCAGTCTTAAACCGCTCTTCGAGCCGGGCCTTGGTCTCCTTGCACGCCACCACCTTCTTGTCCCTCGACTGCAGAGAATCAAGAGTGACAATATCCTTCAGATCGACATCAAGGGTGTACCGAGTAGGCATGATGTGGTTATAGTTCACGAGCTTGAGGAAAGCCTTGACCCGAGACTTTTTAGCTGTCTTCTTGGCTGAATCCTTGCGGATGACCTTCTTCGGATATTTCGAAATGCCGGCGACGAGGCAGTGGCCATAGGGACGATCACGGGTACCTTCATCGAACGACCGCACGATCACGGCCTTGCGGCCGGCGAACCGACCTTGGAGGACAATGACGGCCTTGTTAGGCTTGAGAAATTTCACCATCTTTGATAACTCCGACCACCTCCACCGCCACCCCCAATAGTATCTTCCTCCCTTTGCCGCCGCTAGGCTAGGGTTTCAAAACCCTAACATTTAGGAATTTATAGAAGGGAAGGGGAGATGGAATTCAAATGGAATGACGGATTTGCCCTCGGTGTTAACGGGTTCATGAGCTTTTGCCAGGTCGGCGTAAAAAACCCGATATTGAGAATTATCTGATACCACATATTAAAAGTGCTTAATTTATATTTTTTTAATCTTCTAATACAAAAATAAATAATTATTTATTTAAGTACTTTGAAATTGCATTTGTTTAGTTGTGCGCATGGAGATGACATGCAAAAGAGGTTTGATAATGGTAAGAGAAATTATCTATTTTTATAGAAAACATTTTGATTAAAAAAAATTACATCTTGGAATTTTTTAAGTACCAAAAAAGTGTTTTCATGGGAAGAAGCAACTAAGGATGTCTTCTGCTTTTTCCAATAAGCACTTTCAATCAAACATATTTTTTCCCAAAATATTTATTTTATAAAGGGCATGTTACGATTTAGTCCCATATAAGGTGACAGTAGTGATCCAGTGGTCTCGGTTCCACTGGATCATCAGTGGAACCGAGTCCACTTTGAATCACCACCACGTATGTTGCTTCGGGATTTGTGCACGGGCACAAATCCCGAGGAGCCTCCTCAGGACGCACACATCCCGAAGCGCATTTTATGGTGGTGATTCAAAGTGGGCTCGGTTCCACTGATGATCCAATGAAACTGAGGCCACTGCATCACTACTCATCAAGTGATTGGGAGGAGTGTTTGTCCATATAAGTGTTGATCAATCCTTCACTCCTAAGTCGGTTTTCGGGTGGAGTTAGAGTTGGCACTTGTATGAGGCCCCCCATGGGCTGACGGACCCATGTGGGTTCGTAACAGCGCATCCAAACAAGTGCAATGTTTTTTATTTATTTTCAATTACATAAAAGTCATTGGATAAATAAATAAAAACCATCATAGCATTTTTCTTAAATATCAAAATCACATTTATAAGAAGCACCAAAAGATGTGCTTCTACTTCTTTTCCCCGCGAGAACACTTTCAAACAAACATATATTTTTCTCAAAAAATAATTTATTTTACAAAATAAACACATCCAAATAGGCCCACTGTGTTTTTATTTAATACAATATGTTTTTTATATTTAAAAAATAAATAAAATTTTGGGAATTTTATAACTATTATGAATGAAAATCAAACCTAACTCTGTAGCTAGTATAAAACAAGAATCTAACATCATGTTATCATACAATGAGTAACTACTATAGTTTGAGTTGCAATATATTATCAATACATCAAACAACTATACAATAGTAGCGAGACACTATCTTATGAACATTGTCCAGGTTGATGCAATGCATCCCAGTGCGCAAAAAACCTTTTGTAACAAAGTTCATGAGGAGTTCGGTTAGTTGTGTCCCTTTGCTCTTACATGGATAATCCAAAAGCATGCATGATTTTACAAGAGCAAAATGTTTGAGAAATCAGAATCTCTCAGCAGTCATGACAAGAGGCTGAGGTTCTACTCGAGTTTTGGCAAGATAGGGTCCTCTTACCAGAGCTTCTTGTAACTGAAAACAAAGAATGTCATGTTTCAGTGAGGCTCAAAAAGACAGGCTGTGTTTAAATAAGGAATAAGGGGGGATTAAGCCCCTTGTTCCTTGAAGCGCCCTTAATCCTAGTAACGAGGAATAAAGGTGCTTAATCTGGAATAAGCTAATACTAGCTCAAGCTAGGAATTGGACTTATTCCTCTTTATTCTTAATCCCTATCCAAAGGCATACAAAAATAAGAGATAATATAAAGTATGTACCTTCTCTCTAATTCCAGCAGTTGTAGACATATTTGAAGCTGACAAAGCTTTGTTGATAGCCACACAACATTGATAACGAGCCTCCAAGCCTAAACATCCTCAGAATCAATTAGAATAGATTTTAACAACTGTGCAAGTAGAAGGTGCTCATCTAGTGAAGTTAGACACAATATCAAGTTAGAGAACACTGGAAAGTATCTCATGTAGAATTAGTTGAAAATTTACCGGATACAGTTTGGTTTAGAAAATATTATGTTCAACTTAGAGCAATTGTATGACAGTTACATGGATCCATGGACCAAACCGTAGTTTAAAACTAAATAGAAAGAAGCTAAAATATTTTATGATATACATTTACAAAGTCAAAAGAATTTGATACAAAGTCATCCTTGTCCATGTGATCAGAGTTTTAAAATGAAAAGCAATGAGATCAGTATTTCAGTGGAAGAAAAATTTAATGAGCATTATGATTTCTAAGGCACTTACAATTCTTGGAAGCCTCTGAGTTTGCATCTGTCACTAATGTTATAATTTCCTGCTTCGAGCAGATCTCCATTAAGCACCATGGCCGAGCTACCAATCCAGAAATTGCTCTATAAGCCTGTTGGAAAATTAAATGCATAATGCATGAGAGACCAGCTTCTATTCTACATAAAAAAAATTCGGTCTAATACCCAATTTAGTCCCTCTATTATACCAAATCGGCCCTTTTAGTTCCTCCATTATAAATTGAGCCTTTTTAGTCCCTCTACTTTCATGATTGTAAAAATCCAGTCCCTAAAGACATATATATATAGAGACCAAAAAGGCCTGAAAAACATATATACAGGGACCAAAAAGGCCCGTGGGAGGATTGACATTTCTCAATCGGTAAAATATAGGGACAAAAAAGGCTCAATTTATAATGGAGGGACTAAAAGGACCGGTTCAATATAATAGAGAGATTAAATTGGGTATTAGACCAAAAATTCCATTGCTCTTGTGATTTGTAGTTTTCAGATTTTGATAAGCATCATCCTCTGTTTAAGAATTATTCATGAAAAGATCCTAATAATATCCTTGGAAGTATCTGATAATAACATGCCTGAAATAATTAAGCGATAGATTATAGCCAATTCAAATAGTCACAAATAGGAAGAGAACTAAATATGATTAATATGCACAAGCAGGGAATCAGTGAAGAGGCCAGAAAAGAGGGAATTATATTTAACAATTGTGCATGATGATGGAAAGGACAAAATCAATTTACATTATAAAGACAGCCATCAAATTGTGCATGTGAGTTGTGGCCAAAAAAAAAAAAAAAAACCACCAGAAAATTCTTAGGGATCTTTATTAAGTCTTACAGCTAAACGTGCCTCACGTTCCCCCAGTTGCAGAACAGAGAGAAATAATCCCTGCACAAGAAATACAATCCTGTCAGAAAGACTTGGGTTTTAGAAAGCTACGAAATGTAAACGAGAAAAAATAAAAAATAAAAAATAAAAAAATGATGCAGGAACAAGGAAGGTGTTCACGACCACTCAACTTGATAAAAGATCCAAATATGCAACCATGTATGCCCAACCTTATCTAACATCTAATCTTATGTGGGAAAGAAAATTTCACAAACAAATGTACAATGATAATCTGTGATCCATCACAAAGCATGGTGATATGAACTAACAGATGGTGTCAGCTTTGTGGTCTCAGCAGCAATTGCATAGATCATTCTTTTAAGGCATTCCTCTGCATTATCATTCAGTAGCATGCTATCTGCTGAACGATCAACACCACAAATACTTCCAAGGGCATGCAAACCAGCCTGGAAAAAAAAAAAGCCAAATATCATAATACAGGTATATCATCAAAACAGGCAATGTTAGACAATTGCCCAATTTCAGGTTTGGGAGGGGGATTTCCCGCATACTAATTGTTTGCCTCTGCCGTGGCGATTAAAGGCTGCTTCTATGGCATGTCTAGCCACATTAGATGAACTTGTAAGCAACAATGCAGCTCCTTGTTGTGCTGGAAATAAAATCATATATTATAGGGCATTCAAGATATAAATAAGAAGGATAAGTTAATCATAAGAGGATACTGTAAAAATTGAAAAAGCAAGAAAACTGTTTTTTCTCTCTCTAGGTTGTGGATTCAAGAAAATAAGCATATATAAAACCAATTTAGTATGGACATCACTAGTTACAGCCACATGGAAAAAAAAAACGCTTCAATTCCTCCGCTCATTGAAAAACTAAAACCAGAAGTATCCTTCTCAAAATGTAAGAACTGGCATCAATTATGTTCGCTTAGATATTAAAGGAGCAGTTCAAGCATGAGCTTAGAACAGATATTGTCTTGAATGACAAGAATTGGCAGTAAATTGATCATATATTGACACAAATAAAATAAAATTAAACCTTTCATAAAGTATGAGATCATGATTGCTGAAGCATGACACCAATATGTAGACATCTAGCTCATACGAGTATATAGATCCTCAACAGATAGACGAACAAAAACTAGCAGGTCAACCCATGAGGACTGCACACTGGCTCAATTCACTTTAGTGAGCCATCTGTGGTTGTTTAGCCTTGCAATGATCACTTCACAATAACATGACCCAATAGTTCTCACAAAATATTGACAATGAATATTTCAGCTTATTAATAATGACTTAATGGATAGCTCTGGTCTGTTATTCTCATCAAATCAACATAAATCCCTTTATAGTAATCATCTATTATTTATACTTCTATGATCATTTGCTGCTAGGTTTAGCACAAAAACTTTCTCAATGGATTTGGTATGCATCAGAATGGTGCAGTTAAGTGTCTGTGCTCAATTTCTTAATGCAGGACTTCATCTCTGTAAGTTTCAGCCAAAAAGCTAAGTCAGATGAATTACATTAGTTGAAAACATTGTTCTATACTCTATGGGTCCGTTTGATATCTTGAAAAAGCGAGGGACAACACAGGACAACATTTTTTGTATTTTGTTTAATTTGCAAATGGGATAGGAGCACAACACAAGAAGCTCTTTGAGTACAGCACAGTTGAAATTTTGTGCCACCAAATTTTGAACAAGGGTATTGCAGTAATTTTACAATTTTTTTTTTTTAATCTAGTACTCGTGCAAAACAAACGGAGAATAGCAAAAAAAGTTTTGTGATGTCCATTGAATATCAAATGGAGAATGTATAAACAGTTGTCTTGTCCCATAGCCACTTGTACTGTGTTGTACTCTTGTGTTGTTCTTATCTACATATCAAATAGAACCTATATAATAATAGTAGTTAAAGCCTCATTTTGGAATTATATGTAATACTGCAATGCTTTCCTCTAAGAAAACCTAAGTCAAATCACTAAGTAATCATAGAGAACGTCAACTGGCTCTTTTCAAAAATAAATTATAGTGGACTATTTCACTAATGAAAAACATGTTATATGACAGTCCAAAAGCTAAAAAAAAAAAAAAAAAAAAAAAAAAAAAAAACCAAAATCAATGATTTCAAATTTCACAAATTCATTCTTCCTCCATGCCTTCCTTAGCAACTCTATATGAATCATGTCTTGCATGATGTTTTCACAAGGAAAAGCCATTGCATGGGATTTTCCCCAGAAACCACGAATGGCAATGCCTTGAACTTTGCACAGCAACATTGTTATACAAAAACTATAGAAATGGATCTGATAACTGTGGATAGCCAACCAGTCTTTCACTGCTCAAAGAACTGACCTCATATAGTTAGGAGATAACATGGAATGCGAAGGTTCTCAAGTTATTCTAACTTATCCAACCAAATGGATTAACTCGGAATAAGAATAAACTTTTTTTACAAAATTGATTAATTAGACTATTATAACCATTAATTAGTATTAATCAAACCATCGATCATGAAATACTTTTAAACATTAATTGAACTAATACCACTTGAATAGAAAATTTACTTGTTTTAATCAATATTAACTAGATGAAATCTTAAAATTACTTGGAATAACTTGAGTTAAAAGTTCTCCATCCAATACATATTAAAATTCAAAAACTCTTCTTCCAACTTTTTCCAACTTATGGAATGCTAACAAATGAAATATGATATATTAGAGTGACTCTACAACTTGGCTGCCTCCTGCTTTATAAAATCAATCCAACAATTATCACAAAAAAAGGGAAAGAATGGAATCCAATCTTCCACAGTTTTGGGGACTGAAGAAGTTCCATATTTAACAAACTTTAAATAATAACTACATCCATGGTTAATCATGACACACCACTGTGACATGCAACTGCAGGTAACTTGGACCTACTTTTACAAGTTATGCTCACCAGTAAGTGATGTAAACGATAAGCACAAAACCAAAAGTAGTGCAATAGATGAAAGAGGAGTTTTGAGAGAGCAATAATATCTGCATAGCTACGATTTGTCAAGAAGAAAAGGCCAAGGTGCATACTTACATGTTCCAATAAGACCTAAAGCTTCAAGGGCCCTCTCATATTCATCTGTGTTTTGGCCATTTAGCCTATCCAAGCTTTCATCGATGGCCAAAAGAAGAGCTGAAACCCCTGAAATCAAGATGAAGAAAGATTAAACCTTTTGTCTGTGCTTTTCGTTCACGTGGTTGCATATGCCAGCATTTCCCAAATCAACCTCAATTTCATGCCTAGCTATCTCTAATGGAAGAAAATTAATGAATAACATGATACAAGCCTCTGGAAGGATAAAAGCATGAAACTAAATTCTTATATATGCTAGAAAATCTGGAACATGTAAATTCCTACGAATATATAATGTTATCGAGTGTTGACATTCATTGACACAATTTCCATAGATGAGTTTGAGTTGCAATTTTTCAAGTCTCTAATAAACAATGAAAAGATAGCAATAGAAATGGTTCTGTTTAAGTTTAGCAAAGTAGACCACAGAAGCAAGAAGGCAATGTTCTCAAAGAGGCAATAATTATAATCCAATGAAATAGAAGAGGTGGGGTATTTGGAAGCAAAACATTCAACAGTATTAAAGAGGAAATATTTTTTGGAAGCATAAGAAATTCATTGATGTTGGAGATGCAATTTTGTAGAAATCATATATTAAAATTCATTTTATTTAAAAGATTGACTCAATAAATCAACAACGTTTTTTGAGTTGCAATGGAGTAGACGTCTTGCCAATCATTTCTAATGCTTAAGGTTGAAGCTGAGGCAACTGGAATTACCACTTCTAATGACCTTCCAGAACATAAGGCAAAACTTTGTAGAAAACTGAGAGAATTTATAGTATTGCAGCTTTAAATTAATCATGCAATTTTTTAAAAGCTGGATTCAATCATCAACACCAAGCATGTACATCTCTAATAAGCATAGAAAGAAAAATGCCTGCTTGGGTAGTAACATAATTAATATAGTTCACCGAATCATCAAATTGGTGACTTTTGTTAATTTTCATGCAGTATTTTGAGATCAAATGCATCTTATATTTGTGTGATATACTTGATATAAAGATAGACCTCATCTTTATCAAGGCATCAAGTTCAATGGGGGATATTAACAGTCAAGTCAAGTAGAATCAGATCAGGCCAAGCTGCAACCAAACCTTCTATAAATGTAGATATGAGTTTTATATTGATGTCTGACCAAGTTACGATGACACACATAAGTTCTAAACATAATACTAAGGACCATCAATATTTGAAATTCATAGGATTGTTCTCACTTGATCCATCAATATTTGTATATACATCAGCTCTGGAAAGAAACCTTCCACTTATCATAACAGCTCTTGTTCTTATAATGGAATCCACAGAAGAATTGCTGAAGCAAAATAAAGGATAGTCAGTAAAGTAATGCCTCTAAACAAAAGTAACAGTCATCAACATACTATCACAACCATTGTTAGCAATACCTGATCAGACCAGTCAAGAGCTGAAGCAAAGTAGTTTTCAATAAGAATCTAGCACTGTGTGGAGATTCTGCCAACTGCGTAATGAACAGAAAAGTTATTTCATGGGGGGAATTGTTGTGCTTTTCTTGATGAGTGAAAATAGGGGCAAGTTCATACCCAGACTATTCGGTTGTGTTTGGTCGTGGGATAACCTGGATTATCTCCTAGGTTATCCCATCACCTCCAACCAAACAACCATAAGGGGAATATTCAGGGAACAGATACACATGATCTGGACCAGCCCAAGATAGATTTGGTCAGTTCAAACAACAAAAAAAGGCTTGGTGAGAAACCCTAATCCCAGATTGGTGCTAACTAGTTGGAAGGAACCTTCAAAAGGCAGTGTAACAGTTTTTTTTTTTCTTTTATTTTTCTTCCTCTTCTTCTTCTTCTTTTTCCGAAAATGAGAGAATCTATTGTACATTGAAGTATTGACCCAACGAAACAACCAACACATCCTACATTAGCAAATAAACTCTAAATATGTTTCCATCTTGACATCTCAAACTAGAAAACAACAAAGCAAGATATTTGGACCAAAATATCAAACATTTAAGACCAAAACAAATATCATAAACCTTGTTTTTCATATTAAAGAACTTAGCAAAAAAGAGAAAGCTTCCACCAAAATCTTGGTCATTCAAATGCTACAACTATTAACTTCCATTGAATTATATTTCTTGATAAATGCATCCCAAGCTAAAAACCATGGTAGACTTCTATTCATGAAGGCTAAGCATAAAAGAAAAGTAACAACTGATGTTGCACTGAAAATTACTCCTATGATTCTCTCCTCAGATCCATCCTCTCTGCTCACCATCAACAACAGGCATTCTTCCCCTTACCTCATCCACTTTCTACAACCTTATTAAGCCCACTAGCATCAAAGAAAAAACATCTCCATCACATCAATACCATGAACTCAAACCTTGTTAGCATCTGGAACTGCCCAAAATTCCAAACCATTCAGATTTTAGGCCTTTGATACTTGATATCAATGCTAACTCTAACACCCAGTACACACATCGGCACACTCACCTTGGCAGCACCCTACTGCTGAACCATTCAAATTAAAACCAGGTCAACCAGGACATGGTTGAATTGGCCATGTGAATGGGTATTTCCTAGGTTTAGCATGTTAAAGCTTTTAAGAGTTCCTGGCTCAAGTGAAGTACCCAATTCCCAACTTTCTGGTCAAAACAGCAGTTGGTTCTCATAACTGCTTCCATTGGATGATAGCTAATAATACTTAAGAATAAAAATAATCATTTCAACAATGACATCAAGTAGAGTAAAATCGTCGAAGCAGTTTATAGGTCAGTTTCCATCTCCACATGCATAGTGTGAAACAGTAAATATCATTGAGTTGTTAATCCTATCTTCTTTTTCCACAATCCATCAACCCTTTAAACTGAAAGTAAAATTCTATCATTGGGATCCTCCTAGTGTGGTACAAATGTGCACTCAACTATGATGGTCTACTCCCCAATTAAGGTACTACTAAGCTCCCTCTTATCGTGCTATAGATTAATTCTGCCCTTTCAGGCTTTGCAGTCATCAATTTTAAGCATTTGTTGTTTGACCTATGGAATTTAGAAGCAATACGCCAAATATCTTAGTTGTGAATACATAAAGTTAAGCATGATATCAAATGTACCTCATATAAGAGCTCCAGGGCACTCAAAGTCATGAGTATACCATCCTGCCGATTGATTTGGTCCTCAAACAGGCCAAGCAAATTTGAATCATAAACTGCAGATGCAGCTAAGCTAGAAAGAGAGAACAACTTGACTACAAGAGACAATATCCGGATCCTAGCCTGGAGTATTCATTACAAATATCAGAAATAAGATTAAGGGCAAAAAATTATGCAGGTTATGTCATGAACAAGTTCTCCTAGATATGTAATACTAAAAGATAAAAGATAATGGATTACAAATATGAACAACTTAAAGAATCACTCATGCACAAGAAGAAACTGCCAAGTATTCAAAAAGTAATAGAATGCATCATAATTCATACCAGGGAAGAGCAGTGTGCAGCTACATCTTTAAGTTGTACATACCCTTCACTCCCTTGAGGAAAGATGATTTTCTAAATAATGTCATGCAGCAACAAGTAGGTTTGGTTATTGAAGAGAAAAGAATTCAGTCATTCCCTAAGCATATATGGAAAACTCAATACAGTCACACGAGGACCTTACAATTCCTTCAGGAGTCTGAGCAATACTATTAATAGCCTCCAAAGATGCAGCTGAAGTTAGTTCATCACTGGATTAACAGAAAGAATTTGATCATCAAATATTTTCACAAATTTCATAAAGCTAGACTGAAAGGAGCCCTGAACCCAAATATGAAAACCATACATGTTAACTACATAAGCCAAGGTGGCTTAGGATCATAATTGATAATCTTACTTTTCAATTCATTTATTAAGAATAGTGAACAGATTTGAAATAATTTCAGACTATCAGTAGCCCCTAGTTAGAAATATTTGGTGTAATTATGCATGTAGGGTTCTTGGCATTTATATTAAAGTTAACAAAAGGCATACTCATTCAAATACTAGTCCAGATCATAATGTTCTATTAGCAAAGCAAATAAGTCAATGGGAAGGAAAGTTGATAAGTAGAAGATGAACACTAGAGCCAAGGTCTGATTTGCTTGACAGCAAAACCATTAGATGTCATTCTCAAAGAAAGCAAGGATAAAAATAATGGTTTAACAATAAAGGTTGAAGAGATAGATACCCCTCAAGTAAGCAATTTATCAGAAGTGGGTAAATGTTGCCAGTAATGATTTCTTTCACATTTCCTTTGTCTTCAGCATTTTCAAGCATGTAATGCACCTGGTGTAAACAGAAGGATAGAATGAATATGTCAAATTATAACTTCCACAAGCATCTCTTTTGCAATCAACTTTTCAATTTATTTGATATTTATACAAGCTATAAAGAAAAAACTATAGCTGCACCCTGACTAATTGAAGCCTTACACTATTCATTAAATTTGTTAAAATACACAAAGTTTTACATTATGAAAACACAATGCAAGTAGCCCAACCTATCAGCCCATACTACAGCTCTATAATCAATTGTATAAAAAAATACAGAATGAGAAAAATATGTTATTTAAAGGGTGCTCCATCAACAGAGAATAAGATAGATAAACCTGCAATTTCAACATATTGTATCGACATCAATTATAGTGGAACCTGCTGATTTTTAGAAAGATGATCAAAATAAGACATGTATGCAAATGACAACCAGCATTCTTCAATCTAGCTATGCTTGCATAAGGTTTGGTTTATCCCTATACATACAGCTTTACAAGCCAAGCATTGGATAGCCTGAGATTTTGCCTGCAACCCAGCTTCTACAAATGCCTGAAAAGGAAAAAAAGGTAAAATTGCAATTAGATACAAGATGAATATAGAGCATAATGCAAAACTCCATTTAAATAACCACATAAAATTCCCAACTTGATTTTCCAAACAGGACAGGAACATAAACTCCAACATTCCTTAAATTTTAGCTGCCACACTATAAACACTGGTTGTTCCAGATTCTCAGTTTCTCCATTTCAAACACTCTTCCAGTTAGCCATTGTGCTAAAGCATCCACTTTTGGAAGAAAACAGCCATATATTTATTAGTACCTGATTTAATCAGTGTGAGATGTTTAATATGGCAGTAACTTATCAAGGAATAGAAATCCTAAATGACATGTGCACCAAGTTTTACAGCTGGATTACATTCTAACTGCTAACAATTGGCTACATACACACACACAACAACAACAACAACAACAACAACAACAACAACAAGAGTAAGCTACATACAGCATAATGTGGGATTTGAGAGGCGCCATATTTTGTCTTGAATATTCTCTCCAAACAGGCAACTATAGTGCCTTCAACACCAGACACATCAGCCTCGGTTTGCATTAAACTACAAGAACCAGAGAAACTCACAGCTCAGCACCATATAAAGTCAAATGATTCATTCGTAAATAGAAACATAGATAAAGAGAGAAACCTAAAGAGGAGTGGAAGGGGAAAGCGATCAAGGAACTCTTTCGCCGAAGCATCGTTTTGCCGCCCTGCGATTCGAATGGCATGAATAGCCGATATTAGATGATGAAGCAAGGGAGAAAGAGAGAGGTCTAGGTTACCGGGGTAGGAAGCGAAGTCGGACGCCGCTTCGAGGATCGGAGCGAGATCGGTCGGGGCTCCCGCCATTGATTCCGGCGATATGCTCTCCGATAGTGCGAGAAGCGTGCTTTGTGTCAATGATCGGTGCGAGACTCGAGAGGGCTTGGGCGGTGAAAAGAGGCGGGATTTGCTACGCGGCGGCGAAGTGTAGCTCCGAGATGCGTGTACTGTAAGCCACTTTGACTGTTGTCAGCCCTGGCCCACCAAAAGAAGCCCGTTTTGTAATTTGATCCAAAATAAATACATAATTACAATTTAAAATTTTAGTTTAATCTCAAGGGCCAATGTGAAAAATTACCCTTTCCCGCAATTCCTCTGAACCCCTAAAAACCCAAGAATCGGAAATTCCGAAACCCCACCAACGATGGTGTCGCAGCACGGGCTGAAGCTCGCCGCCCGCCTCATCACCTCCCACTTCGGCGACCTCGTCGGCGTGCGGAACTCTCTCCCTCTACACCTCTCATTGCCTTCCTCTTTCTCCGATCTCTCCCCACTGATGGTTTCTCTTCATCCTCGCAGAAGGTATGCGAGTGCCTCCTCCGTCGTGGGACGCTTTCCCTCCTTGAGATCATCCGCTTCACCGAGCTCTCCTCATCGCAGGTCAAGAACTCCATTCTCGTCCTCATCCAGCACAGCTGCGTTCAGGCCTTCTCCATCCCCAGACCAGGTTCGCGCTTCACTAAAATAAATCCTTGGGTGGAGAGGGGCATAGATCTAATGTGGTTTTTTGATCGGTCTTATTGTTTGTAGTTGCTTCGGGGGCTGAGATCAGGACGGTGACGCAGTACATGGCCTTGTTCGACAACATCCTTCATCGGCTTCGTTTCTCCAAATTCCTCTCTATCGTCCAAACTGACCTTGGCCTCCAGGTTTGCAATCTCTCGTTTTTAAATTAAAAAAATCGTGACTACTGTTAGCAATTGAAGTGCTAAAATATATTAACTGGAAACATTTCTTGGTAGTAGTTTGTTTATTTAAACTAAGTTAAGACCATAGACGCAAACTGATCAACCAAACTGTCTTGAGCTTTGAGTGAATAAATTTTTTGAAATATTTCTCAAGTAAATCTTTTTTCCCATGCTACCTGTTTATTATACTTATTTGTGGGTCAAGTTGTGGTCTTAATTATGATGTAATAACTTCTTCAGTTGGGAAAAAGATATGGGGTGTGTGGGGATTTATTTGTGATGTTGGTGATGAAAGAACTACCCAGGGATAACTTCTGCAACTGATTTTGTGGTTTCTTTGTAGCTTTATTATACTGATCAAGTAGGCACTTTACTGATTTTGTGACATTGTCAGTTCATCATCAAATGAATCTAACTTATAGTACTTCTTAACCAAATACGGGTTTAAAATTTATTCCTAGTTTATTTTCGGTTCTATGAAGATTCCCACTTGATGTACTTCCTTCTCAGGCTATTAAAGAGAAATCTATATTTTTCTTGCAGTGTAGGAATCTTCTTGAGGGATTACTCCAACATGGCAGGCTTACATTTGAGCAACTTGCAGAACGAGAAGTATCAAAAAAGCAATTTGAAGGTTTGAGTTTCTTACATAGACTGGTATAGCTGTAAATGCCCATTAAATAACTACACAGGTTGAGAATTTAAATTGCAGCTTAGCATTATTATGATTGGACCAACTATTGCAGTCCATTCATATCATAGCCCATTTTGACTATCAATCCTATGATATTTATGTATTTAGGAAGTACAAGCTCTCAAGATTCTTTGCGTGTGGAATTTGATAGACTGGTCCATGCACGTTATGTGGAGCGCTGCCCAAAGCCTGAACCATTTGTCTCACCACCTGTAGAAGATAAATTGACATCAGCAAGAAAGCGTGGCGCTAAGTTATGTTTACTATGGCAAGGTTTTTCATATTTTGCAAGCAGCATTTGCAATATTTACTAACCATTATTCTTAATATCTTGTCTTAGGCTTCAAATTCCCCCTAATATTTAGTTTCTTAATTGAGTTTCATGACAACCATTGTCTCAATAGTAGTTATATTCATTTCCTTCTCAGTCAGTTTGAAGCATATATTATTTAAGGAAGTTAATGATATCAGTGGCTGAATTTAGACTACATGACTTATAATTTTGAGAGGGATAACATGCTAAAGATTTTGTTTGCTATGTAGCTGTCATTTAACATTATATTATTGATTATATTGTTTTAATTTCATGTCCTTATTATATGTGAGGAGCTTGTGTTGAAATTCAAAATTTATGTTTGGTCACTGCACGTTTTGACTCACACTTTGTTTTATCCTTTTTGGTGTTTAATGCTATTCAATTTCATTTGAAATGTGAAACTGACATTGTGGTATTCTTTCAGTCTGGTGAAGTAAATTTATCCCTAGAAGAATTAGCTATAATTGGTGCAGCCCTCCCTGAAATTGAGAGATTTTCAGCACTTGCAAGCATAGGGACAGATGAAGTGTTAGAGTCGAAAACTTCTGACCGTATTTCAGATGTCCCAGGCGGTCATAAGGTTGTTGTTCTTAGCATCATTTTCTATTTTGAAAATGTTTCATCTGGCAAAAGCAATCTTTTATGTTACTCCACACATCCTAGTTATGAGGTTTCATAGTGCATGGTTTTGAAGAAACCTTTCTTCTTTAAATGCTAGAAAGGAAGAATTGTATGCAAAACTTCATAGCGACGCATGCAAGTTTCTTCTTTAGCATTGAGAATCCCTTACCCCAATTGGTCAGCGGTGCTTAAAATTTTAATATAGAATTGGCTTTGGAAAATATTTGTGAACAAGACATCCTAGAATTGTACTCTGAAATCTCCATTTTTGGTCTCAGTTTTGATGTTGCATTATGTGGGATGACCTATATTTATTACTCATTATCTTATTATGCTCATATAAAATTAGTTGTTTTTAATTTGTACTTGGGTTTATTTTATTCAAGCAGTAGGTCTTTAGGCTTTGATGTCATAAATGTATAAAATCCATATGATGGACCTTCAATTTGTTAAAAAAAGGGCAGCCCGGTGCAACAAAGCTCCCGCATGCAGTGCGGGGTCCGGGGAAGGGTCGGACCACTTGGGTCTATTGTACGCAGCCTTATTTCGGCAAATTAAAGAAGTATGTATTAACCTTGATTTTTAGTCTCCATGTTTTTTAGTTGTCTTATGAGAAGTGACTAGCTTAACTTCTCAATCTGGATGGCATTTGTATGAGTGTTGCCTTCTTTCCGTCTTCAAAAATTAAGTCCTCATGAGTCATTATATATGTCATATTAAGTTGCTTGATCATTTTTTAGGTTATGTTGGAAGCATAATAACCTAGGCTGTACTGTGAAGAATATCCAGTAAGATGATTTGAATTGCCAATTTTTAAGATAAACTTTTTACATAAAATATACTGATGGTAACATTGTAACAATATTATTCACCCAAAAAAAAAAACATTGTAACAATATTAAGTTTTTCTTGGTAAAGAATTTCGTCTGTAATTGTTGGAATTTTCCTTGTAATGGTCTTGGACAAACACAATGATAGAGAGGTATACAGTGTCGTGGCATAACTTACATACCTGAGGATTTAATTGCAGGATTGGATGTGACATTTTTTCTGCTCACTTTTTGTTTGCAAATACATGTCGTTTACTTTTAGACTCTAAACTTTTATCAAAAACTCTACTTGCAATAGTTCTTTAGTGCATTTACACTAATGATTAACATAGTTATCAGATTATTCTTTAATTTTCCACCTTTTCAATCAAAGTTTCAAATCACTTCAAGCATGACCATGCTTAGTTATGAATGAGAATATACATGAAATGATGGGATGATTCCTATTGATTGGTGCTATAGATATGTATTTTTCTTGTGGAAAAGAAATAGAAGTTAACTTCACTGGTGAAGGCACTAATTTATTCTTTGTGAATCTACAAATTTGTTTATGACAGAGGAAGCATGAGGCTCTTGAAATTGACAAAGAAACTGAAGCTGTGATTGTTGAGAGTGGAGTGCTTTGGCGTGTGAATTTTGAAAAGTTTGTTCAGTGCCTCAAGAAGAAGGTTGAATTCTTTAGCCATTCTCCCTTTTTTATCATGGATGTTTCCCCTAGTGTATTGCTAGAAAATATGTATGTCAGCAAAATTTTATACATTTTACTTTTTTAGTTTCACAGATCTTCCTTCCGAGAGGTTTCTGTCCATTTTTTAATCTATCCCTTTGTTTTTTTGCACGACTATCATCCATATTAAATGTGGAATATTTTTCCTTACTAAGATGCATTTCAATAGTATATATAAAAACAGTTGAGAATTCCTGTAGTTTCTGTATGTTACCCTTGGTATATTAGATTGTTTTCAAGCAAACCTATTATTCATTACCTCTTTGAAGTCACTGGTGTTGATTTTTCTTTGAGCTTCTTATATTTGTGTGCTTCTGCATGTGTGTGGTTGATATTTTGACATTGATGGTTAATCAACTTGTCATGCTTTTAGTTTTCTTTGTAATCCTTGGTAAATGGCCTCAAAAGGATCTCAAGAACATCCTTTAGTGTCATTTCATAATTTATTCATTCTCTCTTACTTTCTTTCATCTTAGGCATGTGTGGCAAATGCAAGGTTGAGGCTGGGTCTTGATGCTGGCATTATATTGGAAGCAATGATTGAATCAAATACCACACAAGGGAATAAGAATTCTGGTAATGTTTGATAAATAACTTGAGATGTCTTTTGTTATCTGCTACAGCAGTCATTTGTTTGATATGGTATCTACTCATATTTCAAGGCATGCTGGTATATAAATGATGTCGCCATGGTACTATCTCAGCTAGTTATTTAAGGGAAAATTGCATGCCAATAAATGACGGGTGACCAAGCTGTCCATCACACACTCTTCTTCTAAGGGGAGTTAATTTCACCGGAAGTGATAGCAAAGTCACCGAAGTGAGCTGACTTCCCCCACGTTGGCACTTCTATGATTTTGATTTAGATCCACTTCGGCTTTTTTATCAATGAAGTGGGCGGAATAGGTTTGGGCATATACAAATTCACATTCGGTCACTTCGGTGTCGTCTTACTTCAGTAGAAAAGAACATTAGAAGAATTAACTTTCCCCTCATTTCCTACCACTTCGAAGTAAGTGACTTCCATACATTTTTAGATTCTGGACACTTCCGGTAGAATGAACATCCCCTTATTTGTGTGTGTAGGTGTATTTTGTGTTCTCCCTGGTAGCAAGAGTGTCAATAGAAAAATGTTGTATTTTTATTTCTTCATTTAGTAATTTGTTTGGGACTTTGTTTAATTTTGCATGCTATAAATTATGTGATGCAATTGTCAGGCATTATTATAGTGTGTGCTATTTCTATGGTCTGTTTGTAACTGCAGTTCAATCATCACTTGAAAACATCATTGAAGCAGTAAGAGGAAAGCCAGGAGGCATTTCAATGACATTGGAGCATGTTAGAGTGATTCTTGAAAAACTTGGTTCTAGTTTATCTAGCGAGGAGTCAGGAGTGTTATACGAAATCGGTAATGAAGTTGATACGTGCAGTATAATTATTAAAGATATCATGAGTTTGTGGTTTTTTTTTTTTTTTCTTTTCTGATCTCTGACATTCTGAGGATATACACTTTGTAGATTTGAAGGCCATTATTAGAATTTGTCAAACTGATGAGGTACACACTTTGAGCTTTTAGTGGCTATATCTACTTAGAGAAACAATGTTCTATGTACAGTGTTTTCTAAATTTTAGGTTGAAGCATTGGTATTAAAAAAGTATGGTGAAGTGGCATATAGGATATTCAGGTTTCTGGCCAAGCAAGCTGTTGTACAAGAGACGGATCATGTAATTACCTATTCCCACCATATGATTTCTTCTGACTTTATATTTCGTCCTTGTCCTGGATTTCTAAGATATATAAGTTATGTTACAGAATTGTTTGGCTTTTGTTTTAGCTTCATGTTTAGCACGTGTGATCTCCAGTTATGATTGGAAGCGGGATTTTGAATATGTTCTTATTCATTTTTAAGAAGCTTATAGAATAGAAACAGATAACTATTTCACCTCTCTGTCTCATTTGCTTTAGGATTGTTTTGCTGTTTGGCTTTGATTTAAATATATCGGATTCACTTCCTACGTAGTCTTTATGTTCAACTAGGCTTATGGTTAGAAATGATATTGTGTAAACTTAGTTTTGGTTTATTCTCCTCATGATGTAATATCAATTTATATGATTAGACCAAATCTCATCAATTGCTGAAGACTGCAATTATACTACTGAAGATTGTATAATTTGTACAACTGCAGCTTTTCCTACACACTAGCACCTGTTAAAGAAAATCAAACAAAATGCTACATAGAACGCTTGGTTAGTGCAGTATCTAAAATAAGACTGGTGAATAGTGAAACAGGGAAAATGCATCATGGTCCTCTAAGGTCTATATTCGTGGAAAAGTAAACCTATTATACAAAATTTTAATGTGTGTAATCCTGAACCAGTGTATATTATTCTAGTATATGGTCTTTGTTCTCAATTCTCTTGTTCTCTGATGCCACTTTTTTGGAGATTTGGAAATTTTGTGGTTTCATATCCTTATTACGTCTTTTTGGTGATAAACTATGGTGAGATTTAATGGTTAATCTCTAATTCTTTATAGATTTCAGATGTTACACTAATAGAAAAGAAGATAACCCAAGGAATTCTGGTCAAGCTTTGGAAGGATGATTACTTGGAGATGAAGGTAATATAAGACATCTATGCAGCTGAGCATTTCTGAGTTCAATATTTTTGCATCAGTTAAGATAGTATTTCTGTTCTCTGATGCGCTCATGTTTCTGGCCTCCCAAGTCATAGAGAATATGATTACCAGTGACTTCATTCGATCCTAATGATTCAGACGACATTCAACTAAATTATGGCCTTGTCATGTTGAACTCGGTGATCAATTGTATTGAGTCCTTCTCATTGAGGTTTTTGTTGGTTTGAAGTACAAATTCTTTCATTACTATAATTCCGGATTCAGATAGACACTATTGTTGGTCAGTGTTGTTTTATTGGACCCATAATTGTTCAGCAGAGGCATTGTTGTATCAGCTGAAAATTTCTGGCAACCTTTTTCTTTATCTGCTTCCTTCAGTATCAAATAAATTTATTGAAGGTCAAGGAATCGAAACCTTATATGCTTATTAGCCAGTTAATGTGTGTGTAACATATATAATCCAAGAAGGGAAAAGCCACTTTTTTGGGGGGAGAGTGTCTCACCAACTCATAGATGAGTTGGCGGAATTTAGGTTTCTATCTTGTCAGAGCTTTGATATTTAAATATCAGTGACACTCCATTTGTCACATCACTTCGATGCTCCTTTTTATGATCAGCTGAAATAGGTGTCTGATGCAGATCTAGATTGAATGCTACATAGGTTGGGCGCCACAACTTAAAGGAGAGATGCAATCCTGCAAACTACTGTCTATGCTTTAAAAAACCTATGAATAAGGGGCCTCTTTTTCTTCTTTTCTTTCTCTTCATAACTCTATACTATTGTTGTTGGGCGGAAAAAAAAAAGGGGTTGTCTTTTTCAAGGGAATATTGCTGTTTCCAAAGATGAGAACTCCTTTTTCAATTTCACTACATTATCGCCATTGTTTGTCATGAATTAAAATTTGGTTCCTTGATTTCTTTTCAGAAAGCAATTGCACAGGGAAGTGGACAGACACAGCATTTTCTATGGAGTGTGAACTGGGATGAACTCTGGGAACACATACTGGATGACATGTACCATGCTGCTTTAAATCTAAGTCAAAAGATTTCCCATATATTAGAACAAGAACAGGAGGTTAGGAATTTCATATTTCCAATTTGATTATTATAAATTAGCACTCTTGACTATGCTTTTATCGACTGATCATTTTTGCCCTTCTAACCTGGCTAATAGAAGCTTGACTATGAAGTTCTTACAAGTACTATGCATTATTATTGACATCAAAACCCTCATTATCTTTGTTAGCGTTCTCTGTACAGAATTTTGTACAAGTTCTTTCCTTTTGGCAGGCATTGCAGGACAAGGCAAAACGTCAGCGGTTACAGAAGGGCAGGTTGACATTAGAATTTTCTCTTCTAAAGCTTGATGATGCCCTAATGCTTTTCCATGATTTTTGACGGCATCATAGGTATTGCAATTCTTGCATTTTTTATACTTTCCAGTGAAGCATTCATTTTGTCATACTATTAGCATGTACTTTATGTGAGCCTTCCTGTTTGGTGTATGCACTTTGCATCTGCACCAGTTACACACATTAACTTTATATTAGTTTTACTGATTCTTTCCACAAGAAGCATTTTGCATTGGCTGGACATCTGCTCAGCAAACACAGCAACAAAGTGGTGGCAGCAAATAAATCACATAATTTGTTAATCTTCATTGTGTCTGAAAAAAGTCATTCTGATGCTGCATCTATATTGTTTTGTTCTCTATTACAAATGGTGGTGGAATTATTGGTGCCCTTGAATGAAATGTCCAAGTGAAATCAACTTCAATGTTCTTGTTAATTTATCTTGAAAATGTTCAGAAAGGTTGCATTATTGCAGTCCTCTATTTCAATTTCTGCAATATCTGAATACTACCATCAAACCAATATCTGTAGAAATATTATCCACAGAGAAATTCTGGACTCGTGTTTTCTCAATTGCAGGGCAGCATGCTTACAAGGGGAGTGGTTTGGAACATCCATAGATTGAGTTCCTCTGAGATTCACTGCTCAGTGAGCACATATACACAGCCTTTCTTGACCCATGAGAAACCTTTTTTTTTATTTTAAGACAAAGTGTGATAAATTTCTTAGCATTTCTTATGTTTACCTCCAATTTTTTTTTTTTAAATTGTAGCCATCCATCAAATTTTGATGCCACCTGTGTATAACTTAAAATTCAATTTCTTTGCTCAGAAACATGTATAATTTGAACTTTGTGTTGCTTGAAGGAATTTTCCAATTTAATAGATTTATTTATAATAAAAAATAAAATAATAAAGCTGGTTTGGAAGGGAACTAGGATAACAATGAACCTTGGAGTATTTTATGGTCACTTGTCAAATTACTTCTGATTTGAAATAACCAGATTAAACTTGCTGTCAAAAGTAATTATTCTTGAGTGATGATCCCATGGTTTAGATTCTATGGGAGTGACCATGGAACCGAGACATAGGTAAAGGGTAACCATATCTTTGTCTCGAGATATGTTCTCTGATTTTAGTTTCAAAACAACTGTGATGTTGACTCATAAGCACCTTTTGAGATACGTTTTCCTTCCATCATTATGTAGCTATTTGTACATATGTCTTGGTTCCGTGGTTATTCCAATGGAACCGAGATCATGGGATCACCACTCATTATTCTCTTGTTAACCAAATAAAATAGCCCTTTTCCCCTTTTTTTTTTGAAAAAAATAGAGAAACCTCCTAAAATATTTATAGATAAATTTCATCAAATAGTTAAGAATGTAGTTTTAAACAATGTGGGAGATAGAAATACAATATGGGGCTCTTCAGATATGAAGAGCATCTCTTACTTCTTTTTCATATTCTTCATTTTAGGGTTGTTTGTTTTGAGAAATGAGAAACTCTTCATCTCTCACTTTTATTTTTTTCTGTTTGGTTGTGTTTTTTAAGAATGGATGACGAAATCCCCATATAGCCCTATCTTTCATTTCATAGATGTGGATTCATAGCCAAATTTGGCGTAAGTCATCTAATTTCGAGTGAGAGTGATGGTCCCCCTTCTTCTTAAGCTAAGCAATCCTTTTAACATCTTTTGCTCCCGTGTCCATTCAACATCTTTAGCCCAACAATCCATGAAATTTTTTTTTGCTTCCCTGCCATGTCTACTCCTCCAGCTAAACACCCTTCTCTTTCACTCTATCTTGTCCTTTTTCGGGTTTGTAGAGTATGTAGTAGCCACACCTTTATTTATAATAACAAACTTATTGGTTTTGTGGGTTGCCAATGGAGAGCTTTTTTTGTTGTTGCAAGATACAAAGAAGAAAGTCATGTTGTTGAGTTTAGTGTATTGTCCACATGGCAATCTATGTTAGAGGCTATATGCAAACGTTGGAGTCTGGAAGCTTCCCGGGTGAGAGTGAAGTGAAGTTTGTTGTCCTAAACGATCACAAGGCTATATGTTTCATTGAGTCATATGAGGATTTCTTGTGGATGTGCAACATGTATCGTATATTCAAGAAGGTTGTGGTGGACATGATCGTTGAGGACATGGGTGTGACAACGGAGGCCCAGTTAGAGTCATCCCAAGCCTCGTAATTAAGGCTATCTTTTTATCTGCCTTTGTTGAGATTTTGTATATTCAATGTTACGAACAACCGTGTTGTTTGTTTTAGAATGGTTGTATGTCTAACGTACATTTGCCCATGATTATTGCGTCGTTTGGATGGGGTTCACTTTGAAGTGATCAACAATCAAACTAATTGTGTAGACTTAATGAAGAGGACATGCCCATGCTGTCATTGGGAAGTTTATAGTTTCCCATGCAAACAAGCTTGCACGGCGATTATGCAAACAAACACAAGTGTGCATCGTTATGTTGATGACTGCTTTACTGTAGTGAAACACAAAGCCGCATACGAGGAGCCAATATTTCCAATCCCTAGTAATAACAAACCCACCAACAACTCATTAGAACCTCATAAGTGACCACCTTTGACCAAGAAAAGGGCAAGACGTCCCAACAGAGGAGCATTCGGCGTTAGACCACTTCATTTTAGTCGGTGTCATGAAGCTGGGCATAATAGAAAAACTTGCAATGCCGTTAAAGCAAACTGAATGTTGATCCTTTATGGTTCATCGTAATCCCATTGGTTTGTAATAAACGATTTTGGCTTTTAATAAACAGAAACTCCAAAAAAATAAACACTTAAGCTTTTTAGCAAGTGAAAACTCCAAAAAATAAACACTTAAGCCGTTTACTAAGTGAAAACTTCAAAAAAAAAAAATAAATACTTAAGTCATTTAGTAAACATAAACTATAAAAAATAAACGCTTAATATGTTTAGTAAGAGGAAACTTCAAAAAATAAATGCTTAAGCCATTTATTAAGTGAAAACTTCAAAAATAAACACTCTAGTCGTTTAGTAAGCGAAACATTAAAAAAATAAACACTTGTCGTTTAGTAAGCGGAAACTCCAAAAAATAAACACTTAAGTTATTTAGTAAGCGGAAACTCTAAAAAATAAATGCTTAAGCCATTTAGTAAGCAGAACCCCCAAAAAATAAACATTTAAGCTGTTTTGTAAGCGGAAGCCCCAAAAAATAAACACTTCAAATGAATAGTGAAGCAACCTAGGAAATTCAAATTCACATGAAAACTATTATTGCTTAAAAACTTTCGTTGCATCTAATACATTATCCTACAATTAGCCCTAGAAAGATATACATAGTGGTACAATTCAATAAGTGTCTTCGTATACAGTTCTTCTCTAACGTATGGATCATTTAAAAAACAAAAGTATCTCAATATTCATAGGTGTGAGTCTCATAGCTACAACTCAAGCACTTTGACACATCACATCCATTAATATCTTGGCAATATATCTAAGACTCACCAATGGGACCTCAGAATGCCCGAATCATAGCTCAACCCATCAAGAAGTTGTTCCATAAAATGCATCAAATAAATTGAACAATCCACGGTCCTCAACTCTTGATGCGAGCAGACCCTGATGTGTATGAGGTGGTATGCCTGACTGCCATCAATGTGACTGTGGCGGCGAGGTACTGGTCGCACAGTTGACACTACAATAAAACATGTTATATTATGATTAGATCATTAGTCAATGAATTCTGTAGATAATAATAGGGATCTCACCATCACGATTGCATCTCCATCGAATTAAGCAGATATCAATGATGAGTAATAAACACTTCACAAAAAAATAAGCACTTAAGCAAAATAATAAACAACTTATCAAAATAATAAATGCTCACATAATATATAATAAGCGCTTCACAAAAATAATAAACAATTACGTAAAATAATAAACGCTATGAAAATAATAAACACTTCATCAAAAAATAAGTGCTTAAGCAAAACAATAAACACTTTGCCAAAAAAAAACTAAGCGTTTACACAAAATGATAAACATAACTCACCTCCTTCCCCCTAGTGCTTTCAATAACTCAAAAGTTGATTTCTGCTTCTTGAAGTTGCTCTCCATAGCACATAATACACTGTGTCTTCATAAATCATAATTTAATTTGTTGTCGGTCCCAGTCACCTCGTAGAACCACAAATTAAGTGCTAGGATGCACCTTCACAAGTAGCCTGATGTTGTGAGTTTTTCGGCGGCACGGGTCTTCACACGTCCTGCTGGATCAAGGATGTCCTCCATCAGCCACTTGTGGGTGGCTTGTGCCCACGCGTAGTCCCCGAGCGTGGCGAGGTTATCGATGTACGAAGCAACCTACTGTAGGGCTGCATAGGAGGTGCTCATAAACAAAAAGGTCCCAAGGAAGTAGACTATTGACATCTTAACGAAATTCTCCTCCTCAGCCTTACCCTTCACAACGAGGTCGAGGAAAACCTTCTAAATGGCATTTGGTCTTGATCATCCGCCTTCCTCGGGAACCTATACTCGAAAGCAGCCTTTGGGGCCATCAACTGAAGTTTACTGTAGCACCGTGGCATCGGAGAAGAGGATCATGCCAACATCCTCTAGCTGGAACTACAGCTAAGAAGAACCAATGTTGAAGGTTTTGGTCTTCACATTGTACATAGAGGGAATCTAGGAGCCTCCTCTCATGGATGATGGACTCCAGCTCCATAAAATGGACAAATGGAGTTCTCTCAAGCATCTTCCAATGTCAACTTATCATCATCCTTTTTAGCTCTTTCATCATTGTCATAATTGGAACTAAATAGCACCTGGTGTTAATAAGGACGCAGTTTTGCTTCGCCATCTTGTAGAGAACTGCACATTACAACAAACAAGTTAAATGCTTAACCATGTAATCGAAACAACGGCTTCAACAATAACAATAAATGTTTTCGCTAAAAAAGAAACGAAAATGCCAAAAAATAAACACGAACACATTCTGATAACACATACTATTACAACCAAAAAAAGTAACTGCTTTCGTTAAAAGATAAATAAAAACACCAAAAAAATAAACACGTGTTTTGATAAATGCGCACTGTTACAACCAGAACAATAACCATTTTCTTTAAAAATAAATAAAACGCCAAAAAATAAACACATGTGTTTTGATAAATGCACATTGTTACAACCAAAAATGGAAGTTGTGCCCTAGAACCAAAATTAAACTTCAACCACTGCATCACACTCGGTAAACCCAAAAATTGAAGAACTCTTTATAATTGGGAGAGTCTCACCTATGTCTACACACTTGGAAATGGTCGCTGGAAGCTCCGAAGAGATGCTCTTCCTAGTGCTGACAAAGACTAGACGCTGCAAAGCTGGAAAAAAAGAGTAGCAGAAACTCGTGAAGCTCTGGAGAATAACGCTGAGAAAGCGAATGAGTCATTTCTGAGAAATGAATGGACAGGCAACACCACTGCATATGTGGGATGCGACCGCCTTGAGAACTTAGTCGCATGCGGAGTTTCAATGCCTATCCATTAAAGAGTGGAGGAGTAATTCTCATAATTTTTTATTAGAAAATTATATTTCAAATGAATATGCATTCTCATAGTTTCAACGAGCGGGTATTCAACGGATAATTAATTGGAGATTTTTTTTAAATATGCAAAACATGAGGGGTATTTTTTTTTTTAAAGCCCACGTGTCAGTATATTATTGGCTGATCACATGGCCGGCCCGGCATCAGCCAACAGGGGACAAAACTACTGAGCGAGACGATAGCCTCAAAGCTCATTAGAGAGAGAAAGAGGGCAATGGAGGGGATTACCGGCAACTCCGCTTCTCCGGCGCCACCATCGCCTCCGCTGCACCCGGCGGTGGCCCCTCTCTCATACTTGCTTGGAAAATGGCGGGGCGAAGGGGAGGGCGGTTATCCGACCATCAAATCGTTCCTCTATGGTGAAGAGCTGGTCTTCTCCCACTCTGGAAAGCCGGTGATCTCCTACTCCCAGAAGACGTGGAATCTGGCCTCCGGCGAGCCGATGCACGCCGAGACTGGGTATTGGCGCCCTCGCCCCGATGGCTCCATCGAGGTCGTCATCGCTCAGAGCACAGGTCTCGCTGAGGTTCAGGTGCTTCTCCTACACTCGTTCGAAAAGCATGGTTTTTTTGGATTAATTTTGGTGCTGTTCTTGTGTTCTCTTTGTACGGATTCTATTCAACTTCTACAACGAATATAATCCTTGATCTTTTGTATACTTTGGTTCCTAACCTAAATTCAGCGAGGATATTTGTGTGATTTGGTTTTGATTTCTGAAATTGTTAGGTGCGGATAGTTAATGTATTGATACAATTCAGAGTTTATAATTGAATGGATGAAATAAGCGAAATGATTGAAATGTTGTCACTATCATACCCTTCAAAATGCCAAATATATGCTAAAGATTATATGTTCTCATATTATGATTTTGTTAGTGTTCATGAAGATGGGAGTTTTTCTGTAAATATAGCTGTAAATGTATCAGGGTTTGTAAGGATATATTCAATCACAAACCTTGTTATTGTATTCTTGCAATTAAGCTATTTTGCCGAGGTATATATATCCAAAATGCCCTAAAAGTTTTTCTATTGATCCAAATACACCATACATGTTTCATTGTTTGGGTATCTAGCATTCTGTATTGGAGCAAATGGCTTCACTGCTGATGCTATGGACAGATTTTAACCTCCCTAAATAATGATTTTGGTAACACTTTGTTGCTCTTTGGTCTATTTTTGAATGATATTCATTCTTTCCTTTAACTTGCAGAAGGGTTCATATGATGCTGAAAATAAGATTGTGACACTCAAAAGTGAACTTGTTGGAAATGCATCAAAGGTACTTCTGAAAGAATTTCCTTCAAGTATCCATTTGGAGGTTTTTTGCATCTATGTTATGAACTATTTAGTTTGTTGCCCATATGGAGAGTATTGAGAGATCATGCATGGCGATAATTTGTTCCCTATATTAAGAAATCATGATGGCTATACCTCTAGCTATTTATAAGGCTAAATCCTGAAATTTAACCTAAAAACTTAAGCTAATAGGATGAGAGACCCTAGCTTATATATTCATATTCAAATTTATTTAATTAACCAATGTGAGACTATTAGTTACTCTAATATTTCCCATTTTTGTGACAATTTGGTGTTTTTTTTTTTTTCTTTTGCATTTTTAGAGGATGTTCTGTCAGATTTACCATTCTGCTTTTAACACATACATGCTTGATGTTAATTGAAATTTGAAACTCAATACCTTTTCTCTTGAACTTTGATCGTTGTGTTATTCTTAAGCAATGCTTTGATATTATTCTCTTTATATGATAAACATAATATTCCCCTTTCTTATGGTGAACTCATTGATTAGAAGGCCAGGGAAGTTTTAACATAGAAATGGAAGCAATAGGATTGAAGATGGCTTGGTCAGAAGAAATTAAAATAGGTTTTTAAGCACAAATACAAAATCATTCCATAGTTAGGGATCATATGGTACAGATGACCATATTACTATTTAAGAGCCACTCATCAGTCTGGTGATTCTGCTTTGCTTGTCATATACCCATACTTGTTAATTCTAATTTCATGAAGGCTTAAACTTGTCACAAATTTTGTTTTAAGTTTATCTCTGCTAAACATGGATTTGAATCATAAATGGTTAGTTCCTCACATGGAGTGAATGCCATGGTCTCAATTTTAGATTTTCAAACTATCAATAATCTTTATGGTGTGAAAAGCTCCTACAGTGAAGGACCATGAAAACTATTCCCAGCATACTACTCTACAGAACCAATGAATAATTAATTATTCATCAATCAAGCATGCTGACCTAAGAACTTTCTATTTGCAGGTGAAAGACATTACTAGGGTTTTTACCATGCAAAATGGCGAGCTGGCTTATGTGGTTCAGATGGCAACACACTTGACAAGCCTGCAACCTCATCTTAAAGCATTACTCAAGAAGCTCTAGCACATTCCACACTTGACAAACATATTTCATCCTCTTTTATGATGTGTTCTTCTTTGAGATATATTGTCTTCATCTAGAAAAATGTATCATCTCAAAGGAGCCACAAATACAATTGGGCCTCGGAAATTTTGTGTACCTGGTATTACACTTGGAACATAAACGCTAGATTTGGTCATTTGGAAACACCAATGTTTTACCCTCAAATATTCCAACCATGCTAGAATGAAAAGATTTGCAAGGATCAAAGGACCATTGGTCTAGCTGTATCCAAGGTCCTGTATGTTGGGTAATTCACTTGATTGAGCATGTTCTCAAGTTTGAGGCCTACAGTAAATGGAAGGAAGCCGGTTTGAATAATTCAGGTGGCCTTGAAAATTTCTTGCGTTCAGTCTCCACATCCATGCGCCAGCGTGAAAAATCAAAAGTGCTTGTCACCTAAGATCACATCTTTATGTGGAGGGATTTATCCCCTGTATAAAAAAAAAAAAAAAATTGCAAGTGTTCGTCCTTATTTTATAAATACGCTAATATTAGTGGGCAGTGGTATTAATTTATCCAGTTATTCTGTGTGCTTGCAACAGGAATCTTGGTTGTGTTGTGGGTGGGATTTGTTGAGAAAGAATTTTGGACTGATGGAAACACTGCAGATCTTTGACACTAATTAAAACAATTATTATTATTTAATTCAAATTCTATGAGTTAAATTAATAAATCATGATAATTAAAATTTAATACTAGAAATTTCTTCTTTATGATATAAAACAAACATACTAATAATTAGCATGACATCCTTGCATTGTTTGCTTTTTAAAGGTTCTTATCAGGACACTCTTGTACTGTTTGCTTTTTAAAGATTCTTGGGTGGGGTATAAAAATTTAGTATAAATAATGTTTTGGGTGGGTAGGATATAAAGATAAATAGTACATAAACAGTATTAGAGATTTTTTTGATAATTTTCCCTTTAACATGTATAACTTGGGTTATCCCTCCAGATCATCAAACATGGCCTGGATTTTATTTATTATTATTATTATTATTTTAATAAGGGATGGCCTGGATTTTATTATATATAGATATAGGGCAAGAAAAGCATAGGACCGGCCAGCTATGCTGAGTGCCTTCTTTTCTTCGTGGTGCTGTGCTCTTGTACCTTCTAATGATCCTTTACCGCCGGAACACTCGGTGCTGATAGTCCTCTCTGTCCCCTTGTACCGCTGCTGCCCATCAATCAGGGCATCTCCAGCTCCACATTCTCACAAACACCTCATGCGCATCTCCAGCTCCGCATTCTCACAAACACCTGCTAGGCTTTGTTTGTTAAGCCTCAGTTCAGTCCAAATCAATCCATTTCAAATTCTCTATTTTTTTTTAAAAAAAAAACAAAACCTCTTTTACTTGATCAAAACAAGGAATTGATGAGAGATTTCCAGGTGCTGTTGCGTAAGGGGAACCTCTTCCTTTCTCCTACTAGGGTTTGATTGACCTAACATCATGTCTCTATCCTTCTTTGCGTGCTTAATTAGCCCTTTGAACAATCAACCGCTCTTGTTAATGCTGTCCCACTTTGATTGCCACTTTGAAAAGCTGAAAACATCAAGATGTTCACCATGTCATGTCACCCAGCATCTTATATCCAGTCCCATGGTTTTGTTTTCTAAAAAAAATTTATTATATATTTATTTTTTTCCATTATTGCATGGGCCCAACAATGAGTATGATGATACTGATCCTTCTGATTGTGATATGATCAATACCAAAGGGAGCTCAGTCCGGTGGTATCTCGATTTTTGTATATTGAGAAATTCTTTCAGATAATCTCGAGATTGAGTATCTGACCCTGCACATCGGGTGAAGAGTTCTAACAGAGTTTATTCCTCTAGTCTTGTACGCATATAGTGAGAGATCAGGGACGCTCGAATGAGTTCAGATTCCATGACCAGGTTCCTAACTGATCCACAAAAAGGATCTTTATAAATTATGATATAACCAATCCACAGTGAACAAAACCAAAGTCATAAAACAAAACAATCCATTTCTTCATAATTTACACTGATGAAATTAACATCACTACACAAACACCCATAAAAAAATAAAATAAAACAAGCTTCCCTTCATATGAATACAGCCAAGCCAACCAAGATGAAACAAATGAAACAAGGGACAAACAATAGAGAGAGGAAAAAAGAAATATCAAACCACAATTTGATTTAGTTTATCAAGACATGCTCATCATCATCAAGCCTTGGGAGCCTCCTCAACAGGAGGAGGAGGTGGAGGGACAGTCTCCTCCACCTTCTCAACCTCCTTCTTCGCTTCCTCCACCTTCACTTCCTCTGTTGTTTCTGCAGCCTTCTTGGGACCAAAAACCTTCTTGATCTTTGGAAGAACCTTGTTTTTCCAGTAACCCATAACTCCTGCTCTTCTTTGGATCTTCACTTATAGAAAACAACAACAATAAAAGAAAAACAAAAAAGTTTTATAAATTTGTTTCTTTGATGAAGAGGAAACAAACAAAAACACTGAAGAATTCACTAAGAAAAGAGAAATAATAATTAGGAAGAATACCTGCTTGGTCTCTCTTTATTTTGGAAATTCTTCTTCTTCTAAGAAGAAGATGAAGAGCTTGGAAGCGACTTGGAGACGAGACCTAGGCTGCAAATATAGGAGAAGGGACGTGGGTTCCGTGCCCTCGACCCGGTCTCGGGTTCGAGGTGATGCGGGGGGATTACCTGTGGCGTCTCCAGTTGATGGCACTGTGTTTGCGCAGCACTAGTTGCTCGCTCGCTTTGCTAGGAGCTCGATCCCGGGCCGATCCCCGCCCCTTTGGTTCTTATCTAGTAGGTGGCTAGCCACCCGCTCTTTACGTCCAAAAAAAAATATAGGAGAAGGGACAAGCATCACAAGCTTCAAACCATGTGAGATTACAAGAAAGTCCCCATGATTGAAATAATGAGTATATTGTTTTATTTTTTTTTTGTTACGAAAGCAACAAACTCCGCCACAAAGGAAGTCAAGGATAGGTGACAGCAGGTGTGGAACCTATTCAACACAGTTGCACACACACCTTGCAAAAGTAGTGATTCGATCTCATGACTCATCCATGATGATCGAGGCCCATCTCTTAGTAAGGGAACCCGGTACCAATAGGCATGGTCATTGGTTATAATGAGCATAGCTATCAAAATCGGACCGGATATTGAACCGTTCAAAGTCTCGGATCACCGATTCAACCATCGGGTCAATATAAATATTAATAATAGATTTTTATATTATAAATAAATAATAAAATAATATTTTAAATAATTTAATATTTGAAAAAATAAAAAAGCTAAAAAACCGGACCGGTTCAATGGCCGTTCATCCCGGGTCAATTGCAACTTTGAGTCAATTGTAAAACTGAACCGGTTCCATGACGGGTTCACCAATTCAACTAGTCGAACCGGCAGTCCAGTCCAGTTTTAATAACTATGATAACCAGGCCTTTATTAAATTTACAAGCATTTAAGAATTAAAATATTACCAAAAATCTATTATTAATATTTATATTGACCCGATGGTTGAATCGGTGATCCATTGATATTTATATTAAAATCTATTATTAATATTTATCAATTGCAACTTTGAGTCAATTGTAAAACCGAACCGGTTCCATGATGGGTTCACCCATTCAACTAGTCGGACAGACAGTCCAGTCCAGTTTTAATAACTATGATAACCATGCCTTTATTAAATTTACAAGCATTTAAGAATTAAAATATTACCAAAAATATTTAAGGTTTATGTGTATGTATGTCAAATAAGAGTGGTAAAAAGTTGAGTAAAACATTATAAGTGAATGGTTTTGTTTGGTTTTTTTTTTTTTTTAAGGAAATATTATATGGGACACCCGGATATGTTTATAATTGCAAGTATTTAATTGATTATATTTTTTTTTCAAGGGTACATATAAAAGGGAAAAAAGGAATGATCAGAGAAGAATGGTTTGCAAGAAAGTTTAAGATGAATGGTGATTGGATTGGAGAGGATTAGGATGCTGAAACTTGGTTCTCAAGTTTGATCTGTCCGAGAAATGATGAAAAATATTTACTTATTGTTATGTTTGGTGTGTTTTTATAAAATTAAATAAAAAATCATGGACAATAATTAGAAGAGGTTAGAAAAGAAATACGATTAATATTTCATTAAAGGAACAGTAATCAACTACAATAGGGAAAATAATGTATTTATAAAATTATATGTAACTTAAACATATTTGCGGGGATAGCTCAGTTGGGAGAGCGTCAGACTGAAGATCTGAAGGTCGCGTGTTCGATCCACGCTCACCGCATTTGATATTTTTCTTTATCAAACAGGAAATTCAAAAATATTTATTTATTTCTATTTCTAGAGGAAATCATAAAATAAATTAAATATATATAAAAAAAATCACTGGAATACCTAAAACCCTCTTTTTACAAAATAAAAACATTCTAATATTTCCTTGATAATAATTTTTTATAATAAAATATTCAGTGAACTAATAAAGAAAAAGCAAGACAATATACTTTCTATGAGATTTATATTTTTGTAAAAATTTGTTATTTCTCTACTTTATTCAACAAATACACCAATATTAATCACTATTTTTTCCATGTTGAGACCAATATTAATCTCAATTTTGTCTTTGTATAAAGTTTAAGCAAACACTCGGATTAAAGCTCAAATGTCAACATAACTACCTGGTCATTCGACGGAGAATAGCCTTCTAAAAAGTTCAGAAAGCCAGCAACCGATTGCCTCCAACCTAGCGTTCAGTTGACCCTAAGCTAACTCATGTTGTCCCAAGCTAGCAACCAACTGGCTTCAGCTGGCAAATCGTCGTAGAATTATATAAGGAGCCTCTTAGATCACCTAATACACTAGCTGAAGTTCCACTGAGATTGATCACCTATTTACGCATCACTCTCATTTGGATCCTCTCCACTCTTTTCCACTCTCTTTCATTCTCATTTTTGCTCTTCACTCTATTTGGAGCCTTTCTAACTTAAGCGTCAAAAGCTACCCCGGGACACAAGTGCCCAACCCTCCTCTCTTTATATATCCTTCTCTAGGTGAGGAGCAATCTTTAAAGGTCCGTCTTTTGAGAGGAAGCTGATCTTGTGAGCAAGAAGTTCATTCGAGAGTCCACACAATTGATCTCTCCATCAAAACCATCATTGACCTACCTCATCCATTGATCCAGATCTGATCTAATCCATAAAAAGAGCAAATCTCAGCATCAACATAAAGCATTTTGGTTCCCACATTTTCCTTTTTTTTATATATATTTTTTTTTCAAAGATTTCATTTTTGTTAGAAGGTGCAATATATATATAGATATATACGGGCCTGATATTATACGGCCGGTATGATTACTGTTCATTTGTTGTTGCCTCCCATTTGGCCCACTTGCACAGTATTTTGAGGAAATCCAACTATATGGATGGAAAGAACATCGAAAAATAAGCTAGCATGTCAATTTTCATACAATTTGGGAACTTATAGGGCCTTCATCTTAACGGGTGAAATTTTGAAATTTCACCCGTTAAGATGAAAATCGCATATATGACACACTTATTTTTCGATGTTCTTTCCATCCATACGGTTGGAAATCCTTCAAACATGCTCGCCAAATGAGAGGTGACCGCAAATAAATAGTAAATCCATCCGACCTTACTTTATCATGCCCATATATATATCCTTTTGACCCAAATTGTATCAATCATGAAAAAACATTTTAATGGAGTCCATTCTTTGGCATATTTGCTTTCTATATAACTATTTAATTGTTCATATAATATATATATATATATATATACAGCTTTGATTCGTAAGTACGGAATTATAAATTTCCTGGGTCACGCTAATTCCGCCCTTGGAGCATGTTTGAACAATTTTCAACCGTACGGATGGAAAGATCATCGAAAAATAAGTTAGCCTGTCAATTTTCATACAATTTGGAAACTTATAGGGTCTTCATCTTAACGGATCAAAACTTGTAGGAATCAATCGATCCGTAATTTCAACCGTTAAGTGGGAGGACCAAACGGTTACCAAATTGTATTTAAAATCGACAGAAATTTTATTTTTAGCAGATCTTCCCATCCATAAAAAATACTCAGTGGCCAAATGGGCCGACCGGAAATGAAACAGAATCCTACTGCATAATATCATCCCTCTATATATATATATATATATATATATATATATATTATATGAACAATTAAATAGTTATATAGAAAGCAAATATGCCAAAGAATGGACTCCATTAAAATGTTTTTTCATGATTGATACAATTTGGGTCAAAAGGAGGTTGGTATTGTGATGCAAAGGAGTATGGACCAGAGTTTCGAAACAGAGAGAAGCAAGTGAAAAGGATTTGGATGAGGTCACTAAAGAATGGTGGTGCAAATTAAAAGAGCAACCTATTTACACCTCTAATCAGAGGCCCACAAAAAAGAAATTATCATATTTTTTCTCAAAATTATTCAAAGAATACTGTGCTTTTCTTTTTATAAATGTTGTTGTGCATTATACAAGAAACTATAGTGTGTAGGCAAAATATATGGATAGATTACAAGATCATTAATAAAAAATAGTTAACCCATAAGATAAAATAGACAAATAAAAGATTTCTGATGAAATTATTTAATCTCAGTGGACATGATTGAAGTCTAGAGATAGAGATGTCAATGGTCCCAGAATGGGGTGAGGTTGCCTCCCCAACCCCATCCAATATGTCCCCAAACCAATCCCTAACTCTCAAACAGATCCCATCCCATCCCATCCCATCCCTATATCATTGACTGTTCATTAATGTAATATAAAAAAAATAATATAAATTTACCAACATAATGCAGGCTGATGGGATGAAGGGAGTAGAGTTAAGAAAGGGAAATAAAAAGAAGGGGGTTAGAGGGGATTGCCGTGAGATAGGAGACAGAGAAAGAGTGATTTCAGGAGATGCAGAGGAGATATAGAGGGCTGAGGGGAAGGGGAAGAGGAATATTGCAAAATTGAAGAAGGAAGGAAGGTGAGATCCCAATCATTTCAATGTAAATTTATATAGACAAACCACTGATTCTTTTAGTAGCTTCTCAGAAGCAAAAGGACAAACCACTTGTGTGCATGAGGCATCCTACTACTCAAAGATTCTCTTCTATACTGTGAACAGCTTTAATTACATCTAATAACACTGCTAATCTCATCTAATGATACTGCTAATACCATTTAATAATCCGAGCTTCAGTAACGGAGGAGGAAGCCTGCAACACAATGCCACAAAAGGTCTATTGATACTAGGGTTCTTAGGGTTTATTGTTAAGTGATGAGTAGTAAATCTGTGAAAGACTCAGGTTCGAACCCCCTCCCTTGCAAGGTAAGAGTTAGGTAAACGGATCTTTGCAGAGCCTCTATACTTCCGCAATGTCGAATCTGTAGGTCTTGCCTCGACGTCTTTAGACCGGGAGGGTGCTTGTCGCCTTAGTTAAAATATATATATATATATATATATATATATATATATATATAGAGGGATGATCTTGTACGGGCCATCGCTCATTTCCTACGGCCCATTTGGCCCCTTGGAGTATTTTTTTTCATGGATGGGAAGATCTGCTAAAATAAGCTACCTCAATTTTATATAATTTAGAATCGCTTTGGTCCTCCCACTTAATCTGGTTGAAATTCCTGGATCGCTCGTGATTCCTACAAAGTTTTGATCCGTTAAGATGAAGACCCTACAAGTTTCCAAATTGTATGAAATTGAGACTAACTTATTTTTCATGATCTTTCCATCCGTGATTTGAAAATTGTTCAAACATGCTCCAGGGGGCGAGTCACCAAGGACCTGAAATTTATAATTCCTACGATTTAATCAAAGTCAGATATATATATATATATATATATATATATATATACTTGTAGAGCCTGGCCCGGTAGCGGCAGTGTTAGAGTGGGCCGGCCGCACTTGGGCCAGCCGGACCCTAACATGACCATATATATATATATATATATATATATATATATATATATATATAATTAGTTAATTCACTATTGGTTTCTAAAATAGCGCCAAAATTGTCTTGGGGTCCTTAGGAGTGTTTGTTTATTATTTAATGTTGTGTGTGTGTTTGACTATAAGGTCCCTAGAAACAGTACCAGGAACTTATATATATAATTAAAAACATAGAGACCAGTCATATAAATTATTAAAAATATTTTTTTATTTTAATTAATTAGTGACCTGTGCCATCTCCAAAAGTCAAGGTTTTTTTTTTTGGTAATTAGGACTGAACTACTAGTAGCCGAGGGAGGATCCAAAATTTGCATTAGAGACTAAACTGATCCACTAGATAATTAATTTAATCTAAATTAAAAATATATAATACATAAAAATAGAATTAATAAAAGAACATCGAGAAATAACCTAACATGTCAATTTTTATACAATTTGGTGATCGTATGATCATTCATCTTAAGAGGTGAAAATTTAACCCGTTAAGATTTTTATAAAATTTCACTCTTTAAAATGAATTATCTACGGTAACCAAATTGTATGAAAATGGATATGCTAGCTTATTTTTTGATGTTTTTTTTTCATCCATATAGTTGGATTTGAAAAAAATACTCTCTAAGTGGCTCAAAATGAGACGATCTTAAATGAACAGTAATCCGGCCGGCCTTATACTAATATTTATGTGGGTTTTATATTTGTTAAAAAAAAAGATTTTTTTTCCTTTTTCAAAAACTAGTGGTTGAAACTTATGACAAAAAGGAGTTTTGAGGTTTTTTAATTACAAAAATATTATTATACAAATTAAAGAATGAGTTATCAAAACTAATAATAGGTGAGACTTGGGAGATATTTTTTCACTCCTTGTTGGTCACTTCCAGTCTTCACCACTCATTGTCGACACCGGTAGTCGCCGCTCATCCTCCTTCTTCTTCTTCTCATTCATTAAATATCCAGTTTAGTAATTTATAACTGAAAAAACCCTTTTGAAAATAAACATATAAACAACTTTCCAACTATAAAACTATTCAAAATTATTATTATAAAAATTATTTAAAATTAATATATTCAAACATAAAAATAATCATAAGCCCTTAATTTAGTCTGAGCTATTATAAAAAAAATTCATTTTATCAAACTGAAAAAAAAAAAAAATACCCGTAAGTCAATCCAAACTGCCCAAAAAGGTATGGTTTAACTCAACCTAAACACCAGCCTATTTGAACATCGATCATAGATTCATATGTGCCAGTTAAAATTATAAATACAATGTGGTTCATCACTTAAAAAAAAAAAAAAAAAAAACAAACTCTATCCTATTTCTTTTTTAACTTTTTTTCCGTTATATTCAAAAGAAAGTGAATGAAGTAACCCTATATTGAGACTTGACTTGAGAGAAGAATTGCTTTTTGCCTTCTGATCAGAAAGTAGAATTCCCGACTTTCAATGGAGTAATAAATAAAGGTTTAATTTTTCAAAACAAGCGGATCCGGGTGAGATCTTATCGGATCGGGTTTCGGATTTTTCGGGTTTGCGGATTCAGCTAAGCTCGTATATATATTTACCGGTTCCCTCCCTCGCCCGCGAGATTTCGAGTTCGTTGTCCGCGATGAAGGATCCCTTTGAAGCGGCGGCGGAGGAGGAGTCGCCGCCGGAGTCTCCGATCCCTCCGGAGGAAGAGGCTCCCTTCGCCGCTGAAGGCGATGAGGAGGAACTCGATGCGCGCTCACAGCCGGCGGGGTCATCGGCGCCACCGTCGACCTCTGGCGCGGGCGGGGGTGGAGGACGGGGAAAGGAGGAGGACGAAGAGGATGAGGACGAGAACATGGACGTAGAGCTTGGAAAGTTCCCTCCCGGCGGAGACCCTGACAAGATGGCCAAGATGCAGTCAGTTTCTGGAAACTCTAATTCCCCCATTGTCCGAGTTTATGCTGGAAATTCAATTTTTTTGGAGAAACCTTTTTCATTTGATGCATTTTAGGGAATTTTGTGCCAATTTTTGCTTAATTTGGTTGAATTGTAATGCCAGAGTGATCCTGTCGCGGTTCACAGAGGACCAAATGAGTCGCTATGAATCGTTCAGGAGGTCTGGATTCCAGAAGTCTACCATGAAAAGGGTATTCTTTTTCTTTAACGCTTTCTTCTCTATTTAATTCATTCTTTGTATTAGTGATATTGGATATTAGTTTGCGTGTTGGAATGTGAATACTTGATGATTTCAAAACAAAGTTTTAATGGTGGGACTTGCCTTTTTGATCAATGCCAATGGAGACTTTGGCATAGATTAGAGAGATGAGGAGGTTAAAGTTCATAGAATGGCATAATGTTCCCACATCAGTAGAATTCCCTGTTAATACTGTCACAGTTCCATGTGGATGACATTGATTTAATAGTCAGAGGAAATAAGGATGCCATGGTCATCATTCTTTTTGGTTGAACTTCTATGTAAAATTTTATGGAAGTATACTGAAATATCAATATATGGAGAACATTTGTTTTTCCTGGGGCCAGAGCTTTTGCATCTATCATTATATGTCAACTTGCTACTTTCTTTTTCTTGTGCTTTCATGTTATCTGCCCCTGCTATGTTCATCAAAAAATATGAGATTTTTTTTTTTTTTATAGAAATGCCTGAGTACAGATTATATCTGGGATCTGAGCTTTTTATCCATCATTATATGGTGACTGATTACCTATTAGCTTTTGAATCAATTTCATGTAATCTGTGAAAAACTCCGTATACCTCAATTTACCCTGTTGCCATATCTTGTTTCTATTTGAACTGCAGATATTAGCAGGTCTCACAGGAAGTCAAAAAATTTCAATACCCATGACGATTGTGGTTTCAGGAATAGCAAAAATGTTTGTGGGGGAGCTGATTGAGACAGGTAAATTAGAAGTGTCTGGTAGTTTTTATAATTATGTGAAAATCGACTTTATGGTTAGCATATTGTCTTTTACTTTGCCTTTGTATTTCTCCTTCAAGAATTCAGCCAACAATTTCTGTTTTCATCAGCTACATATTCTTGCATAAAAATAGCATGTTTTTTCTTAAATGAAGTACTAGCAACAGGATGAGTAATCACTCTTTTGTGTATCTTTTTAACATTCTCATGTGTCATCCAGCTCGTACAGTAATGGCAGAAAGGAAAGACAGTGGGCCGATCAGACCATGCCATATCCGTGAAGCATATAGGAGACTGAAACTTGAAGGGAAAATTCCCAGGAGATCGGTACCAAGGCTTTTTTGATAGGTTCAAACCTGACTATTGGATGAATTTCAATTTTTTTAGATGATACTTGATGCAAGATGTTATTCAGGCAAATCAAAGATTGTGGATTTGCTAATTCTGATATTTGCTGTGGAAAGATCACAGGGCTTATTACTTTGTGTTGTACTGGTTGTAATGAGGAGCATTATTCTTATGGTCGATATCATAAGTTTTTCTTTGAAGTCCTTGGTTTCTCTCTCACTAAAAGTTAGAGCAACATGATCTCGTCTAAAGTATTTATGATCAGTTGAAAATTACTGATAAACTTATAAACTTAGATGGTGCCTTTTTTTCTTTATTAATCAGTAATCATATTCAATATATCTTGTATTATAACAGAACTATTTGTGTGATTGTCAGGTGCTCCTGGTTATTGCTTGCTATACCTCCAATGGGCCACTCTTCTCATGTGAGTTGAAACTGCATATGTAAACTTCACAGGGTATGGATGTGGAATTCTCTATAAATACACCACCATGTAATTCAAAATCATGCTAGAATAACTAACCAAGAAGTAAACTTTGTCACTTGTATCCTGATAACATCAATCCTGAGTTTTTTACTCTCTAATAACCCATGGACAAAGCATGTAGAAGTCTACCCTCTTCAGGTTTGCCACTGTTATTCAGTGATGGATGAATCTCAGGTTTGTTGCATGCTCTTGAAGGGATGATGAATTGTCAATCACATATCATCATCAATGTAAAACTTTTGGCCTTCATGTATTCCTTTTTTTTTTGTGATAAATGATCTAGTTTGTTAGTTCCATGAAAAACATGTATGAGCTTCTTTTATAGAGATAAAAATAACCACCTCCCACTCTAGTGTTGGTTAGCCCTGATATGGGGAGTACAAGAGAAACCTACCTACCTGAGTGCTCTAATTGCAAGCTTAAGTTTGAAGTTAAATAGAGGTACAAGAATCCCACACCATTAGTGTTAAGTGGGTGCTTTCAAGCCATCTTTAATCATTTGATGTGAAGTGAAGCATCATCTTGGTCTTTATCAATAAAAAAGAAGCATCATCTTGGTCTCATTCTCAATGAAATCTACAAACACTTCCTTGCTGTCTAGGCATAATCCTTGCTTCTCATGGACTAAAGTTTGGTTTCGTTAGTTTTAAATATTTTCTTATCCTTCATATCATGTCAACATTGTCGGCCATTGGCATACAATTGTGTCTAGGCATCATGAATGGCATTGTGCTGCATGTTTGAACTGATTGCTGTGTTTGCATGTTAAATCTAATCTAAATTGTGCTCCTGCTCATGCATTGCAACTTATACTATATCTGCAGTTATTTCAACAAAATCATGTCCCACATTCTGCTTTTTGTACAGCTCAATTCGCATCATTATACGTAGTATATGCAATTACAGAATTTCTGTTCATAAATTGATTCATTTGTCTATCATTTCTCCTTCATAAATTCATACAATTTGTTAATGGCTTTACCCACATCAACCTTATGTGAAAGCATATGTTAACTGTCAGTATGATTCTCACCACGTCAATTTCCCGCAACATTTTATCTCTTTTTTTTTCCTTCAAAATACTGTTGTCACATGGTTATTGTTAAATGAATAGGGACAATTCTGTTTTTTTTTTTGGACGTAAAGAGCGGGTGGCTAGCCACCTACTAGTCAAGAACCAAAGGACGGGAACGTCCTGGGTTCGACTCCCGGCAAAGGGAGCAGGCAACAGGTGCCTTGCAAACACAGTGCTCAAACAGGGAGCGCCTCAGGAGTTCCCCCGCATCACTTCGAACCCGAGACCGGGTCGAAGGCACGGAACCTACGTACCGTTCAGCCAAGCGGCTTTAGGTAGGGACAATTCTGTTGATAGGATTGTTTCTTGACAGTGTAGGGCAGTGGAATTTTCTCAGAAAGTAGTGTATTCTAGTAAAAAGAATTGCCTGTAAAGTATAAACCCTAGGTTAGCATAGTAGGGTTCCTTTGTGAATCTGTGATTCCATTTCTAGGTTTTGTCAACACCCTCTCCTGCTAAGGATGTCCAATCTAAGCTACTAGTGAAATCCTCAATGAAGTGACCTGCAGAACCAATGAACCCTTCTTCTCTCTCTCTAGGAAAAAAAGCCTATGTACCATTGAAGCAAGTGATAGAGAAAAACTTTGACTGATTTTAATTTATTAAAACAATTTAGATGATTGATTTTAATTTTTTAATAAAGTTTTAGGAAATAATTGGGTGATGCATTTCCTGAATAAAAAAAGTCCGCAATTAGCTCATGTTTTTCAAGTTGAAGTTGGTGAAGAGATTGTGTGTTGAATGAAATGATGCCTTGCTTGAAACTTTGAAATAACCTTTACTATTATTACTCTTATTGTTCCTTATTATCCTTTGATTTCCTTGTGAAAGTATTTCATCTTCTTGTACTAATACTCATGTTACACATTTATCTTAATAAATAATAAACTCGTTAGTTTTTGGCAATCAAATATATCATTGCAAATTAATAAATGGGTCAACTTTTTGCCTCGCATATTTTGAAGTTTGCGTTGGAACTCTAGGCTCAACAGATAAATAGTTGAGGTTGATATGGAACCTACATGAATTTTAGATTTCATTGGTTATTGATGTAGTGCATGTATGTGATGCGCATAAGTTGTTTGAGTATCATGCTAAATAAAGGGTGTGCAAGAGAGATGATTATATAACAAAATTTTATAAGTATCAAGTTTCACAAAGGAAAGTGGTTAGTTCATTCCCTTTCACATCTACGACTAAGGATGGCAATGGAGCGGGGGCGGGGGCGGGGGCGGGGCGGGCCTCTACCACCACTGCCCCGTCTGAACCATCCCATGCCTCATGCCTCCTCTCGTCCCGCCCAAATAGTGGCGGGGCGGGGCACGGTTCAGACATGGCGGTGCGCGGAGCATGGGATGATTTATCATCAATGGGCTAGGATATCATGAAATAGATGGAGATTCGGAGGAGGTGAAGGTCTTGGACTCATGGAGCAACCGCTAACCAAACAAAACTACATTATAACCCTAAAAATATCTAATGTAATATATACATATATATATAATCATGATAAGGTGAGGTCGGCCGGAAACACTTTTCATTTGCTATCGCCTCCCATTTGGCCACCTGGAGCATGTTTGAAGGATTTCCAACCGTATGGATGGAAAGAACATCGAAAAATAAGCTAGCATGTCAATTTTCTTACAATTTGGGAACTTGTAAGGTCTTCATCTTAACGGGTGAAAATTTATAGAAATCTTACCGGTTCAAAATTTCATCTGTTAAGATGAAGACCCTAAAAGTTCCCAAATTGTATGAAAATTGACATTCTAGCTTATTTTTCGATGTTCTTTCCATCCATACGGTTGGATTTCCTCAAAATACTGTGCAAGTGGGCCAAAAAGAGCCGACCACACTTGCACAGTGATAAGACCGACCGCACCATATCATAACCATATATATATATATATATATATATATATATATATATATATTACTGTTCATTTGCAGTCGCCTCTCATTTCGGCCCGTGGAGTATGTTTGAAGGATTTTCAACCGTACGGATGGGAAGATCATCGAAAAATAAGCTAACATGTCAATTTTCATACAGTTTGGTCCTCCCACTTTATGGTTGAAATTCTGAACCGTTCAGATTTCTATAAAATAAGAACTGTTAAGTGAGAGGACCAAACGGTCATCAAATTGTATGAAAATTGACATACTAGCTTATTATTCGATGATCGTCTCATCTGTATGGTTGGAAATCCTTCAAACATGCTCTAAGGGCCGAAATGGGAGTCGACCTTAAATGCACAGTTTAAGGCCGGCCGGATAATAACATCCGTGTGTATATATATATATATATATATATATATATATATATATATATATATAGACGTGATATTAAGCGGTCGGTAGGATCATCATGCATTCCCGATTGCTTACATTTGGCCCACTGGAGCATGTTTGAAGGATTTCCAACCGTACGGATGGGAAGATCATCGAAAAATAAGCTAGCATGTCCATTTTCATACAATTTGGTAACCGTTTGGTTCTCCCACTTAACAGTTCTTATTTTATAGAAATCTGAACGGTTCAGAATTTCAACCATCAAGTGCCAAATTATATGAAAATGGACATGCTAGCTTATTTTTTGATGATCTTCCCATCCATATGGTTAGAAATCCTTCAAATATGCTCCAGGGGGTCAAACGGGAGGTGACTGGGAATGCATAGTGCATCGGTCGACCGCGTGATATTAGGACTATATATATATACATAATTTTCTAAGCGGTGTGGGGCGGGGCAAGGCGGATTTAAAATAGATGTTTACCAAACCCGTCCCGCCCCACCACATGCCCCGCTCTCCAACAAAAAAAACCGCCCCATTCGGGGTGGATTGGGTCGGAAACCGCGGATCGGCTCGGGTTTTGCCATCTCTATCTGTGTCATGTTGTGCTTCTAATGCTTGTCTACATTTATCCAAAAAAACAAAAAAGATTTTATAAATTTATAGATCTACAATGGTTATTTGGTACAATTAACTGTCGCTCGTTTGTTTGTAAGTACTCTTCCTTTGGATGGGGATATCCAAGGACGTGGATTTATAGGGATGTAAATATATATCTCTTGGATGGGGATGTTTGATTGTGTTTGGTTGGAGGGATAGAAATAGGAGGGATGTGAAAATTTTTAGTATTTAGTATTTGTGTTTTTTAATATAATAAATTATACTATTTATTAATAATATCATAATTAAAAATATTATTAATATAATTAATAATATTAATCAAATTTTAATATATAATATTATTGGTTTATAATGTTAGTGCAAAGGCACATAAATTGACATTATTTGACAATGTAATATTGTGGCCCAAGATGACGTGGACAGTATGATGACGTGGCAAAGAAGGTGATGTGGCAAGTATGTTGACGAGGCACAGTGACTTGGCAAACAAAGGAGACATTTTGGAGAAATCTTTGGAAATGGACTATCTTTGGGAGTAGAAATAACAAGGAACTATCTTTAGAAGGAAAGATCGAAAGACCATTGCTTGAAGAGCAAGTTTGAGGAAGCCCAAGTTGGCAAGTGGTTACAATATATTTGGCAACAAATTCAAATTAAAGGGAAGAGATCACGAATGATATATTTAATGAAGATTGAAGACTTATAGTGCAACCCAAATTTAGTGAAGGGCATAGATTTGGTTGAAGATTTGATTGAAGACCATATTTAGTGAAGATTGAAGACTAAATTTGGTGAGGACTATTACTGGTATGATTTAATATTGAAGATCATGAAGACCTAGCTCTTGTTTGGTTCAAAAGAGGAATTTGGAGGGGAGGGGTGAGGGGGAGATCGGAGGGGAGGAGTTTGGAGGGTTTTGAAAAATTTTATATTTGGTTCAATGGGGGAGTTAGGAGAGTGAATCTTTTTTTTATTTGGTGGTGACTAGGAGTGAGAAAGAGTGTAATGTGTATTTGACCAATTTACCCTTTAGTTTAAAATAGATAATGATAATATTTGGTTATGAGGATTGAGGGTGAGGAAAGTGTAATGTATATTATTACTATTAATTTAATACTAATTAATATTAATTATATTAAAGCTATTAATTATATTAAAGCTATTAATTATATTAATTTAAGTTTAATTAATATTAATTATTAAACAAATACAAATTTTATTACTATTAATTATATTAGTATAAAAGATAGTATTAACCTAATTAAAATTAATTATAATAAAGTTATTAATTATATTAATTTAAGTATAATTAATAGTAATTATTAAACCAATATAAATTTTATTACTATTAATTATATTAGTATAAAAGCTAATATTAAACTAATTAATATTAATTATATTAATTTAATATTAATTAATACTAATTATTAAATCAATACAAATTTTATTACAATTAATTATATTAGTATAAAAGCTAGTATTAATCTAACTATTATTAATTATATTAGTATAAAAATAAAGTTAAACTAATTAATATTAATTATATAAAAATTAGGATATAAATGAAATTTTGAAAATAAGTAGAGGGCAAGATGGTATTTTCAATTGGTTTTTTTAGTTTAAAAAAATATATATTTTCCACCCCCCCAAAAAACCCCGATTTGGGGGGTGGAAAATGAGGGGTGAGAAGGGGTTTGTCACCCCTCCTCACACCCCCAACCAAACACAAGAAAAACCCTAAATCCCTCCTCACCCCTCCAAAAACCTCCAACCAAACAAGGGGCTAAACTTAGATGATTGAGATCAAGTTTGGAAAGATTGTGAAGGCCCATACTTGGGTGAATGAAGATCAAGTTTGGAAGGTAATCTTTGAAGACAATCTTGGTGATTGTGCACCATGGTGAGGTGTTTACTTGAAGGAGGACTACGAACGTGACGGAGAGGAGTCCAGCTAGTTGCGGGAGGTCGAGATCAGGAGGACTTGACGATATTCGACTCAGACACAGCTAGGAGGGTTGGAGGCATCTTGAGGTCGCAATGTAATTCAAGTTGCAGCCTTAGTCAGTTCAATAGTCGAGCCACGATGCAAGCTCGGTTATGACAGGAGGTGCAACGACTAATTTTGGAAGGTGTCCAAATTAGTTGCCGCGGAGATTTCAGAGATCCTAAAAGAGGCAGATGATATTTTAAGCTCGTGGAGCGTCTATATAAAACCCAACTTTGAGGATTTAGGATGTGTCACGGGAGAGAGACTCTAGTGTGAGGGTCGAAGTAGTCATCGATCAATCTTGAATGGGTGCTTGTATGTGTTGTGAGGATAAGTGACAAGTGTGTTTACTCATGTTTCTACCTCTTTTAGTGGATCGGTTTCTCCGGGCTTGGCCCCCAAGACGTAGGCTTAGAAGCCGAACTCAATTACCAATTGGCATGTCTCCTTTCTTCATGTTTTATGTGTGTGTGAGCTTGTGTGTCCATTGAAAGAAAGTGTTATCCTAGTAGTCACGCAACCCCCGGCGGAACTAACATATAATATTGTATTACATGATATAATTTAAAATGCTTAATTAGGTAAATTAATATACTAAATAATATTAAATATCATTAGTTCAATAAACATAAAAGATTAAAAGAATCTAATTATTAATGTAATAATTAATAATATTTTTTTATTTTTAAATAATAATAATTTGAAATTATATAGAGTCAAAATAATAATGCTCATAAAATATTAATATCTTTGGATGATAAAATTGGTTTAATTTATCTAATCATCTTTAATAATTAATAAATGATTTAATAATTAATAATATATATTTATTAAATTGATTAGTAGACATGAGGAGTTGGACAATGACTTATGCTAAATTTGGTCGTAAGTCCATATCCATAAAATGAGGGATATAGATATCCTGGATATCCCGATTCCTCTTCTAAAAGCACAAATAAACCTAAAAAATATGGAGTTTCCCATTCCCTCCATCCCTCAAAAAAACATCCATATGCTGGTTTAATGTCAAATTTGATGATCCATTTAACTGGAATGAACTATAGGTCCCTCAAAGTTTCACAAAACCCCAAAAAGTCCCTGGAAGTTTGCAATATCCCAAAACATCCCTCCTTTTTACACAAATGCATTTTAAGTCCTTCCATCCACTAACACCATCTATTTTTTGGTTACAGGACGAAAATACTCTTCTAACAAATCATTACCACTCCCACCACCCAATGCAAGCACATGTAAAATGTCTGAAATGCCCTTAATGCAAAAACCAACTAGCGATTGGAATCCCGAGGCGACGACTGGACGCCTATCGGTTGTCACGCACGGCCATCTTCTCCTTCAACCGCCAACGAAAATCTCTGTTCATAAAAAACAACTACAGGAGCAACCAGAGCTTTTCCGATGCTGCACCACCGTGAAGCCTCCTCTGCCGAAGACATCCCGCCGGTGTACCTTCTTGCTGCTTCCCGAAGATCGAAGTTTAGTGTTTAGGATTTCTTAAAGCGGTTACTCTAAGGTACAAAGTATGCTTGGGAACCCTAGATCTAGGTTTAGGGTTTTCCATCATTTTTACCTTCTTTTCGATTGTTTTTCCTCTTTTGTATGCACTTGCGATGAAAGATTGAAGATATTGAGGTTTGAATTTGGGTTGTTGCTTTCGCGCATTTGGAACTTCGCAGCAAGAAATTTAGGGATTAGGGGTTATTCTTTTTTCTGATTTAGGGTGTATCCAAAAGGGGATCGGTTTTATTATTATACATTCTCCACGAATGATGTCTACAAGTGTTACCAATGTTTTCATGTAAAATACTGTTTTTCCGTTTATTCTTCATAGTTTCCATTTAAGCGTTCTACAACCCAAGTAACAAATCTCTCTTGATGCAGTCTACGGAAAATATGTCGTCTAATCTTGTAAACGGTAGGTGCTACTTGGTGCCAGTCCACCAAACACTTTCCGAGTTGAAACCTCACATGACTGAGAGGCATTGGGAACTCATTAGGAGGACACCCTTTGCCCCATTAGTGGACATCGAACCTGTTATGCAGGAGAGAGGACTGTTGGATGCTCTCTTAGAGAGGTATGACGAAAGCCGCAAACAAATTTAGTATTGGAGGGAGCATGCTGGCCTTCAGACCCCAGGACATTGCTATCATATTTGGCCTTCACTGCCATGGGAAGGGGGTGCTCTTCAAGAAGCAGAAAAAAGAAATCAGCTTTTGAAGAGAAATATATGGGTAAAATATACGACAAGCACAAAGATACCATAAAAAAAATCTTCTCCAACTTGTCCAGAAGAAACGAGGGGAAGAAGAAAACTTTGTGAAGCTGCTGGTGGTGTACCTTCTTGGAACGATGCTCTTCCCAAGCACCTCTTGTGTGATTCCTAACTGGATTGCGGACTACGCGGACAAGCTAGATTCATTGAACCGCTATGCATGGGCGCAAGCCACTCACAAGTGGCTTATGGATGACGTCCCGAAGATAGCTGCACGCGTTCAGTCCAGGAAATCCAACAAGACTGTACAAACTGGATATCTAAGAGAGTGCACTGTCGCACTCAACATCTGATTCTATGAGGTCACTGGGACCGGGAAGAAATTGCACTTTGGGAGGACACCAAGGGTCCTCAGCTATGGGGAGAACAGCTTCAGAAAGCAAGCCTCCATTAGTCCCCTGCTTAAATCGCTAGATAGAAAGGAGATACACAAGCCTTTTCTGTTACTTTGTAATCATTTCCTTTAAGATTTGAAAACTCTCATATACGATGATATATTTCTGTTTAATATAGACACTTCCCGTTTAAAATACTATGTTTTCACTTAAATTCAAGTGTTTATGTTTAACATATCATGTTTTCGTTTAATTAAACGAATTCCAGTTAATATTATTTGATTGCGGTTAATATCTAACGTTCCTGTGTAACATAAGACACATTGTGATTCTTTACAGTTTTCCGAGCTAGTCCCCGTCTCATTGGATGAAGAAGAGAATGTACGAAATGTGCTGCGGGACGATCAGAGGCCTAGACCAGAAGCTGCCACTGCGCACCCATCCCGTGGCAAGGGTGCTAAGAGAGCGACGGACAGTGCAAGAAAAAGGTCCCGCGAACACTCCAAGTCCATCAGTCCCCCACGTACTACCCGACGTCGTCCTTCTACGGAAACTCCGACAAGGAGGCCAAAGGATGATGACAGTGCAACCCGCCTTGAAAAGACACTTAAGATTTTTTCTAGAGATATTGCCAGCATCAAGTCCCGACTTGACAGAATGGAGGGACACAATCGGGTCGTTGAACCACCGGCTCCGAAGCCAGAGGAACCGGAAATGGAGAAGACGGCGGTGGCACCGGTGTCCGAGACGGCGGTGGCACCTGTGTCCGAGACGGCGGCGGAGCCGGTATCGAAAGGGAAGCGGTTAAAGAATGTCACACTCGGACCCCGTCGTCGGTCGAAGAGGCCGGTAACCCGGTCGCAAGCTTCTCTGGCCCCTCTTCCCGAAAAGAAGCTGCTGAAGAGGAAATCGGCCAAGGGCGAAAAAGCTAAAAATGTTAAACGAAGACCATCTGTGTCCGCTAATTTTGAAGTTGACGACGACGCCACATTTGACAGCGCAGTTGAATCACTGACACGGATGAAGAACATGACGCCCGCCTCCCCAACCGTTGAACCCACCGCTGATCAAGAGCATCGACCACCCCCGTTTGGACTTCCAACTTTTGAACCGCCCCACAGCACAACTGAACCACCCATCGACCATACAGATATGTTGGTCGCCTCAGACCCGAAAACACTAATATTACGTTGGCACCAATGACCGCCCAAAAAGAACCGCCGACAATCGTTGCTGAATCACACACATCTGAACCACCCGCTGTCCTTGGCCTACCATCGGAGACCTCTGTAGAACTTCCGGCTGCCTCAGAATATATATCGAGCACTGTCTTCGAGGCACCAGCAACCACCCACACTGTCATTGAACCACAACCAACAACCAACGACCACCGACCCTGTCACTGAACCACGAACATCGAGCACAGAGCCGGAGAGAGGAGAGGCCATCATGGCGGAGGATTTACTGGCTGGCGAGAACACAATGCCAGTAAAGACAAACTTTATACCCAAAAATAAAAATCCTCCCGGTTTCATGCGGCTTAATGATTTGGAGAAAGCAGCAATTGGAATGTATCTCAACTGCAGAATCGACAAGTAAGTTTTTCGTTTATTGGAATAGGTTCTCCGTTAATTTGCAAGGTTTCCATTTATTATAAAACGTTTTTGTTTAGAATAGTTATCAGACGTTTAATATTGTTTGTTTTCGTTTAATATATTCCGTTTTCGTTTAATAAAGTCTGTTTCCGTTTAGTATATTCCGTTTTCGTTTAATAAAGTTTGTTTCCGTTTAATTTGTGTTCACTGTTCAGGACCATCGTTTGGAAGAACGAGTGGGTGTACACCACTCGGGACCATCTGTATACGCTGTTAGACAGTAAGGCGATGGCAGTTGACGATGTCATGGACGTGTATGTGATGATCGTCCTTGATTCTATGTCCAAATCTCCATACCCTTATAAGGAACGGGCCACAATTACGAGGCCGCTGGCGCTACTAATGTCCAAGCAGATGGATTCCAGGGATGTTGCCCTAACAATGATGAAGGACGTCGTCCATGCATTCAACGAGAAGGATTTGGTTATTATGCCCATAATCCTAAATAAGCATTACCACCTTGTCGTTCTGGATAAGAAAAAGAAGCAGTATGTTCACTACTCGTCATTAAAAAGCGTTATCTATGAAGCAAATGCCCGTGAAATGGTAATACGATTAGCTTTAATTAGTTTTTTCGTTTAGATTTTGCTAAATGGTTCTTGTTCTTATATCAGCGGCGAGTCTTCGACGACTGCATTCAAATCGAATTGGGAGACTTGGGAACGCAGGAGTACCCACTTATCACCGAAGAGAACTGCCTCGCAATGTATAGGCGGGTCCGTTGGATCGCCCCAATCTATGTCATGCGGTTCATAGAGCAGATCCTCAATGGCGAGAAACTCCGCATCCCCAACACGGACATTCCACTATTACGTTTGCGCTTCGTCGCACAGATATTGATGGACGGCATCAGGCGGAGCGGTGTGGATTCTGACGCGGTCACTAAAGCAGGTCGAAAGAAGAGTTAATTTTACTTTTCAGATTAACAACCAGTTACGCTTCCAATCCTTATGTCTAACATATGTAAACAGTTGACTTAAAAACATCGTTACAATGTTTGCTTTCGTTTATTATTTATGTCTGCCATTTAAAATGAAGCTTTTGTTCGGAAAGTTCAACGGAAACTCAACATATTAAACGTAAAGGTTAAATATTACACGGAAATGGGTTATTTTAAACGGTACCGTCCAATGTTAAGCATAATATTTGGATTTTAAACATAAAACTTATATATTCCACTTGAACGAATTATATTAAACGTGAGCATGGCAATCGTAGACTTTTAGCGACACATTCAACAAATGGAGATTAAGGAAGCAGAAATATATTGACATATCCATTCAAACTTAAAAAAACGTAACAAAAAAAAAAGCATTACAAAAAAAGGTGCAAAACATAACATAAGAAAAAAAAAGACATGAAAATAGATTGTTTAACATAGAAAAAAAAGGATAAGGGGGTCCGTGACCCGTGAAGTGAGAACCAAATTTTTCTTGATCGGTATCTTCTCCTGTGTCTTTGGGAGGAAGATCTTGAAGGGCTCAGGAGAGTAAATCGCGTCATGTCAAAGTCCGGATGACGACGAGAGATATCTTGGAAGATTTTGAATCCTTCCTCAAAGACAAGACGTCGAAAGTCATCGGATTCCTTGAAGTCGGCGATTGCACGGGCGACGATCTCGCTCTCTCGAGCCATGTTCTCGTCGGAACGCTTGTAGAGCTCCACATTGCGACGTATCTCCAAGTGAAAATGTACAGATCTCTTGTATCGCTCAACGGCCTCCTCCCGAATCCTCCTCAGAACCGAACGATCAGTACTGAACTCCTCTTCCTTCAATTCAACCCTGGACATCTTCCTGACTTGGGCAATTCCGGTGGAGGTTCTTAAATAGGAAAGAGTGAAGAAGTTGTGACCCTCTGGAGGGATATTTGAAGACTGAAGGGCGCCGTACAACAGTCGAAGCGACGCGAGAAGATCGGTGCGACGCTTTGGGTAACGTACCTGGGGTAGTTTTGTTATAGTTTCGTTTACCTGCATGCAATAAATGGATTGAAGCGGCCGAGCCTTGTAAAAGGAAAAGGCATTGAAGAGAATTAAATGGATACGAATGGGGGGGGGGGGGGGGAGGAGGGATGGGAGGGGGGATACAACGCGTCGAAATATGTAAAAGTGCTTTGGGATAATGAGATGTCCATCTATTTCCCAAACCAATGGAAATATTAAACGAAGAGTCGTAATATTAAATAGAAAGAATGGATAGTAAGCAGAAACATGAAATACAATAAATAGCGTTGGAATAATTACAAATTGGTCATGCACGTTAGAAAGTAATAATGTTTAACACTGGCATTCTTCACTTCTTTCCCGGATGATTAATCCCCCATTAGTCAGTAATCGGTGCATTACAAGATCTCCGATTGTGTCCAGCCTCATAGCAGCGAGTACAACGTAACTCACGCACTTCAGGTGCCTGTGATTCTATCCTCTTACGTCTTGGACGACCCGGTGGCCTTTTTGTTTATGGAGGCCGCATAATTAATTCACGGTTTGGATCAGTCGGCTTGTCATCATCTGGGACAGGAAAAATAGCTTCGGCATATGCCAGCCGATAAGCCTCAGCTGTGAAATAGTCGTCAACATACCGATGCACATTTGTGTCTGTAAGCATTATTGCAGCACATGCGTGTTTACATGGGAGGCCGTACACCTGCCATCTTCGGCAGTAGCATGTCCTCGAGAGTAAACTGACGGAGTTGTTGTGCTCGTCGACGACCTCAAAATGATCTCCGTCTGAACGCCCAACAAGTAGGTTGCGGCTTTCTTCAACAATTTCCTCCAGTTTCTTGTGTATGTCAGGCCATAGGTACGTTTCCCATTTTCTAGAATTCTCACGGCAGTTACAAAGCATGACCATGAGCTTGAACCTTTGATGGATAAGAAAGCAGTGACGAAGCAGAAAGGAAAACATATTAAATAGAAACTTGTTATATTAAACGGAAATGCTTGAAGATAAGTAGGAACAAATAATATTAAACGAAAATAAACTAAATGACAACATGTTATTTTAAATAGGAACATGATATTGTAAACGATAAATCAATATATTAAACGGTAACTCAAATATATTAAACAGACATATCTTACCTTATTGAATCGACCATGTTCGTTATGGGGAGGTGGCGCGCCTCCTTAATCCAGGCATTGAAGGACTCTGCTACGTTGGAATACATCTCGCCCCATCTTTAGCCTTTGAACATATAGTTCGACCAGTGAGACACATCAGATTTCTGAAGAAGCCAACGATGTGCGTCAGTCGATGCGGCAAGTAGGTCGCTGACTGCGTCGTCATATTCATTTACTGTACATGCGTAAGCAATCCTGACAAATATGGACCAACATTCCTCCTTCAGAGATTTCCCAAGCCTAACATTTCCCTTCATGAAGTTTGCTTCCAAGTGCCGTAAGCAATATACATGCGGGGCAGAAGGGAAAACATTTGCGACGGCATTGATAAGGCCCTTCGACCTATCCGATATGAATGTAATAATCTTGGCATAGTCGTCATCCCCGTAAATGGCATCGCCGAGTTTTGATAGGAACCACGTCCAGTTGGCATCGGTTTCATTATCAACGACAGCAAACGCAACATGAAAGAAGCCCTCGTTCCCATCTTTACCCGTCGCTCCCAACAGTGTGCCCCCGTATTTGCCAAGCAAATGAGTTCCATCAACGAAAAGCATTGGCCTACAACCTCTCTTGAAACCATCAATACATGCACGGAATGATAAAAATGCGCGTCTAAATTGCTCACCGTCCGCGTCAACAATGGCAATGCTCCCAGGGTTCGTCTCCATCACCTTGTTTGCGTACCAAACTAACAAGTCATAGCTGGCCACCTCACTCCCATGAAGAATACCCTTGGCCACCTCTTTCCCCAACCAAGCTTGCTTATACTTCAAATTGACACCATGATCTCGCAACATATCCCGTTGAATGTCAATAGGCCTGTACAAAGGGCGGTCTTTCAGCTTCTGCACCACACGAGCACTGACCCACTTCTTCGATGCTTTCGGATGCGACGTCATACCGATACCGCTGCCACATGTATGTATGGGATACATCGTTTTGTTTGAAAATGTTGTATGATTACCCTCTGTCGATGCGTGGGCACGCCCGGCAGCAACCCATCGGCGCATTGGGCCGATCGCTCTCTTCTTATCGTTCTTTCACGAAGTTGAAGTCAAAATTCCGTTTGATAGCGAAATTGCGAAGTCATCCTTCAAGTGATCATCGCCCCTAAACCGTCACCTACTCCCAACGACACAATTTCAAAGATTATCCGATAGAGTAGAAATGGCTAATGCCCCCGTAGATCCTTGCTGGGTGGGATTTGTGCCTCGATTGAGTGATATACTCTCTGAGTACGAATCCCTACTGCTGGTGCATATATCACAAATGAAACAAATTAGATTTAGATATATTACACAGAAAGTCAAAATGTTACGTGAAAAACCGTAGTGTTAAGCGGAAAGTTAAAATATTAAACAGAAACTGACTATGTTAAACGTAAACTCATAAGCTTAAGCGGAAACATGAAATGTACGAAATACAAGACATATCACGTGGATACACTAACGCGTTGGTTGATTCAACGAAAAAAGACGTAATATTTACGATGGTAATGAGGAGCTCGATGGCACATCAACCGCCTCTTCAACGGTATCGACAATAAGGTCGATAGTGGAGCTGTTGAACATGTGGTATATGTGGCACATACGCTGAAAGTCCACCTCCGTTTCAATTGGGCAAACAGTTTGGTGTGCATCTGGTGTGACAAACCGAACCTTTACACGTGAAACTTCAAGACCCCATCACTCACATATCTCGTCTAGTATTGACGCCCACGAAGTCAGCACAGTAAACTGCAAAACACGTCCCTTGCCCTTATATATGGCTACTGCGCAAAAGGTCTCCATTGACAACCTGCAGCAAGAGTGTGTGCCTTACACATTGGCATGGTTTTAAACGGATACAAAAAACCTTTTCCGGAAAAATGATAAAAGGAACTCACGGCAAAAGTGAATGTTTTGTCGACTAACGGTGGCGGGTGACTCGCCGAGGCAGAGAAGGACACAGAACTGGCCGGTTCAGAGAGGAATGGATGACAGATTTCTCTCAGCCAAATGGAGACAAAATGGAACAAAAGAGAACAAACCTGGGCTTGAAGAAGAAGAAAAACTGAAAAAGCTGGGCACGAAGTACAAAAACCCAGTGAAAAGATGTTGAAAAGGTGTAAGATGTGATGGGTAAAAGTTAAGTTTGAAAATGTTAGCTTTGATTTGGCGGGAAAAAAAGCAGCATACTTTGAGGGCAAAATGGGTATTATCAGTAAATGGGACTGACGGAGTCATGGCTGGGGACTAATAAGGAACAAAACCAAAAAGGTAGGAATTTATGCAGGCAAGCTGTTACATCGGAGGGACTATTTGAAAAGTTTGCAAACTTTCAGGGACCTAAAAATAATTTTCCCTCCATTTAAATATTAGTTTCAATGGTTTTGTTAAAAAAAAAATAAAGAACAAAAATAATTTTTTATGATAAAAATTTATGACCAAATTAAATTATAGTAATCGAGATATCTTGTTTGGTTGGAGATTCTCTCACTCAGACTAACTTTTCATTTTTAGTTATTTAATTAATTTAATATATTTATTGTTAAATTTTTTAAAAATTAATATAAAATAAATAATAATTATTAATTAGAAAGTACCCTTTTAATTAACATGCTTTAGTTGAATTAGTTTTACTTAAGTCAAATTTTAGCCAGCTTAATTCTTTTTTTGATCAAAAACCTTATCTCAAACTATGTTTAGTCTCACTTTTATCAAACACCATTAAATAAATTTTAACTCAAAATAAATTTGGAAACGAAAAGAAAAATTGCAAAGAATAGGGTCTATAGAATGATTAGAGTATGATATAATTGGAAAAGAGAAATAAAGAGACTCAATCACTTGCTACAACATAAAATTGGAATTTCTATAATGATTAGTTCACCTAACCTTTATGAGATTACATTTGAAAGCAGTATCTACACATTAACTTTCCATGAGAAGCATTCACCAAGGAGGATGAAATTGCAAAAGCCTTCACCAACCATTTCAAAGAACTATTAGGCACTAGGTGTAACTTCATATACACAACAAATTGAGAGGAGGTAAACTCGCACAAAGTGAAACAGAACCTCCGCCACCTAGAGAGACACTTCACTGTGGAAGAAATCAAACATGCAATCAACGAGTTATACCTAGATAAGGCCTTATACCCAGATGGATTCCCAATGTCCCTCTTCCAAAATGGATGGGAATTCATCAAGGATAATATCATCATGTTGTTTGAAGACTTCTATAACATGCAAACACAGTTGGAAAGAATCAACTTAGCACACATCATTCTCATACCAAAGAAGGAATCACCCATGTTGATTAAAGATTACCGGCCGATCAACTTGATTAATTGCTCAATGAGAATAATCACAAAGGTACTAGTCAGCATACTACAAACAATCATGAATTCCTTGATCGACGAATCCCAAACGACATTCATAAAAGGAGTGTGCATTCATGATAACATCATTGTCGTAGAGGAAATCATACATAGAATGAAGACGCATGACCAAAATGGGGTGATACTTAAAATAGACTTTGAAAAGGCCTTCGATATGGTGGACTAAGAATTTTTAATGGAGGCCCTTATGGCCAGAGGTTTTGGTTCGAGGTAGATCTCTTGGATAAAGGCTATATGATACTCATCCAAGTCAAACCTCCTCATCAATGGGAAACCATCAGGTTAAATAAGACTAGGGCTGTAAATGGGCCGAGCTTGATCGGGCTGGGCCCAGCTTGAATTCGGCTCGAAATAGCCTAACTCGAATAATTTTGCTCAAGCTCGGCTCGATTCTAATTTCGAAAGCTCGAGCTCGGCTTGAAAACTCGAAATTAAGAACTCAATTAAAATTTTGAAATTAAAAACTTAATTATAAATTAATTTTTTATATTATATATTATATATCAATACTAAATATTAAATATTTTATTCATATATTATAATATTTATTAATATTTATTACTTTTTTTATTAATTTTTTAAATATTTATATTATATATTAATATATTAATATTAAATTTCGAGCTTTCGAGCTAAGCTCGATCAAGCTCGACTCTGCTTAACATTAATTTCGAGCTCGAAATTGAAACTCGAGCTCGGCTCGAAAGCTCAAAATTCCGAGCCGAGCTCGAGCTTTTACCAAGCCGATCTCAAGCTGCTCACGAACAGGTTGATCGTTTGACAGCCCTACATAAGACACAAGAGGCGGTTGCGATAAGGGATCTCAAACAACTACACTTGGATGCTCACAAACGTCTACGACCAATGTGAAAGACATAAAAAAGATAGTTTTTGGGAGGAAATCAAAACCATAAGCACAAGATGGGATGGGCTATGGATAATAGGAGGAGACTTCACCACCACTAGATCCCAAAAAGAACGCAACAAGGGCTACCAAAATTACATTGATTTGGAAAGATTTGATCCCACAATACGAACTCAAAAACTATTTGATTCGTCGCTACATGACCGGCAATACACATCGACAAATGGGTGATCCAAGCCAACCATGGCAAGATTAGATCGTTACCTACTATCAACAGATTGGATAACAGACTTCCCGAGAAACTAGCAATCATTCATCCCATGAGTTAGGTCTGAACATGTACCTATAAGCCTTGAATATGGAGCTCATGACAAACAAAAAGATTCAACAAAGAATGGGGCAAGAAAGAAGGTTTCTGGTAGATGCTCAAAGAATGGGGGACATGCAACTCCTTCGAAGGAAACATGGCCTACCTGATAGCCAAGAAATTGACACTCATCAGGGGTTGGCTACGGAAATGGAGCCAAGAAGTACACATATAATCAACTGAAAAAAAAAATGGAGAAAATATTCACCAAAGTGGAATCCTTTGACAAGGTCCAAGATGACAGGGACCTCCAGATGATGGAAAGTTAATAATGGCGCAAACTATAACGAACTTACGATGACATCATCATAATAGAGGAGGCGCACTGGTGCCAATGCTCACGGATCACGTGGCTACAAGAAGGGGACAACAACACCAAATTCTTCCATGTAGTAGTAGACCAAAGACAAAGCTACAATTGAATTCATAACATTGAGCATAAACAACACACCCTCACCAAGGAGGGTGAAATTACAAAAGCCTTCACCAACCATTTCAAATAACTCTTAGGCAAACTTTAGATACACAACCAATTTGGGAGGTGTTGTTCTCGTACAAAGCGAAACATGACCTCCACCGCATAGAGAGATACTTCACTATGGAAGAAATCAAATAGACAATCAATAGGCTAAACCCGGATAAGCCCCTGGGCCCTGATGGATTCCTAATGTCCCTCTTCCAAAATGGATAGGAATTCATCAAGGAAGATATCATCACATTGTTCGAAGACTTTTACGACTGATAAGCATAGCTGGAAAGAATCAACTGGACACACATCATTCTCATACCAAAGAAGGTTTCACCCAAGTCCCTTATACATCCAAGTTAAACCTCCTCATTAATGGGAAACCATTATGTTACATTAGACACAAGAGGCGGTTACAATCAGGGGATCCCTTCTTCGTCATAGCAGTTGACGTTAGACCAAGGTTGCTACTGTGATCATCTACATGGGTATCAATTGTGGAAAGTGGGAGGAGGAACAAATCACCTCCCTCCAATATGCAGATGACCGCTTAGTGCTATGCTCGGGTCAGACTGACCACCTACGAACCCTAAAACTTATCTTCTATCTATATGAAAGCTTATCAGGGCCCAACATAAATTACCATAAAAGCTCCCTCATCTTGATAAGATCACCAAAGCAGAACACTGAGGTACTAGCAAACATAATCAACTGTAAAGTGAAAGCCTATCCATCAATTATCGTGGCATCCCCATATCAAGATCGAAGCCCAGTAAGGATGAATGGCTTCTCCTCCTCATAAACAAGGTGAAAAGGAGAATTGGCACATAGCAAGGTTGCCTATTCTCACTGGGAGGCAGAATCACTCTTATCAACTCAGTTATCTCCGCTATCCTGAACTACTAGTTAGAAATTTATCAACTGTTGAAATAGGTGGTTAACTGCATCGACAGGCTTATAAGGGACTTCCTTTGGAAGGGTCTAGAATTGCAGGATGAGATACCAACTAGTTAATTAGCAGCGACTATGTAGACCCAAAGAACAGGAAAGTTAGGGTATCACTGACCTCAAAGGCTTCAACGCGACAATGATTGAAAAATGGTGGTGGAGACTCATCACGTGACATATTGAAATATGTTTCAAAATTATAAAACAAAACTACTTTTGAAACTTATACATAAACCCCATAAGAAGGCTCCATTGAGAGCCTCCTACTTATGGAAAGGAATCAACTCTCAATGGAAGGCCCTAGAAATGTGTATCAAAGTAAATGTCAGAAAAGAAAACACCGTAAATCTCTACCATGACAAATGGTTGAATGGTTAGGCACCAAGCACCTTCTTCCCATCACTCAAAGAATCAATCAAAGACCATTGTATACCCTTCCAAGATGCATGTAAGGAGCGGTCAACAAAGCGTTGCCCTCGTTACTAAAACAGGGACCACTTACAAGGGAAGGAACGAGAGAACTTGGACGACTGATAGAATCCATGGAGTCAAACCAACAAACAACGAGGATGCAAGGATGACTCTAGGGTGGCGCCTAGCAACAAATTCTCAGCAAAATCTCTCTACACCTTTAAATTAAATGGGTGAATGAGATGTGTGATTCCGAACAGCTTATGAAAACTTTCTTGTCCCAAAAAGCTTAAAACTATTTGTACGGTTTACCTTGGATAACAAACTGCTAACTCTGTATAATCTAGCCAAATGACAATTGCAAGTTAATCACACACTATGCGTTACGGAATATTGTTATTTTGGGATGTATGCACAATATTTTTTTGGTTAGATAAGTGAGTGAGGCCATTCACATTACATTCCCAAATTCTTCAAACAAAAGATTCGCAAAGATGTGAAGATTGAATTCTATTGCCACATAGTATTTATCATTTTTGCAAGTTTGCCATATATGTTATTTATTTATTATTTATACTACTTATATTTATATAATTTGGAATTGGTGGAAAATGTGAGATGCAAGACAAGGGAAAGAAGAAGAGGAGAGTTTGTCAATGTTGCTAGTTGGTATGGTAGCTATTTTGCCGGCTTAAGTCTTAGAGAGAGAGAGAGAGAGAGAGAGAGAGAGAGAGAGAGAGAGTGCTAACTTTGTCTGATTTGAGACTAATCTAATTGTATACGAATTCATCTATGTCCACCCTCCCTGTGTTTTAACTTCCGTTTAATCTAATAAACTAAATAAATAAATTAGTTAATGGATATATAAATGAAGGTTTGGTTTTGATAGAGCAAATGTTAGCAAGTAATGGTTGGCTTGTTGTCTAGTTGCTTACTTGACTGCCTAATTTGATTTGACTCATTAAAGTCCCAATTTCAATATAAGGGGAAGACTCACTTACTACTGTCTATGATTTTCTAGATCATTTATCAATTTTCATGGCAACCTGGTCATTTTTGTAATTATATATATATAAAGAAGTGTTATGCCTGATCCTAACACTATTTTTATATATATAAAAAATATATATATATTATATATTATATAGATTTATTTATATATTTTAGATAATATATAGATATATATATATAATTTTTAAATTATTTTATCATCATAATATATATATAATTTATATATACATATCTATATATTATTTAAAAAAAAATATATAAATAGATTATAAAATATATAATATATATATATTTTATATATGGAAATAGTGATAGGATCAAGCGGCTGTACTGGCGGCCGGTCTGATCCTATACCATTCTATATATATATATATATATATATATAAATTTCTTTTATGTATAATAAAAAAATTAGATAAATTTATATAAAAAAACTTCATTGAAAAATTGATGATATACACACTTTTAGATGAAAAGAAATGAAACGTATCTTTATACAAAAAAAACATAAGTATCAAACTTGTTGATGCCGATATCTGCCCTCTTGGAAGATTAGTGCGAATCACGATAAATATATAAAAAGTGATGAAGCTTGATGTGATTTAACAGGTGTTTAGGAAGGGATCAAATGTTATTGACGCTACTTGTCGGATCACCACCTCCTTTTGGAATCAGACGTCGAGAAGATGAACCTCGTCGGATCAGACATCTGTAGAGAAGAAAGCTTCGTGCACTACATCCGGGCGAGCCTCCGATGCTCAAGTCAGAGAGAAGGACTGAAAGTGGAAGAGAAATCTCAGAGGATTTAGGGAAAGAGTAGAAGGAGTACCCAATACCAGCTGATGCTCTGTTGCCTCCCAAGATTTCCTTCTATAACCCGGAGAAGTTGTTATTCACCAGTCATGTGCCCACTTGTGGCACCTTAAGGAATTCTGCTTCAGGCGTTGGATCACCAGACGGTTACTCTAGTTGTTGCCTCTCCACCACCAATCACATGATCACATAATGCCCACAACTGTCATTATGCCTAAGATCAGGCCATGTGTGTCACTTGATTATTTTCTCTCATAACAAATCTATTTATATAAAAAATTATTATATATAACAAAATCGAACTTTGTGGAACTATGAAAATAAAAAATAATAAAAAAAAAAAATTGGATTAACTTTCTTCTCACAACCAAGTTGTTTTTCGGTATTTCGGTCCCCACAAGAATTCCAACGACCAAAAGGTTTTGGATTCGATTTCACTAATGCGACATTTCTGTGAGCGTAAATGGCCAATGACGTGCCTCATACATGTGTCCGCGTGGTCCCCGCCCTCATATCCGCCTCCTCCGAGGTTATGTATGTCCTTGATTAGCTGGCCACGCTCATATTACCAAAAAAAAAAAAAAGAAGTTGGTAAAGCTTAAATTGTAAAAAATCTTTTTGGTATTAATAGAGGCAAATTATTTTCGGTAAAGGACGAAGCTCCATTATATTATACATCCATAAATTCGTTTCCCGATTCCCACCCTAAAATTCTAAACCGTTTCGTTTCACCCAAGTTTTAATCCAAGCCGTCCAATGAGATGGCGATCAAACGGCTAGGACTTGTTCCCTCGTTGAATGAAGGAAATGTCTTGATGTCCTGGTGGCTTGCCCTAGAAGCCATAAATGGGGGCAAGTTGGAGGGGAGTGGGATCGGCATTAATTAATTAATTAATTAAACCTTAATAACAACAAATTTAAAATGATAACCAATTATTCGCAGGAAAATTGAAAAACCCTAGAGCGGTAATCTCACTGTCTTCCTCTGCGAATTAAAATAACCGCCTCCGTGTATTCGGGCCCCATCCATTAGAGGGTACGTGGCAGCTTGTGGGAGGCGTTTCAGGAACGGCGGAGCAAAGGCAGTATTTCCTCATGCTGACATGGCGGGACGAGTGGTTTCCCTGAAATACCCCTAATCTTTATCCTAAATATCAGAAATACCCTTCTTGTTAAACTTAGGACATTGAGGGCATTGTGGGAATTCTCGATGAGAGGGCATTCCGAGAAGAAACCACGGATTCGATAAAAGCCGCTCTTTCAACCCACATTTCCCTCATATCGCTAACCCTTCTTCTTTTCGTTTCTCGTCCTCAGTGTGAACTCTACCACCATCGTCTCCGGTCGCCGGCGGTGTTCTCTGGCGTGCTTTTCCGACGTCTTTACCCTTGTTCCTTCTTGTGTTTCGGGTCTTTGTATATCTACTTCTCTAATAGATAGAGGTAGATATCTCTCAAGAGCAGAGAAGAAGAGGTTCTAGGGTTTACAGCTCGGAGGTGGTTTTGGAGCAGAGGCGATGCGATTTCCCGAAGGATTCGGGTGGGAACGGATCCGAGAGCCGGCGCGGCATTGGACATGATGAGGTTTGCTCGGATCTCTCTCCTCTGCCACCGTTCTCTCCCTCTGTGATTTCTCTGTGTGGGCTTCTAATTTGAAAGCTTTTTCTTCTTGTTTTCATGGTCTCCTTGGTTGGGATCGATGTGGTTTTTGTTTTCCTTGTCTTGATTCCGTTGTTGTTCAGAGAGATCGGTGAGGAGGTGGAGACGCGAGGAGCTTACCTTCGGGATCGCCTTCTCCGGCGAACTCCCGGCTGTACATCGCCAACGCCGCCGGCGTTTTGCTGACTCTCGTCTCCGCCTCCTCATTGACCCATCGACTCGCGATCCATCTCTCTTGTTTCGTTTCATGTGGTTATATCCGGCTAGGACGCAAGGCCGGCCACTTGTTCTTATCCGGCGTTTTCGTTTTTCTCTGGATTTTTCTTTTCTCTCCGAAAGAGCACGGGATCGTGTTTTATTGCTCCAGTTTCTAAGTTTTGATAGCTAAACAGGTTTTCTCTTCCATCTCTGCGATCAGTTGGTTTTCACCGGAATCCTTCGATTTCTCCACTATTTTCTCTCATATCCTCCAAGGATTCAGCCTTTGATTTTTTTTATATTTTCCATCGTTGATTTAACCACTTTTTATCTCACAAGGATTCAAACGCCCTACTGGATCTTCTACTCTGTTCCTCAAATTCATTAGTTTGCGTTTTTTTTCTGCGAATTTTCTTCCTTGGTTCATCAATCCCCTGTTCCTATTTGTTGAAAGTTGGTTCTCTTAGATTCCATTCTTCCATTCGATTTTCAGAAGATCTCTGAAGTCCCTGTGAAGAAAAGGTCGGATCTTTTGTTTTTGAGCATTTTCAAGCTTTTCATTTGGATTTGTCTAGTGGTTTCTCAGTTCTTTTGATTCTTAGTTTCATTCCGGTTCGCTTCTCTTTGCTCGCAGATACCACAGAGTGAGCCCAGACTACCTTCCTGTCAGCAATGGAAGGAAGCCTACTACCACCCTGAGAACCTTCAAAGAAGACGACCCCGACCACCGCTTCCCCAATTACTCCTCCCCCTCCTCCTTCGACCCCAAAGCCCTCCGATTCCGATCCACCACCTCGAATACATCGCAAGAAACCACCCATATCCCCCACCAACACCCCTCCACCGACACCCCTACGCCACCCGCCCCCAAGTCCCAGCCTCATCCCGAGATCGTCAATGGCGGAGGAGACGTCTTGCTCCAGTGGGGCCACAACAAGAGGTCCCGGGGATCACGTGCAGAGAGGCGCGCCGCCGCGGCCGTGGACGAGTCGTCTGGCCACACACGCCAGATGGTTAAGATCCAACGGCGCGGCGGCGCCTTGTCGCCGGCGTCTCTCCTCCCTCCGTGCGGGTCCTACTCCCGAGGCGCCAATCTCCGGCCGTGCATGCCCTCCCGCGAGCCCTCGTCGACTCTTGTCAGTAGGTATTTCCTCATCCACCGTTCTATCTCTTCATTTTTCAAGATTATATTTTTTTTTGTGGTTTTTTATTTCTTATTTATTTTGACGTCTTTTATGATTTTTTATCCGTATTTGTTTTTTTGGGCATTTTATTTTATTTTCTATATATTCTTGGGTTATTATGGTGGTTGTTGTGCTCATTTGTTTGATTGATGATATTTGGGTTCCATTTTATCGTCGGTTGGTTCTGTTGGCTTTTGGGTCATGGTTTGTGTGTGAAGATAAATGATTGAAAGGTTTTTTTTTATTTTTTTAATGTTTTTTTGTCTTTGCTTTTTTTATGATGTAATATTTTCTTTTCTTTTTTTAATATTTGAGATGAGAGCTGTGGCCGGAACTGTTGAGTTTTTAGAGTCATTTTTTAATATATTTTTTTTAATATTTTTCCCTTTTATGTATTGGATCTGTCTGTTGTATATATTACTGGTCAAAATTATTTGAGTTTTTTTTTTCTCATAATTTCTATCAGATCTATGTTTTTATTCCTGCTCTGGTATTATATGTATGATTTGTTGTTGACTTCTTTCTCCTGATTCTTTGTTTGTGTGGGTTGCGTCACAACAGCTAATAATAATTATTATTATTATTAAGTTGCTGGATTTCATTTCATTCAAATTAGATGAGGTGTGTCTCTCTTCAAAGCTGTTGAATTAAGATAACCAGCGGTTTGTTTGATTTTCATACATGTTTTTCCTTTCTATCCATCCGATCTAAGTTTTTATTAGAGTTCTGCTAGATCTGAGTTGCTTAATTTCATTTATCTATATGTCATGAACTGAAAGATACTATTTCTTTAGTGGAAGAGATTTTGGATGCTTGCTTTTATAGATCACAAATATTCTAGGGTTTTTTTTTTTTTTTTTTTCATTTCTCCGCTTCATTGGCAGCAGCATCTGATGATGTTGATCAGCCAGCCATCAGATCAGCCAGCCCTTCTGATTGAAAGACAGCAGCAACCCAGAAGTTTCTCTCTGTCTCTGCACCCACCTCCCTCTTCACCCTCACATGTCCACATTATTACAAACCTATACCTTCACTTTTCCAATATCCCTTGCTTGACTTGCTTGCAACCCCCCATCCCCAATCCTGCCAGCAATATCTTCTCTTGTTTCTTCATCCCATTTTTTATTTTCATCATTATTTTTTTTTGCTCTTGATTACCCCAAATAAACCTTTTTGCGGAGGCTCCTAGACAGTAACAGCAAACCACTTACCACTATATATATTTATCGATATTTATATTTATATATATAACACATATATATAAGTATAGACATTCTTTTTTGAGAAGTAGTGGTATTATATCATTAGCTACAGAGCAGCCATCATCGTCCACCATCCCATCTGCTTAAAAATTCCCCCTTTTTTTTTAATAATTTTACCTGCAAAATGATCAGGAGCTTGGACGAGAGATCAGGCGGCCTCGGTGAACACCCTCGGTCGGAGAAACGCTGCCCACGATCACCACCGCAGCAGAAGCCTCTGAAGATGGGATCTTGTGGTGCTACTGCGAACGGCTGTAGTGCCGGGAACTCGGACGCGAAGCCACCCTCGGATCAAGAGACTGGCGGCGGAAGCGCTCAACCAGAGAAGCTGAATCTAGATCAGTTCGAGTGGCCGAGGATCTACATCTCTCTTTCCAGGAAGGAGAAGGAGGATGACTTCCTAGCCATGAAGGGCACCAAGCTCCCCCAGCGCCCTAAGAAACGTGCTAAGAACGTAGACAAAACCCTTCAGGTAATCTCAGTGCTTTATTTCTTTTTCCATGAAACTGAAATTTTAACAAATTGTGAAAAATAAAAAAAAAATAAAAAAAGAAGAGAAAATGATTCATTTGTATTATTATCGTTATCAATAATTATTATCATCTTGGTTGTTTTTGCATTGCAGTATTGTTTTCCTGGGATGTGGCTCTCGGACCTGACCAGAGGGCGGTATGAAGTTCGGGAGAAGAAGTGCGTGAAAAAGGTAGATGCCTAAGACCTCAACTTTTTTTTAATTTTTTTTTAATTTTTTGAGAGAGATAGAGATAGAGAAAGAGAAAATATAAAGTAGTTGAATGAATTGGCTGGCCATTGCTTTCACGTGGGCCATGCTGGAGGAGCATTGATTGTCTCAAAACATTGACTGTTTTCTTATTTAAAAGAATTAATTAATTAATTAGTTATTAATCAACTAATTTATTTATTTTATTTATTTGTTTTTGTTGTATAGCAGAAGAGAAGGGGATTGAAGGGAATGGAGAGTATGGAGAGCGAGTCCGAATAATTGTAATTGTGGGGGCTGCAAGCCCAGTTCAGTCCAGGGCCCCTCTTCTTCATGATGATAATAATTAGATGATCTTTTTTGTGTAATTTTTTGTTTAGGAGGAAGGGGATGTGTTCCCAGTTCTATTTCCTCAATGGGTGGTTCTCCAGGTTCTCCTTTTGTTTACTTTTTTTTTTCCTTGGTTTAATTTTGTGAGAAGAGGTGGTGATGAAGGAGGAGCTGTTGTGGTGGAGATGAGCTCTTGTACAGTTGTTAAGGTTCAATCTTTAGGAGATGTGTTATTGTTCAATGAAGAAAGTAACTCCTCTCTCTCTCTCTTTTTCTCTCTAATCACTGAAATTATAAATTTAATTCTTTTAGATCTTGAAATTTGCATGTTAATCGAACCATGCTTTAACAGCAAAATTACCAAGATGCCTCTCTCACTCTAGGGCCCAGGAAAAGAGAATTTTTTTTTTTTTTTATCACCTATCCATATTTTGTCCATTTATGTCTGGAGAGTGAAAACGAGGACACTTGTCACATGTTGTGATGTGAGCCTATTAAAACATCTAGTAATGCTACTTGTACCCTTTATTTTATGAAATTGACTTCATTCGTACTCCAGATGCCCATGTACTTTGCTTTGATGGTAATTTTTTTGGATTATAAGAGAAAATTAAAATGCATTAGTAAATAATGCATCTACTTTTTCTTATTTTAAACAAAAATATCAAATCTGAGATTGAATCAAGATTGAAATCAGTGTTTAAGTCCCCACTTCAGAGACCAAATGAATTTATGTTCATCCTAACTTCTTTAATCAAATAATAAAAATAAAAATAAATTCAATTTAAGTAGGGCTGGGCCAACTCCACACCAACCTTTTAAAATAGTGAGTGTCGATAGGGTTTGAGTTTGCTGGCCCGAGCCCGTTCTAAAAACATTGAATTCGTTGGGACCTATTCAAAGTCTCCACGCATTTATTAAGGTTATCCATGCTTGGAAAGCGTAAGCCATGAACCCATGGGCCCTTGGCATAATTTTCTTAAGTGGTGGTTGTAATGACCCTATGTTAAGTGCGTGAGAAATAACATCAAGGTCATTCAATCATATAGGTGCCTTATTATGATAATTGGACTCTTAAGTCATACATAATTTTGATATATTTTTTATTTTTTCAATATTTTCTATTACGAGGGAAAATATTATGATTATAAGTGTCAAGATGAGAGCCCAATATCAAAATAACCGCATGCTTATTTAAATGTGGATGATGAATTTGCACTTTCCAAGTATAAAAGGAGGTTTCCTGCAATAAGGTAATTTGGATTCCACTGAGATTGAGTATTTGAGCATCTATCTCCTAGAATCCTTTTTGAGTTCTCTGTCTTTCTTTCCTCTCTTTTAAGTCCCAAACTTGAGTCAGAGGCTTCCTATTGTACAAGTGCTCTGATCTTTGATATTTTTCATCTCCCCGTGAGGTTCGATCTGGAGTTAAAAGAACAAACCTGAAGATTCATCGATCACAACATATATTTTCCTCAAATCACTTAAAACACTCCAACCTTCACTGACCACCTTTATCTGTTGATCAAGATCTGCTCCGATTCCCAGGAGGAGCAGATCTTTACATCAACATTTTCTATTGCATTTTGTAATCCGTGGGACTTGAGTTGAGCTCATCTTGATGTTGGAAAAGGGAGGATGTATTTTTTTAAAATTATATAATGTTAACCGAAAAACTGGTTCTCCTTAAGGTCTTCTTGGGGTCGACTCCAGCTCCAGCTAACTGATGATGTCTCCTCCGCTAGGAGACGTTGTAGAAGGCATTCTATTTTTGAGTTCACCTGAGAAAAGGGGACAAGAACAAATATCAATGAAGGGGGAGGGCTTTGATGCCCAAACCCGCTTCGATGGTCAAGTTAGCCGTGAAATCACTGGAGAGGATGGTGGAGTAGAGTCTTTTTTGAGATATGAAGCGAGTAGAATTCACCTGCTGCTTTCTTGGGGTTCTTTCCTTTTTGTTCTCCTTTTGCCTCTTGGGATCCGAGGACCGAGCCCCCATCTTGTCTCTCATCATAAAAGAAATCATACATAGTTCTCCTTTTGTCGATGTGGGTGGAGTAGCGCTGCTTCCGAGCAAGCTGGCGGTATGATGGTTCTCCTTAAAGGCCGTGCTACATTGATGGGGGTGTGGAGCTATTGACACGTAAACAGTGAAATCTATAAGATTCTTATTAGTTATAAAAATAGTATAAAAAAGATTAGTGAGCATGCGACGGGATAAAATCCAACATTTATTTATTATACTAATCGAAATTAATGGAGAGAGAAAATATAATTTGTATATTGGCTGAGTTAGATATCAAAATTAATAAAACAAAATGCTTAGTTAATATCAGATGAAGGAGAAGAGAATAAGTTTTATTCCAAAAATCAGTAACATATTTTTCTTGGATTTATTATCATCATTATTATTTTTGTGTGGATATTTTCATAAATTACGTGGCAAATCAAAACCGGTCAGGTGGTTCACTCACGGTTCGTTGATGAGACCGGTTCAAACCGAGTCTTGAACCGGAATCCATTCTATGCCTTCCCCGCGATCTGAGCCACTGAAACACTGGCCCACACCAATCTACCGAAACTGCCCCTACGAGACCCCACACATATAGCACACCAAAACAAGTAATTTGGACCAAAAGTTAAGTGTAATAATGTCATTAGCACCGTTAACCGTTGCCGGCCGCATTCATGGGATCTGATCCTCGGGACGCGAAAGCTCAAAACCCCACGTTAAAATAGAGCTCTTGCGAGTTCCCAAAAGAGAGCAATCGAAACCCTAGGATCCCTTGTGACGAGGGAAGGAGGTTTCCGGCGATCGTACGATGAGCTCCCAGGTCTGCAGGTCCGCTTCGAGGTCGTTGAGGTCCCTCCTTTCAGCTCGCCGGAGCTCCCCACTGTTTTTCGGTGAGTTTCTACTTTCTAGCCCTTCTTTGATGGTGTTTGATGTTACAGATCTCGGTGCTTTGTTAGTCCAATTTTTGATTCGTTATTCTTTTCCTCTCTGGAGATCATTTATGATTAATTGAAAGTTCAATGCGTCACAAATGCGGGGTCTATGCAGTGATTGTTGTGGAAATTTAGGGAATGTGTTTGATGTTCATGTATAAATGGTGTCTGGATCTTTGTGGAATTCTTGGTTTTTTATATAAAAAAAAAGTTCTTGACTGCTCTACTCTTGATTCGTAAAGCATGTTTGATCAAAAGTTTTGACCTTTTTCTATAAAAAATGGAACTTTCCTATTCATAACATTGTTATTTTCTGGGGGGAAAAATACCTTGTAGCTGATGAGTAATAGATAATTTGAGGTATATCAGTTTCCTGGCTATCTGAAATGTTTTTCCATAATGCAATTACATAAAAAAAAACTTATTTTCTGCAATGTCTTTGTGCAGAAGGGCAAGCTGTGGGAGCAGCAACAGCAACCACATTCAGGAGGCGCATATCCACTGTAGCTGCATTTTATGAGAAGGCAAATTCCAAAAGTATCCCAAAGAGATGGATTTCTGGAGCTCTTGCCTTTTCTGCCGCAGGTATGTCCCTGATCTGTAAATATATAATGTGTTTATTCTTTTGAATTAGCATAACATATAAAAGAAGAAAAAAAACGTTAGCTGGTAAGTCGATGCAAATACAATCTTCATCCTGCAATTTTAGTTCATTCTGGGAACTGATTCTACCCATGATTTTGGATAACTATTTGGTATATTCTAGCTCATTCATGTCCATTTCCATTGTTTTCTATTGTGTTGATACTCCATCTTTCATACCAGTGTACATGCTTCAAGACAAGGAGGTGAATGCAGCTGAGGTATTCAGACTTGACCTTTATTGATCTGTTGATACTGTCTTTAACTGGTCATTACTGTGTTTCTGTTTCTGTTTAGTAACTTTTTCACAACACGTTGCGCAGCTAGAGAGGACCTTTATTGCAATAAAGCCTGATGGAGTGCAAAGAGGACTGGTAAGATATCTCCATAATCGGGAGAAAGCACGGGCCCTCTCGAATCAGGGATTGTGCAACCGTGATGGTTGATGACATGGTCCATGTGTTTGATTCTTATTTTGTTTGCTCTGACATTTCAAGTTTAAGTAACATGTTTTTCATTACATGCAAACATCTGAAATTGAATTATTTACCACTGACTTTATTTCTTGTACTTTTGTCTGTTTTGAAGCCCAGTAACATGCTGTATTACCTGTTTGTGTGCATTAAATTCTGTAATCTCACTCAATTTTTGTTCTTAGAAAGGGAAGTGTTAAACTGCATCCATCACTTGTGGCTTTACCAGACAAAATTTTTAGTACATTGCTTTTCTTGTTATTGGTTTGCAAATCTGACAAAAAACGCTTGCTTTCCCAGATTGCCGAAATTATATCACGATTTGAGCGGAAAGGATATAAACTTGTGGCCATTAAGTTGGTAGTTCCCTCCAAGGACTTCGCCCAGAAACACTACCATGATCTTAAAGAAAGGCCTTTCTTCAATGGCCTTTGCAACTTTCTTAGCTCTGGGCCTGTTCTTGCAATGGTGATAATGAGGGTGTTATCTATTTCTCTACTGAAGCACTTTCTAAGTATCCTGTGTTATTCACACTTTGATAATGTCCTGTAGGTTTGGGAAGGAGAGGGAGTTATAAAATACGGTCGAAAGCTTATTGGTGCCACTGATCCACAAAAGTCTGAGCCTGGCACCATTAGAGGAGATCTTGCAGTTGTGGTTGGAAGGTATTTTTTAAACTGATTGATCATCTACTCTATTAAACAGAAAAAAATCTTCATACTCGTGCCACTTAATCTAAAAAGTTTATTTGATGCATGCTTATCTGGCTTACAAAATTCAAATTGTCTATTCAAGTTCAGAAATTCCTAATCAAAGATTGAAGTAGGATATAGCTGATGAATTGCTGTTGTTTACATTTGTGATTTCCATGGATAAACAAGATCTGCATTATCTCCGAATGCATCAATTATGCCAACAATTTAAGTTTGCAATGAGCCAACAACCGAAAATTAAACTAATTATTTGCTTATGAACATAAATTTGTATTGCAGGAACATAATTCACTGGAGTGATGGGCCTGAGACAGCAAAGGATGAAATCAGCCTGTGGTTTGAGCCGAGCGAGTTAGTTTCTTATACTAGCAATGCAGAGAAATGGATCTATGGGGTGAACTAGTTTAGTTTATTCTCCTTAATCAACCTCAATGCTACTTAATTTACTATTGCAATGATTGCAATTGTTTCTCTTTGATATTTATGGAGGCAAGAATTACTCCCCATGAGATCCTTATTCTTAATAATCGGAATAATTTCCATCTCTTGTACTAAAACTATTTGACTCTTGAAATAATATGCAGTAAAATATCATTGCAAAGCAGTAATATTTCTTGTTAATTCTTCATTGTAAAAGCTTTTCATTTGGTTTATTTGTGACCGTTAATCTCCAGTTTTAGTGGATCTATGGTAATTGCACTATTTTAAACAACAAAGTTTAGGATCATATATTATCCTTTCACTTAACCAACAAAAAATTATTTTCCTTTTCTGAATTAAAAAGAAAACAATAATAGGGGATTTGCAAATTTTGTTAGTTTTAGAAATTTTATTCTTATTAATGCATTCATTTCAGAGCCTACCCTCAAAAAATAATATGAGTTTTATGGAATTCAGGGTGGACGAGGGCATCCGTCGCAATCGAACCAAAGGATTTCAGAAACCTCTCAAACTCAAACTCTTCACATGGTCGGTCAAGATAATAAAATCCTTGCCCTAAACAACCTACATAGGAGACACTGGAATGGCATATGGATGGCTTGCTATATTTGCGAAACAAAGCAGGAAACCATCGAATACCTACTCTCTTCTTACCCCCTAGCCTCAACCATTTGGACACATTACAAAGATCTCTTAGGGCTCCCACATCACTACAAGAATCTATAGGATTAGAAACGAGTCCGTTTCTAAATTGGAAACGGGTTAGAATCGGATTCTAGATCCTTTTCTAAAACAGAAACGGACCTGAAATCCGTTTTAAATTTAGAAAGGAAATTTATAGTTGTTTCTAATCCGTTTCTATTTAGAAACGGATTCAAAATTCGTTTCTAAAATTAGAAACTGACTCGAAAATCTGTTTCTAATTCTCTATGAAAAAATATTTTAATTTTAAATTTTTAATAAATTCATTAAAAACCTTAAATATTTAAATAATAATAACAATTGTTTAAGAAATATATTTTAGAAATGGTTTGGACAAAATAAATGGTTACTTAAATCCATAAATATTAATTCATATAATATATAATTCGTTAGAAATATAAATGTTAGGGTGAAAATCGGTTTGGATCCCAACTTCACTCTAACTGTTGAATTTATTTGGAAGTCGAGACTTAGAACAATAAGGAAACCAAAGAGAAAAACCAAACAACCCGAGAGAGAAACGCAGGTTTAACGTGGAAACCCTCAAATCGGGGAAAAAACACAGGCCCTGACAGTGAGGGCTAAATCCACTAATCTTGCTTAGTACAATGGGGGAGAATAAAAGGGGTTTGAGGAAGAAGGTGGAGACGATGGTGACCACGATGGATGTCTGCCGGGGAGGCCTGTGCTTGAGGGTGGAGATGATCTGCCCCCTTTCTTGGGTTAGAGGAGTCTCTTTTTCTTCATCAAGACATCTCCTTTTTTAAGGAGAGATTTCAAACTAAATAAGATCTCACCTTTCTCTCCCGGATCCGTGCCATCACCCCAAAATCAGCCCCCAAATCTTGCATGTGATCGACTTTCCATAACTGATTATGATCCGTGTATTATCATCCTAGTAAGCCATGTGTCTCCATCTTAGCCGTCGGAAGTCTATTCGGAAGACTGTTCGGAAGTCTCTTCGGAAGACTGTTCGGAAGAATAGGAAACTCCTCGGCAATAAAAGTAGTCTGCAGCTCCTCCACCACAAAAGTAGTCTGCGGCTCCTCGGCCATGCTCCTCGGCCATAAGAGAAGAGTGGACTGCGGCTCCTCAAAGTGGAAAGATGCCTCAGATCCGAGTAGAGAATGGTCTATGATCCTTCCATGTGGTTGTCTGGATGATTGTCACGCATCTTTCCACTTTCACCCCTATCAATAAATTTTATAAATATATTAATTCGTATAATATATAATTAGTTTTAAACAACTGTATATAAATGTCTCAAAAGTAAAAATGGATTTTAAACTCATTTTTAGTTTAGTATAAATAGGATATTTGTAAATATATATAATTAGGTTAATTGGATATCTATATATATATAAATTTTATAACTACATTAACTTTTTTAAATACAATGAATTTCAAAAAATAAAACATATATAACTCAAAACTAGAAATGAAATTTAAAACCATTTCTTATTATATAAAAATTTAGAAATGGATTTGAAATCTAATGTTAATTTTAACTTAATACAAAGTGTTATATTATTATAACGAGCGAGGCTTGGTCGTGATCCTCTTCCATATGAGCTTTTTGAGGTGACTCATACAAAAAAGGGAACCTCTGATCTCGTTGATGCAAGAGCTGAGGCCATTAAGGTAAATAAATAAATAATCTAATTATCTGTATTTAAGTTATAGACTTTGTTTACACTGTATGATATTTTATTCAATCATGTTAACATAGTTTTTCTTTCACAAATTGATTATTATAGGTTTGTTATTTACAACTTGAGGATCAGGCATCTCAAACACAAGAAGGGGATGAGGAGCCTCCAGTTGTGGACAAAAGTAGCTCTATTCTATCAAGCGGGGGGGGGGGTAATGAAAAGTAGGGTTTATGGAGTGGGCTCTTAGTTATCTACTTTTTATCCCCAATCATCTTATACTTCATCTACATGTACATCATAAATATTGGACAATTGTCTTTTTTATTTTCTCTGTGTCTCTAGATGTTTAGGTTGGTTTTCAGCTGTCAAGGTGCTTGTTTTAATACCTGAATGACAATTTGGTTTGGTCTAGTTTGGTTCGGTGTGGCTAGTTTCTTGCTCGCTGTTATTTGATATGCCTGATTGTTGTTCAGAAAGTATTGATGTTTAAGATATCCTTGTTATTTATAGCTGTTTAGAAAGTATTGATATGTCTGGTTTCTTGGTCTCAATTTTGACTAATATATAGCTGTTCAGAAAGTATTGATGTCTAAGATATCCTTGTTATTTATGTATTTTTATTCAGGAGCTTTGGTGCTGTCTTTTTCAAGGAATTTTTTATGTTGTTTTCAGATGAGTTGGTAACCTTAATTGGTAACCTTCGTTGGTAGTTCATTTTTTGACAAATTAAAATGAGATTTCTCTTTAAACCAAGCATATTCAGGAGCACTTGTTCATTTTGACAAATTAAAATGATGTAACCCAAGCATACTGAGATCTCTCTTAAATTTTTCTTGTCTCTAAGGAAGTTGTTGGTTTGCAAATATGAGAATGTTGTAGTTCATTTTTTGTTATATTTTTATCCTTCATTCTTGTAACCATTTTACTAAATCACTGTAGAATATGATCACTTTGTATTAAGAAAAGTTAGAAGTCCTCCATGGCTAGCTTATCTTCATTATTTTCCGAGGATATGTATATATTAGAAATTTATTGATTTTGTATATATATGAATAAATTTTTTTTTACAGGTGCATCATCTATGGAACTAAAGTCGAGGATTACACAATTGTGTGAGACAGTTGATCATCTACAAAATAATAATACACAATTGTGTGAGACTGTTGATAAACTACAAAATAACAATAAAGAGCTTCAAGAGAGTCTACACGAGATAAGGGTGGAGAGAAATGAGTATCGTGATCAAATGAAGCGTCAGATGGAGGATATGATGAAGCATTTCGAGACCAAGCTGCTTCAGCGCTCACAGTTCACGACTCAGGACTCGCAACCTTTTACTCATGATATTGATCACCTAGATGACTTGTAGTTTATTTGTTGTTTGTTAGTGATTTTTTTTGTTAAACTAACTTGTTTGAACATCTATTATATATATGAATTAATGGAATTATCGGTTGTGATCATTGTTAGTTGAACAAATTTATTGTAACAAGTGTTATTTTATCTTATTTTTGGTTTTAGGGATTTAGAAACAGATTAGAAACAAATTAATCTATTTTAAAATATATTTTTTATATATATATTTTAACTTTAGAAACGAATTTGAAACTAAATCATTTCTGTTTCTAATACTAAAAACAAATTTAAAACATAATATTTTCCTTTTCAAATCCGTTTCTAAATTCTGAAACGGATATAAGGCTGTTTCAATTCTGTTTCTAAATTTAAAACGGATTTAAAAAGGAATATGAATTTAGAAACAGATTTTATTCCGTTGCAAATCCGTTTCTAAATTCTAAAACGGTCTGCTTTTTAGAAACAGAATGTTTCCGTTTCTAATCCGTTTCTAAACTGAATTAGCAACGGATTAGAGACAAAAAATGTTGTTTCTAATTCGCAATTTTCTTGTAGTGCATCACCCCAAACCACTCAACACATCTGGGGCACATCCCTTTAGACAAAGGTAGACAAATCCTTGAGATGGGGATGAGATATGACCATCTTTACAATCATATGGAACATTTGGATCGAGAGAAATAAACAATATTTTCAAATCAAACACCACATTCTTTTGAAACTAATATATGACATCGATTTCTTAATATTATCTTGGTTTGATGTACTGAACAACTCGAAGCATTCACAACGTTAACCCGATTAGAGTTGCTAAGGGATTTGATCATAAGGAGTATTGTTTTTAACATAATGAATTGTCCCCATGGCAGCAGTGATGAGAATGATAAGGCCCCTAAGAGCAACCCTCGAAAAAACGGCCATGCGGATAGTTGAAACCCAAGAGGATTATTGCATAGGAGACCTAATTAATATTTGTACTTCATAATATATACACCACCCATGTAGTAACATCCAATTATGTAACATCTCTACTATTTTGAATAAATGGGGTTTATCCACACTATTTTCAAAAGAAACCCTTTCAAAGCTTGTGGATATTTCACCACGTATTGTACCCGAATCTGCTTAAAAGTGGATCCGTCTCGGTCTCGGATTCGGTTCTTTTTTTTTGTCCACGGGTTTAGATCCGACTCGTCTTCTATATAAACAACCTCGTCTATTCATTCCCGTCTCGCGTTAGTTTCGCAAGATCACGAGTGGCGGGGAAATTTGCCCTCTTTCTGGCCCTTTGCTACCCTGAATTCTAAAATTTCTTCTTCGATTCCGGTGAGTTCTTTGCTACTGTTGTGGTATCTTCAATCCTTATGGTATTCGCCTCTGATCGGCATTTTTGTGAACGGAGGTTCTCTAATTTGCGTTTTTTTTTTTTTTTTTTTTGTATAATTTTGTTCTGAATGTGATTCTCAATCTGAACCTTTACAATACCGGTCATGTTGGCTTCTGGAGATCATAATGTGGTATTTCTGAATTTTGGATCTGTTTTTGTATGTCAATGTGGTATTCTAGGGTTTCTAGTTGCACCTATTTGGTTAGGTTGTTTCTTAATTTGATGTTAGATTCAGAAACAACGAAATTCCTTGTATTATTAGTTTCTTTCCATGGAATTCTTTTATATTTACTAGTAATGGCTAGTAATGGTCATGTCTGGCATCATTTGTATTCTAGGGTTCCTCGGTTTCTAGCACTGCTTTGTTGGATTCGTACTTTACATATAATAGTCTTGTTGTTCTCCTGTCATGGTGAAAAGAGAGTTCCAAACATTGCATATTTTTGTTGATTTAATGGTGCTTTATGACTGATTTCCATTGGAATTCTAGGGTTTTGAGGCTTCCAACTCTTCAGTGGATCCAATCTGTTCCTTCTTTTTCTTTTTCCCTCCTTTTTTTTTCCTTTTTGTTTTTGTTTTGTCGTGGAGTAGCTTCCAATGGGTCTTAGGTTACACCTCATGCCTTTCCTTTCCTTTTTTTATTTTTTTTATTTTTTTTATTTTTAAGTGATTAATCATGTGGATTCTAGGTAACCTTCGGTCCTTTCCTTATTTAAAATTTATGTTTTTGTGTTTATCGGACAAGGTCTTTGTCACAGTGTTTGAAACTTTGTGAGGGAGTTCTCTAGTATTTAAAAAGACCAAGTTGTGTTTTTCTAGTTGTTGTTCTTTTTTCTTTTTCTCAATATGTTGTTAAATATCTTTATCACAACTTGTCAGATGGCAAACAAGCCACTAACCCCGGACATGATTGCACTCACTGAAAAAAAAATGGACATGAGTTTAGGTAAGTGGTGTCTATGTCTGCATGTTAGTCCTTCTACATATCAGCAGGCATTTGGAGCTGATTTTTGTAATGCCTCTTTCTGGAATGCAGATGAGATAATCAAGATGTCTAAGAAAACATCATCTAAAAGGAGAAGGCATCCAAGAGCTCCGGTTAGTCTTCCTTTTGATTTAAATTTATTTGTTTTGATATTAAGTGAAGCATTTGCTATTGTAGAATCACTGGAATATAAAATTTTATAATCTTTAATTTAGCTCAAATCTAAAGGGACTTTCTGTATTGACTTTTCCCAGCTTCAGGGTACCTCTAAGCTGCGGCATTTCATGGATTCAAGATCGTCTATTAGACAAGTTAATAACTAAGTTCCTCTTCTCCTCTTCTTTTGTGGAGCTAACCATGGTTACTTGGGTTGTCTTTTATTTTTATTTTATTTTTTTTCTTTCTATGTTTTTGTCTGCAGGGTGTGCTTGCACAAAGAAGGTCAAGTTTTCATGGGAATCAGTTCCCTGTGACAAGGGAGGTAGCCAAAAGTGCTTTGAATAGACCTACACACAGCAGGGCAGTTAACTGGAGCAAGCCAAGGTAATATCATGATTATCCTCTGCCACATATATATCTTATTTGTCAATCATTCCTTTTTTTAGCATATTTTGATTTGTTTTAAATGTGGTTGCTTTACAGGTAAATCAAGGACCTTTCCTTATGGATGGAAAATCTTCACATAGATGAATTTGCAATATGTAGATTGTGGAAAATTGGTTAATTGGATCTTAAGATGCAATCAGACATTTGAAGTCTTTCTTTCTGATACCTATTTTGGGAGAATCTGGTGGTTTGTTGTTGCCCGTGGAAGATTGCCCAGTTTCATATTGTTTGTGGCTTATGAGATTTTCACAATCTCTGCAGTGTCAATTGTACAGTTTGTACTTCTGGATGTTGAGTTCCTAATGGGGTTTTTTGTTAATTTACAGAGTTGAAGAGAAATCATTGGCTCACAATCATGTTTAACATTTTATCTTTAGGTTCTTTGGCTCTACTTATCTATTTGGGATTTCTAGTCTAGAATTTAGTTACCAAAATTGGTATATAACACCAGAGATTTTATTGGGTCGTACGAAAAAGGTCACTTTCAACTTAAGGAGATGGCTATGTTTCTCAGCATTTCAATTGCACTTCCATGTCATCAAATTATTAGATCTCATACCATGCCACCAAAGTTTTTGATACTGTTCAGTCAGTAGCCTTTCGTGATCCAAGATATTGTTTTGGCGAAGGTATTTGAATATCAAGAATTAATGTGCAGTGATTGTCTTGCACCTAAAGTGAAACTCTGGTTCAGATCAATTTCTGAGATGTAGGGAAGATCTTGGCTTGCTATTACTTGAGGATCACCCTGGAGCTTGTTGAGATGGAATCTACTTTTGTTGTTTGTGTACCATGTGTTTTAAATCATGCCTTCTACTTTTGGTATTCTACTGGTCTTTTGGACTGTTGAAACAGACAAAGCAGACAAGCATGGAAGATGTATTCCAAACAAGCAGAATCCAACTTGCAGACTATTGTAAACTTTAGATGTTCAACCTTTAAGAGTTTTGGTAGTTAGTTGTGTTGCTGTCCCTTCTGGAGATATGCGTTACTGCTGTATTAATATGCTCAAGTTGGAGGTCAGGATCCATCTGGCCTGCTCCTTGATTATCTTTGAGAACTGAAATAACCTAGGGCTCTGAGGTGCTTCATTTATTGTTCTGCTTTTGTGCTGTTGTGTTGGTGGGTGAACACAATTTTGAGGATATTTTCAGCATGCTTCAAGTTGGTTTTCCATCAGCATCTAGTATTCTTTTTACATAGAACAAATCAAGGGAAGCAGGTTCTGTTTTTGGACAGCTTCATATTTATTGTTGTTGTTACAGTCCTTTTATTGTCTCTAAGTTTGAACTTGCATATGGATTTGGTAAGGTCATTCCAGATCAAGAGCTCAAAACCTGTATCAAGGAAGTAACTGTTCATTTACATCCATTGTGACTCTGAAAAGGTTTCTGTTTCAGTTTATTACATGGTTTGCTGCTTGTGCAGGTCTGCAGCGGTGCCAGGTCAGAAGAAGGCTGCTGAAATAAACTTAGCTGGAAAGGTAAACCTTTTACGATACATCATTAATACAAAGAGTTTGAATAATGATAAGTTGACTGATAAAGGTAAAAGCAAATGTGTAATTTTGCTTCCTTTCTTTTCTAGATGTTATTAATTGTGCTTGAGAAGTAAAGAGTTGTTAATTATGCTGTAGAGATAGCAGTTGTCAGGCTATAACATATATACCAAATATTGTTTCTGAAGGAAGCTAATGTTGCTTGATGGCTACTTGTTTCTATTGTTTTCAGTTTCTGTATACTGTGGCAATCTTTTGAATGTCTTTTATCTTTTGTCCCTTCTCATTTCTTTTTTGTTCTTAGCCATGTTTCTTTTTTATACTCCAATATATCTCGGAGTAACATCATGACTATTCAGAGAATTTAGAACCAATGTATGTATGTTTGTGTGTATGCAATGTTTTCTTGTAAAGAAAAAATTCCGTTGTTTGTATTCTGTGATTTGAGAAAGCTTCAAATAGGCTTAGAAGTGTCATATCTGATTGTTGGGCAACCATATGCAGGGTAAGACAATGGCTAATCAGAAGCCTCAGACCTTAGATGCTCTCTTCAAAAGCATGAAACAACAAAGGATGGTGGATACAAGTGGCAATGGCCATCTGTTTCCACACAGGCGACAAGCTCAGAAGCAGAACCAACGTGGTAAATTTTGTGCATCGCCTGTCCGCATTGCAAGTTGATTTGGAAACTGAGCCAGATGTTCTATCACTGTCATAATATCAGCAGTTTAAGTCGCCTAGGGATGTTTCATTGTCTTCATTGACAGTTTGAAACAGCAATTTCTATACATGTACGCTCCCTGGAGATGAGATCTATATCTGCAGCCACTGGAACAATTTAATGTTGCTATCATGCTATGCCATCTAAAAAGGCACTTTCATCTTCAGTTAATCAAGCAAGAAATTTCTGTTTGTCTTGTTTGTGTTCTTGTGTCAACCATGCTCTTCATTGAATAGAAAATTAGAATGAGCTGCATAGATAGGTCTTTGTTGATGTTATGTGAATCAAAAGAATGCTTTCTTAGCCATTGGTGTTTGTTTCACAAGTTGGCCCTTTAATGAACCACAACTAGAACAAGTCTTGAACAGTCTCTATTTAATGTTTATGATACCAATAATGCCCCAATTCCAATGTTTATGATCTTCTATCAGAAAGATTATGCAGCATGAATCCTCTGGGCTTTTACAGTTCTACTTCTCAAAGCACCACAATCTTAAATAAAAATGTTTAAATTCTGTGACTTGAGAGAGAGTAAATACACATATATATAAGTACAACAGCTGGTTTTTTATTACAAATTTTTCCTTAAAGAGCAGCCTTCACAAGTATATATAGTTTCCATTATGGCTTTGAGACTTCAGAGTCTTCTGTCTTTGCAAACCTTCCCCTCACCCTTGGCTGACTGTCTGCCAAGGCTTTTCTGCAAGCATACTACAAGAAAAAAAAATAAAATAATAAATGCACATTTTAGTTGGTCAACACATCAATTTGTAAACTAAAATCAAGAAAGCAACATCTAAACAACAATAACTCACTTTGATTTTTCTGCCAAAATTTCTCCTGCTCTTCTTCTCCCAGAATCTGAAAAGCTTCTCTCTTCGTTCTCCCATTGTCACTTGCCTCTCCAAGTAAGGAGTATGAACTATGCTTGTGCTACTACCACCACTTGATTGATTACTTCCAAGAGTCTGTTCACAAAGTCAATAACAATGATTTTTGATTTAATACACATTTTTCGTTGATAACATTGCCTGATATCATTCTTATCTTCCAGAATTTATGCGGAAATCTAAAACAAGCCATAGTTATATTTTGTTGGGCCAGACACGGGCTGGTTTTGTTTTCGGATTCAACCCAAAAGACTTCACATTAACGGAGATGGGTCTTTATATAGGCCATGTGGGAGACTATATTTGCATCCATAACATATTTCACAATACCACCTATGGAGAAAGATATATACATCATAATAGCACAACCTCTCACCTGAATATCCCCTTCACTGTATGCCCTCCTCATGCCAAATGCAGCTCCAAAATCCAATCCTTGAAAACCAAGAAAATTCAGTCTGGCACCGCAGCCACTGATCCAATCCATTGAGCTCAAACACTCAGCACTGACACTCTTCTGCATTGGCCCCTCTGCAACTATCCTAGTCCTCTTCACAGGAGGATCTTCTCCCCCTTGTGCCACTTGAGGAACCTTAACAACATGATCTGGTAGCTCAGCAGCAATTGCATCTCCAACTGCAGACTTGGCCAGGAATAATTCATTCTTGCATTCATAGATGAAATCACTAAGATGATCATTCTGTATAGACTCCATGTCTGCAACCTTGATTGTCCCAGCATTCATCACTTCCTCACCAAATGATATCATGGACATGCCTGAAATCACAGGATCATCAACTCCAAACACTGCTTCTCCCATGATTGGCTCTGGAGCTTTGAACAAATCTCCTTCTCCTCCCAGGTCATACTCCATCACTGTAGGGCTCTGCGCAAATATCCCCTGAAAATCACAAAACATAATTAAAAATAAAATTTCCAAGTTTCACAGACTTTTATTATATATGGATTGGAAGCTGGAGAGGAATACCATGTGAGGGGTGTCATGACTGGGAAGAATGGATTGGAAGCTGGAGAGGAAGTCATCATCAGGAACTGAAAGAAGGTGGTGATGACTTGCTGGAAGTTCCTGGAAGTAGTTCCCCTGTGACAAGGGGAGCAAAAGCCCAGCATCTGCATACATCTCTCTCTCTCTCTCTCTATTCTCTATATGAGACTCCCCCAGTACTTAAGAACATAGATAAAAAGTAACTACTCAAGGTTGAAAAGTAGGCAAAGAAGCAGCACAAAGGAAGGGAAGTGAGGAAGGAGAGGAATATATAGACATGAATGTAGTCTGGCAAGCAGACTAGAGAAGAGAGAGAGAGAGAGAGAGGAAAGGTATGGCAATTCCCAATGCATAATAGAGACACTTCTCTGCTCTTTTATAGAGTCCCCACCATAGTTGGGCACTTTTGTTGTTTAGTGTTCTTAATTTGTTCTGCTCCTTCTTCAAGGTGGAAGGAATGGAGTGGAGTGCTTGTGGGCCATCTTCTCACATTGGAACACAGAACAGCATGATCTCATGCACAACCATGCAATGCAATGCAATGCAATGCATGGCTTCTTATATTCTCTTCTTCTCCATTATTTCTAACTTTAATGAATGAAAACAATGAGCAGCTCTCAAGATTACTAGAATTGTTTCAATTAGCAATCAGGCATAAGGAAGAAAAGTATCCCCACTCAACTAAAAAAGAGAGGAAAAAGTGAAAAAGGAGCACGGAAATGGGAGAAAGAGACAGAAAGGGCATATCATGTCCTCCAATTCGTCCAAATGATTCAGACTCCCACAACCAACATGATAAGGAGGTGTACCACCCTATCTTAAGGGAGCAGTGTGACAAACACTCACTCTTTTTTTTCAAGTCATTAGTGTCAATTTTATTATAGCAAAGTGGAAGCACAAAAGCTAAGTGATTAAACATTGAAACTTTTGTCAAATCCTTTGAGGGAAGGGAATATCTCCTCATTCATGGTGCTAGAACCCTAATTTTAGCAATGTCACCTTCTTCCCCCTTTTGTGTTGTACTCCAATGGTGGCAAGTTTGACAAGAAATGGAAAGTTGAGTTTTGGTGGTGTATTCCTTTTTTATTCACAAAATTTACATGAGAAAGAAAGAATGCTAATTAAGCATTTCAATTGGTTTCTTAATTAATGATACTCAAAGTCAAAACCATCAAAGCATGACTCTTTCTTCTTCTTCTTCACCATCACCACAGCTGAAACTACAAAATGTATCTCTGTTTACCTCCAAGCAAACACACCAAACATTGGAATTGTAGGGCCTGATCTGATCTACTACTGCTGAATGACAAACAAACAAAGATATGGTGGTATCACCTTTCCCTGAAGAAAGAACACAAAAATGGCAGCTTTCTGACAGAGAGAGCTTGGTAATGTCTTAGGGGATATGCTGCAAAAGAAGCAATAATTTAGCTATGCATTGCTTTGGAACTAGGAAGAGGGTGAGAGGGATAGGAGAGATGGGCACCAGCCACCAGCTTTTGGCTAAGTGACAGCAAAGTGAGCAAGCAGAGGGCCCAATGATGAGAGAGAGGCCATTATTGGGAGTGGGAGCATCTCTATCTCATCACTTCTTTGCCATCCTTTGTGCTCCTCCCATTCAATCAATTCTCCCAGTTCCTAATTAAGCTTTTCACCAACTCAAAAAAAGTAGGCCCAGTGAAAGTGAGCTTCTTCGGTCTTTTGTTAAATTTGCTAATTTATGTGCATGCAACCGGCCCAAATTCATGAGAGGAATTGTACGAATATTGTGGCTCTATTTTAATTTTAGTTTATCCTTATTTATCACATTATATGCACTTCAGAAATAAACCGACTCCGATTTTAAACATATATTACTTTGATGATTGGAAATCTTTAAAACATGTTCCAAGAAATAGGAGGTGATTTTAACAGAATAGTATTCCGACCGATCTTATTATATCATCTCCGTGTATATATATATATATATTGGATCGGGAGGTTGAGATTAATCAAATAGTCCATCCTAGAACATCTGTGGGTTCTATTAATCAAGCCACTGTTTATGAGTCACTGGCTCATGCTTCAATAGGCACGCGGTCAGAGACGACATTCTCCTCCCACTACTAATTTTTTTTTTTTTTTTTTTTGATAAAATATCAGTTATCTCAATTAAGATATTGTGTGAGAGTATAATTCCTTATTATATATATATATTTTTTAATGTAAGAAAGTTGGGGAAGTTCAGAGAAAAAAAAGAATTATTTTACTATGTCTAGGAATATATTAAAAAAATCTAGTTTAGTGATGGTGATGTTTTGGAGATAATGTTGTTTGAGTGTTGATGCCAATGAGCATTAATTAGCTGGCTAGCATTGCTTTTCAATGGGTGAAAAGCATCTCTGACTCTGAGAACACAAACAAACAAAACTCAATCTTAGGGACAAAATTATTGATATTTAACTGATGCATAAAACTAGCAGTTCCTTACATAAGAATTGTTCTTGATAAACCCTACCAGAAAGGACATGAATGAAATTAATATATGAAGCTAAATTGCCTACAGATCATACTCTGATCACATTCTCATGAAAACAATCTAACAAGCCAAGAATCATGGCTTGCATCATATCATATATACTCATTTAAAGTTGTTAATTACACAATAAAGAAGATAAAGGAGAAAATGGAAAGCTTAATGGGGTAGTAGCAGTTCTGGTAAACATCAAGCATTCAACTTGAACTACAACAGAGTACAACACTCACAGAGTCCAACTCTTAAGAGCCTCAAACTTTGATGACAGCCAAACAGGATTCTAATTCTGTAGCACAATGTGTATTCTCTTCAAACAAATCTGTCAAATTTCTTATAATCTCTTTGAAGATAAACGCACATGGTATATTCTCTTCAAAGACTACAATTGTAGTTCACTAGTGAGCAGATCTCTTCCAATTAAAAGAACATGCAATGAAGACCATAGTTTCAATATCGGTTCGAAAGACTCTGGTTTTGATGGGTAGGATTTAGAATGCAGGAGGGGTAACGGTTTTCTTCGACCATCTTGTCCATGATAGTATTTCTAGAACTATGACTGCAATCAAAAGAAAGGTGAGATTGAATCCATAACCTACTTTCCAAGAATTCCCAGCATGAGCAACTTGAATTCCGTAAACAATGTTCACTGCTGCCAGGAAGAGGGCAAGTCTACCAACCCAATGGTGGTACCAGTTCCAGTATTTGCGGATCTTTGAGTCTTTATCAGGCCGTACAAAAAATGCAATTATCTGTGAAGCAGGAATGAGCATGCGTCAGGTCAACATTAGCATAAACGGGGACAAAATAGACCAAATATAACCACAGAGAAAAATAAACAGACGCTGTTTAAGAAAATGAAAAAGAATATAATTGAACATATAAACTGAATGGTCATTTGCATGCAACTTAGAGAATCCCCGTGTTTTAATGTACAGAGTGTGGCCATGGACAATAGCACACATGCTTTCATTTTTTCATTATGGGCTCCTTTTTTTTTGTTCCTTTCTTTTGTACATTTTTCTTTTCATTGCTAAAAACTTTGGATGCACCTGCATCTTGAGGAGTTAGAATGTAACCTTTGCAAGGAAATGTCTCTTAACAGTCAGACAGACAGTGTGTCTGTGCTTGCATGCAATACTGGATCTATTGTGATTTGTGCTTATTAGGAAAGCAAACATAGGGCCCATTTATACATGAGCATTAAAGGCAGCCCAATGTGTGAAACATGTACACCAAAAATCACCTATTGCCCAATTTGTCCTGACAATCGGGATGAGAATAAAAAATGTAACCTGATAAATTTGTCTAAAGGAGTCTGCTGAGTTCTGCTCTTTAGATGAGCTCACTTTCAATATCAGATTTTTTAATGAATAAGACATACCTTGGATCTGTATACTCCTCTTGAAGAACTATAGGCCACTAATTAGATATTGGTGGTTCGATTTGTCTAAGTTGGACAAAAATAGATGAGATTATATATTTCTATGTTGTAGCCTTCCGGGACATAAGATACCCAAGTATGCTTTCTCAAACGCTATTTTTTTTTCCTTATTTTCTAAAAGTTAATTGGTTGAAACTTGTTTTTAAGGAAAAGAAGGCCTTTATCTAAATCAATTCTTTCTGCAATTTAATGATTCATCATCTTATATACAAAATGTATCCAATTCCACGTTTTGTTGCCATGTACTAATGGCCATGAGCAGATACTTATTTCAATCGTTAAGCTCAACTGGCTATCCAAGCCAAGGTGTTCACACATCATGCCAAAATTCCTTCTCCTAATTAAGATTTAAAGCAAAACATGCTTCTTAAAAACATTCCAAGCACAATGTGAAGTTGTTTAGTAAAATATCTGAGTCAAGAAAGGATGACATACCTGGAGAATGCCAAGCACAAAGACAAATATGCCAAGGCCCCTGTGTGCTGAAACATTTGAATGTAGCTTATCATAAAGTGCAATACCACAAACAATACCAGAAAGCCCGATTATAAATCCAAGAAACTGAATTCCCACATGGAGGTAAAACCACAATGGATCCCACTGCTTGCAATATCTTGCGATAATGGCTCCTATTGGCAGCAGTATACCCCAGCCAAATATATTCAGTGCTCCATGGTTCCTCTTTAGTTGGTATGGGTAGGAAGAAGGAGATGATTTACCTGTTGATGAAATTTAGTTCAAACTGAAAAACATAATAACATTTTCCAGTTTGTAAGCTACACAGAAAGATGCTCACAGATGGATGCCATTCATAGACTAATAGTGGGAAAGAGGATTAAAAAAATAAATAAATAATAATAATAATAAATAAAAGAAAATTGCAAGCTAGAAATGAGTGCACCTAACTTTGAAAATCTGATTAATATAAATTAAGTTGGGAATATTGATAGGACTGCAAGGGCATCATACTTATCAATGTTCATTTGCAAGAGTTATGTATGCAAGTTTAATAACACAATGAAAACAAGCAGAAATTTACAATGATGAAGATGTTCCAAACCCAATTCCTAAGAAACTATGGAAAGATATTTACTATTAGGTATGAAGTTGGCATGAAGAGTGCATAACTATCATAATTTGCCAACAATCAGAATGTTACAGTTTTTCCAGCAGCCACTGGAGGGCCATACTTTCAGCACGGTGTTAAAGCAATCTAGAATGCTCGTGACACTGTTTCACAAATCTCAATATGGTGCAGAGGGCTTTTGAGGATACTCTATGCAAGATAAAATTTCTCATCCATAAATAAATTGCATGTTGGAATCAATTATATCGAAAATTGAAGATTTTGGGGAAGATATTAGGCCCCAAAATGAGAACTCTAGCTTGATTTGACCATACAAATATTCAGCAATTAGACTGTCTACTCCAACATAACCCAAGAACATTACCAGTAATATGGATCCAAGGAATCCTGAACTGTTTAAGCTAAACATTCTAAGCATAAAGAAGTCCAAAACTATCATACAATGACATACATTTTTGTTTCTGATGTTTGGGTAATTTCTATTTCCAATTCAGTCAAGTAGGACTTCAACTGAAATAACTTAAACTGATTAAGAAAAATGGAAGGTCTGAAATGTCAAAACGCCACACACAGAAGGAGTCCATGAAACATTTCCCACATCAATAGGAAGGAAGAAAATAGCTTATTTGACAGGGTTGACGGGAGAATATTAATTGCAGCTAGTGACTCAGATTCAGAGACAGCTACTTAGTGAACTCTTCATACATAAATGAAAAATTGACAATTTGACAGTGACTAACCTGCTGCAAAATCAAAGGATATAGATGTCTTATCGTCGTGCTCTGTCAGGTGGTAATTGACTGGCGTTCTAGTCCCAAAAGCAAATAGAAGTTCTTGCTGGGTAAGAGGAGCTGAAAACTTCAACTGAAATGCCAAATAGATGTTGGCCCCATAAAGAATAACCATTGGTGCAACATCAGTAGTTAATAATTGGCCTTCATTCACAACGACTTCTGAACTAGACTGACCACGTAAATAGTATCGTCTGATGTGTGCTCTGCCTGTTTTTCCAATCCAGCCCACCATAGCACTGGAACCAACCATCATACCATCCTTCGAGAATCCCATTCCAACCCACCCAGCTGTGTACACAACAGATAGTACAACGCTCAAGATATTGTCTTGATTCTGGGAATACTGCAAAATAAAGATTAAATTGTGACAAGGAATATTCATGGCAAACTAGTCTCAACTAACAAATGCACAACTGAAGGAATCTTCTCTAATAGCAGAAAATGAATTTCTCAACATTAAGGTATAGCATTGAAGGATGATGGTTTGATAACATTGTCAGCCATTTAATTAAAGCATAGAAGATATCTGATAAGTGATAATCATCCCAGTAAGGTCGATTAGTTTGTCCTCAATTGTACTAAACATCATGCCAACGGTTTTAAAGCAATAATTAACTTTCAAAAGGGTAAGAAAATGAGACGACCTCTGCATTCTGACATAGAAGCACCTCTCACCTAAAAAACTAACATACAAACACCTCTCAACTAACCTACCAAACTTTCAGACAGAGGAGACATGAATCCCAGACCTGAAAAATTGAAATTTTGAGAATAAGTATGAAGTGCAAACTACAAGATCCGAAGAAAAAGATAGATTTTTTTTTAATGTTTTATGTTGTTTATTTTATTTTTATAGCATTCATCTCCTCTAGCAAAGAAATCACTTGATAAAAAGGCTTGAAACGTAGACATCGAAGCAAATCAAGTAAACTTTCTAGTTCAAGTAAACCACAAAAGCATCCAGCAGCAAGTTGTTTTTTTTTTTTTTTAACCCTTCAATTCAGGCATTGGAAAATGCTTAACCCGAATTGCATAAGCAACGCAGCCCAAATGACTATAAACCGGCTTTCCTTTCATTCAGGCATTTAATCAAACAGACGAAAGGCCAAAGCACAAAAGCTCACTTACCCTGAGAATGAAGGTGTTCCACATGGGCTTGCAATGGAATTCAGTGGCATTGTAAGCATTAGGGAGGAAGAGGCGAGGATCCTGATCACAAGTGTCAGTCTGAGCACGGGAAACCATAACCAGAGCTCCCAGAGCTAAGACAAGAGCCAGAAACACCGCACCCGCCATTGGATTACAGAGCAAGAGCAAGAGCAGTGAATATGTTTGTTGATAGTGGGAAGAACAATAGATTGAAAAGGAGGCGGAGGTTGGGAAGTTGCCTTCGCTTGCAAACGAAGTTGGTAGTGATGATGATGTTGAATCGTTGATGGTGTGCAATCATGGCCATGGTCAGTGGTTGCTTGTCTGGCTTTCTCCTCCTCCTCCTCCTCCTCCTCCTCCCGTCAATTACTTAATTTTAATTTCAATTAGAAAAGAACGTATATGATAGCATGTCTAATTATTAAATAATTGATTTATGATTAGTTTATACACTGGGATTTTTTTTATCAAGTATTATTATAAATAATATTTATTTATATGTGTTGATGCTCAAAACAGAAAACTTCGGGATATGTACTCCGCTTTAGGTTCAACCAAGGGCGGCTCAAGAGAGCGAAATTTGAAAATGAGGCTTTTATTTATTTAATATAAATTATAGTTTATTAATTTTTTTAACAAATACTTATATGAATTTTTTTTTAATTATTTTATATACTAACTCTTATGTTTTTATGGGAAAATATAACTCTATAACTACTCTAAAAAATCTAAACAAACAAATAAAAAATTAAATAATAGAAAGATAATAGATTATTTTATAAAAGAGAAATTTTTTTTTTTGTGAAAAATATAGAAAGACCTATCTACTACAAACAAAATATTTCAAATTTTTTTCTAACTTTTTAAGATGCAAAGTTATTAATTAAATTTTTATAATCAATTTGTTCTGACATTTTTTTCATTGATAATGTGACTAATCTATTTAATATTTCTTAAGAAATTGTTGATCTTTAGATGAGATTTTATTAATTTCAATTTTGAAAAACTTTTTTCAGTTGAAGCAACGATAATATGAATCTTTAACATTATTCTATAGATAATATATGCATTTGGAAAAGAATCAAGTTTTTTTTTTTATTTGGTTCAAATGTAGTAGGAGGCCTCCAATAGATATTAAATTAAAATTTTAAATATTAATTTATCATACAAATAATTATTATAATTACAATGATAAGTTTTTTTTTTAAAAAAAAATTAAGGTTTAAACTTTGTATGAGGCCTCCAATAGATATTAAAATTTAAATTTAAATTTTAATTATTAATTTCTTATAATAATTTATTATTATAGTTATGATAATAAGATTTAAAAAAATAAAAAATCTTATAGGATAAAAATAAATATGAGGCCTTAAAATTTTGGGGGCCTAAAGCAGTGGTTTCACTCGCTTTACCCTTGAGCCGCCCATGGGTTCAACTTTAGGAAATGTGAAATGAGGTGGTTGGATGAGGGACTCCACGAGCATGATGACAGCCTCGGGAGGTTGCCGTGGAGAGAGGCAACGGAATGATGGTCATCTGGGGCTCCTTTCCTATGAAGGAAGTCCGGGAGCTTCTCCCCGGACCCTTTGACACTCCAATTAGTGAGGGATAAAGGAAGTATGAGCAAGAGAAGTATATAGAAGAGTAGAGTTGCCAAGTTATAAAGTCGCAAAGGAGATAAAAAAAACATGGATGGGGAGAGGTAGATGATGAGTCTAACAAGAGAGTCCCCTCTCTTTCTCTTTTCTCCCCCTTTTATACCTCATGAGTCACCATCAAGTGGTTGGTCGTGGGGTGTCACTCCTGACACTAGAACAAGGGTGGCCTTGCCAAGACCCGCCTCCTCAAATTGTTGTGTGTCACAGGTATGAACGCACGATTCTTGCTCAGCTTGGGTGTCATCTTCTGACGCTCACGCAGGCACGCACTCCCCTATAAGAGGGTCATGGGGGAATCTCCACATGACCTAATAGGAGAGAACTGGTTTCTGTGTGGTTTTATGGAGTTTATTTTCATTATCTCTTCTAATCGAAATTATATATTATATGGATGGTGCGAGGCATAAAAAAGTTTCTAATATCATTTGTGACTCCTTATTTATTTCTCTCTATATATATATATATATAGTTATGTTAGAGTGAGGCCGGTTGCATCCCAAAATAAAAAAAAAAGAAGCCCAAAACAACAACCTAGCACTGAGTGTTAGAGTGGGCCGGCGGCAAATGCGGCCAGCCTCACTCTATCATTCTTATATATATATATATATATATATATATATATAAAACAAAAAAATTTAAAACCAAACCCAAACCCACCCATATACACAGGTGATAATATGGGCGGGTTGCATACTATCATCCCTATATATAATATATAGTTATTTATATTGTGATTATTTTTGGATATAATAATTCATTGAGACCAACGACCCACGGGTCTATTGGTACCGGGTTCCCTTGTTAAGGCGTTGGCCTCGACTTGCGTGTCTGCACGGGTGCGGTGCGGGTTCGAGGCTCTCTCCTTACAAGGTGATGGGGAAAGCGCGCTTACGCGTCGTGCATAGCCGGCCCCTCCTTGACGGTCTTTATGGCCATTGTCAAAAAAAATAATTCATTGAGGAAAACAGAGAAAGGTTATTAATTATAAGCTGGTGGTTTTCCAGGCATAATGAACTCCAAAGCAAGTAAGGTTAATTGTTTAACATGGTACCTTATTCAAGGTTGGTGTTCGTTTAGGGTAGCAAGTCAATTTCACTACTTGACCTTAGATAGAGATATGAACATTTTCTAGGTACAACCGCCTCCTAATATATTAAAACCTAAAAAAAAAAAAAATCATGTTAAAATAAGGACTTGTTTTCATTAATACCAATCTAATGTCCATAAAAGTTCAAATCTATTGAAAGAAAGCCCAACCAAGCTTCTAAACAGGAAAAGTGAACGTTATCATTGAGAAATTCCCACAAAACTTGCATTCTTAATTTCTTAATAAGTTTTGAGACTCGGTACTGAATGTAACTCAGGAAGTAAATAAAAAATGCCTCATGCAGCACAAATAGAACGTCTCCAAGAGAGATAATCTGAATTCAAAAAAAGTTGTGGAAGAGTAAAAGTCGGTGATGGTAGGAGAGGGTGAGTAGATAGTGGCCTCAATATAATAGGCCAAATCAAAAATATCAAGAATAAGATGAAATAAATAGCGTGAAAACAAAGGATAATAAAGAATATGATGGAAACAAAAGCAAATGAGGAATATGACTTGTATATTCATTTGTACAGGAGAGTCCTCTTTTATAATAGAAGAGGATGACTAAATATGCTAACTAACCAATTGCAGGAAGAATCACTAAATATAGTAACTAACGATTCTGAGGAAAGAATCGATTAATCAATCGAGAAAATAATCGTGAAAGTAGACAAAAAATATTTTATATAATATCACGCCATAAATATAAAAGATTATATGAAGATATTTAACATCCCCTCAAACTCAAGGTGGCATGAAAACCGCGGTGGAGTTTGGAAATGAGATCACGTGGCGGCGGGGGATGAGATTTGGTGAGCACATCAGCAAGTTGGTCAGCAAAGGAGATAGAGCGCAACTGTAGGGTGTCACAACGAAGATGATGACGAACAAAGTGACAATCAATCTCTATATGTTTAGTGCGCTCATGAAACACATCATTATGAGCAATCCGAATGTCACACACATTATCACAGTAAAGAGGAGTGCTACTAAGTTAAAGAGCCCCCATATCAGAGAGTAGCCATCGAAGCCAAACTAACTCGGAAGTAGTGTCAACCAAGGCATGATATTCAGCTTCAGTAGTTGACCAGGCGACAACAGATTGTTTCTTACTCTTCCAAGAGATAATGGATGACCCAAGGAGAAAACAATCACCTGTGGTAGAATGACGATCAGTGGGATCGCTGGCCCAATCAACATCAACATAGGCCCGTAAACCAAGTGACGTGGATAAGGAAAAGTAAAGGCCATGGAACAAGGTCCCTTTGACATAGTGCAGAATCCGAAGAACAACATCATAGTGAATAGAGCGAGGAACACTCATGAATCGACTAACGAGATATATTGCATAAGCAATGTCAGGGAGGGTGATAGTGACATAGATGAGACTACCTACCAGCTGCCGATAAAGAGTGAATTGGATCAGGAAGAAGATCACCATCAGTGGCAAGCAGCTTGACATTAGGCTCAAGAGGAGTGGGAACCGTCTTGCTATTTGTAAGGCAAGATTTGGAGAGGAGTTCCGAAGCATATTTGGCTTGAGAGAGATAGTACCCATCAGAACCAACAACAACCTCAAGTCCAAGGAAATAGCTCAATGTACCGAGATCTTTCATCTCAAAGTTTTGACTCAGAAACTGTTGAAGAGTTCTAATACCAGCAAGATCATCTCTTGTAATGATCATGTCATCAACATAAAGTAGAAGTAAAATTATACCCGAAGACGTCTTGCGAATAAAGAGAGCAGAGTTGTAATGGCTAGGGGTGAAACCCTGTTGAGAGATAACATAACTAAACTTGTAAAACCAAGCTTGAGGAGCCTGCTTAAGAACATAAAAAGCTCGTCGAAGTCGACAGACTTTATGCGGAGGATGATCATAACTAGGAGGGGGTTTCATGTACACTTCTTTTGAAAGATCTCCATTTAAGAAGGCATTCTTGACATCCATCTGAAACAATTGCCATCGACGAACTGATGCAACGGTTAGTAAAGATCGCATAGAGGTGAGGCGAGCAATAGGGGCAAAGGTTTCTTCGTAGTCAATGCCATATTCCTGAGTGAATCCTTTAGCAACAAGACGGGCCTTGTATCGTTCTACTGATCCATCTGCCCTAGTCTTAATCTTATAAATCCACTTACAACCAACTGTAGTCTTGCCAGTAGGTAAATCGATCCACTAGATCCTAAGTATGGGTGGTAGTGAGTGCATCTAGTTTCTGTTGAGTAGCTTTTTGCCAAAGGGGGTCCACACTAGCCTCATGATAGGTTTGAGGTCATGAAGGGAGGCTAAGGCATAATAAACATGAAAATCTTGAAGGTGGGAAGGAGGAGCACGTACCCTATTAGAAGGACGATGGTTAATAGTTGAGGTAGACTTAGGTTGGGTGGATGCAAGGGGAGGAAGAGGCTCAGGTGGCAGCGATGTAGCAGGAGGAACCTCAATCGGACCAGGAGCAGTGGATTAATCAACAAGAATTGGTTGACTGTGAGCGCTAGAATTACCTGTTGTTGGGATGTAGGCAAACAATAGTACCACATCGACTAATTGGAGAATAGTAAAGGGGCATATATGTAGGAAAAAACTTCAAAGTAGTAAGGCCTTTTGGGTGATCCAAAAACAAAGCCGTGCGGGCTCCGGCCCAAAGTGGACAATATTGCTACTTGTGTGAAGTGTGGGGTGCCCATGGGACCTAACACACCAATAGACTTCGATGGATTAAGGAATATAAGGCAATATAGGGGTGATAAAATGGCGAAGTGTTTGATGGATGAGAGGAAAAGGGGGAAACGCAGGAGAAGAACTTGTGTTCCCAAAAAGTGACATCTCTAGAAATACGAAGATGACGACTAATAGGATCATAACATCAATAGTCTTTATGTTCATTGCTATATCCTTGAAAACAACAATGATGAGAACGAAGATCGAGTTTGGTACGTTCGTGGGTTGGTAGAGTAATAAAGCAAACACAACCAAAGACACGAAGCATAGACAAATCAGGGGGCTTCCCATAGAGTCTCTCAAATGGTGTTTTGTTATGGATTGTAGGTGATGGAACGTGATTTATTGTGTAGACAACAGTGAGAGCTACTTCACCCCAAAATGTTCTGGAAGAGAGGCAGAGATAAGAAGAGTTCGAACTGTATCAAGAATATGACGATATTTCCGCTCGGCACGTCCATTCTGTTGGGATGTGTTTGAACATGAATGATGAAAAACAATCCCATTAGATTGTACAAGATCTGTGAATGATTTCTCTTTATATTCCATTGCATTATCAGTGTGAAGGATTTTAATAGTGCACGAAAATTGTGTTTGGACCATGTTATGAAAGTACCTATATGTAGAAGGAAGTTCAAATCGATTTTTGAGAAGATAGATCCAAGTGTATCGAGAAAAATCATCTACAAAGATAACAAAGTAGTGAGATACCCCTTTAGTAGGAGTGGGGGCAGGACCTCATATATCAGTGTGGACTAGATCAAATGGAGCAAAAGAAATAGAATCACTTTTATGAAATGCAAATCGAGTTTGTTTGCCTAAATGACAAGAAGTACAGTCAAAAGACTGAAAGAAAACACCACCCAAAAGACCGCTAGATGTAAGAAGTTTAACATGAGGGAGTGAGGCATGACCAAGGCGAGAATGACAAAGGTTGGAAGACGTGGTGACAAGCGCAATGGAAGTGGTGAATGTTGATGGAAGTTGTAGAGAGTCTAGTGCAAATAGTCGGCCAACTCTATGCCTTGTCCTAATGACCTGTCCCATCTGAGGATCTTGTACATCACAACTAGCATTAGTAAACTTTATCTCAAGACCAAGATCACAGAGTTGTCCAACAAAAAGAAGATTGAGAGGCAACTTAGGAACTAAATATGCATTAGGAATTGAGAAAGTAGAGGCAGAGACAGTACCAATATGACTAACAGTCATAAAGGAACCATTAGTAGTATAAATGCGGTGAGAAATTAGGAACATACTGGACAAGTTTGATGGGTCTAAGGTCACATGATTGCAACAGCTAGAATCAAGATACCTGGGAGTTTTAGGTTTACCTAGATTAACTAAGGAGAAAGTAGTAGTATGGGTAAGGACTCAGTGTACTATGGCTTCAAGATCTACAACAAATAGATTGGTAGACAGAGAAGGAGCTTCAGTAGATGAAGAAGACTCAATGGCAGATGAATCAGTGGATGATACAACAATTGCTTGAGAATTAGGATACTGAGCCTGCAAAGCCTTTTTACGAGTTTGAAGCTTTCTGCACGCTTCAACTTAATGGCCTTTCTTCTTATAATACTTGCATACGACATTCTAAGAGAAGAAGGACTGCAGAAATGTGGGTTGTGCAGTAGTAGAGGAGTTACGTGGAGAGGGATAAGATTTTCCAAGAGATGGAACTGCCATGATCATGTTGCATCTTCATAGTAAATCGTCGATTCTCTTCGGAGATAAGTTCAGCAATGATTGTGTCAAGAGATGGAAGAGGTTGACGATGCAAAAGATTGGCACGAACATGTTCAAAATCTTGTCGAAGTGTCATCATGAAGTGCATAAATTTGCGGCGATCAATATACTCAGTAAACAATACTTGATCATTAACACATTTGAATTGAGGATCTGCAACATTCAATTGATTCCAAAGATTGGTTATTTGGGAATGAAAATATGAAATTGACTGATCTGGTCCTTGAAAAGTAGAATACAACTTGGTTTCTAGTTGAAACTGGAGAGACGCATCGTGATTACATTTGTAGCGTTTGGCTATGTTTACCCTAAAAAAAAAAAAGGGGGTGGAATATATAAAATATATATTGAGCCTTGAAAATTCAAAAATATCTCAAGGGCCAATATGAAATATTTCATATAAATGATGAAATGGAAATATATATTATGAAATATCGTGAAATTAAGATAGCCCGAGAACACATATCTCGAGGCGATCTAAATTCCAAGGTGGCCCGAGAATACATATCTCGAGACGATCTTCCAGAAATACAAATCTTAAGGTAGCCCGAACACAAATACCGAGGCGATTCTAAATAGCCCGAGAACACATATCTCGAGGCAATTTCAAAGATGACCCGAGAACACGCATCCTGAGACAATCCCAATCAAATGCGAATCCCAAGGCATCATAAAATACATATCCCGAGGCAAAAAATAAAAAAATAAATAAATAAATAAAATAAATAAAAATATATAATAATAAAGAAATAAATTTCGTTTCTATCCCTATTTGACTCAATCTATGAAGCTGTTGGGATTGGATAGATATTTTTTGGGAATGGATAGGAACAAAGAAAATTTTAAACTAGAGGGGAAAATTCTTATAAAAGGAAAAGAAGCAAGAAAAGACAAAGGGGGGAAGAGAAGGAAAAAGGAAGAAAAGGAGAGAAGAGACAGACAGAAGGGAAAGAAGAAAATAAAAAAAGGGGTAATAGAGCTCTTTTCCTTTTCCTCCTTTCACCACCCAGATCTGCGCGCATTCCCCCAGCTCCGTGCGCACTGCCTTCGCCCGGATGCCCCGAGCTTCGCCCCAAGGCCTCCAGCCTCCGCCTCGCACGCCCAGCACCGCCAGGCGCTCCACCCCGCACGCCACCAGCCAGCCCCCTTGCTGTCCGCCTCTAAAGCTCTTCGTCGCCACACTGCTGTTGTGATTCTGCCGCTGTTAAAGGCTGAAGTTGCGTTGCCATGCCGAGCCGTTGCTGCGTGGTTGCCGTCGCACCTACTGCTCCTTCGACAAGCCGTTGAAGCTGTTGGAGAAGGTCATCGTTTCTAAGCTGCTGGAGAATGTCGCCTCTGCTCCACCGTTGGTTTGCCCCAAAAGCCTTAGCCGATTCTTTGCCACAATCGCCGCTAATGTAAGCCTTTGAAGTCAGCCGCCATGAAGAAGAAGATGGTTCTTTGTTTCAATCTTTGGTTCTTGATTATTCTTTGTTCCAAAGGTAGTTCTTTGAGTTCTTTGAATTGATATAGTTCTTTGAGTTCTTTGAATTGCTATGGTTGCCGGATGGATCTTTGCCGCATTAGTTCTTTGTTAGTTCTTTGTAGTCATTTATTGATGCCGATTTGTCGCTTAGATATGAAGTTGCCAACTTTTATTGTTGCTGCTCTGAATGTGCCGAACTGTTGCTGCTACCATTGTGATGCTGAATCTCAACAACCTATATTTCCACTTCTGTCATTTGCTCGAAGTGTGAACCCTTTTTCACGCCTTGATCCGAATTTTGGTCGAAACCTGTTTGGTCGTCCAATTGAATTTTCAAGCTTTCCACCACATGATGCGAGGGAAATTCATGTTGAGTTCAAGGATGGAAATAATGAATCTGGTTCTTCTAGATATAGGCTTGTTATAGAGGATGTCAGTGGAACAGTATCTGTACAAGGACCAGGAACTCACGGAGATGATGATGATGATATTCCAAGTGCTCCTGCTAGACATGGAACAAGTCATAGTGCTGTAACAAATACTTCCAATGATGGTTCTCTTGGAAAACATCCTCAGCCTAGTGTTAGTGCACCTGTTGATTTCGTTGAGTATAAGATGGTGGGGTATCCAAATCAGTACTTTGATGTTCCAAATCATCCATCTGGCTCCCATTTATTCCATGTGCCTTTTGTCAGGAAGATACTAATGTTCAAAGCCACGATATTGAACTTGCTCAGTTTGGCAGCTTTGTTTTTTTTTAAAAAACACCACTGCAGCAGAAGTATTAAGAGCAAAACCGAGAGGGATTTCAGCCATGATCAAGGAATGGATATTCCAGAGAACAAGAAGGACGAAGATAGTCATGAAGATGGTGAAGAAAATGATGTTGTCTCTGTCGGTAAAGCTGTGGACTGTAAAATCTTTTTCTCCCAATACTCGTTGCTCAAGTTGAAGATCTTGTAAGCTGTCGATGTCGCCAATCTAAGTGCAAGGAGCTGTTGCTACCATTATAGGGCAAGAAGAAGCTGTTGAAGATGAAACAAGTTGCTGCTGCCATCAAAATAAAACAAAAAAGGAGGCTGAAGCATGTTGATGGAGATGAAGAGCTGCAAAAATTAGAATTGCTCTCACTATTTTTCAAGGCAGAGCCCTGTTCTTGTGTGATTTATGGAAATGCAAGATTGTAAACTTTGATGAAAAGTGTTCCAAAGCGACTTAAAGTGTATATGGATATCCCATATTCATGCTGACCATCATGCTGATCTGGTTAGAATACTTGCTCTGCGATTTCAATTGCTAAAATTGGGCCAAGGCAGCTGCAGAAATTCTTGGATGCTTATTCAAGACTTGAATTTCTTGAGTGGCGAGCATTCTCTTGAGAAGCCCTCTTTGGACTACCCGGTTGGTGGCGGGCCTTCTCTTGAGAAGCCCTCTTTGGACTTGACAGTGGCAACATTTTTAAGGTGGTTGATTAATTCTTCTGTACAAATCCTGATTCATCTAAGAGTTGCAACAATGCAATCTATGTTTACTTGAAGGAGGGAAGGATGTCCACAACTACAGCAACTTCATGTTCAGTTATATGAAGTGCTCATTAGATGCTTAATAAAATGCCTCAAAAAAGAGTTGCAACTATAATTCAGTTGAGGATAAGATTAATTTTGTTATAATCCTTTGCATGAGGCTAATATTGATAACATCAAGTGGTCTTGCCAGTCATCAAAGAAAATCAATGAAAAGATGAAATCGACGAAATACTAAATAGCGGGGCTGCATAATTTGCTAGGTGAAGCATTGCGGAGCTGCTATTAAGCAGTACGCAAATTACTACTGCTGCTTTGCTTTTGAAGTGTTGTTGCCAAAAAAGCTGTTGCTGCTGTAATAAAGCCATATTCAAAAATTCACAACATCAGCCAGAGAACTCTGATTGAAGTGAGGTCTGCGGCATTGGAAAATAGATATCTAGATTCACAACAGTTATGTACAACGCAAACTCATTCGGCAGACCGATCAGTGCGGAAAAAGGATGAACATTATAGCTCGGCAAATTAATTCCTGAAACCTCGTTTGATTGCTCATTTTCAAAAATTCATAACTCCGTCCATAGAACTCCGATTGAGGCGATCTCTACGGTGTTGGAAATTAGACACCTGGGTCTCCAACATTTATATTCAGTGCAGATCCTTTTGGTGGCCCGATCAGCGTGGATTTTGATAAATAAAAGGGTAGATTTCAGCATTTCTGCCGACAGCCATGCTGGTCACCCAATTTCAAAAATTCACAACTTTGGCCTGGAAACTCCGATTGAGATAATCTCTACGACGTTGGAAATTAGACATCCGGGTCTCCAACATTCATATACAACACAAACTCATTCGGTGGTCCGATCAGTGTGGATTTCTGATAAACAAAAGGGTAAACTTCAGCATTTCTGCCGCTAGCTATGTTGATCGCCCAATTTCAAAAATTCATAACTCTGGCCAGAAAACTCCGATTAAGATGAAATCTGTGGCGTTGGAAATTAGATATCTAGATCTCCAATAGTCATATACAACACAGAATCGTTCGGCGGCTCAGTCGGTGTAAATTTTGACGGATAAAATAGTCAATTTCAGCGATCCTGCCGTTGACAATGCCGAAGACTCATTTTCAAAAAATTCATAATTCCTGCCTGGAAACTCCAATGGGAATGAAATTTGCGGCGCTGAAGACTAGATACCAAGAGCTTCAAAAGTTGTATATAGCACAAGCCCTTTTTGCAGCTCGGGCAGTGCATATTTTGATGGAGAAAAGGGCTAATGCAACTCTTAAAAGGCGGCTCAGTTGGCGATCTGAACCTCGGTCACAAGTCTCAAGCGCAAAGTAACCGGTGGATTATGGATCCCATATGACGGGGCACAGACTCTGAGGCGGGGGGTGGCGTCATAAATAAACAAATAAATAAATATACCTATATATATAAACATATTGCAATAAAATAAATTATTCTTCTCATTCTCTCTACTTGTACTTCTGTCTCTTAATCGGAGGTTCCCACGACATTGTCTGGGGTAATTAATAATAGAGGCTTGCCTCTATTAGGAATTGAAAGAACCCACACAATAAAAATATGATATTTGTGATTCGACATATCGTCCGGTGTCACACGATGCCAGGCGCGTATTTTCGATCCCACAAAACACCCAAGCTTCATGAGCACTTTCTAGACAGGAAAACAATGGTTGAATGGGTGGTGTGGACTTATTGATGAACCATGATAAAATTTTGCATTGTGTACTTTCCCAAGAATCAAATCGAGTCTGAAAAGTAGAAGGTTCTTCATCCTTACTCTTGATCGGCTTTTACGATGGACTGATAACAACCCGCCATTGAGAAATTCCCTTTAGGTAGACAATCATATTTTGTGACCCACTGGTTGTAATTGGTCCCATCAAGAATAATATCAATGGGAAGAGTGAGATAGGTAGTGGTAGTAGAGTTGGACATTTTTGCCTCAAACATCAAAAATCCAACTGTCGGAGAGAAGATTTTGTAGACTAACCACAACCTGGCGCTGGTACCATGTGAAAACAAACGAGAATAAAGAATATGACTATGTGGAAACAAAGGAGAATGAAGAATACGACTTGTATATTCATTTGTACAAGAGAGTTCTCTTTTATAATAGAAGAGGATGACTAAATATGCTAACTAACCAATTAAATCATTAAATATGGTAAGTAACCAATTAAAGGAAAGAATCAATTAATCAATTAGAAAATAATCAGGAAAGTTGACAGAAAATATTTTATATAATATCCATTCATAAATATAAAAGATTCTACGAAGATATTTAACAAATAGGATCAAATAAGATAATTACTTAAGATGAGCTTGATAAAAACAAAATCAGTGATACCAACAAAAAGAGATTGGTGACATGAGAGAATGAGTGAGTAGTAGTGGGAGAGGAAGCATCATCAATTATGGACATAATGGTAAAAAAAGTATATGTGGGTGGACAGAAAGAGTATAGGGCAGGAGAGAAAAAAACGGAATTAAGCTCTTGATACCATGTTAGAGAAGAATAGTCTAAATTTTTGATGCACATATATTAACTTTGTGAGTGTATATATATAATCTATACAACTTAATTTAGGAATACAATCAATAAGCTAAATTATGAATCTATACAATTTAAAGAGATAATCAAATATTTTTTAATATATATATATATATATATATATATATATATATATATATATATATATATAAAATAAATTAAGAAGATACTGACAAAAGAAAGTCCAAAAGTGCAGGTTTGAGCAATGTAGACCACTGGATAATCATATAATATGCAACTTTTTCCATTGGTCACATGACGTTTGAGAAACAAAATGTCATATGAGAGAAGAGTTTCTGGCTCACTGCTGCTGCTACCTTTCCAAAAGAAGATTTCAGTGAAATTTGATTCTGATACCATGAAACTTGGAAGAATAAGAAAGAGTTGATATGATTAAGATAACTCTATAACATAGCATATATGTCTAAACAAATAGAAAAACTCTTTGTAAAAAGATATATATAGATGTTATATTATGATGAAATGCAAGTGAAATTTGATTCTGAAACCATATATATATGGTACTCTTTGTATATACCTTGGCACCAAAGATTTTGATGATGAAATTAGTGCAATTATAAGTGTAAAAAACCGAGACTTATTCTTCATGTCGATCAGTGTACACACACACACATTTGGGCCCTTTGAGCATATTTGAAGGATTTCCAACCATATGGATGGAAAGATCATAAAAAAATAAGCTAGCATGTCCATTTTCATACAATTTGGTGACCGTTTGGTTCTCTCACTTAACGATTGAAATTATAGACCGTTCAGATTTTTATAAAATAAGAATGGTTTAATCCCCCAAATAGTCCCTCTATTATGGCCGACTTGCCCATTTAGTCCCTCTATTTCTTAATCTCGGTCATTTTTGCCCTCTATTTCTTAATCTCGGCTATTTAGGTCCTTCCATCCAACTTCCGTCTGAATTACCGTTTCGGACGCTGATGTGGGGTAAAAAAATGATAAGTTATTATTTTATGTTATAAAAAACCCAAAAACAGTGACAGCGCCACATCATCTCTAGCCTCCCCTCCGAGCTCGCCGGATACCTCCCCGGCCACTCTTTGCTGTCATCATCTTCTTGATCTTTGTCTTCCGGCCGGCCGTACTCTACATCGCCAACCTTGTGCCAAAAGGTGGCCGGGTTCCAGACAGCTACATCTTCATCATCTTTCTCATCGCAATCTTCACCTCCATTGTTACTGAAGGAGTCGGTTCTTCATACGTTGTCGGGCCGGTCATCGCCGGGCTGGTCCTGCCGGAGGGGCCACCGCTTGGCACGGCGCTGGTGAAGCACGTGGAGACGTTTGTCGCTGAGGTGTTCTTGCCGTTGTTCTATGTAGCTATTGGACAAGTAGTTGACCTTCAATTACTACTCAACCTTGAAAACAAAAATGGCGAGCCATTGGTAGTGCGTATGCTCTTTGGTTTTGATCATCGTTAGCTGGGTGGCCAACATAGTCAGCACCATGGTTCCCGCCATTTACTTGGTCAAGATGACACCCAATGATGCTTTCTTGCTCGGCATAACCTACACCGCTAAAGGATTCATTGAACTCCTCCTTTACCTTGGCTTCTACAACGAAGAGGCAAGCTAAACTTTGATACGTGCTAGCTAGTTTTTCAGAAATTAATTAATTGATAGTATGTATATATATACATGCGGGTGGTTGATTTGGCGGGGTTCACGTTATTTATATTGATGTCGATGGTGCAGAACGGAGTTGCGTCACTGTTGTTGGAGGCTATGTATAATCCGCTGGGGGAGAAGATGGCGGGCGAGAGGAGTGTGCAGAGTTTGAGGCCGCACTCGGAGTTGCGGATGGTGGCGTGCGTGCACAACGAGAGGCCTATCCCGTTCTTGATAAACCTCATGGACACGATGTGCTTTGTGGGTCACCCGATGTGCGTGTACGTGCTGCACATGACAGAGCTGAGCGGGCGGGCGGACTCGACGCTGGTGGCGCATAAGGACCGGAGTGGGTTTGTGAACATGAGCCAGATGAATGCCATACTGAACGTCTTCATACAGTGGGAGAAGCACAATGAGGGGCACCTCGCTGTGCAGCCGTTCACCGCGAAGGCGCCGTTCAAGTCCATGTGGCGATGAGGACGAGGAGGTCGGCGATGAGGATGTGGGCAGTGACAAAGAAGGCGGCTCGTTGGTGGCCGGGGAGGTCTCCGGCGAGCTCGGAGGGGAGGCTAGAGATGATGTGGTGCCGTCACTGTTTTTGGGTTTTTTATAACATAAAATAATAATTTATCATTTTTTTACCCCACATCAGCGTCCGAAATGGTAATTCAGACGGAAGTTGGGCGGAAGGACCTAAATAACTGAGATTAAGAAATAGAGGGATTAAATGGGTGTGATTAATAATAGAGGGACTAAATGGGCGAGTCGGCCATAATAGAGGAACTATTTGGAGGATTAAACCAATAAAGCACTTTATTTTATAAAAATCAATCCCACAATTTCAATCGTCGTCGGTATAACCAAACTGGCCACCAAATCAGTATTTAAAATGGACATGCTAGCTTATTTTTTTATGATCTTTCCATCCATACGGTTAGAAATCATTCAAACATGCTCCAAGTGTCCAAATGGGACACGACCGCAAGTCACCTTATATATATATATATATATATATATATATATATATATATATATATATATATAGGCTGACCGCACCCTAACCTCTCTCTCTCTCTCTCTCTCTCTCTCTCTCTCTCTATATATATATATATATATATATATATATATATATGATATTATAAGACTGGCTGGATTACTGTACAAATAAGGTCACCTCTCATTTGGCCACTTGCACAGTGTTTTAAGTATTTCCAACCGTATGGATGTAAAGAACATTGAAAAATAAGCTAGCATGTCAATTTTCATACAATTTGGGAAGTTGTAGGGTCTTCATCTTAACGGGTGAAAATTTATAGAAACCTTACCGGTTCAAAATTTCACTATTTAAGATGAAGACCACAAGTTTCCAAATTGTATGAAAATTGACACGCTAAATTTTATTTTTCAATGCTCTTTTATCCATATGGTTGATTTTCAAAACACCGTGTAAGTACAAAACGGTATCTAATCGCACTTACACAGTGATTACATATATATATATATATATATATATATATATATATATATATGTGTGTGTGTGTGTGTGTGTGTGTGTGTGTGTAGATTGTCAGAATCTTATATAATTAGATGTTAGCCCCCTTAATTTGGAGGACCACGCAGTTGTGTGGTGAGCAAAGAGCAAACTATTCTTTCGCCTTTTACTAAAGAATACTTTAAAAAAAATTAGATGCCACTTAATAATGTTCAGCACTAGCATAGTGAATTTTATTATAATTTTATAATTATTTTTTTTAATTTTGTGATTTTTTTAATAAATTTTTTATGATTAATATAAGACAAGCTCAATCTGAAAGTTATAACTCGAACTTGAAATTTGAACTCATTTGAAAAATTATAATTGAACTTGAAATTTGAAAATTATAATTTCGAAATTTGAACTCAATTTGGGCTCGCTCGTTGAGTTACGCCTGTTGCCAGCCCTAATTAAACCTATTAATATATTTATAATATATAACACCCTTTTCATTCCATGGATAAGATCACCTCATGCATGTGTTCCTCAAGGTTGTTATTAAAAAGCTTTCATCTCTATATTTAGAAATATATTTATAGAAAATATTGATAAATTTAGCAATAGACAAAAGTGCTTTGTTTTTTTTTTCCTAAAATAAATATGACAAGTCACTAAAAAGCAGGCCAGGAAGATTGGATCAAAGTGCATGTCTTTTTTTTTTTTTCAGAAAAGTGGTCCTCTATTCACTGTTTTGTTGGATCAGATGCTTTAATTAAAGTGGGAATCTTCCTGAACTGAAAATCTATGGAATTATTCTAAGACAATATTGTAAGTGAAGCAATCCAGAAAATAGTGGTCGCCTTTTCAAAGCTTGCATTCTTGCCACTGTTGTTGTGAATGGCATCAATGGTTGATATTCTGTAATGTTATCCCCTCATTATAAATAGGCCCTTTGGTTCAATTAAATATCAAAACAAACTCATTTAACTCTCTCATTCAAGGGATTGGAGGTAAAGTTATTGCCTTCCAGTTCTAGCTATATATATATATCTATGGGGTAAGAGAGGGCTTATTGCATGCATGCTAGTAAATATATTAAATTGGTACACTTGATCGATGCTGGTCTCATTTTTTAAAATTTGATGGATAGACTTTGAGTTTATTGGATTTACATTTAGGAATGTATTTACATGGAAATGTTTCATGATTTTTTTTTTCTCTACTGAACAAACCACTTTTTATTTGGTACATATATGCTTTTATTTGTCAACAAAATGAGAAAGATGTGACCGTCAAATTTCCAAGTTAGAAGTTACTATTAATGTTAAGTGACCATTTTGAACTAAAATCTTCGGATCTATCTTTCATTTCAATTGGCATAACTTGTATCCATACGCTTCATATTAGTCTGGAGTTTGCACCCAGCAATATAGCCATCCTCTTCCCTATCACGTCAATCCCACGAGCCTCTTATCCATTCTAGTTGCTTAAATTCATTTAAGGAAAGTAGTTTAAATTCATCTATTTTTGACTTGAAAATTAATCATCCAATCATACTTTACCATATATGATGTCACATGTTTATTATCATGAAGATTCAATATATCTATAAATATTTCAATCAGGTTGCGACCACTTTAACAGGAAGGCGAGATGCGGCGTTTCATGGATTGGTATTTAGCGTTCTGGAGAAGCGTAGTGTCGCCGTGTGGACAGGTACACGAAGGGACTCTCACTCTTCTACCTTAGGGTTGTCAAACGATCACTGTTTGAGATCGAGAGTACTCGACATCGGTTCGGTAAAAACTCAAGCTCGGACTCTCGAGCCGAACTCGATCTTCAATTTTTGAGTTCGAAATTAATTTCGAGCCAACTTGAGCTCGATTGAGCTCAACTCGGAAACTCGAAATTTAATATTGATATATTAATATATAATATGAATACAATTAGGCCGGCCGCAAGTACGGTCGCCTGATTGTATCACCCATATATATTATAACACACATATATATATATATATATATATATCTTAATATTTTATATAATATTTTATATACACTATCGATATAAGCATGTTTGAAAGATTTCCAACCGTATGGATGGAAAGAACATCGAAAAGTAAGCTAACGTGTCAATTTTCATACAATTTGGGAACTTGTAGGGTCTTCATCTTTACGGATGAAAATTTATAAAAATCTATAAAAATCTTACTGGTTCAAAATTTCACCCGTTAAGATGAAGACCCTACAAGTTCCTAAATTGTATGAAAATTGACATGCTAGCTTATTTTTCGATGTTCTTTCCGTCCATACGGTTGGATTTCCTCAAAACACTGTGCAAATGGGTCAAAAAGAGGCGACCGTACTTGCACAGTGATAAGGCCGACCGCACCATATCATGACCCCTATTGATATCCATATCTATTTATGTATATGGGTGATACAATTCGGGTACTTGCTGCAGCCTTGTATCAATCCTGATAATATAAATATTAATATATAATATAATATATGAATAAAATATTTAATATATAATATATAATATAAAAAATTAATTTATAAATATATTTTTTTTTAATTTCGAGCTAAACAGAGTCAAGCTCGAACAAATTTATTCGAGCTTAAATTAGGCTATTTTGAACTGAATTCGAGCTGACTCAGACCGATCTAGTTCTGCTCGTTTACTTCCATTCCTCTGCTTGTGTCAGTGCTACTTTACCCCTTTTTTTAAAAAATTATTTCTCATTTATCAAATTTATGTATTGAAAAAATCAATCTTAACCTTGCAGGTAATAGACAAAGTTAAGTTGCCCTGTGGACCCAAGAAGCAGTTTGAAGCTCAAAAGTTGCATCATTTATCGCCTGAAAATATCAGATGGCAAGTCAAAGAGTCTTTTGTTATTATATATATAATTAAAAAATAATTAAATTTATTTTATAATTAATTATTTATGGCTGCAAGTCTGCAAGTTCTGCAGGGGAAACCCGGACCACCAGCGAGCGGCGGCGGCGGTGCTCGTGGAGGCCGTGTACGTCCTGCTTCCTTCGGCGGAGCTGGTGAAGTACACTCGGAAGCCGAAGACGAAGCAGAATATGAGTTTAAAAGAAAATTTGGTTTTCGTGCATGAGCTGAATCAGTGGTGGGAGCCCAATCTGGATCTCCACCCAAAACACTATCTGCAACCGCCTTCGCGTGCGCCTTCTTTCAACCAGTAGTTTGCTTGAACATGAATGGCATGCAATATGCATGCATGCATCTTTAGGTTGTCCGTCTTCGAGAGTCTGTACGTGTTGTGTGCTCTTGTTGTTTGTTTCCCTTGGTCATGCACGGTTTCTCTTCCTTCAATAAGATCTTATATTAGTCCCATCCCATGCTTGGTTAACCTTAATTTGTTAGAAAAATTAACTCTAAGCTATCATTATTATTATTATTTTAAATAATTAGAACAAAGATTTCAGTGAAATATAAAACTTTTTAGGAGATTTATGAAAAAAAAAAACAATAAAATATACAATCACCTGAGAAATATAAAGTATAGTCAAGCAAACTGCTGCATCTTTTGTATGGACTATTATATACACAAAGGCCAAAGGCCTCTTGGTCGAGCGGCAAGGTCCTCCGCTCACGAGTACTAGAACTAAGTTCGAATCTCCTCTGAGATGGGGTGAATGTGTATGGTATGGGTCGCCCAGTGGGTGTGGCCCACGCACACATGGCTAACGCCGTGTGGGATTTGGTAGTCACGGACGGTAACCTGAGCCCTGCTTGACTCGCCTTCGGGCGGTCTGCACTCAGTGTATCCCACGGGCGGTCAAACCGCGCTCCAGCGTGGAACCCGTGATAGTCCTTATCCGTGCGCATGTCCTATCTTTGTATAATGGGGTTTATCCCCTTTGTCAAAAAAAAAAAAAAAAAAATTATATACACAAAGATTTTACTCCTGTGAGCTGTGATATATATGTTAAGGAAATAATAGTGATGTTGATTTCAAGGTCAATTATAGTGCTAATTATGTTAAGGAAATATTCATGATATTGATTGGAGATCATCATGATGCTAATTATGGAGATAATTAGGAGAAACTTGTGGAGAAAGTTAGGGTAACTAGAGGAGAAAGTTAAGAGTGGTATTTTATTTGTAATCTCTCTATATATATATAGATGTAAACCTTCTTGTAAAGAGACATACAAGCCTACAATTCAATTCTCTTTTCATCAATTCAAATTCCCTTTTCATATTCAATTTGCTTTTCATTGAAGTTTCTTTTCATATTCAATTTCCTTTTCATGGTATTAGAGCTGTTTTTCAGATTTCTCCTGAAGGTGCATCACCTTGGGAAAATCTAATTTCCTTCCTTTCTACTTTTCATCTACATCTACATCAAAAATTCCCAATTTCATCTTCCTCAACCAAAGACGATGACATTTATCAAAGATACTGTGCACCCAATTTCAATCATTCTTGATGGCCATAACTACACACGATGGGCTACATCTATGCAGAGTTATTTAAAAGGGATGAAGCTATGGCTTGTTGTCATCGGAGAACGAGTGACACCAATCAAACAACCCGATAAGTCTGATGACAAGTTTGCTGATCGGCTTGAGGACTGGGGAAAGTAAAAACCATCGGATCCTTACATGGTTTACCAATACAACTGTTCCTTCTATCAATGTTCATTTTGGGCGTTTTGAGCTCGCAAAAGAAGCTTGGGATTTTATTGCTCCACGGTACAACTCTACTACCCTTTCTCATCAATATCATCTTATGATTACGTTGTCTCAACTTCGACAAGAACCAGGTCAGTCTATTGATGATTTCCATTCCAAAATGCAACATTTGTGGTATATGCTTGAGTCTTCTGAGCCAAAATTCACACATGACCAAGATAATTTTCTTACTTATAGAAATCAACTTCGGCTTATCCAATTTCTTATGGCTCTACGAGATGAATTTGAAAATACTAGGTCTTCACTTTCTTGTCGACATCCTCTACCAACCATGGAGAATGCGCTAACAGAGTTAATTTCTGAAGAAACTCTGTTAGCCATGACTCGCATTCCTCGGTTGGATACTGTGGCTGCTGTCACTCAAAAGTCTCGCACCAGTTCGGCTCAAGCTTGTCACTGATGTGGGAGAACTAATCATCTTAAATGTAAGGCCAGCTTTCATGTCAATGTGACACGAGTTTCAACCAACCAAGCACCACGGAGTCATACTGCTTCAACATCTTCCTCAAATACATGTTCCCGTTGTGGAAGAACCAATCATCCTCTTGCTCAATGTAAAGATGTTTATCATACCATTTGATGTAGTACATTCTGATATTTGGGGTTCTGCTCCAATAGCTACTATGGGAGGATCACGGTATTTTGTTATTTTTATTGATGATTTTTTACGATATACTTGGTTATATTTGTTTAAACAACGATCTGAACTCTTGTCAATTTTTCATGAATTTACTAACATGATCAAGACCTAGTTCTCTAGCACAATCAAAATTTTTCGATCTGACAATGCTGCTGAATATACTTCAATTGAGTTTTGTAACATGTTAAAGAATCATAATACTCTCTCTCATTGGTCATGTTCACATACTTCCCAACAAAATGGTCGAGTAGAAAGAAAACATCAGCACATACTCGACACTATTCGTACTCTCCTTGTTTCTTCTTCACTTCTCGAACAATTTTGGGGAGAAGCTGCTCTTACTGCAGTATACACCATCAATCGATCGAGTTCCCACACCAATCCTAGGTACATGATCCCCTTCTGAATACTTATACAATAAAGTTCTTGATTATCATTTCCTTAAAGTTTTTGAGTGTATGTGCTTTGTTCTCCTACCAAATCATGAACGAACTAAACTTGAGCCTCGTGCTCGGTTATGTTGTTTCTTGGGTTATGGTATAGAACACAAAGGATATAGGTGCTATGATCCAATCTCTAAGCGTCTTCGTATTTCCCGACATGTAGTCTTTTGGGAACATAAACAGTATGCCAGTGTATCCTCTTTGTCTTCCCAATCTCCGTCTTCACATATTTTCAATGATATATCTTTTGATCTCTCATCCAATGATGAAACTTTTACAAGAACTTCTAGTTCAAACAGTGATCCATCTTCCTCAACTTCTCCAACTTCTGATCCCAATGAGGTTTCTAATGATACATTTGTGGCTTTCCCACATCCATCTCTCCCTCTTCGCCGATCCACCAGAGTCCGAGAACCAAACACTCAACTTAGTGATTTTCATTGTTACTATGCTCTTGCCACACTACATGAACCATGTACTTTCCGAGAGGCCTCTTCTAATCCTATGTGGCAGCAAGCAATGTCAGAGAAGTTGCAGGCACTTGACAAAACTCATACTTGGGACATTGTTGATCGACCATTAGACTCGTTGGTTATTGATTGTAAGTGGATTTACAAGATCAAGACTCGGTCAGATGGCTCATTGGAGTGTTATAAGGCACGTCTTGTTGCTCGAGGCTTTACTCAAGAATATGGTATTGATTATGAAGAAACTTTTGCTCCAGTCGCTAGTCTTACATCTGTTCATGCTCTTTTGGCTGTTGTTGTTGCTAAGGCATGGCTGATATTTCAAATGGATGTTAAGAATACGTTTCTAAATGGTGACATCACCGAGGAAGTCTATATGAAGCCACCGCCTGGTTCCTCTATCCCATCTAATAAAGTTTGTCATCTTCGTCAAGCATTATATGGGCTCAAAAGCAAGCTCCTCGTGCCGGGTTTTCCAAATTCATTTCCACTATTTCACAACTCGGTTTTGCATCTAATGACCATGATCATGTGTTTTTCACTCGCAAAACAAGATATGGCACCACCCTTCTTTTACTTTATGTGGATCATATGATTATTACAGGTGACTATGAGGATGGTATTCGAAACCTCAAGACTTTTCCTAATTCTCATTTTGTGATGAAAGATCTGGGTTCCTTGAGCTACTTCTTGGGTCTTGAAGTTAATAGTGACTCTAGTGGTATACACTTATCCCAAACAAAGTATGCTTCTGATCTTATTGCTAAAGCAAGATTGACAGATAGCAAGATAGCTCCTTCACCACTTGAGCAGAATGTCCGCCTTTCTCCTTCTGATGGTATACTTCTAAAAGATCCTACTCTCTATCGAACCTTGGTGGGGAGTCTTGTTTACCTAACAGTTATTCTTCTAGATATCGCTTACGCTGTCCACTTAGTTAGCCAGTTTCTCTCTTCTCCTCTCTCCACTAATTTTGTTGCAGTTCTTCGCATTCTCAAATATATAAAGGGTACCATGTTTCATGGACTGTATTTTTCTTCTACCTCCTCTTTGGATTTGCAATGTTATTGTGACGCAAACTGGGCAGGGGATGCCACCGATCATCTTTCCACTATTGGTTATTGTTTCTTTCTTGGGTCGTTACTTATCTCTTGGCATAGTAAGAAGCAAACCATTGTCTCCCGCTCTAGCACCGAGGCTGAATATCGTGCTCTTGCAGATGGGACATCCGAATTGGTATTGTTACAGTAGCTTCTACAGGATATGGGTGTTTCTCATCATAGCAGCACTCCCATTCATTGTGATAATCAAAGTGCTATTCAGTTAGCTCATAATGTTGTCTTTCATGAGCGTACTAAGCATATCGAGATTGACCGTCACTTTATTCGTCATCATTTGCTTCAACAGACACTTCGACTTGTTCCTATTGGCACTTAAGCTCAGAAAGCTGATATCTTCACCGAGTCATTTTCACCTGGTCAATTTCTTACACAAGTTTCCAAACTCAAGTTGGCTTCTACATTACTACCTTAAGTTTGAGGGTGGAGGAAATAATAGTGATACTGATTTCAAAATCAATCATTGTGCTAATTATGTTAAGGAAATATTCATCATATTGATTGGAGATCATCATGATGCTAATTATGGAGATAATTAGGAGTAATTTGTGGAGAAAGTTAGGGTAACTTGAGGAGAAAGTTAGGGTGATATTTCATTTGTAATCTCTATATATATAGATGTATAAACCTTCTTGTAAAGAGACATACAAACCTACAATTCAATTCTCTTTTCATCAATTCAAATTCCCTTTTCATATTCAATTTTCTTTTCATTAAAATTTCTTTTCATATTCAATTTCCTTTTCAATATATTCTCTTGGAAGATTGATCAGACTATTCAGGTGAAATTAAAAATATATAGGAAGAATACAGTCCAGTACTTCTATATATGTCTAAGTAAAGATTGATCCTGTTCCTTTTGTGCAATAAGGAACTTGTACTTGTAAGGGATCTGATGCCATAGATATATAATCACATCATTAATTTCTTGTTCTTTTTGCAAGGCTGATGTTAATAAAATAAATAAAGTCCACTTATGATTACTCAAGCTTGAAATTTCTAAACTTTATATGATTTCTTTTATAATATTTAATTATTAGCTGAGGCTGTAGTTGGTATTATTTGACAACGTGATGACGTGGCAGTATTGATGACGAGGCATTGAAGATTCCATAAATAAAAGAGATATTTCTTAGAACTATCTTTAGGATTTGTGTTATCTTTGGGAAGGAGCTATCTTTAGGATTGGAATTATCTTTGAAAGGAACATCTTTACTTGAGGAGCAAGCTTAATGAAGCCAAATTTAGGGAATGATTATATTTGGTAATAAAATCAACTTGAAGAGAAGATATCATGAAGACTATATTTAGTGAAGATTGAAGACTAAATATAATGCAAGCCAAATATAGTGTGAAGCAAAGATTTGATTGAAGGCTACATTTAGTAAAGATTGAAGACTAAATATAGTGAGGACTAATAATGGTATGATGAAGATCATGAAGACCCAAACTTAGATGATTGAGATCAAGTTTGGAAGATTATGAAGATCCAAATTTGGATGAATGAAGATTAAGTTTAGAAGGAAATCTTTGAAGAGATGCAATATTAGTGATTATGTGCCTTGACGAGGTGCTACCTTTGAGGAGATACTGCAAACGGAGCTGAGGGAAGTTCAGTTAGTTGCCGGAGGTCGAGATCTGGAGGATTCGACAGTATTTGGCTCAGATACAACGGGGAGGATTGGAGGCGTCTTGAGGTCGTGCTGCAACGGAAGCTGCATCTTAATCAACGTCAGTAGTTAGGTCAAGTTGCAAGTTCGGTTCCAATAGGAGTTGCAATGGCTAAATTTGGAAGGCGTCCAAATTAGTTGTCGTGGTGATTTTAAAAGAGATAGGTGCTATTTTAGGGACGTGGAGACGTCTATATAAGACCCTGCTCTAAGGATTTAGGATGAGCTACCGAAGAGAAACCCTAGTATGGTTGTGAGAGTGGGTATCATTCAATCTTGAGAGGGTGCTTGTATTTGTTGTGAGTGTAAGTGACAAGTGTTTGTACTCATGTCTTTACTTTTCTTTTAGTGGATTGTTATCTCCGAACTTGGCCCCCCAGATATAGGCTTGAAAGTAGTCAAACTAGGTTACCAGCTTATGTCTGGGGGGGCCAAGTCTGGAGATAAGCCAATTTAATTTGTGCCTTCTCTCTTTGTTGTTTTTATTGTGAATTTGTGTGTGTGCTTATTTGGTTCATTGAGAGTTTGTCATCCTTAAAGTCACACAACCCTCTCAATGGATCTAACAATATTTATTAAATTATATGTTAATTATTTATTTAATCACTACTGATTGTATGTTAGTTGGCTGATTTTTTCCAACAGTTTTAACGTCAACTCAACCCTAGATGCTGATATGATTAAATATTACTACATTTATAATTAATTATGATATATAATTAAGGGTTATTTTATAATACCGACGTCTGTTTGACCAACCCAATGCATGTTTTTTTTTCCAAGGCTGTTGTTGCTGTCCTTCACCCAAAAATGAAATTGTTCCAGTGTACGTATGTCCAACCAATGAAGGGAGGTTAAATCCAAGTTCCATAATGTTAATCTTTTAATTATATTAATTGGAATACTGTAGAGTTTTTGTTTTTGTTTTTGTTTTTTTTTTAATCCTATGACTTAATTCTATCCATTTTTACAATTGATCACATATTCATTCATTAATTAATTAAGTCTCGCCAGCTAAAAAATTCAACAAGTCAATTCTTAAGAAATCGGCCTCCATAATCAAACCCGGTCTCCATTTATCTAATAGAAGAACAAAACAATGACTTGCATGTTTTTATCCATATTCAATTTTTATTTTCACCTAATAACTGTCACCTATAGTCAAAATAAGAGGTGGATGAATGAAACATGTCTTTATTATATATATTAAAAAAAATAGTTTGTTTATATTTATCAAAAGAAAAAAACATATGATTACAGACCCTACCCTACAATGTATCAGCGATCTTTTGGACTATTAGTACCAGGTTCCTTGTGTAGGATTTCGTTGGTTGGGACAATATCAGTTTCGAACGCCCACAACCATTAGGTGAGGATATGTGCGCATGAGTGTGGTATTGTCCGCCGCCCCTGACTGGAAGATACTTGTCGCCTTTGTCAAAAAAAAAAAAAAAAAAAAAGAAAACCTACACAGTGCATAATTATAAAATCATATTCTTATGGGTCAATATTCAGCAATTTTTCCTGAAAATCATGGCTTTAGTCCCGTAATAAATTACCTTCTAAATTAAGACAGATACTTCTTGATAGTGACCTCTATATAAATCTTGTGGAATAATATGGATGAATTGCATGTGTTTCACTGTTAGGAAGGATCAGATGCATGAGCGATGGTCCAAAAAGCTAGCTAGAACTTTATTCCCCAAGACAATTGCAAGTTGTGGTCATCTTTGCAAACTCTTGACGCCGGCCCCGCTCATGAAATTTGTTTGGGCCTTGCTGCAATTATTTATATGCTCTCTTATTCCTTTATTTTTAAATGGGCCCGCGGGGGATGTGTGAAAAACTTGATACTACATTATCAGGTGCCAAGCTAAAAATGAAAGGACTAAAAATATACGAGGAATAAAATCAAGGGAAGACTTAATAACCGGAAAACTGCTATTAATAGGAGGCTGGATAACTCTTCTGAACTCAGTGCTCACAGTCATCCCAAGCTACCAAATGACAATCTACTTGCTTCCGGAGTGGGTGGTCCATAATATCGAGGGGATCCATAAAGATTTCATGTGAAAAGGTGCAGATCACAGATTAGTGGCAAAAAATGTGCAGATCAAGAGAACAAGGGGGATGGGGAATCATTCATCTCATATATTTTAATGAGATACTAATTAGGAAGTAGTGGTGAAGACTACTAAAAGGGGAGGCTGCCATATGTAGGAAAGTCATCATATTATAAGTCTACTTTCGAAGCAGTAATATCAGCCCATTACTACAACCCCGAAGGAGGATCTCTTACTTATGAAAAGTTGTCCTTGATCAAAGAGACATATATAACCATAGCAAATATGAACATATCAGTATGAAGCGAACACACTACCAACTGTCGGTATGAAAGTTGGGTAGATAGGCAAGCACCACACAACTTATTCCTAGATATACAACTACTAATGTTCAACGAAAACATCACCATAGCGGAAGCAAAACAACTGCCGGAAGGGGGACAACTACTACTTAAACAAGGTCCACTATCAAGGGAGGCGGGAGAACAACTGAGGATTTTGTGCCAATACCTACAACAATGTATCAGCGGGGACTGGACACTAAGAATGGCAACTCACTCCAAACAGACAGTTTAGTGTCAAAACCCTAAACAGTTTTAGGATTGACAGAGGAATATGGACCCCATGACAACCTCTTTCTTGAAGACCTTGGGTCCCACAAAAGTCAAACTTTTTGCCTGATTAGCATAAGATGACAAGATTCTTAAGCTACAAAACCTAGCAAAAAGGAACTGAAAGGGAGAACGTACTAGATGCTACTTTTGCGATGACGCAGAGGAAACAACGACATACCTACTCCTACAATGCAAATACTCCCAATGCATCTGACTCAGATACAAGATCTATTGGGAGACTCCACACTCACCAAACTACTGGCAAGGGAAGCCCGTAAGGGGTGGAATTTGGTGGTAATGACAATAACCTAAAGCGTATGGTTGGAACGAAACATGAGATGTTTCCACACTAAACAACATGTTTACACGAAACTAATCAGTCATATCGATTTCTTTATACTCTCTTAATTTGTAGCTCATGCAACAAAGAAGCCAAAGTTGCTGACAATGGAATCCTTCGTCAAGAGAAGCCTGGAATTCACTCAAGACGAGGACCAATAATGTCGATCTGACCTCAACAACGACTTTGAGGATCATGCGCCACATGAGTAAGCTCAAGAGAGCAAGGTCAACAAGGACTACTGAAAACCAGAGCAACCAAACCTATCTCCTTAAATTCGAACTCTATCTATAAAATGTATCCGACCATAGCTCGAGCCAAGAGTCATGTAACATGGTTTGCCAAAGACTAAAGTTTTGCCTTAATGAATGTGTTTTATCCATTTTGTCCAAAAAAAAAAAAATAGAAAACTTAATGAAATCAATGCTAAATCTTGGATAATAAAAGCAACAAGCACAATCAAAAGTTAGAGTAGCCTGAGAAAGAGGCGTGCTCGTGCACTGCCCTAAAGGTTGATTTTGCGTCTACATGCAGGTTTTCAATGACTCTTCGGCCAATAAAGTACAACTATCCCGGCATTGGCGGACCTTCTCTCCTAAGAATGTCTCCGAGATGCTTGAGTCACCCAAGAATCAACAATCCGACAGTTATAAAGTCAAGTGTAAAAAAAACAAAGGAGAAAGGAAAAAAAAAAAGAAAAGAAAAAATAGGCTCGCCAGTCGAAGAAGGGCAACATGCATGTCACTGCCAGTTGGCCAAGTCAAGTGCACATGTGTGTGTGTTTTGTGCGGCAGTCCAACACCCATAAATCAATCAAGTGAAGTGGGCTACCCCCTTATAAACGGTGTGCAAGTCCCCACTCCCCAACGATGTAGAACTAAACTAAGACCCATCTCCAACATTTCCAACAGTCCACCACTATATCTAAAGCCAAGCACAACAACTAATCAACAAAGTATATGAGAAAACTCAAAGAAAACATCTTTTATTGATCTCAAAAGAAATGATATAACAATAGTTGTGTGAATATTAGATTTCAAGTTTCAGAGTCAAGAAATACAGTAAGTCCCAAAAAATTGGGAGTGGTTAGGTTTATATAAAACCATAAATTGAGATGCCTTTAGAGACTTGAACCTTAGCTTTCTAATAAAGTATCAAACTAATATATAGTGAAGTAGGTCTAAAACTACATTCTTTGAATCAATATTTAACAAAAATTATAGATCCAATACGACACCTGAGCAAAGCAAATTAACCAGATACTTGGTCATGCGCTCGATCTCCAAAGATATTTATAATGGAATATTTAGCATAAGTACAGTCATTGATCTAATTAAAGAGTTAAGCTTAATCTTAAACTATTACATAAGACCATTTACTTTAAGAATGGAGTCTACCTCTAATAAATATGTGCTTTCCTAGTCAACCAATCAAGTAACTTTCATTTGAACTTCTATTTTGGGATGTACATTCGAAGAAATAATCACTACAAAAAAGAAGGGTTGTTGCTACACAATTTAGGCACAGATCCAATAATCCACTGCTGATTATTTTTTGTTCATCAGATCTTTCAATTATGATAGAGTCGTTGCATCGATCGGGTATTGAGGGAGGAGGCTCAGATCAATGACTTCAAAGGGCGGGCTTGTGAGGTCATGGGGAGTGTCGTATGTCTATGCAAAGCTCTATCTTGACGGGATTTGTATTTTGGATAATGTCTTTTACCTCATCGAGGACCTCACAAGGGGTTTCAACCCTCTGGAAACTATTACTAATTAGATCAATGACTAGCTTCATCCCTTCTCCCTTGATGTCCTTGTTAGTGCAAAAGCACAGAGGTTGGCATTATTTGACACTATAGTGACATGGTACATGATGACGAGGACAACATGGTAACCTGGCAAGTGATGACATAGCAAAATGGTCAACAAGACACGAGGTCAAAGTATTGAAGAAGTGAGGATATTCTAAACACTATCTTTGGGAAGTATATATGATATTTGCTTGAGGAGCAAGCATATTTGAAGCTATCTTTAGAAAGGGAGATATTCACTTGAGGAGCAAACATGGTGCAACCCAACTTGGCAAGCATTTACAATTTATTTGGCAACATATTCAAATTGGAGGAAAGAGATCATGGAGGCTATATTTAGTGATGATTGGAGACTAAATATGGTGCAACCCAAATTTGGTGAGGAGAGAAGATTTGATTGGAGATTTGATTATTGAAGACAATATTTAGTGAAGATTGGAGACTAAATATGGTAAGCACTAATAATGGTATATATGATTGACATCATGAAGACCCAAACTTAGATGATTAAGATCTAGTTAGGAAGATTCTAAAGACCCAAACTTGATAAATGAGACTTAGATGATTAAGATCTAGTTGGGAAGATTCTAAAGACCCAAACTTGATAAATGAAGATTAAGGCCCTGTTTGGATGATTGGTTGTTATGGTTTCCTAATGTATGGTATGGTATGGTATGGTATGGTATGGTATGGTATGGTATGGTATAGTATGGTATGGTATTGTAAGTATTGTTTATCATGTTTGGAAAGATGGTATAGTATGGTATGGTTAATTAGTTGTTTGTGTTTGTTTTGATGGTATGGTATGGCTGTAAAAATAATAAAATGACCAGAATACCCTCAAACACAAATTAATATGAAATCATGTTAAATTGAAAAAATTGGTTGTATATCCTTCAAAGTTTCATAATTGCATGTTTACACCTGAAAAAATCATAATTGCTTGTATATCCCTGAAAAACGGGTTGAATTATGGATATGCCCCTATTGCTAGGTTTCGATGATAGAAGTTAATAAGATTATCTTAATCATGGTTACAACTTCAGTTAAGTGTTGGAAAATTTCCAAAATAATTCTCTTCATATATCTTAGCTATTTTAAATTCCATATTTTTAAAGGTGGTATTTGTAAATTTATAGTCAAACAAACTTTCAGGGTATATATGTAAAGGGTATAATGGTTATTTCGTATGTTTACAGTTTGTTAACTGACATTTTTTCATCTGATTAACCCTAGGGGTATATATGTAATTATACTTATTATTTAGAAGTATGTATGCAATTATGTTTTATTCAGGGGTACACCTGCAAAAAACCATTTTAAATTCAATGATTTATGATCAAAAATTAAATTCAACTAAAGTATAAATAATTTTTATTAAAATCTTTCAAAATATATATCAAATTATTAACCATTAATTTAAAATTGATAAAATTATAATAAAATTAATATACAAAATTAACAAAAGATAAGACTTTTTCAGTTTTTTGTGGAGATTATAACTTTCTTTGATTTTGCTAGGGTAGAAGAAGGGATTGAAGTAAATTGGTAGGGATATTTTTGGTAGAAAAAAATTAAAACCATGAGAAACCACCAAATCGGTGGTTTGAAAAATCCATCAAAAATGGAAGTTTTTAAACCATGGGAAACCATCAAAAAACCATAGAAAACTATACCATCTAAATGGAAATGAAAACAAACAGGAAAGTAAACCATACCATACATTACGAAACCATGGCAAACCATGAAACAAACAAAGCCTAAGTTTGAAAGGAAATCTTTGAAGACAATCTTGGAGATTGTGCATCTAGATGAGGTGCTACCCTTGAAGAGGGACTGCGGATGTGACGGAGAGGAGTCCAACTAGTTGCCGATGGTCGAGATAGGGAGGACTTGACAGTATTCAACTCAGACACAACCGGGAGGATTGGAGGCATCTTAAGGTCACCTTGTAACAGAAGTTGCAACCTTATTCAGCTCAACAGTCATGCCACGTTGCAAGCTCAGGTACAACAGGAGTTGCAAAAGTCTAATTTTGGAAGGTGTCCAAATTAGTTGTCATGGAGATTCCAGAGATTCTAAAAGAAGCATGTGATATTTTAGACTCATGGAGCGTCTATATAAGACCCAGCTCTGAGGATTTAGGATGAGCCACTGGAGAGAGACTCTAGTGTGAGGGTCGGAGTGGTCATCGGTCAATCTTGAGTGGGTGCTTGTATGTGTTGGGAGGATGAGTGACAAGTGTGTTGTACTGATCATATTGAATTGTTATCTCTAGCTTGGCCCCCCAGATGTAGGCTTGGAAGCCGAACTGGGTTACCAATTTTTGTGTCTCCTCTCTTCAGTTTTACTTTGTGATTGTGTGTGAGCTTGTGTGTTCATTGAGAGAAAGTCGCATCCTAGAAGCCCCAAGCCGGAACTAACAAGTGACCGATGTCTCAATTCTGGTCTGTATTCCGCGAATAGCTTTCTTGCGTGTTCTATTGGTTTTGTGTTTCCTTCTACTTATTGATTATTATTTTGCTTCGTTTGATTTTCATCGTAAGCAAAGCTATTGGTTCATACCACAAAATCTATAAATAATGAATTGATGAGTGAATTAATAGAAAAGATTATACTTTTTAACATATATTTTGGAGACAACAAAGTAATTCCTAACCAATGTATCAGTCCAATTGCTCCTGGCCAAGGTTGTCAGATCCGGTTCGGGGCATTGTCCCGCCAAGCCCAGGGGTCAGGTGTCAAGGGTTCAACTGGGGTCAACCCGGGGTTGAACCGGGGTCAATAATAAAATATTAAAAACTAATTTATAACAATTAATAATAACTAATTATTAAATTATTAATCGTCACTGGATTATGGCCGATTCTATGGGCATGCCCGGACCAGCTGCATGGCCGGTTTTCGGTTTTTCCTGTTGAATCGGCCAGGTTGGTCCGGGTCTGACAACTTTGCTCCTGGCTAGGAGTCTACATTGTCATATAATGATTTTTTTTTTTTTTAATAAATATGGGCAAACCATTAAAAACATGCTTTTAACCCTCAACCTATCCTTTTCTTGAGAGGGGAGTTTGATGGTCAACTTTCCTTGTAAAAGTTGGTTGCATAAAATGAAGTAAGGGTTAATTACCCCAATGGTCCCTCAACTTTGACCATTTTTCTCTTCCGTCCCCCATCTTCATTTTGTAGCCAAACTATCCTCCAACTTTCAGATTCTAGCAGAAAAGTCCCTAGAGCCAGTTGTCGGTTAAAAACTGCTGACATGGCAATTAAGGGATTTACTCACCCTATTGACTCACTTCCCTATGCTGACGATCAATACTCCCCCCCACCTAAAATCACATTTTGAATGGACGGTTCTGATTTCTTGAGTATTCTTTGGAACCTTAAACGTTGCTCCAACCGAGCGCCACTAGCACGCTCTTTACATTTTGAGTGAGTCAGCAGGGTGAGTCATGACCTTTACTGCCATGTCAGCCTTCTTTAACAGACAACCAGTTGTTGGGACTTTTTTAATAATATGAAAGTTGGAGGATAGTTTGGTTACAGAACGAAGATGAGGGGCGGGAAGTGAAAAATGACCAAAGTTGAGGGACTATTGGAGTAATTAACCCTATGAAGTAACTAAAAGAAATCTATAGTTTTTAGCATATACCCTGAAAATAACCAATCTATCAGCCCAGTTGTTCCTGAAATTTCTTATTGAGGATGAATATCAGAGCTAGCTATCTTTGTCATATCATAGTATGCTGTGCTATTTAAAAATGCCAAAATATATTTATGTAAGATTTTGATGGTAATCTTAGTGTGCACTTTGTATGCCACAAGAAAGTTGGTTTGCTAAAGCTAAAATCCAACTTGTATCTGAGTTAATCTTCTCTTGCATGTAATTGCAGCCATCTCTGTTAGGGTATCTATTTTAGCCCTGTTCATCAACTTCTTTTCCAGATTTTCTATGGTGGTAATTGTTAGGGGATGCAATCCAGAACCTGACTAAAATGGCTTCTGTGAACATATAAAGTCTAGTATCTTATCACAATTAGTTGATGTTACCAAAGTGCAATGTAACCATGGATTATTATGACCAATAAATTTTAAGTTGTGTGCTCATTTTTTTTTTCTTGTCACTAATTTTTAAGTTTTATTTTTATAACCCATTTTATTTAATACTTGCTTCAGTTTTGGTAATTCAACTTTAACTCAACTACATGCTTTGCCTACATCCCTCACATGAACATGATTGCTTTCAAATTCTTCCCCATTATCTCAAATACATCTATTCCTTTTATCTGGGAATGATCTCTTCAGCAGTTCATGTAAACCCTGAAAATCAAAATCTCTCCATTCTATATGTTACCCAGAGGTTTGTCATTTCACCGTTCAACTTCATTTATCTTTAATTTCACTCACTGCTACAAATCTTTGTTTTTTTTTTTTTTTTTTTTCTTCTTCGTTTAACTGTTCATGTCTCTTTCCTTCATCATCTGTTCTGTTTAATGATCACTTGTTTATATAATCTAGTCAAGTATTGTCTGTGAGAGATATGAGTTTTTAACCATGGTGCGATGGGGATTGAAGTTTGACAGATTTCATTCTTTATTTAGATCAATACTTCTTTTATTTTTATTTTATAACTTCAGTACCATCCTACAAAACACTCTATTACATCTGTCCAGGTGGTGTCTTTAAATGAGACTGCACTGATCATATCTTTGGGAAGTACTCCATAAAACCCTACACGAAAGGCGGGTATATACTTTAGGACAACAATAGCATCAAGCTACAATAATTTGTTGATTTTATCTTATAAATCCTATTGTTATTCTCACCGGTTTTTGTAGGAAAAATATCAAATTGTAAGTATAGTTTTAATTTCTATGTTCATTTTATTTTGTAATTTGTGCATTAAAATTATTCTAAAAATGCTCAATTTTATTTTGGATTTGATAATGTATCTTATGTGTCTCATCAATTTTCTTGGCATTCCTGCATGCTTTCATGGTTATACTTGATTATATCAAAATGTTATATGAGTCCTCATTAATTAGAGAGTGAAAGAGCCTTTTCCTTTGATGCAATTAGTGGAGCAACAAGGCTCAAACCACTAGCTCACAATGTAAACTCAAGTGGAAACAAACATGATTAGTTACATTAGTTAGAAATTATCCCTAATTGAAGTAATTAGGAAACAAATGCCTGTTGGTATTTCATTTTATTACTATAAGAATTCTTTATTCCAGCATCTCCCAACATAGATAATCAAATCAAGCATGTACTCCAATCTTATAGAATGTATCTGCAACTTTAAGAACCTCTCATTTATGCAATAATTTAAATAATCATTCCATTAATTCACTTTTATGATTGAACCTCAACTTGTGGTGCATTCTTGTACTGAGTTTTATATAACTGCCTAGTGATTTCTCTAAACACCCATATACTGGTGATAACTCAAACGAGACAAGAAATGTGAGGGCAAGCACCCTTCAAAACCGGGTAGAGAAGGGAAAGAGGCTAGGATGGAATTTTCTAGTCATGACGATCATCTGAAGCATTTGGATTGGATGGAAAGAAATCAATAATGCTTTCATGATAAATAACACGCTTTTGTGAAAATTATTCATGTTGATTTCCTAATATTTTTTTGGTTTGCTGCAATACATATGTCCAAGAAGCCAAATATGATGAAATCCATAATAAAGTGGAGTTTGGCATTAACCCAGAGGAGAGGCACATGGGCCTCCGGAGATGACTTCAAAGGCACGGTCTCAGAGTCACACAACATTTAACTAAAAGGAAAAAATGATGTAAAAAGACATCCTCAACTCTACCAAGGGCTAAGAGTCATTTTAATGTAACAATGTAATCTTTTTAAAGTTTAATGAGTGTGATTTGTCGACTTTTATATAAAATAATAATAATAATTGAGTTGTATATTAAAAATTAAATTATAATTTATAAGACTTTATCACCCAAGGTTAAAAGCATTTGCAATAAGGTAAAAAAAAAAAAAAAAAACCCTAAATTTCTAGGTTGTTATTACCTAAAAATGTCCATGGCATCAATTTGGCAAGTAGTTTTGTCTGATCAGTCTTTCACTTTGGTCCTGGAGGCACTGTGATGATATTTTATACATTTATTCCTTCAAAAAGTCTTTTAGTTTTATTCAATAAAAAGATGACTAAAATGTGTTCGATTATGTAGACGGCTTGGTTACATACTCTAAACGAGAAGAAAGCCAAAATAATGATCACACTGGCCTCATCAATGTCTTGATTAAAGCTGGACAAGGAGTAGGATCTCAAGTTCACAACTCTGAAAGAGTTACAAAATATATATTATCACTGAGGCAAGAAGTGTCCAAGAAACAAACTTGTTAACACAAGGTGGAGATGGTTTACGTCCATGACTAACACTGCAACACCTAATCATATTACTAATTAACAAACAGCTCAGAATCAAGAGAAATGCATCTTTCTTCCCTGTTGCTGCTATATAAGCCTCCGACAATTCCCCCGACATAGCATATCGAAAAGATTGAAGTGACACCAGAAAAACCGCTTATCAGGAAATAAACCGTGCACGTAAATGACCCTGTTCATGTGGCAGAGTTCTCGTGCAGTATGACATATTCTCGGCTGCAAAACAAGTGAAACATGTTTGACAGGATTGGTTAGTCATCCACATTACAACGCTACAACTCGAGTATATTTTGAAGGATTTCGATGCACCAAATCAGAATCACAATCCCAATCAACAACTTTTCTGTGTTCATGGAGCTATAGGTGGAATTGAACCAAGCCAAGATGGATTAGGAAAACTAGATAGTAAAACACACACATCAGTAATAGACCAACCATTATAAGAATCCACTTCTTTATGGTACCCGCTTCCAACCTCTGACTAACCGGTCTAACAAAATAAACACCACCAAGTCCATCCTTTTTAAACCAATGGGATGCCACTGATGCTCCTACAGGTAAATAAGTCCCAAAATGTTTGATCATCAGAGTCGAAGGGTAGATCAGAAGCACTGACAATAAACAAATTCCACAGTGCTCACAGAATGGAAAGGCTGAAAGCAGGAATACAGGCCATGAATTGACTGAATCTTGGCTAATTTCTACATTTAATCAAGTAGTTACTATGGGTGAAACTAAAATATTAGCATAATCTCTAGATTTACTCCAGTAGGTAAGGAAAGATTCTAGGATTGTGCATTGCAGGGTCAGGAGATGCACAAGTTGAGTTCAAGAAATATGAATGGGTGGAAGAAAGATTGTCCTTAATAAAAACATAACTCACTGCACCATAAATGTCATACCTGCTATTACCAAATTTGATAGTATCTTTTTCAAAAAGTTCATAGTAACGATGAGGTTCAATCAGGTTGTCCTGTACATAGAAGTAACAAAAGTTAAGATAAAAAGACAAGAACTTGCATTGCTAGCCATATAAAGTAGTAAAAGAGAATCTTAACAAATTCAAAGACAGAAATGAATGGCTGCAGGATCTTACATTAATAAAAGTCCCATTAGTACTTCCAAGATCCATCAAGTAAGGCCTAAAAGAATGACACCACAAAAGTTAAGATTGCCAAATATTTGATATTAAATTATGTTAAATGAAAATTCAAACAGAACAAGACCCAGTCAATGTTGGTATCACCTTATCTGTTTTGCCAATAAGCCATCAGGTTGCTCTTTTTCTATAAGCCTGAGTAGAAATAAATAAATAAATAAATAAATAAAGGAAAAACAAGAAAATATCCAGATGAATCATCTAATGAAGTTGTACTGCCTACCTGTACTGTAGAACAGCATGTTGCTTGCTGCAGGAGGGATGATCTGTAGGAATGTCAGCAACCCTCCTTTCTCTTCCAAAAAGATAGCAGCTCTGACGATGGATATAGAGAGGTTCTGTTCAGAAGACATCTCTTAGAAATGTGATAGCTAAAATATTATCTGTAAATGAAAATTGATGATGTCATCCAGAAAACAAGGAACAAATTAAACTAAAAGACATTAGTTCTTTTTCAAGTAAAAGCTATAATAAAAAGGTTATCAAAATCTGTCAAGCAGAATCTCCACAAAAAAAAAAAAAAAAATTTCGAGCAAGCAAGCAAAGGGAAAAAAACAAACTAGAGAGGGAAAACCAGAACAAGGCTTTTCCAAGTCTTTGGTCACCAACTACATTCTTCCTTTTTAAATTGCAAGTCTTCTGCCCCTCTAATTCCTTTTCTCTCAAGGCAAACACACACAGGGCAGGCAGCCCGGTGCTACAAAGCTCCAGCTACGCGCGGAGTCTAGAGAAGGGTCGAACCACTTGAGTCTATTGTACGCAGCCTTATCTTGCTTTTTTTTTGCAAGAGGCTGTTTCCACGACTCGAACCCGTGACCTCTAGGTCACATGGCGACAACTTTACCATTGCGCCAAAGCTCCCCTTCACACACACACACACCATGCATGCACACACGCAAATCTGCAATAAATCACCACTTGAATATGATTGTGCCCATTATCTCTTTAAGGCTCATAAGTTTGTTGGCTGAATATAATCAAGCCTCCATTAATTGTGCGCCCCAACCAATAAAAATTCAACTCATAATTAAAAAAAAAAAAAATCTAGGACAATCTCTAATATCTGTCTTCTTCAAAGATGCCCAACAGAAATTAGTAGGTTTATCGAAACCTGTAAATTACAAGCTCAAACTAGTGTGATTCTATTGACCACCAACAGGCTAAATCTGTCCTCTATAAAGACAACACTTGCTCAAATCTATTTGACAAAATCATAGCATGACAATTATGCTAAATCTTAAGTGAATAAAAAGATCCACACATGAATAATTTCAAAAAGATTACCATTTTGTACTTCACCACCCTTAAAGACATATAGTCGCCATCTGACTTCAGGTTTGCGTGCATCTGCTGGTTCGGTAAATAGTAGTGTTACACCTACAAGATGTTAGTAATCAGCAAGAGAACAAACATCATCAGAAATATGATCCCAACTCCATGATAAGAATTGAGCTATAGTTAGTTTGAAACATGGCATAAAGTTCTGCAGGATGTTATAAGATAACAGAACTTATTATGTTTCTAAATTACATAATATCAAAGAAAACACCACTTTACTTAGATTATCAGTTAGCATTAAATTCAAGTATGGTGAAACTAGAGAGAGCAAAAATTCACCAACATGATTGGTTACTTGAGCATTATGGTTCTACAATTTTTTCAACCTTTTACTAATCTCACCTCGAACTCGATTTGTCTCCTCAGCAAGCTTCCCAGAGAGTTCGAAAGATGGCTTTTGCTGTACCTAAACAATGATAGGTGATAAAAAGAAACAAAAATAAACATGTCACATACAAGACTTTGTTTTCTAGCTTCACAAAACCTAATTAACAATTCCAAAGATGGCATGAATCATTTGTAAGGAACTCAAATAAGATTTCAACAGGAAAGTAAACTGTAAGTTTACATTTTTTTCATTATTAAGATCATGTGATCACACAATCAAATATTACAGTACCTTATCCTTTGCATTGAGGGCATCCTCAGCAGCCTTCATCTTGGCAATTGAATCATCATCATCAGATCTACATAAAGAAGAAATTTCTCAGTAAGATCGAAAATCAGCAATGGAGATAAGATCCAAATTAAGATAATTGAATTGAGAGACAGAAAAAAAAAACATAACGTATACACCATACTGTCCATCATCAACAATACAAAATCTAAGTCAGTATGATAATGCAGAAACAACAAAGAAACACTTAAGTGTGTATCCTTTACAAAAGAAAGACAAATAAAAAAATTCTGTAGTTCAAATTAGTCAATTCTGCCTCCTTGGTGGGAGAATAAAAACAGAGGCCGAATCCTCTAATGTTTTGAGAATAACATAAATTGCCTCAAGCCCCAAAGGGACAAGTATGTTGTGGGTTCTAATTCTTGTTCTTCTCATCTTATGCGTATGCCTCTTCTTTTATTTCCTATTCTTATTGTAGCTACTACTTTCCAATAATTTCTCTGAATTTCATCTAGTGCACCTATGTTTTAGAACAGCCACATCAACAGATCAAAGAAACAAAAAACAGTTGCAAGTAGAGAGAGTCACCTGAGCATTTCAGTTGTTCTGGGCTTTGCTACCTGCAAGAATATATAAATTGATATTAGAACATACATACAGGAACTAATATTAAAAAAAGGATTGCATGGACGAATATCATGAAGAAAGGTTAGTTCTAAGATGGTATCAGCATCATAAATTAACATCTAGATCATATGTATCAATGGTCAATTAAGATAGCACTAATTTTTTAAGATTGAAAAGATAAAACAAATTATTGTAAATTGAACCAAATTATCTATTTTCTTGGGGTAACTGCATATAATTATATTTTCACATAACATTAAGGTAATATATGTTAAGCCTTGAGCTTTACAATCTTTTAAATGTTTAGTTAATGGGCATCAAGGACAACAGATTTCACATTTCCCTTATAGAGTTGAAAATTCCCTGTGGTCCTCAAGTGTTTTTTTTCCTACACTCAGCTAATGTTGTGACAGAATGTAGACAATGAGTTTGCTAAAAAGGTTGTAAATGAACGGTTAGCTTGAATTCAAGAAATATAGATTGAAATTAATTCCTCAAACTATGATGCATGAATAATGAGAAAAAAGATGCGCAGGCCTCCAAAATGAACTAATTGAGAATGTTGACAAATGCTGCAGTTATTTTCAAAAACTAAGACTGCTCAGCAAGAAAAGAAAAAAAAATCCTAGTCCCAGTCACACAACATATTAATGGGACAATCTTAATAAGAATAATGAGCATATCAAAAGGAAGAAAGAAAAACCCCTCCAAATATAGTTTTTCTTAGGACAGCTCGAAGAATGCAATGAAAGTTGAGAAATAAATCATTCAATAAAGCACTATAAATCAGCTCAAAAATGAAAGTTATCATCAGGGTCATGTTTGATTGAGGGAAAGCAAAGTACTTGATACAGTGTTCTCTTCTGTTTGGTTGAATTGAGAAACAAGTTAGACAGGCAAATGAAAGAAATATATTCAGGAAATATTTCTTCTTTTCCTTTCCAGCATTTGCCTAAAAAGAAACATAGAGGAAAAGATATCACCAGACACCTCTCCAGATGCCCCGGACTTGGATGCCCTAGTTGGGGATCGAGAGCTTCGTTTGCTTCTACGGCCCCGGTCTTGCGGTGAAGCGGAGCGTTCGTGCCTTGATGCCCTTCTTGACGAACCACCATCATCCTTCTCCCTTCCCGGCCTCCTCTCCTCCCCACGCTCCCGGCTCCTATCCTGATCGACCTCCAGCTTATCCACTTCCCGCTCCACCCGCGTTCGCCTCAAGCGTTTGGTAGCGGGTGAAGGAGACCGGGAGGAGCCTTTGTACCGTGCGTGATCTGGAGACCGACTTCGATCTCCAGCGGGCGGTCTCGCCCCTCGGGACGAACTAGACTTCTTTCTTGGAGACCTCTCCATCCCCCGATCCTTCTCTCTCCTCCGCTCCCTCACCGGAGAGATCGACCGCTCAGGAGAATGCCGCCGTGCATGGTCCCTGCGCTCCACTGCCGACGCCATCGGAAGACGAACGCAACTACAGCTAGCAAACCCTGCAAACAGACCAAACCCACACGAACTTAGCTGGGATATCCATGGATTCGTTCGTCGAGAACCTTTATAGAAAGGAAGAGGAGAGAAGTAAGAGAAGGACGCACGAGAGGTGTTTGTTGATATGCTCGATGGGGCGCGGCGCGAGACTTGCCTGCAGCGGCGCTTGTGGCTGTGCCCTTATATCCCGAGGAGCCGAACCTCTTTCTATCTGGTCTATATATTTATAAGAGGCTCAACCAAGTTCATCAAACTTAAGTTTGTTCGCCAATGACCTTCGGTCGAAGCAGCCGCTCTCCCGCGTCCGCAGACGGTAATACTGGCTCAATCCCCGGCGCCGACGTGGGCACGATTTGGTAGTCATCCCGGGTGGGTACGTCACACAGTGATACCCGCCCGTACGTCCTACCCTGCAAGATTGGGGTTTATCCCCTTTAGCTCAAAAAAAAAAAAAAAAAAAAAAAAAACCTAAGTTTGTTCTGTTTTATAAGCCCTAATTTAATTGAAAATGATTGTTAAAATTAAAATTATATGCCACAAACTTGTACTTTTCTTAAAATTTTTATATTTTCCCAAATAAAACTTAAAAATTTATATTTTCCCAATTGAGCTTTACAAATTATTTCTTTAAAATATTACAACTAGAGCTACTCATTCACTAAACATATAAAAGTTCCATATGTTTGCAAGCAAACTCAAAATAAAGCATAAGAAGAGAATAATATCAATTTATTCCAGAACTATAATAGCTTTCTGATCAAACAGATGAAGATTTAAGCTTAGCATATAGCACACAAAGATCTTGAGTTTCTCTCATTCCCTCCAGCAAATTTCAACTGAGACAAACCAACAGAGAGAATGACTGAAGCTGCAGAGTCCAGAGAACCACCTCTCACCTCTAATTGTATGGCCAGAACCTGACCACCATATCAACAAAATAGATAGAGGGGAAGGGTACCATAGTCAACTATCAACAAACATACATCTCCATATACATATAGATAAATAGGTGAGCATTTGTATTTTAAGCATTGAGTTCGTCAAGGTGACGATCCATGATTTCGGATATAGTCTCCAGGAAGGCGGTCTCACTGGTGTCTGGAAGAACAGCATCCTTTGCTTCGCGGATGATTTCCTCGATCTTGGATTCCTTCTTGAGGGTTTCTCGGCACATGATGCTCCCGATGTCATATGGAGTCAAGCCTCTTTCTGCGCCCTTCTTCAGAAGCATGGTTGAGATCTGAAGAGTGCGTGCACAGTCGACTGATAATTCCCAGCCATAGAACTTCAGAAGAGCAATGTCTTGATCAGCATTGAGAGACTTTATGTATTCAATGGTTTCAGAATTGAACTTTTGGCGGGCTTGAGGCCAGTAGAGCCACTCAAATGTGCAGTCCTCAAACTGCGTCAAGAATAAGGATTTACACATCAGGTGGTAATAGCGAAGGTGTGACAAACAACACAGGGTCAGATAAATATGTAGTTAAGGAACTGAGACAGAAATGAATCTTGCCAATTCCACAAATAGGACAGATTTAATTCAAACTGCTTGAACCAAGATGTTCCAGAATTTTTTTATAGATGTGAAGTTGATGAAGATATAGTTAGTCTCTACGAATTCAAATGTCCATTATCAATAATTTGACCAACCTAAAGAAAGAAAACTCCAAACAATTTGACTAAATTCCCTTTTACAAAGACAAGAACGCAGCTCATAACAATGAGGGAACTAATGAGAAGAAACTAAAACAAAATAGAGTAAAGCAGAACATTGTCATTAGCTACAAAGGAACAACTAAAAATTTGAGAGTATGGAAAGCATAGAAAATAATTAAAGACAGTTACATTGCGTAAGAACAGAAATGCTGCAAGTAAACTTTAAGGGGATTGATTCCAAGACCATGGTAGAACTTGGTGTTTCAAGTGAATAGCTGTCATCTAGAGGGGCTTAATTCAAACTCTAGTCAGGGATCAATCAAAAGCCAACTGAGTAGAAATAGAGCAAACACTAGAGAAAGGGACTCATAATGATATTTTACGATAACATCAAATATACTAATACAGAATAGTTAGTTGGAGGAAGTAAAAAAAAGAAAGAAAAACCGGGATACCAGATAAAATCTCTGCCCAGTATATGACGTCCTAACAATAAATTTGAGTTCTGAATTGAGGAAAAGAGTAATTATAAGATTGGTCAAACATAATCAAGATATGCAACAGGAAACAATAAGAATGAAATTATAAAACTCTAAAGTCAAAAACTAAAATATTGTTGATTGTTGAGAATAGGAAAAATATGCCATAGTTAAAAGAAAAAAAGCAGATCAATATTGTTCTAAAGTTGATATATGAAACCCAGAAAGCAGAGATATATGTATGGTTCTATACTCACATTCTCTGGCAAGCAATATCCATGATCGATAGGAACCAGCACAATCCGGCCTTCATCCCCTTCCTTGCAAACTAATATATTTCCAGCATGTCGATCTGCATTAGCCAACCTGATATCAAGCACAGATATTTTGTGAACCTCCTCCACTGGAAATGCCCGAGGGCCTATATCCTCACAACTCCCATAGTTCTTCACGAACATCTGTAGCGAGCCAACCTTATAACTCTTCGCATCAAATCCCTCAGGATGATTAAAACCCGCATGCAAGCACCGCACCAAGACTGTTGGGCGAACACCAGAAAACCCAATATCCTCACGAGAAAAGGGCCGACGCCCATTCAAAGGATGGTCAAGAATGTATGCTGCTACTTCTCTGAATGCACCCTCACCAACCCTTGTCCCCCTCTTCATCCCTTCACCATCTGATGACACTGGAAGCCCTCGAGGATTGTTATGAGCCAATGGTTCCTCATCAATTGGCTTAAAAACCCCAACAAACTTGTTCCCCGACACATCCTGCATAAAGTAGGCACCACCAGAGCCTTCAGAGGACATAACCATTGAGTTCCCTTTCTCCAATCCGGCAAGAGTGGCCCGAACAAGATCAGCAAGCACTGGTGGCACTTCAATCTTAGAGTTAACAACAACTGGCTCGATCCAAACATCCCTATTGGGAGGCTTTCTAGAAATTATTTGAAGCTCAGGCAATGTCTTGCAGTCCTCCACTTCTGGAGCAACAATGGAGAGCTCAAATTCCTTCTCAACAGGCCTAGTCCTGACCTTGGCAGCCTTGCGAACCAGCAAGTGAATCACACCATCATTATTCTTGCAAATCTCGCTGATCAGGCTCCGGTCATCGAGCTCTTCACCATCATAAACAAGCTCTTGATCATCAAGATCAACAGAACCCCTGCCCCTTTTAACGACCTGGCGTTTGACATAACCTACATTGCGGTCTCTCTGGACATGGAATTTGAACTTTTTCCCGCAAGCTGTATTGACAGTGATGACACGAAGATCCGAGAGCCGAATGACAAGATGAAGTACATTGCCATCAGCGACGCCATAGTCCCGAACGAGGCAGTCGTTCCGTGCAAGCTCCCGGCCATCAAAAACCAGCTTCTGCTTCTTAACAACGAAGCCCTTGTAGTTCTGGATCCGGAGCTTCACGGAGGCGATGGAATCAGAATCCAGGACGCGCATTGGCATCACGGACGACCCCGCGACCGCTAAATAGATGAGAATGGATTCCGACGAGCAGTGCGGCGAACGGGATCCATCGGATCGGAAGGCAGAGAGCCCCATGTCGTCATGAAAGCGCGGTAGAGCGATTCCAGCGACTGACATTGTTGTTCCCTTAACGAACGATTTCTAAAAACCTCTTGTTTGGCACAAAAAAGCACAAATAAAGAGGAATTTCGTCTCAAACCCTAGAATCCATACACAAATTTGCCCTCTTTTATGTCGAAAATCGACCAATTATGAACCTAATTCTATGATTTCAACCTATAAATCCAACATACTAGCAATCAAACCCTAGAACCCCTCAAAATGCCTCAATAAAGGCTTTGATTGGGTCTCCAGGATCATAAAAAAAAGAAGAAATTTAGGATTTTGGCTGGAGATCGGGGGAGAACGGGGGTGGATTCTCACCTAAGCGGGAAGAATCGAGGGACAAAGGATCGAATGGGGCGGGGTTAAATCGAATGACAAAGATGAAAAATAGAATGAGGGATTCGAGGGAGACCGATTTAGGGTTTCAGTTGGGGATCGTTCGGAAAAAGTCCGAATTTTTATCCGAAAAATTCGAAAATCTGTTGAAATTACAGGGAGAGAAAGAAGAAAAAGTATAGAAGGGGTTAACAACCCAAGAAGACGACGATATTGTAGCCGTTGGGCTTGGGCTTGGGGACACGTGGTCTCTTGTGGTGGTTTAGTTGACCACTTTGAGATTCGTTAGTTCGGCAATCCCTATTATTCTAGATTAATCTATAAGGTTATTAATTATTTAACTGATATGATTTTTTTTCTCTGATATTAATAGTTATTTTCTAATTATATATAGTTAACTTTTATTAGTAATTAAAAAATTGGATAAATTACTTTTTGGTGAACTTTTTAATTTTGTCCTATAAACCTAATAATACGTCCCAATGTGTTGTAAGTCAAAATGTGTTTTTTTTTCAGATTTTATATGAAAAATGTAGTTCCTTGGATGATTAAGGTTGGAGTTTCTCATGAATGACGTCTCTAATGGGGATCCATCACTAGGAAGATTGAAAATTCAAACTTAACAGAGTATTATATATTATGTGTCTATTTGGACTTTTTTTTTCTGTTATAAAGTAGAGCTAATCTAGCTAAATCTTTAACAATTTTTTCAGCTCAAAGTAGTGCCCTTGCAGCTCTGTTGGCTTGCTTTTGATATCTTCATAAAAAAAAAAGGTTTCTCCCAGTCTTGCTAAAGCATATGTAACTGTTTCTTCCCATTGGAATCCCGGTCATCTCTCAGTAACTACTTCTTCAAGCTCTCAGCTTCCCTTCAAAGATTGGTCCAGTTTCTCCTCTCATGGCTCCTACACATTAGAATTGGTCTTTGTTAGTTATTATGACAAAACCAAATCCAACATATCTTAACTCAGAGATTTGTGAATAACATATGCCTATGGTGTTCCTATATAGTGTCATCTCTCTTCCATTTGCCTTCCTATCTCTTCAATAGGAAGGTTCCTCTGTTGAAATTTCATTACTGCAATTATACTTCTCTTGGCCACCATTTGTGAGCTATTCTGCTTCCATTTAAAGATAAAATCACATCTTGCCTTCCATGTTTGCCATAGAGCATTTGCAATTATGTTCTTCTCTATCTCTGAGATCTGGTGAGCTCTTATAATGTTCTTTATTAGCCAATTGCCTTCAAGGAGCACCCCAATTTGTCGCTTCCTACCATCCACGTATCCCTCCCTCTACATTTCAAAATTTCAGTCGCTTGTCCCACCTACAAGCTTGGAAAAGGTGGTTAGTGGTTTCTATATCAACCTTGCACAATGGGCAAGGATCATTTGGGCCAAAGTTTCTATTATATATCAAGCTCCTAGTTGGAAGAGATTTCCACAAAGAAAACCTTCACTCTGAGAGCTACATCTAGCTTCTATATTTTTTCCATCCCACCCACTGTTCTATATCACTTATTTCCTACAAGAGTTATAGATGGTTGAAGTGAGTGTTCTGCCACCTGGTATTCGTTGCCTAGTGCCATTCTTTGTCTTATGTTTCCCATTCAATTTGCCTACATATGATTTATTGGGATAAGGAAAGTGGAAACATTTCATTCAGCAACTCCATATCCCAATCATTGTCTGAAGTTAAGTGTTTTACTTGCATGGCGGTAAGCTCAAAATCCATATTCAAGTAAGTTGGCTTATACTTCAAAGCTATATAAAAAAACCATGCATCACATAGCATTGAGTCAGAAGCAACAGTTTGATCAGAAATGATGTGGTCTCTTACTATAGGTATTATTCTCCTTAAGGATCTGAATGTCCAAGAGATTTTATCTAGTTTTTTCAGCTTCCACATATGCATTTTGTCATATTTAAGGACCATGAACCTCACCCAATTCTTGTCTGTCATGTTTATAAGCTCTATTGCATGTTTGGCTATAAATGAATTTTTCATTAATCTCAAATCCCTAACACCGAGTCCCCCCTCAGCCTTTGGTTTGGTGATAGTGTTCCAACCAATGAGATGAGCACCACCACCACCACCACTGTTGTCACTTCCCCAAATAAATCTCCTAAGTAGACTTGATATCTTGTCTAAACTAGTGTCAGGGATAACATATGTATTGAGCCCATAGGGTGGTATTGACATTATGGTTGAGTTGACTAAAGTTATCCTTCCGGCTAGGGATAGATTTTTTGTTTTCCAGTGTGTTATCTTCCTTTCTACTGATTCTACAAGTGGGTTGAAAATGCTTACCTAGGAGTCTTTTTGGTGAGACCCAACATCCCAAATATTTAACATGGAAATTGCTTTGTTTCTGTGGTCGGGTAAACGAACCGATCCCAGCTCGAGTTCGGCTCGAATGCTTATAATTCAGCTCGAGTTCGGCTCGAGTTCGAAAAAACTCAAAATGTTTAGATTCGAGTTCGGGTCGATATTATTATCGAAGTTCGAGTTCGATTCGAAATAGTTTGAAATTAAATAATAATTTTTAAATTATAGTAATTTTTTTATTTGGGCGCTCTATGTCTGGTGCTCGGGCAATTTAAGCGGATTAGTGTTTGATATATTAAAATTTTATACATAACCACAAAAATTATAGCATAAATAATTGAAAAAAAATCTCAACCAAATTACTAGGGATATACATTTACATCTGCATCGGAAAATAAACATCCTCATACATAACAATATTAAATATAGAATTTATAATAAAATGAATTTGTTTTCATGACGTTAACACTCCAATGTGATTCGGTACATGAATTTAGCCAACCTCCCTTGCAAAATTCTCACTGAGTAAGGTTTAGAGAAAGCAAAGAGAAAATTCACAATAAAAAAAATAAAATCAAGAATATATATGAAAAAAACCATCAATACTACATAGTAGAAACATGAATCCAGGATACACAACCCTTGAAATGAAGTAAAAATCTAGTATAAACAATACATATATCAATCCATCAAAACTAAGGAAAGAAGTACAAATTTAAGCACACAAACTTTGAATCACGAACTTGAAAACCAGTAAAAGTCAAATAGCAGTAAAAATGAAGTAAAGATCTCAAGGAACCCATGGCGTCGGGGCTGGAGATCAAGAGAGAGAGAGAGAGAGAGAGAGAGAGAGGCGGCCGGGTGGGAGAGGGGGCAGCGGCTCCAGGTGGGGTGCTCCGGAGAGAGAGAGAGGGGGAAAGAGAGGCGGCCAGGGTTTGGGTGAATTAGGATTAGAAGAGATGATTTTATATATAGATTTCATGGACAAATATGGGTCGTTGGATCATTTGGTCTAACGGTTAAGAATTTAAATTTAAAAAATTGATTAGTTGAATTTAGATTTTAAATTTTTATTATTTTTAAATAATTTAATTCTAATATATATATATATATATATATATATATATATATATATATATATATATATATATATATATTCGAACTTCGAACCGAACTCGATCGAGCTGACTCTAGCTTGAGTTTGACTCATTTATTTTTCGAGCTCAAATTTAAATTCAAGTTTAGTTTGTTATTAAAATAATCGAATCGAATTCGAGTCAATATCGAACCGAACTCAAGTTGCTCACGAACAGTTTGATTGTTTGCCAGCCCTAGTTTCAGGTTAAGAATTTGTAGGATTGCTCTCTTGATCTTTAGATTTATCCACGAAAGGAAAAGGAAGTAAATTTCAGATTTGTTTACATTAGCCCTCTGCCCTGTCATAGTTGTGTAGATGTCTAGACATTGATTAATTGGTCTAGCATTTTTTCTAGTTGCCCCGCAAAGAAAGAAGAATATATCTCAGATATAAAATATGGTTAATGGAAGTTGACTCTGCTATCTTTACTCCATTTAACAGGTTTAAACTTTTAGCCTTGTTCAGGAGATTAGTCAATATTTGGGATGCTAGTATGAATAAGTAGGGGGAAATTGGGTCCCCTTGTCTAATCCATGCTCTAGACTTCACCCATCTGCCAACCCTACCATTAATAATAAATATCACAGTGGGGGATTCAATACATGCCTTAATCCAAGAAATCCACAATCTAGGTGTTGGAGTTTAAACCCAAAATATAATGCTTTTATATTTGTATATGGAGCCCACTTAGTTTAAGTTTTGAATGTGAATGGATTGGTGGGGTTCTAAGTGTGAGCTAAAGTTCTTTCTTGAATCTATGTTGTGAAAATTGCTTCATGCTTGTTGAGTATTCAATGTTCTCCAACAAAGTGGTATCAGAGCCAGCTCTTATTTCTTGGTGATTTGCTTCTGATTTGCTTGAGACTTGTTTGAGCTTCTTGAAGCTAGGGTTTGAAATTTGGGTGTTTTTTTGAAAACTTCGTATTTGGCATCAAATCGTTCGGGGAGTAGCTTGCAAGATGGAGGAAAGCATGTTTCCTATACAAATCCCTAAATTAACTAAGGGAAACTATATATGATGATTTATTAAGGTGAAGGTGTTATTATAAGCACAAGAGTTATGGGGCATTGTTGAAGATGGGTACCAAGAACCAAGCTCTAGAGAAGAAGAAGATAGACTCACCAACAACAGGAGGTTGACTCTCAAGGAAGCTAGGAAGAAGGGTAAGATGGCATTGCTTGCTCTCCACCAAGTTGTTGATGAATCAAATTTTGAAAAGATCTCCAATGCAAAGTCTTATAAAGAATCTTGGCAAATTCTTAAAAATGCTCATAAAGGGGTTGACAAAGTTGTGAAAATGAGGCTTAATTATTGCGAAGTGAATATGAAGAAGTTTCTATGCAAGAAAATGAATCCATTTTCGATTACTTTACAAGAGTGTTGATTAATGAGATGAAGAGAAATGGAGAAACCATTGGTGATGTTAAAGTAATAGAGAAGTTTTTGACAACATTAACACCCAAGTTTGAAATTGCAGTGGCAATTGTTGAAGAAACTAAGGACTTAAATGCTAATGACTATTGATGAATTGATAGAGATACCCCAAGTACGTGAGCAAAGAATGAATAAGAAGCCCTCTACCTCATTAGATCAACCTCTTCAATCCAAACTAGTTTTGGAAGAAGTGGAGGAATGCAATATTGCAAGCACACAAATAGGACATGATACTAGAGGAAGAGGCTATAAAGGCCGTGGAAGAAATTATGTTCATCAAGGTAAAGGCTTTGACAACCAAGACAATGAAGGCCGTAGAAGAAGCTATGGTGTTAGAGGAAAAGGTGGAAGACAAGGTAGAAGAGATCAATTCTCTTTCACTCTAAGAGGAAGGTCAAGAGGTGCATTCTTTCATCACTTCAACCAACAAAGTTATGACAAAAGAAATGTGCAATGCTTCAATTGTCATAAATATGGGCACTATAGTAATGAATGTTGGGGAGAGTATGACAAGGAAGTTGGACAGCAAGCTAATGTCATGGAGGAAGAAATCAATGAGCAATTGAATTCTATGAACATGAAGGAAATGAGAATAATGTATGGTTCTTGGATACCGGTGCAAGTAACCACATGACGAGGAAAAATGAGCTATTTGCTGACTTGGATGAGCATGCACACGGCTATGTGACCTTTAGAGACAACTCAAAAGCTCCTGTTGAAGGCAAAGGTAATGTACTCATTAAACTTAAGAATGACAATCATGATTTTATCTCCTGAGTATATAATGTTCCTAACTTGCAAAGAAATCTCGAGTTTGGGTCAACTTATGGAGAAGAACTATAGTGTAGAGATGAAAAATAGTTCTCTCACTTCGTTTGATAGTTATCATAATTTGATCACTTGTGTAAAGATGTCAAAAGGAAGGATGTTTCCATTGCATATACACATGATGTGATCAAATGTTTTAACTCTATTATTCTTGACAACTCTTGGCTATGGCATTTGAGGTTTGGACATCTTAACTTTGGAGGCTTGAAGCTCTTGGCTACAAAGAATATGATGAAGGGGTTGTCATATATTGATCATCCTTATCAAATATGTGAAGGGTGTATTCTTTGAAAGCATCATAGGGGTATCTTCTCTAAAGCAATAAAATGGAGAGCATCCACTCCCTTGGAACTTGTGCATACAGATATTTGTGGTCCCTTGAAGCCTATGTTAAATAGCAAGAACAATATTTTCTTACATGCATTGATGATTATAGTTAGAAGACTTTGGTGTATTTCTTGAAAAAGAAGTCTGAAGCTATATTTGCTTTCATGGAATTCAAGGCATTTATTGAAAAACAAAGTGGCTATCAATTGAAGACTCTATGATCGGATAGAGGCGGGGTGTATATTTCCAAGATGTTCTTGTTTTTTGTAAGGAGCATGAAATTGTTCATCAACTTCACCTAACACACCACAACTAAATGGAGTCGCCGAGAGGAAAAATAGGACTATCTTGGACATGGCAAGGAGTATGTTGAAAGGCAAGAAAATGCCAAGGGAGTTTTGGGCGAAAGCCGTTGCTCGTTCTATCTATTTGTTGAATAAGTGTCCTACAAAAAGTGTTTATTTGAAGACACCGGAAGAAGCTTGGAGTTCTTTCAAACCACATGTTTCACATTTGGTTGTATTGCTTAAGCCAAAGTTCCGGAAGTTAGAAGAACAAAGCTTGATATATTTTTCTTCGCCATGGTGGTGAAATAATAGGATATAAATTATACAATCCTATCACTAAAAATGTGATCATAAGTAGAGATGTTATATTTGAAGAAGAAGGTACATGGAGTTGGAGCTAAAATGAGAAAACTTTTGTTGAACGACATCTTGAAGAAGAAAAGTCTACACAAGTAGAGAATGGGCCGGAAGCACCCCATCCTAATTCTTCCTCATCAACTAGCTCTTCGCCAATATCAAGCTCATCACTGGGATAGAGTTTAAGTCAAGCAACATTAAGAACAAGAAGCTTGAGAGAGATTTATGAAGCCACCGAGATTGATGATGACAACATTAACTTGTATTGCTACTTGGTGGATTATGATCCAATATGTTATGAAGAATCAATCCAAGAAGAAAAGTGGAAGTATGCAATGGATGAAGAAATCAATTCAATTGAGAAGAATGACACTTGGGCTTTAACAAATCTTCTACAATACAATACAAGAAGGCAATTGGAGTAAAATGGGTGTACAAGATTAAGAGAGATGCAAAAGGTGAAATTCAAAGATACAAAGCAAGATTGGAAGCTAAAGGCTACAAGCAACAACCCGGGATTGATGATGATGAAGTTTTTGCTCCAGTTGCAAGTATGGAGACTATTAGATTTATTATTTCCTTGGCGGCACAAAATAAGTGGAAGATCTATCAACTTGATGTAAAATTGACAATTCTAAATGGTCTTCTTGAAGAGGAACTTTATGTAGAACAACCTTTAGGGTATGTGAAAGAAGATCATGAAAATAAAGTCTATAAATTGAAGAAGACACTCTATGGGTTAAAGCAAGCACCACACGTGTGGAATGCAAGGATAGACAAATACTTCCATGACAGTGGCTTCAAGAAATGTCCTTATGAACACACTTTATATTTGAAGGTGAATAACAAAGGAGATGTATTTATGGTATGTCTTTATGTTGATGACTTAATCTTCACCGAAAATAATCCAATGTTGTTCACTGAATTCAAGAGGAGTATGACTAGAGAGTTTGAAATGACGGATATTGGCTTGATGGTCTTGGCATTGAAGTGTTTCAAGAAAAGGATGGGATTTTTATTTGTCAAAGAAACTATGCGAAGGAGGTTCTAAAGAAATTCAGCATGAAGTCTTGCAATCCGGTAAGTACACCTCTAGAATGTGGCTTGGAGTTGAGAAGATGCAAAGGAGATGGTGATGTTGATCCTAGATATTACAAGAGCTTAGTGGGAAGCCTTCGATATCTTACTTGAACAAGACCATATATCCTCTTTGATGATGGTATGTTTCTCTCTTATTCTCATGATTATGAACTCCATGGTTTTTCCGATAGTGATTGGGGTAGAGATCTTGATGAAAGAAAGAGCAACTCCGGGTTTGTTTTTTCAATGGGAAATGGAGCATTTACTTAGTCATCAAAGAAGCAACCTATTGTCAATTTGTCCACTTGTGAGGCGGAATATGTTGCTGCTAACTCTACAGTTTGTTATGCTATTTGGTTGAGAAACCTATTAAAGGGGGTGTTTGGATAGGCTTTTTTTTTTGCCCCAGAAGTGCTTCTGGAGTAAGTTAAGCACTTCTGGGGAAAAGAAAGGTGTTTGGATGGCTTTTTGAAAAAAGCAGAAGCACTAAAAAAAGCTCCAGAAGTGCTTTTTTCATATGCTAGTGGTTTGGTGCTTTTGAAAAGAGCTAGTGGTTTGGTAATTATCAAAACACCATTCTTAAACCTTTTTAAATCTATTTTGAAAAAGGGTCAATTACAAAAATACCATTAATACTATTTTTATTGTTTATTTTTTATTATTTATTATTATTATAAAAGCACTTCTGGATTAACATATCCAAACATAAAAATAACAAAAACGCTTAACTTATTCTCAGAAGTCCTTTTTTCAAAAGTCCTAGCAAACTCAAAAAAAGTCCTTTTTTCAAAAGTCAATCCAAACACACCCAAAATATTTGGGTTGCCTATAAAGATTTTTGTTGACAACAAATCCATAATTGCTTTGGCTAAGAACCGGGTTCTTCATCTAGAGAAGCAAACATATTGACACGTGGTTTCAGTTTATTCGGGAACATGTGAGTGAGAAGGAAGTAGAGGTTGTGCATTGCAAATCACAAGAGTATGTTGCCAATACTTTTACCAAACCTCTAAAGCATGATGTGTTTTTAGGCTTGAAGACATTGCTTGACATGAAGAATCTTGAAGAATTGGGTTTAAGGGAGAATGTTTGAGTTTAAACACAAAATATAATGCTTTTATATTTGTATATGGGGTCCACTTAATTTAACTTTCTTTATGTTTGTTTTTGTTTTTGTTTGGTGTATATGGCCTGCTCAATTAAAAGAGGGGTTGTAACTTTTATTTCATTTTATCATGGATTATATGTGCTGTGTGTGGAGAAAAACTTCCAAGAAGAAGATGAAGTGCTTTTGCTCTTCTGCTAAGTTATCTAGGAAAGGAGGCTTTGGAAGATATTAAATAAGATGATGGTATTCCATCCTATATATTTGAATATTTGAATATGAATGGATTGTTTTGAAATACAATAAATGTGGTTTATTCATATTTTTCAAAAAAAAAAAGTGTGAGCTAAATTTATTTCTTCAATCTAATGAATGGTGTGAAAATTGCTTCATACTTGTTGAGTATTCCATGTCCTCTAACACTAGGAAATTTCTAAATTTCATTTCAGTTACAGTGATGACATCCCATCTCAATAACTTTTCAAACAAGAGTAATGCTATATGTGACGAATTCATCACACGAATTCGTCACACGACTGATCTGGCAGCGCCTTTATCTATCCTACTCAGCACTATATTTAAAAAAAAATAATAATAATTAAAAGGGAATAAAAAGCCCTAATTCCTTCATCACCCCTTCTTTTTTCGCGCGAGCTGCCCTGTAAACGCACCCCCGTCGCCCGCACCCTCGACTGCCCCTCTTCTCTCCCCCTCTCCAGCCCCCTTCGCTTCTTCGTGCGAGCCGTCCGTACACGAACCCCGTCGTCCGCCCGTCGCACCGCCGACTGCCCCTCTTCTCTCTCCCTCTCCGGCCTCTCTCTCTCCACCACTCCCACCTCTTCCCCTCCTCCACCACCCACCTCTTCTCCCGGAGCCACCACCCCCACCTCTCCATCTCTTCCTTTTCCTTCCTCCTCTGCGACGCTTCTCCAATCCGCTCTTCTCTTCTTTTTATCTTCTTGCAGTTGCAAGACCAAGACTTTCATTAGATTTCTTTGCATGTTTTTGGTTTTGATAAATATTTTTTTAAGTAGCTCCCTTTTTAATCACCGGAGTAATGCTTCTTTGAGTCTAAGATCGTACGCTTTCGATTGGGCAGGTGCTTTCTGCTCTGCCAAGCTGAATCTGAGCGCTGGTTTCCACTCCAAGGTCCATCAGAGTCTTTCATTGAGGTAAAGTTGAGTATTTTTTTTTTTAATAGAATGTAGTCTATAAGTAGTAATTCACAACTTCATATGTCAAGCAGAGATGATTTTTTAGTTACTAATAGTTAGATTAGATAGGTGAGTTAGAATTTCATGGCTTAGGTTAGATGATGTGTGCCAGGTATTCCTGAAGAATGTGGGATATATATTATTTTCTTCAGAAATTATGAATACTGAATAAGATTTAGATTGTGGTTTCTGGGAATGGTTCAAGAAGGGTAGCGTTGCACTGGAAAAAGATTCTTTCTTATTTTTTATTTTATTCAACGACCATTATCAAATTTTATTACTGTTTTGTTGTGGCTTATTGGTGAGAGTCATGCCTGGACTCTATGCATTATGTAAGGTAACACTATATCCTATCTTCCTCCAGCCAATAAAAAAAAAGAGAGAAAAAAGAAGTATTTTATAAAGCTTAGCTGTAGAGCAAGTCATTTTTTATACTGGAATATATTTTTATGTTTCATAGCTAATTTTTATTTCATTTTTAATGTGAAACAATATCATTCATATTCTGTTGTAATCTTTAAGTGACTCCTTCTTACAAGGACACTTAAGCCAGATGCATCTACATGTGTGGAATCCCATTTTACCAGTATGAAAGTATCATACTATATTTGCCAGATGCATGTGGGGAAACCTGTTTTGTTTGCTTTTCAGTTATTCTAGTGATTCATGCCACCATAGGATATCTGACAAATTGGTTTAACTATTGTTTAATTTTTGAACTTTTGATAATTTTTGTTCTTAACAAATGACATTGGATTGAAAATAAATGTTCTGGTCTTTGTGGTTCTACTAGGTTATATCTACTTGGGGTGTCCATAATAAAGTTGATCTCGTTTCTCCTTCTTATACTCGCCATGTGGAAGATGTACGGGTGGTAAGCTAATTTAACTTGGATTTCATAAACCTGTGTCTGCAAGTTTGTTTGTAATGAATTTCTGCCAGTTTTTTGTCATAAATAATTTCTCATTGTTTGAGTCCCCTCTGAATGCGATAATTAGAAATCAATTTTCAGTTTCATGTGCACAGAACATTGACATATATCCAAACCATGTCTAAGTTTTTCTGACAAACTCATGTTTTGGGGATTGGCAGACTCTTCCCATGTCTTTGCAATCCAGCTTACGATGTGGTTGATGAGCCTGAATACCAACGCAAATGATGGCTCAGAATGAGTTTCATACACTTGATTATCAACTCGAAATAAGCTAGGTTCAGCAAGTTCAGATGCAAGTGTGTATGGAAACTGAAATTTGTACTCTGAGTGATTCATTGATGAAGACTTGTTGTAAAACCTTCCCTATGTCATCAGTAAAATCATAATTTCTTTCTACCAATGCAGAAGCTGAATAATTCTTACCAAATTGAACATTTTACACTCAAAATGAATTTATATATACAATTTGCATGTTGCATACACCTGACTGGAAGATCAAAAATTAACTTCCATGGAATTTACTTATATCACTTTAATATATTTATTCAAGAGAAGCACATACAAGCAGAGTTCTGTTAAGTTGTTAACAGAACTAAGCCAGGAATCGGCCAAGCAAGCTCCCAAAGGAGAAGCCCACCCACTGGCCTCACGATACTTTGTGGCGGTGGCAGGAACTTGCTTCACATTGAGCATTACTGTCTGTCCAATCTCTCCCCAGAGAGCCTCTACAGTTTTCATGTCATCATTCGAATCAAGAATGCAACCATCCTTCTGCAATGTAGACTTGTAAGAACAACAAAAATCTCTCAAAGAAGGCCGGGTTGGTATGTGCCAATAGCTCTATGGTTGTGTGATCACCAACCAAGTGCATTCTCATAGATTTTTCGGGTAAAGTGTCTTCTTTTTTGCTGATATCTCTTCTCTCTAGACCTAAAGCCTGAAATCCATAAAACAGTATGCTAGTTAGAACAAAAAAAAAGGCAAAAAAAGATCGAAGACAATGTTGTTGATCATGCCTTCTCGACGTACTGTATTGTCTTTGGATCACTAAGCTTTTGTCCTTGCTAATCGGTCACATGGAACACTGCATATAATTATAATAATCATCCTCTAATTTGACATCTACTCAATAAAATTGAGTAGATGTCTACGACAATGTATAAATTAATTACCATCCATGAACCATGTAAGCCGTCCGAGGAAATGTAAGTCTTGGAGATGAACAAGTGCAGATCACTCAGCAATTGCACCACCTCCAACAGTATCCCTGGCTTGTTCATGCCATTCACCTGATGAGAAACAAATTCTTTCTCAGAAAACAAGAAGAATAATTATGAACAGAAATTACCTTGACCAATGTACAATCACTGCAAGTTGTGTTATCAATACAAACCCTGCCAGTGTGGTTTCTGTTTCTTTTTCCACATGAATAGTAGAACAATATTTCACTTTGTTTTCTTATCAATTAATGATAATTATAAATCATGTAATACTTTTGATTTGTTATTTATGCATAAAATCAATCCTTTAATCTTAACTCATAAGAGTCTAAAAAACAATGCACATGCTCAAAGTACCACATGTTTGTCTTAGCCTCCTTTGTCCACCTAAATACATTAAACATGCCAGAGATCTTATCTCACTTGTTCCCCAGAGCCATCAATATCTTTCACAAACAATGACATGAGCAATCCCAAATACAGAGGACAATCAAATTCTTCCATTAAATTTTTGTGAATGGAAGTCAACATCAGAAATGCAGAAATGAAGTTCAAACAAATTGGCCATCCACTTTGTACAATTCACACGTGTATGTCACAATATCAAAGAAAAATCTTCAGAGGGCCCTGCTAAGTTGCCAACAGTTCATCAAACTCCATGATCAGAAGATACGTCTGCAGTTGATCCAATCATCTGCAAACATACGTACTAACTAATATAATGGGTTGTTGGTTGGTTTTATCCTTTGATGTTGATCCACATGGGTTGCTTTCCTTTAGTAGCAGATGTGATCATAGTGAAGAACTCATGACTTCATGAAAACTTGGTAAACATCACATAATAATTCTTGAATTTTTCAAAGGATTACTTGTGTTCATTTTGAACGAACTTCAAAATCTCCACAATGTAGGCCTTGACATCTAAAAATTAAGGCGGGCGGAGAGGGAGAGAGAGGAGGGGCAGTCGGGGGTGCGGTGGGCGGGCGTAGTGGAGGAGGGGAAGAGGTGGGAGTGGTGGAGAGAGAGGGGCCAGAGAGGGAGAGAGAAGAGGGGCAGTCGTCAGTGCGACGGGCGGACGACGAGGTTCGTGTACGGACGGCTCGCGCGAAGAAGCGAAGGGGGCTGGAGAGGGGGAGAGAAGAGGGGCAGTCGAGGGTGCGGGCGACGGGGGGTGCGTCTACGGGGCAGCTTGCACGAAGAAGAAGAGGAAGGCGCGAAGAAGGAATTAGGGCTTTTTATTCCCTTTTAATTTGTTTTTTTTATTTTAAATATAGTGCTGAGTAGGATAGATAAAGGTGCTGCCACATCAGTCCTGTGACGAATTCGTGTGATGAATTCGTCACATATAGCATTACTCATTCGTCACATATAGCATTACTCTTCAAACAAATAAGCTTTAACGGACTTAGATGCCGGATCCGCATCCGAATCCGCAACCTGGATCCGCTTTCATTCACCCGGCCGTCACTCCCTTCGCCTTCTTCTCCAAAACCCCGGGTTCGGATAACCCCCGGGAATCCGAAGCTAATGCCGTCCCTCTCGCCCTTCTACTGTACTCCGATCTCCGGCCATCCCCGCTGCCTCTCATCTAGGGTTTCTCTCTATCCTCCCCTCTGGATCCGCCACCCTCCTCGTCATCTCCGGGGATCGCCATCCCGCCGCACCATCGCCGCCTCCCAGCAATCGTCCACCGCCCCCTCTGGAGATGATTTCATTTCTAGGGTTTTGAAGGAGAACCCTAGCCAAGTCGAGCCCAAGTTCCTCGTTGGCGACCGGCTCCTCACACTCCGGGAGAAGCAGCAGCGATCTAACCAATCCAAAATTCTCCAGCTCTTGAAGCCGATATATAGGGATGCGAAGGGCGAGGGAAAGGAGGTTCCCCGCGAGGCATTGAGCCGACCGGTGTATCTTAAGGAGATTTTGAGGGAGTTCAAGGGGAAGCTCTATGTTCCCGAAGAGGTCTTCAGGGAGAGTTTGTCAGAAGAGGAGGAATTTGAGAAGAACTTGGAGGAGCTTCCCGTCATGAGTTTTGAGGATTTACAGAAGCACCTCAAGGCTGATAAGGTGAAGCTCTTGACATCTAAATCGGTGGCTGATGAGTTTAGGGATTTTGTGGTGGATTTGAAGGAGATTCCGGGAGATAAGAATCTACAGAAGACGAAATGGTTTGAAAAATCAAACTTTTCCTTGCCTCTGTTTGTTTTTCCGATGGAATGGTGATTCATTTTTTCCTTTCTTCTTTGCAGGGCAATTAAGTTGAATGCAAACCAAGTGCGGGCAGTCATGGAGGAGTACAAGGGACCACAGTATGAGATTGAGAAGCACACAACTGTGAGTTCTTTATCTTGGTCATGGAAATGCTAGCCTTTTCCTATATCTAGCTGAAGTTTTGGTGAATGGTGATGATCTTTTGAATGTATTGGCGTCTCTGATGAATTGCACCTGTAATGCAGTCATATGTGGGGAAACTCCCAGAGTACCCTCACCCTGTGGCTTCTTCTATATCTAGCAGAATGATGGTTGAGCTTGGGATGGTGACTGCCCTGATAGCTGCTGCAGCAGCAGTAATTGCAGGGTTTGTGGCATCTGCAGCATTTGCTGCCACTTGTTTCCTGTATGCTGCTGCTGTTTTTGTTGTATGGCCTCTTGTGAAACCCATCATAAAGCTGGTGCTTGCCATAATTTTGAACATTTTGGATAGAGTTTGGGAGAATATAGTTGATATGTTCAGTGATGGAGGTTTCTTCTCAAGAATTTATGAATTCTACACTTTTGGTGGTGTGTCTGCCAGCCTTGAGATGATGAAACCTATCATGCTAGTTGGTTTAACTATGGTCCTTCTTGTTCGATTTACTCTATCAAGGAGGCCAAAGAACTTCAGGAAATGGGTACTTACTGCCTTTCTGATTTATCAGTGATGCTTTACATGTGCTCTAATTGAGGGATGGTGCATGTTTATAGTTCGTTCATCTTCTTCGTTTTGTCTCTACTCCTGTATGTTCAATGCAGGACATTTGGCAAGGGATAGAATTTGGACAGTCCAAACCACAAGCCCGAAGTTGATGTAGGTTAATTTTTCTAAAGCTAGCCTTTATATCTCAAGATGGAATAATTAACAACCTTGTTACATGCAAGGCTGCAAGAATAAAAAACGCCAGTTCTAATCTCCATATCTATGTTCATTTTCAGGGTTCTACAGGAGTTAAATTTAGTGATGTAGCAGGAATTGATGAAGCTGTGGAGGAACTCCAGGAGGTAAGAGGTTCAGGAATTTAGATATTCCACTTTTCATTTTTTTACTTGTAATTCTTTTGTATATTAAGCTAGAAAATTTGCGGTAATTGGAAACATAATATGTTTTTAATGAAGTTACATGCCTTTTCATCATGTTAATGCAGTTTGGAAAATATTAGGTTATAATATCAAACACAATTTTTCATTCTATGCAAAACATCTACTTTAAGTGATTGAAAGTCTGCTGTAAATTATATAATGATTTTGAAGTTTCCTGGTTTACCTTTGAATGATCTAAGGATTTCTATTAATTATGTAAGTATGGTTACAACAAGCAGAACCTGTATATCAAACCTCCTACCTACTCAGATCTCCAAAAGAGTTAAACCATTAACAGTTTATTTGAAGAATTAGCAAACTTGAATTCTCTCGTACTTTCTTTTCATAAAACATTTTTAAGCTGTCACTAGTTTGCATTGTGATCCATAAACTATTTTATCCTTGTAATATATATTGACCAATAAATCCATAGTATCAATCAATTTTATTGCACTACTTTTCAATTTTTTTTTTTTTTTGTGCATGATCTCCCTAACTTCTGACTATATTAATTAGTTGGTTAGGTATTTGAAGAATCCAGAATTGTTTGATAAAATGGGAATAAAACCTCCTCATGGTGTCCTTTTGGAGGGTCCTCCTGGATGTGGGAAGGTCAGTTGTCTTTTCCAATAAACGTCTGTAGACTGCAATTGAAGTTCATACTAACTTTTCCTTTTCTTTGCTCCTAGACTCTGGTTGCCAAAGCAATTGCTGGTGAAGCTGGTGTACCATTTTATCAAATGGCAGGTTCTGAATTTGTTGAAGTTCTAGTTGGTGTTGGTTCTGCCAGAATACGAGATTTATTCAAAAGGGCAAAGGTAGTAATTTTATTTACCTGAATTATTATTTAATATTTGTTCATCATCATGTCCAGAAGAATGACTAATGACCTTACATGACCTTACTGAAGAATCTAACCAGCAAATTTGCCTAAATTGCCTTCAGTTGGTCATAGCTTCAAGCTACAATTGACTGCAGTTATTGTGATGAAGAAATGAAGAAACTAAATTTAGTTCCTTCCTCTGAAGTTTCCACCTTTGTTTTTTTTTCTTTTTCTAACAGAACTTATACATCTTCACTATTAGAAATTGATGCTTTTGATGGTGTTCATTGTTGTTTGAACATATCTGTTTAATGCATTTTAGTACATTTCTATGTGCAGGTAAATAAACCTTCAGTTGTGTTTATTGATGAAATTGATGCATTGGCAACCAGGTACGAACATCTAGTGTCTGCAGCATCTGTAATTAATATGAATTCTCAGACTTTCGATGTATACACTATGTTGTTTGTATGTGATCTTGTGCAAATGAAGCCATTTGAGCAACTAATGAATCAAAATTATTTTTCTACTGAAAGCTTAATGGGAAGCAAACTCTCTGCTTGTTATAGTTCCTGGATCAGTTGAATTTTATGATTTGATAGTACTTAGTTTTATTTTTAGATCTAGAAGGAGAATCATCTTCAAACCAAAAATTACCAATGCCATGCAGAAAATTCCACTCAACTATGAAAACTCTTGCTATCACACATTTGAACTATTTTTTGTTTTAATAAGATATAAATTCTAGGACTGCAATTTGAGCTTTATTAAATAGATTATATTTATTTGGATGAGCAAGAGAAATAGTTTTTATACTTGATCTTGATTGCCAGGCGTCAAGGGATCTTTAGTGAATCTACCAACTATCTTTATAATGCTGCAACTCAAGAGAGGGAGACTACACTCAACCAGCTCTTGATAGAGCTTGATGGGTTTGATACCGGAAAAGGTGTCATATTCTTGGGTGCTACCAATCGCATGGATTTGTTAGATCCTGCACTTCTTCGACCAGGTCGCTTCGACCGTAAGGTGTGTTCTATGTAATTTTGTTCCCAAATGCTTTCTGGTTATAGACCATTTGTGCTGCTGAATAAAAAATTAATTATATGTTGGAAACATGATGTTCATTTTCTGTAGTTCCAGAACATTTAGTACTTAAATTTTTGCTTCAATATTCCAAAGATATGTACCATAGGAAAAGAAAAAAGAAAAAGGAAAGAATGAGTGGCATATAGTATTATGCCAACCAGAATCCATAGAATGAAGCTATTGACTCAATAGCAATCTAAATTTAACCGAAGAAAGTCTACTTTACATTGCACTTTCCCACTGCATGGCCATTTTTTTCCTTATTCCACCTCTGTCCTTCTCAGATACGAATCCGTCCTCCCGGGGCAAAAGGACGATTGGACATTTTGAAAGTTCATGCTCGCAAAGTTCGAATGTCACCATCTGTTGACCTCTCAACCTATGCTCAAAATTTACCTGGTATGTAGTCCATCTTACAGGTCTTCTTTTGTTATGTCATGTTCCATATGAACTCCCAAGTGCATTTGATAGAGCTTTAATCATCTCCTTTATAGCATCCTGGAATATCATATAAACCATTTGATTCTCATCCTATTTGGTTGTGACTAGCATGTCCATTTACTACAGAACATGCAACTGCTCCTCTGGCTATTGGGTGAAGCATTTATTTTGTTTCAAAATGCTGTACTTGGGCAAAAATACCTTTTAGGGTCATATACTTGGAGCATACACAAAAAATCTGAGAAAATACCCCCTGTGACATGATCTGTTTGTTATGTTACTGATAAATCTCCTAGATTGAATGGATGAAATGATTGTCATAAGTTGACTTAGATTAAATGTGCCCATAACTCTTCAACCATCCAGCTCAATAACTCTATTATTTTTATGTCTACGAAGTAGTTCCATAGGTCTGAAAATTATTGTAAAATCAGGGTGGACAGGAGCTAAGTTAGCCCAACTAACACAAGAGGCAGCACTGGTAGCAGTCCGAAATGGACATGAGTCCATCCTTCAGTCAGACATGGATGATGCAGTTGATCGTCTGACAGTAGGGCCAAAGCGTGTGGGAATTGAATTGGGACATCAGGGACAGTGTCGAAGGGCTGTCACTGAGGTTGGAGTTGCTATAACATCACATTTGTTGAGACGGTATGAAAATGCAAAAGTGGAATCCTGTGAACGTATTTCTATCATTCCACGTGGTCAGGTATCCTTCTTTTGCTGATGATCTCTTGAATTATATATTAGATGCAATCTGGGAGGTATATAACTGCTTTTAAAATGCTGAATGGTATTTGCAGTCACTCTCTCAAATTGTATTCCATCATCTTGATGAAGAATCTTACATATTTGAAAGGAAACCTCAGTTGTTACATCGTCTTCAGGTCAGTCTTTTGGATGATTAGCCATGTGCTTTCCCTGTATAATTGAATCTCACTCCCTCTATTTTTGTGTGATGCATTTTCTTGTATAAAGGTACTTTTGGGAGGGAGAGCTGCAGAGGAAGTAATATATGGTCGGGATACATCTAGAGCCTCCGTGAAGTATCTCGAAGATGCCACTTGTCTTGCTCGTAAAATCCTAACCATGTGAGTCCTACCTTATCTATGATCCCACTACTATTCCTGCCCTTCTTTGTGTAAACCTTTTTTCATCATCTTACAGTTGGAATTTGGAAAATCCTATGACAATTCATGGGGAACCCTTCCCCTGGAAGAAGAAAGCTAGCTTTGTCGGTCCAAGGTTGGATTTTGAAGGTTCCCTCTACGATGACTATGGTCTAATTGAACCTCCAATCAACTTCGAGTTGGATGATCGGGTTGCCCGCAGAACTGAAGAACTTTTGCATGACATGTATGAGAAAACAATTACCCTACTGAGAAACCACTTCGCCGCGCTTCTGAAAACAGTGAAGGTATCCATCTTCATTTCTTTGCAACTTTTCTTTACCTTGTCATCAGTGTGGGGTAATACATGCATATCAGTTTTTTTTTTTATGCAAATGATTGATATATTCCAATACAAGAAGAATACAGGAATACAAGCTGAAAACCTATAAATACAATTAGTACACAACCATATGTTTGTGTGCTCACTCCTAAATGCGGACGTATTGTTTTGCAAAACATACCAACATCATTGACATTGAGCCACATATTTCATAGATGGTTATTCTGCAGAAACATACCAACAATGTACTTTTTCCTTGGTGTCTGTCTATACAGGTGCTTTTGGATAACAAGGAGATTAATGGCGACCAAATTGAATTTATCATAGATAGTTATCCTGCAGAAACGCCAGTGAATCTCGTTTTGGAGGAGAAAAATCCAGGCAGCCTCCCAGACTTCCATATGGAAGTGGAGCATGATGGGGTGTTATCCTCCTTAGCCCCATTAACAGAGGTTGTATAGTCACAATGGTTGATCTGCCACCTAATCTAATGGCATTAGATTTCACAAATCCACATCACTTTTTCTCTGTTGCCATTTTTTGTTGCCAACGTGAGTTATAGATTAGTTTTGAGTACATCTGGCCAGGGAGGTTTTCTTTCTTTCTTTTTTTTTTTTTTGAAGGAAGGGAGGTTTTCTTACAATGAATCAATTTTTGCATGGCATGGTGTAACATGGATTGTTGTATACGCCTGCATCTCTTTTAACTTCCTTTTAAGATCTAATTATAACAAAGAAAAACTACTGAGTAATGATTGAACAACTTGATATTGCAAGTGATTTACAACTCAACTTAAGCATTCCAGAATAATAAATTATTCTACCGGTAAGTAGCAAAAAGTCCTTTTATTTTTTGCTACTTACTTTTGGGTCCTTAGGTGTTTACTATGTAAGTTTTAGGGTGTGTTTTGGTCCCTGATAATAGTGCCAAGGATTTTTTTGATAATTTTCCCTAAATTCTAATAGCTGTTATTTATTCCCGTTTTTTTATTTATTTATTGTTCTTTTTTCTCACTCCAACAACTCTCTTTTCTATAAAAAAAAATTAATTAATAAAACATTTATTAATTATTATATTGAATTTATGTATTTATTTTGTGTTGATGTAATGCATTGCTAAGCCATTTGTCATTATTGTTGTACAAAATATTGTATAAAAACATTTAAATAATTCATCGATTTAAAAAATGGATTTCTATATATTTTTCTTTATCAAAGCAATTCTTATCTTTTAGTTTTTTGAAAAAATAAATCCTTCATGAAATGATATACCTCATTAACCAAACACACTTTTATTAGTCTTCGGATCAATTTTATTTTTTTTTTAAACAACCAGAGTTGAAGGCTGACCAAACGGCCAGCATCTCAAACGGTCTCAATTGACAAACAAACCAAGATGGCCAGAAGAACAGAAGTGCGAACATGAACCCCATGCCCATCCGAAACATACCAGCATTGTCCTCTCGATCTCATCCTCAAGTCTCTCCAGCAACAAGAATGACTCATTATAAATATTTACAAGATTTGTTCTCTTATCTTGTAGTAATTCCTATCATCCGCGATTAAAAGAAATTAACAGGTGCCCCCACATGATCCATCAATAGCAAGGTTCTATGTATGAATCTCAGTACACTATTAATATCATCTTTTTCTTATGTATGTATGGGAACAATTGTTAGAATGCCTGCCAAACTAGAAAGACACTAGAGCACAACTCATGTACAGAACAAATAGTGACAGTGGTCATAGTTCACATGTTAGCAGCTCCAGAAGCAAGAAGCTCTGGTTCCACTTCAGGATCTCCATCAGACTTTTCATGAGTCATCTGTAACACAACAACATGCTAACTCAATATTTTGAAGTAAAGACTGACACTATGAATGATTAGCGTATGATGTCAATTTTCGGATTGAAGGAGAACTGAGGAAAAAAGAAGGATGTAAACAGGAAAACCACTCTTCCTGTGCTTTGTTAAATGAATAAGACAGGACGAGTAAGGAAATGAAAGATTATGTCTTCAAAAGAACTTGAGAATAAGGTCTCGGGAAAAACTAAAATGGTTTCTAAGGGGTATGGTCAGTCAAGGACCCGTATGGACTTACGTAAAGCGAGCATTTCACTCCAGTAAGCATGTGGCAGCTATAACGGTTAGAATCATGGTCTGGAAGTCTAAACCAGACCACAACCAAATAATTTCAACCTAAGTTTATAAGATCCTGTCATGATAAATTTTGGCTTGTGTGTTAATAAAATAACCCAAGACTATATCATCGAAAAGCAACAAAACAGATTTCATAAATGCAAGCTTTAGTTACACTCAAAGCTAGTACTAAGAAAATGTTAGAAATGCTTGTATAATTATAAGTCCTGGCACATACCACTGGTTCTTTTCCATCTTGTTGAGAGAGGTATTGTTCCAATGCCCTCTCCCCATATAGAATTTTAGCTCCACAACAGCGAGAATTAGAAGATCTCACAGACTCCTCATCTACCACCACAGCATCTATTTTTTCTTTCCCTGTTCTTGTGTCAGGAATCTACAGAAAAGAGCACAAATGAAAAAAAAAAACACCTTTAAATAAGTAAGGCCAAAAATAGAACTTGCAGAATTTGAGTTACAACATGATCAAATGTAATTGGAAGATATTACAAACCTCATACATTGCTTCCATCAAAATACTCTCCAATATTGACCTCAACCCTCTTGCTCCAGTATTTTTAGCCATTGCTTTCTTTGCAATTAGTCGGAAAGCGTTATTGGTAAAATGAAGTTTGACCTGACATATTGAAGTGCTTAATGAATAATAATAGTTCACTTGAAGATTAAAAGAAAAGTGAGAAATCTAGAGCTTACATCATTCATTTGAAACAACTTTTTGTATTGTCTTCCAAGAGCATTTTTGGGTTCTGTAAGAACCTGAAAGGAATCACAACAAACATCTATTTGTTTTATCAGAAGCTCTAGAGAAAGTTTTGCAGCACTTAGATGCATAGACATTATACAGTATTATAATTTAAACATGACCATAATGCATGGATTAAATAAATATTAAGTATTAAAAAAATAAAATATGAATTGAATCAGATTGAAATTTTCTTGTATTTGATTTTCAAGGTCAAATTTGATTTAGAAAAAACAAATTGTGAAAGACAAATGTCTAGTGATGGTTGTCTGAATGATACAATTGGACAAGGCAGCTACCTGAACAAGTTGATTCTCATTCAGAGCAGATAAGCTAGTTAATATTGGAAATCTCCCAATAAATTCTGGTATTAGACCATATGCTATCAGATCCCCGCTTTCAACCTGGACCAAGTTGAAATTTTTTCGTAACAACATCTCAGACAAAGCTTAGATCAATTTCTAGAAAACAAGTTTATCAGCCAAAACATGAACCCATAATGCACCATGCCACTTACAGATTCCAATAATGATGATGTGATAAATGCATTTGTCAGACCACCAGTTCTCATGTTTGCACGCACGGGTGCCCCAAATCCGAGGGAAGAATCTTGCCGCCTGCCATGGAAAATAACTTATTAAAGCTTCCTGAATAACCAAAGGAAGTAAAATGTTCCTAACAAGATACGTGCTCTTTTACCTTTCTGAAATTGTTTTTTCCAGGTCAATGAAGGCGCCTCCACATATGAAGAGAATATCTTTTGTATCAATCTTCAAGGGCCACAGATATATTAGCTTCTTATCATTATCAACAAAAATTCTCGCTGATAAATGACAACAGAAAAAGAAACCAAAGGACAATGAATGCACCCTACTTCAATTGAAAAATGGCACAAACATCCAACTCAAAAACTCTAATTATTATTTGAGAAGCACCCATGCCATGTCTCATTTTTTTTTCTTGATGTTAGGAAGTTTCTTTTCCAGTCTTGCTAACACCATACATTATTCAGTATGCTTACTTATATAGGACTAGACACTTCAATCATTACCAGCATTTATATCTTTCAGAAAATTATAAACAAGTTTCAAGAATCTTGGGTAGTTGCAAAGTTTGTCTTCCATATGCATGATAATGTGCTTTATAGACAGTTTGATAACTTTTTTATTTAAAGCTAACATTTGCAGGTATCTGCAAAATAAATTGCACCTTCATTACCAATTCAAAATGCTTTTTTCACAGTTTATATGATTTATTTATCACTTTAATAATGATATTTATAAAGGTTCTTCTTAGAAAAAAATTGTCAATCAATCTAAGGTTATTTTGAAGGATGCATATCCTCTTCCATTAGAATACAAGCATGCAACTGATCAATTGGAGAGCTTGGAGTACCTGAATATTGTCACCTCGTGGATGCTTTCGAGCTCCTTTCTCGGGCACATTGACAACCTATGAACCAAAAAAATCAGCTTTTCGAGAAAAAATAAATCCATTGATTTTCAAATGACAGTATACGGTCAGGTTGGAAGCAATAAAGAGATAAAACAAAGAAAAGCTGATTTTCCAAAACAGACAGGGAACTACAATATACAATGGAATGAAAGCAGTTGTGTTTAAAAGGGAGTGATTAGAAGTTCTAAGAAATTGCAGTCACCCATTAGTTTTTCTGACTTCAATTCCTTGTTAGTTTATCAACGTTTGACATGGAAAGAACATCACTAGTAATGCATATACAAATTGAGACAAGGAGCCATCTTCAATATCATGTTAATCTAAAGAAGCTTGCTTAAGAAAGCCTCAAGACTTGTCAAAATAGGACCGAAATATGTAGAGTGGGGAACTTCCATTGAATAATGACTGTTCAGCAACATCTGGAATAATATCAAAACATACCTCCAAGGCCTCAAGTTATAGATATATGATGCATAGCAAATGCCATACTAATGAAACTGTAGAGGTAAATATGATGATAAAATGCATGGGACCTATGATGTACGATGAAAAGGGATATGAGTGCTCACAGTTCCTTCAAGCATTTTCAAAAGTGCTTGTTGAACACCCTCACCAGATACATCTCTGCTGATGTTGAGGCTCTCTGCCTGATAATGAAAAACAGGAGGTTATATAATGGAGATGAGATAAACTGAGGAATTGTAACATTTTAGTTACAAATTGCTTCAAAGGACCTTCTTGGTGATTTTATCAACTTCATCAATGTACACAATACCCTGCTGCGCAGCTGCCACATTGAAGTCAGCGGCCTGAGAAACAAAAGAAAAATATCTTCCTATAAATATATTGCAAACAATAATTGAAAGGGAATGAATTAAATTTAACCATAAAAATGAGCCACAAGCCTTCATGTAGGATCCACAACAATAGCTATCAACTTTTCATAATAACATAACTGAAATATAATCGTAATTTCTTTAATAAGTTTTTTTTTCCAAATGAATATAGAATGCAAGATCATGGTAAATAATAACATGAATTGTAGAATTATCTTACGAAAAACCTCATCCCAACAATGTATGAGCCCCCTCAATGTCATAATATCAGAAAAATAAGGAGTTCAGACACAGCAGGCAAAAAAAAGTACCATCAGAAGCTTGTATAATATAGACTCCACATCCTCACCAACATATCCTGCCTGTAAAATAGTGTAAGCATGGTCACAATCAAGAATCCATAAAAGGAAGATAATATCTAATGAAGCCTCTTTTACTGTATACTAAATAGCTTGGTTCATTAGCTTACAAACAATATAAACAATATAAGAAGATGCCACCAATCTTTTAGTTAAAACTGCTATGATCGTCACTATGACAAGATTGATGTTTGCACACCTTCAAAATAGTGACAATGTATATGTCTCACACAAAAAAATAGTAACATGCTCATTTTCTGATTGAAGGAAATTAACCATTTTCACATATATATTAGCAAGTGGAAAACAAAGTCGTGAGGAATCAGATGATTGAAAAATGGGATAACATGCAAATCATACTGCTGCATTAGAGCACAAGGTCATGAATTTAATCTTACATCAATAACTAGAAAATAGAAGGATGTAGTATTGCTAAGAATAATCCTTCTCGATTATACGGAAGACATACTTGAACACCGGAATAATGGTACAGAGCATGATTCAGTTCACTATACAGATGAAGCCAAAAGTATAAAATATAAGTTCAAAAAATGGAGTGCCATACTACCATTACTAAGATCAAACACTAATTTGATGAGATGAAGAAACCCTCATATATTGAATAATGGTGTGAAATGAAACAAAACCAATTCGTTACATCAATGGCTACAGCATCACAAAGATTCAAAATTATTTTGATGTAGTAGAAAGATCTGGAGTAATCAAAGTAATGAATGAGCACACCTGGGTGAGTGTGGTTGCATCCGCAATAACAAATGGAACATTCACAAAACGTGCCAAAGTTTTTGCTAGTAATGTTTTCCCTGTCCTTGAAGAAATGTTAGAGGTGTATAAGTACACATTCTAATCACACAATTTAAAATGTACCTAAAAATTGGCTAGAAAATGCTAAAATAAGAATGACTGTCAAGTCTTTTGCATCTATTCGATTCTAGAGTTCACATTTCTACTACTGAGGATTGTATCAAAGAAACACCTAATAATTATTTATGGGATATAGATATGAGAAAACATATGCAAGAAACAATCATTTAGGCAGATTTATGAGAAGTTTGAATAATCAGTTTAATAATAAGTTCATGACAATCTAGAGAGTCAGTTTCATTTAAATAAGTTCATGACAATCTAGAGAGTCAGTTTCATTTAAAGACACAACAGCATTTATTTAAATGCACAAGTCTAGACTCCGTTGCCATGAGATGATGCATGTATGATTCATGGTCAATTCAGAAGTTGAGAACAATGTATTGGATCAACTTATTTCACAAATCCTGTCCACAAATAAGGCAATGACACAGTTATGGCATGCTAAAGGATTAAATCCTGCAAAATATGAAGTACTGGAATTTTGATTAAAATAGATAAGAATATATAACAGTGAATTTCCAGATCTGTTGGATTTTCTCTTATAGACTGAAATTGGGATTTTAGATCATGCTGAACAACGCATTCAAGTTGCAAAATCATAGTCCTTAATTACCAAGAAATTTAATCATCATTGGATGTCTTTGGACTGGTGATGAATGTGAAAACACACAGGACTAACCTAAAGAAGAATGACATATCTAAATATCACATCACCAACAGCATCACTGAAGATTTAATATACAGCAACCATAGATACCTGATCCGGTTGGACCCATTAAAAGAATGTTGCTTTTCTCAAGTTCCACAGTATCACTGTCACTTGCATTAGCTTCGCCATTATTTGAATCTCCTGCAGGCCTAGACCGTAAATTTATGTTAGGAAGATATCATTCACCTGCACTTGTAAGTTTTGCTTCATGATACAATTCAACAGTGTGCAATTAATATTATAGTGAGAAAAAATAAATTAAATAAAATAATTAAAAAAATAGAGGAAATGATGATAGACACATATGAGAACATGTGTTGAGTATCTAACCACTTTGATAGTGACTCATGATAGATCCTCTTATAATGATTGTAGACTGCCACAGAAAGCACCTGCTAGCAGTAAATCAGGTTAACTACTAGGCAAAGCCCAAACTGATGTTACAATGTAGAGAACATTCATCAGACAAAGTATATATCTAAGGGTATTCCATGAGCCAGTGAGGAGACAACATAAAAAAAGCATAAAAGACAAACTCAATTATGCTATTTTTATGCTGGATGTCCTTTTTTCGCACAAGTGTCCTCTTCCATCAGCATGGACTTACTGGTTTCAATCAGACCTAAATCATTTCCTACATTTAGTTGTTTTTCTATCAACAGATTTTACTATAGGAAAATAGAATACATAAATACCAGTTGATGTAATTTCAATGAGAACAAAAGGAACACCTTGAATATTGTGTGCAGTTCAGTATCTTGTAAAACAGAAAACTAACAACAAATGCATAAATAAATGAATCCTAGCTTCAAAATCTAAGAATTTCCTCTCTGAAACAGTGAATTAGACATTTTTTAAAATGACAAAACTCCAACTATTTACCAAAAAGAACTACAATATAAATGACTAACAACAAAAAAGAGCCCAGAATGCTCCCAAGAATAACAAGTATCCCAGGCCTTAAAGAAACATTGACAATAACAAACTAAAAAACAATTGATCTGAATTAGATATCGACCTTCCAGATTATATTAACTGATAACTCACCCATTCTCATGAATTACTACAGCAATACATGAAGAAGAAAGCAAAACGCACAATTTCACAGCTGGTATAGATCTTTTTCATATAGTTTCAATGCACAGCCACATAAAAAATAAAAAAAATAAAAAAATAAAAAAACCTAGAGTTGTCAATTTACGGTGAGTTATGCTGCATCAATTCTGAGAATTCCCAAGATGAGACTTTTAATTCTTAACTCCGCCGATTAAAGCAATAAACAAAGAAGAAAAGCAGAAAACGCCAGATAAACTAAAGTTTCACCTTCTTCGCCCGCTCCTGGCCGATAACAAACTTATCCAAACCTTTGCATATCTCTTTGGGCGTCGGAAACTGATTCCCGAGATTAGCCCCACCCCAGCACCCCTCTTTCCCACCGCCACCAGAGCTCCCCGAACCGCCACCACCACCGCCACCACCCCCTCCGATTCTAATCACGTTAATCCTCCCCGGCAAGTTGGCCGAATGGAAGGTAGCCCCAGCATCCGAAGGCTGCTGCCAGATCTCCGGCGGCTCCCCAGAGGACAGCCTCACCGCTCCGGAGGTATCGGGAGCCACGATCGATGCACGGTCAACGAGGTCGCCTTGTAGCGAAACGAGACCGGGAGCGCGTGCGAGAGACCAGAGCTCGTTCCACCGCCGGCGGTGCGATGCGAGGCATGGCGATCGGCCAGCAAAGGCTGCGGCGGCGGCGCGAAGAGAGCGAGACCGTACGGCTGCGGCCATAGCTCCGCGAGAGAGTGAGGGAGAGAGAGAGAGAGAGAGAGAGAGAGATGGGCTTTGGGGTCGCGCGGGGCCGTCGAGAAGAATCTGGTTGTTTTATTGCTTTTTATTTTGGGCTCTCTGGTAATGGATAGAGATAAGAGTCGATTGATGGAATGGAGGATCGCGAGGGATGTAAAAATGATCTGACGGTGGAAATTTGGACACGTCATAGATTCTATGTCAGACGCTAATAGACGTGATTGTATAGATTATACGCACCATCCAAACGAGAAGCACCAATGGAACTCAACTCATTATTAGTTGGTTGGGTTGGACCAAGTCACACTTTGTGTGGTTTTGGAGACCACTTTAGAGAGAGACCACAATATCATCATTTTACATCTTTTTATTTTCTGTGGGTTGATGCCGAGATCCAATTATCCTAGGGATCATAATAGATCCATATCAATGAATGAGAGAGATTGGTGGAGATTGAGAAACCACAATGATTTGGAGGAAAAGATCGGTTGTATAGATGACTCTTCAAATGAACTCCTTACATATGATCGGACCTCCAAAGGTCACGCCTCGCCGGAAGAGGAATCTGCAAAGAGATGAGGGTCGGACGCTCATGTCCCCAGATAGACTCCAACGCTCAAGTCAAAAAGACTCCAAATAAAGGAGAAAACAAGAAGGAGAATGAGAAAGAGTGGGAGAGAATGGCAAGGATTTCAAATAAGAGTGATGCACAAACATGTGATCAATCTCAATGGAGCTCTCATTAGCATACAAGAATTCAGAGTACCAAATGTTTGATGTCCTCATTATCAATTGAGATCCTCCTTATATAGTGCTAAGGCCGTTAGCTAGCTAAGATTGAGTTGGTTGCCAACTTCGAGATAACAGGAAGCTAGCTATGACACAACTGGGCGCCAAGCTAGAGGTAGTTAGGTGCTAACTGTCAGAACCTCCTGAAGTCTTCTAGAGAACTGATCCCCATCGTTGGATGACTAGGCAGTTAGCTGACAATTGAGTCTCTATCTGGACTCTTATGATCATACCACGTGTACTTTGGTATTTTCACATAATAACACTTGCCCCCCAACTCTCTAGGCTGACCAGTCTAGCTCAGTTTGTTCTGAAGAGTTCGGTTGTCGACTGATGATATTATCTAATTTATTAGGAGTTCTCGGATGTTTGACTATGAGCTACTTTTTTAGATGAGACCAAGTTGACTTAGTTGGGTGCTCCGTATCAATCTCGATTGGCGAGTTGAGAGTACTCTTGAGGGACAAGACAATTCACCTTCCAAAGCGTCATTGTCTGAAAAGTTAAGACGATATTCGGTGGAGAAGATCATGGGCGCGGTTCTCGATGGATCAATCTCGAAGCGTCCATGAGATAGTGGCCTACGTGTCACTCATCTGTGGGTGCATCCGTTAGGAGAGTCTCCCGAGCCATTGGATCCTAACTAATCACTTTCTAAGAAGCATGTCTGTGTGTTGCCTATAAATAGGGTTGCATAGAGCTAGGGTTTCTCTAGCGATATTCGTCTTCTTTGTTGTTGCTACTCGAGAGAATTTCTTACCTTCTGAGCAGTCTTTCTTCTTCATTTCTACCTAGGTAATAGAGGTTTCACCTCTAGCTTCTAGGGAACAAGGTTCTAAAGTCGAATCAATCCCTTCTTCCTTAAGTTTTCCCGAGATCATCCAGGTGGGTGATGTTTTCACCATTCTTCCTCCTTTCAGATATAGGCTTTCAAACCTTAGGGAACGAGTCAACACTCCTCGGTATGGAGAGGTCGTGTACATAGAGCCCTTCTGGGCAGGTTTTTGTCTTTCTATCCCACCTTTGTTTGGTGAGATTCTTTTTTTCCATAACATGTCCCCTGCTCAACTTGTCTTGAACTCATGGAGGATCCTCTACGAGCTCATCATACAATTTCTCCATCTGGGCTTAGAACCTTCTCTCCGTAGGTTCATCTCCTCTTTTATTTGAAGAGACATCCAAACTATGTAGGTTAGTTCTACTTCGCCGCCCGAGGTCATAAGTCTTTCTTAGCAAGGCTCTTTCTGCAGTTCATCACTAGAAATATGATTTCTTTTTTGTTTCTTGTGAATCCAAATGGATGGTCCCAACCTCCTAGGACCCTTAATGTTGACTCTTATTTTAAGGTCGAGTTGTCGGCCGCAGAGGAGGAGCAGTTGAGGTTCCTCCAGAGCATAGAGCTTATTCCCTTAGTGAAGGTAGTTACTGTAGATAACCTTCGTGAAGTCGGGCTCTTCTCGGTAGCAGGTAGGACTCCTCCTCCCTTGTAATGTTGCTCATTTTCTACTTTAGCAATAAATGTTTTTCCATCTGCAGCGAATCCGAAGGATCGCAGACTTTTGATCCATAATGTAAGGAGTAGTCTTGTCTAGTCAAGGAAAGCATCAGACAGAGGAACAAGCTCGACTGATAAAAAAAGTATTGAGCTCAACCAGAGGCTTTGGTGGCGTTGTGGGCTCCGAGGACTAGGGAGCCAAAGACCTCGGCAAAGTTGGTGGTGAGACCTCGGAGTCGAGTAAAACTACAAGTAGAGTCGGTAACTAAGCCTGACTCTCCTCTTATTGTACCTACACTGACCACGCTGAGATCGGGGAACTCTTCCACTTCTAAGGGTGACCTCCCTACTTCCACTGCTGCTAAGGTGAAGTCCCCCTTCACTGATGAGGTAGTGGCCACCGAGGCCTTTGAGGCCATTCTTCTAGATTCTAACCTCGCTACATTGAGAGAGCTCAACAAGGAGGAATAGGCCTCCTATCTGACACTAGCAAGTGTAAAGGTAAGCTTCAATCTTCACCTTTGTTATAACTTCTTGACATTCTTTAGTCAGTTGTTGACCTCATGCATTTCTTTTGTGCAATCAGCTATTCTGATGAGCCACATAGCTAGAGAGTTCCGCGAGGAGGTCATGATGGGTGACCCTTCAAAGGAGTTGCTACAAAAAGCTAAGGCCGAGCTAGCGCAGCTGAAAGAACAAATTTTGGGGCTTGAACTCTAGAAACTCGACCTCAAAAAGGTGGTTAAGGTCTACAAGAGAGGCAAGCTCCATGTCCTTGGTGAAATAAAGTACATTCAAGATCACTTATGGGCCAAAGAATATAGTCATCACCTTGAGAAGAAGCGGGGGATCGTGGTACGTCAGGCCATGGAGGTGGCTGAGGAGAAAGTTGCGAACAAAGCAGTGACATAGTTCTGGTTCTCCCAAGAGTTCAATGAAGAGCTCTAGGCTTATGGCAAGAAAGCTGTAGAGGAGTTCAATGAGTCTTGGGAGTTTCGGGATATAATACCCTGATTTTTTCGACTTAAATCAATCACTAAAATAAGGTGGAATGATAGATTAAACAAGAAGAAAAGAAAAGAAGAAATTTAGAAATTTAAAACTAATTATTCATTTCATGAAGTAAATGAGGTTTGAGATTTAATTGACATATAGGGGTTAAATTGCAAAATGTCAAAAAAATCTCTCTTAACCGCCAGATCATGTTTCCAGGAAATTCCATGCTTATGGTAAATTTATAGATTTGCCCTCATCTTTTCTCAAAAACATTGAAATGTCCATGCCCCTTCTTCTCTATAAATAGACACCTCTACTACTCAATACTTAGCATCTTGCTCTCTTGCTCTCTTGCTCTCTTGCTCTCTTCTTCATCCTCCAAGTTCCATTGGCGAAGCCCTGCACAGATCAAGAGTCTTCAAAGATCAAGGGTCTTCAAGTATTAAGTTTTCCTTTTACCAAAATCTCTTTAATACTTACACATATAACCATCCATAGGAATAAGTTTTCCAATGTTATGAAGAGTTTTACAAAGGTTTTTAATCTCCATAGAGGAACATAAATGTGTTTTAACAATCAATCGTATGCTTTATTTCTGCTTTTTTTTAAGTCTGGATAAAAGTTATGTTGTGGGTGGGCCTGAATTATCTGACCCTCAATGCATTGGGTAAAGCATATCCACAGGAATTGGTAGACCCAAAGTGGATAACAAAAGTATGGTGTCATGGCGGTTAGTACTGACACATTTATAGTAAGAATGAAGTCACTGGTTAGCCTTGGCATGATTTTATGACATCCAGACTATTCATGATATTTTTTCACCTGTTTGATGCTTATGTTTGATGTTTAGTTATTTCAATGACTCTACTTTCACAGTTCATGTTTACCTTACTGGGCTATTTCAGCTCACCCCTTTATTTCTTTGATTCCCCACCTGTTGTTTGAGCTAGAAGTCTAGGAGGAGAGGTAAGGCGTCACTCATGGGGTCTAAATTTGCTCAAGAATTTAAGTTTATGTGTTTAGTATTTGCCTATGTATAAAAGGTTGTAATAATGTACTTGGTGTCCTAAACTCCTAAACTTCTAAACTTTGATCATTATGATCTTGGGATGTAATAAAGTATGTAAGGATTATGTATGTTTAAGGTATGTTTTTGGATTAACGCACCCAATCTGGAGCTCCCGGATTTGGGGGCGTTACACGGGAGGCATTGGAGTAGAGGAAGGGTTCAACATCTTCAAGGATATCGTCCTTGGTCATTTGGAGCTGAAAATTTCTACTCTAGATTTCAAGAATGTCCTACGGTGTCTTCCTCCATCTTTTGGAGAAGAAATTGCCAAGGTTGGAGTCATAGCCGACCTCGAGATACCTTCACCATCTACTACCAAAGCGTTGCTTCTGCCCGAGGCTGAGGGGTTACCGACTGGGGCTGAGGTTGAACTAGTGGTCGACTTTGAGGTACCTACTCCACCACAGTCCCGGAGATGTTGGATTTGGTCGAGGTCGACGCATATCGCGTGTCTACTGACCTTCCCCAATAGCTCTTATGTATATTTTCTTTTTCTTTTGTACCTGTATAGTTCATAAGTTATCAATAAAGTTTTTTTTTTAATTATTATTATTATTATTATTATTATTTTTATTTTTATTATTTTTATTTTTATTATTTTTATTTATTTTTTATTTTTTTTACTTGTGTGACTTCTCTTCTCTAAGTTGTGTCTTTGAAAACGGCTAAGTATTATGCCTTCTAGTTATCGGCCTTTAGACTTGGCTTTTCCTTTACTATTGAGTTAAGTTAAGTAGTTATTCATGTTTCCATGTTTATCATGATCTACATATTATCATCCTAGCGAGCCACGTGTCTGCATCTTAGCAGTTGCATATTTTACCCATATCATAGACCCCACTCCCCAGATGACGCTTGTATGTTCGGTAGGTTTGATGGGACGAGTGGTTCTCCCGACTCGGGCCTACCGGAAAGCTAAGCGTTAGGTTGGGTCGATTGGCCTCGGGGGAGGGCTCTGTGAAGAGCTGGCCGGCTTTGGAGAGAGCTCGGCTTAGAGAAGCTCTGTCGGCCCAGCATGGAGGAGCTCGGTCGGCTCAGTATGGAGGAGTTTGGTCTCGGCCTTGGAGTAGCTCGGTCTTGGCCTCAGCCTTGAAGTTGGCCGATCTTGGCCTTGAAGTAGCTTGGCCTCGGCCTTGGAGTTGCTCAGCCTCAGCCTTGAAGTTGGTAGGCCTCGGCCTCGATGTAGCTCGGCCTCGACCTTAAAGTGGAGACCTTGGAGGACGCTTGGTCTCATCATAGAGTGGCTCGACCTCGGCATAAAAGAGCACGACATGAGGGGTTTTTATGAAAATAGGCTCTCTTGGAGCTTTTCATGAAATAAACTTTTTGAGAGAGGAAAGAAAACATACCTTCATGAAGCTTGGAGCTCCCTTGGGGGTGATCTCTTTTAAAGCCTTAATGGAGTTTGGAGCCTCTCTTAGCGTGGATGCATCCCTTTTGGAGCCTTAATGGAGTTTGAAGCCCTCTTGGAGATGATCCCTTTTGGAGCCGCCATGGAGTTGAACTCTCTTGGAGATGATCTCTCTTGCAGCCTCTCTCTTGGAGCCTCCATGGAGTTGAACCCTCTTGGAGATGATCTCTCCTGGGGCCTCTATGGAGTTGAACTCTCTTGGAGATGATTTTTTTTAGCCTCCATGGAGTTGAACTCTCTTGAAAATGATCTTTCTTGGGGCCTCCATGGAGTTAAACTCTCTTGGAGATAATCTCTATTTTTAGCCTCCATGGAGTTGAACTCTCTTGGAGATGATGTCTCTTGAAGCTTGAATCCGGCTGTGAGGCCGGTCCTCCAAGAGGTCCCCGGGATTATGCTTATGTAGCGCTTTTCCAAAATAGCTTGAAACTAGTAATGCAGCTGAGCTTCTTGATTCTTGCCCTTACTTAATTCAATCCTTCATTCTTCATTCCACATACATAGTTTATACTTGGATCTTCTTAACGCCTCTTTTTCTCACCTCTTCTTATGCCTCTATGGAATGACTTTTATGTTTTTTTTCTTTTATAAATTGTTGATGCGGTGATCGGACCTCCTTGTGAGGATCCTGGACCGGTCACGATCAGCGAGGATGTAATAAGGTGATCCTTGGTTAAATTATTGAATGGGGAAAGGATCTTCTTGAGTTGTTGGCCGGTTTCTTCTCAGTGGCGATCTTCTCTTTTAAGGTAGGTCGTTTGAGGTCCCTTGTGAAGAGGCAATTACTTGAGTCTCATTCACGAGGATAGCTCCCAATGCTTTCAAATCAAGTATGGGAAGAAGTATTTGAGGAGAAAGCAAAGATGGGGAGGGAGAGAGCTTTTACATTGGATAATACCAATGCGTGGTCTTTTGATTGTAGTCCCTTGAAATGAGTGTGCTTCTTTGTTCGTTTTATCTCACACAGGGGAGGTTAGTCTTTGATTTGCATGATGGTGGAGTGTGACCAAGATCGCTTCTTCTGAAGTGATACTAGAAAGCTCACTGGGATATTGTGAAACAATGGCGCCTCAGTAGTCACTATATGTAATCTGCGGTGGAATTCCCATGGCCTCGTGATCACCCTTGATTTGTTCAAACTCCCGAGATGATACCACGCATAATGGATTGAAGATTTCCATCCCCGTATCACATAAATAAATAGCACTAACTATTAACTGTGGAATCCATTAAACATAAAATAATTAATTTTAAATTTCAATTGTTTTATACACACATTTTTCAATCGTAGTCTTTTATAAGCGGGTTTCATACTGAAGAGGTATGCTAGCGTGTTATTTATTTTTTGTAAATATATTATTACCAAAAAATATTAGTTTCCAACGAGGATTGGAACGAAACCGTCAAATGTGAAACTGTGACGGGAGGCACTACCGATTACCACCAACCCAACAAGCAGTTACAGGTATTTATAAAAAATATATAAAAAACAAAAGCTTAATTTACAGGATACGCTCAGGGGACACATTTGCTGGCAGGGGTTGGCTGGCATTGCCCGTATTGCTCAATCACCTGAAGCTGGGCGAAGCTCTCACTGCCTCCACGTGACCATATCGTCCCGTCGGCTACGGGAAACCGAGAGGGCCGCGCGGAAAAAGGACGCCTGCTGGAGTGCTTCCACCCAGTCACCTCCCATGTGCCCGGGCCCCACCCTTTTTGGATATTTTCTTTATTATTTTATGCTTGCAGTTTAAGGAGCCATTCCCGAAGGTATACTATTCGTGTTACATATAGAAATATATATTGTTTTTTCTTCTGAATTTAATAAAAACGCAAGAAAATATGGAGTATTATCAGAAACTCAATAAAACAGCATTTTTCTGGATTTTTTTTCCCTTCTAACCGGGAAAATAACTTTTTAAAAAGAGCAGCTTCCACTAGCTAGCGGATCCGTTCAACATCCGCGAGGACGAACCCGATCCGCAGACCTGGCGGCGTCGAACTTACCACTCAAACCACTTGTTGCGCTGAATATTCCCGATAATGTGGAGACCCCGCTGTCACCGTCCATGCGAAGGCAAAGCAGAAGTTCCCTTCGGTGTCCACGGGGATTAAGAAGTAGTTCTCCGCCGGCAATTGCCACCGACGAGCCGCCCGCCAGATGCGAGCGCCACCGCATTCGGAACCCTCACCTACCGACCTCCCTGGGTGAGGTCGTAGCACACGTGTCGAACAGCGGAGAACTCCGCACCCGGCGCTGCAGCCTTCGAAGCTCCCGCCGCACCGCCCGCCCTGAATGCGTCCCTCTACCGCCTCGTACGCCGACCTCGCCAACCGCGTCACCGGCGTCCCTGGAGTCCCACGATCACTCTACTCCCTCCCCTGTTCCCCTCGGTCCAGCTTCTTTGGCTCCACTCCCGGAACCACCCCTTGCCCCACCCCTGGACGCTTTGATCCCGATGAAAGGATCGACGTAGTAAGAAGGTGTCCATCCTCGGGTTCCCTGACCATCGGGAGTGGTGTGCACGCCACCCCCGCCGATGATCCCGAGGGACGGCGGAGGCGCCGAAGACGAGGGGAGGGAGGAGGCGGGATGAGGGGCTTTGGAGGAGGGGGACGTACGATCTACGAGGGCAGTAGGAGAAGCGGCGTGAGAGGCAAGGGCGGCTGAGGCCTGAGAGGAGAGAGGAAGGAGGAGACCAACGGCCGGAGTCCGAGGAGGCCAGACGCGGCGCGACGAAGAGGCCCCTGGTTGGGTCGTGAAAGCCCGCAGCCAAGTGCAACACAGGGGAGGCGTGCGCCGCCGCGGGAACGTTAGAGGTCTCCAAATGGGAGAAGTCCCTCAAGGTGGCGGAGCCATCGCCATAGGGAGACCTCGTAGAGGCAATGCGCCGCGGCGGGTATCGCAGCCGGAAGCGTCGAGTCGGCGGCAGGCAGGGCGGCACGCCACAAGGGACGGCGGCGTAGGTTCGTGAAGCGGCGAAGGGGTCAAAAGATGAAGCTTCGGTCTGGGGAAGTAGCACCGGCGGCAGCAGAGGGGCGCAACTGGAGCCACGCCACTGTCGCTGCCGGTGTCCGGAAGCACTGCATAGAAGAGCGCGTAGCTCGGCGGTGTGCCGCATCCCGAGGCAGGTGAAATACTCTCCACTCCCTGCACCCGAGGCGGAGCACCAGACACCACTGAGCTGCTGGAAGTCCTTGGGCCGCGTCCGGTTGGCGTTGCTGGCGGCTTGGCAGCGAGGGTCTCTGACGCGGCGCGGAGTCGGCGGTCTGGGCGGAGCCTGAAGAGCTCTCGGCGGAGGGAGTTAGCTGCGTGGAGTGCGTCACGGTGGGCGGAGGTCCAACGTGGAAGGGAGAGGTAGTGGAGTTCCGGAGCCGGAGACGAGATCCGACAAGGCATTCCGGAGTCTGCGGGCCCATGTAGCAGAGAGAAATCATCGTCCCGGGTTTGAGAGGAGTGGGGGGATTCGAGTTGGGTCAGGACCAGGGTTTGATACTCGACCCGGTTCCAGTGAACCCGGCGGCGAGGAAGGAAGGACTTCCGGAGAGGAACCGCATAGAAAGAGGAAGAAAGGTCCATAGGAGTTCCAGTTCAGTGACGAGTGTAGTGTAATGGCATGCACATATTATATAAAGTTTAATGTGGAGAGGAATAAATGTTTGAAGTTTGACGGAAATGCCCCGTTTTCTGAAGTGGGATTACTTTGCAATTCAGTGTTAAAGGTGGTCCAGCACAAGCGGCAGTGTGTGGCGACTGATGAAATGCAATTGAGTGCCCGATTGGGTGGTGAGTGATGATAGCAGATAGAATGAAAGCACCAAAGGTACTGAGATGCTGAGAGGTTTAAATAATGGTGTACTGCACTCTCAGCACTGAAATACTGTAGAAAAGAGGGAAGAGATAGGTGGCTTTGGCTTTAAGTGAGAGAAAGAGGAGAAAAAGCTCACTTTTTCAAGTAAACTTCCCACTGTGTTTCTTTCCTGGGTGCTGCTTTTAGCACCTGAGTGGGGGTTGCGTTGCCAGAGCTTAAAGACTGCCTAGCATGGTCCTCCAAAAGCCGCGAGCTGGAAAGGGAATAGAAAGCTTCATTTTACTGTTTTTAAGAGTCTTGCAGGATGGTATGAGGAGATGACTGGAGTAGTAAAGGTTAGAATTAAGACTAGTTAGTAGGTGTATATAAGTGGAATCACTGGAATAAGAAAAGATAAGAGTCATTAAGAATGAAAGTAAATTTTTGGAATACTATTAATGTAAAGTTTTTTAATATAGGGAATCTGCGCACATGTGTGTGAGGTAGTGTTTGGGAATCCTATGAACTGAAATGAAGAGGATTTTCCCTACGTGAAAAAAAGTTAAAAGCTTTTATGAAGCTATTAATGTAAATAGTAATCAAGGGATATTATTCTAGTGTTAGAAAACTATTTATGAATAAATTGTGCAAGCAGAAGAACCTGAGGGTGAACTTCTTACAGACAAGAGCTGAGAAGGTAAAGAAAACAATAGCGTAAAATAGCCATAGATATTATAGTCACAACTCATTTGTACAATAAAATAAGTTACTTATAGTTTTAAATACAAAATCCCTGACACTTCGGTTTCCCATGTGGTCTGAGTGGTCAGGACATTGGAATCTGAATCCAGTAACCCGAGTTCAAATCTCAGGTGGAACCTTAACTCTTTTTATTTTTCATTTTCTTTTTGTAAATGAAAACTTCACAATCTAACCAACACACATCAAATAGCAACTGACTACCTCCTTGTACTTACAATTTTCTCTCTTTATTTATATCACCACCAACTATGTTTCCCTTATAATCCATCTATTGATTATCATCTTTCTGAGTAAAACTCTTTTTATTTTAATATATACACTTTCCTTATTTCTATTCAATAACACTTCACAGCTTCTAAAGATCACAATAAAACAAAACAAGAACAAACAAACAAAAATGAGAATTCATGGCTTCGCAATGTTCATTTCTCATTTTTAATTAACTTTTTATTTATTTATTTATTATATTTTAAAAATCCCCAACCTCAATATTTTGGGAAAACATTATCGTGTTCATCCTCATTTTTTATTTTGATGGATTGGGAAGAACCGGCAAAAGAAGAAATGAGTCTAAAACCTACCGACTCTTGAGTTTTATTAGCATACTAAGTCACGAGCATTGAAGAAGGAGTGACCTTTGGGTTACACACTGGCGTGGGTGTCCCACCCACTTGCGAGGTGAGTGGGGGCGGAGGGTGGGACCCCACTCCTTGGGAATTTCCAGCAAAAATTCATTAGCCTTACAGGATTGGGGAGATAGCTCCGAAGCCTTTTAACTCATCACCAGTCCCACAATCCCACGTCAGAGTATAACTACTGCATTGTAGGAAGGCTGAGTGGAGGTCGGCCACAATAAGGAGAGGTAAGAGAAATTTTGGTTATGGGCAAGCATGGTCATGAATGCGGGTAAGGTGGCGAAGCCGCCATGGACTCCTATCTTGTCGGTGGAGAAGGTCACTGAGGGAGGTTGAAGGTTGTAAGTCGCGGGGATACTCTCTTTTGGAAGGACGATGTAGTCATGAGAGAGCGAGGAGATGATGAAGATGCGCCAATACGACAAACTTCGATTATGTCCCCACCAAGCAAAAGAGTGCAAGAGAGATCTTATACACACAGAGGCATGGAATGGCATACGGAGATTTCTTTATCGATGGATATACCCAATGGTTTTTCACGATTAGATTTGTTCTTTGAACTCCGTAGTGGAGGCGGCTCTATCTCGAGGGGCAACTTGTGATGGTTAATGGGCTGGATTCTCCATACTTGCTATGATGGCCGAGAACACTTTCAACCATGGATTTGAGGGTTGACATCTACGATCCTACATTGTATAAAATTTTGCATGGCCTCCTAGTTGAGTAATGGAACCCTAAAGGCCCTTTGGTGGTTAGCTTCATTCTTGATTTGTCTAGTTAAGATATATTAAACAACTTTGTCGATGAAAAAAGGAGGGGCTTTGTTTGTGCAAGCACCACTCAAAAAGAGACTACAAAAGCTATTCCTGTCAGTCGAGCTGAGATGATTTTGGATTAGTTCACAGGATTTCGGGTCATTTTACTCTTTTCATGCTATTTAATCCATTATCGGGAATCCAATCCCAAACCGAAATTCGCCGGTGATTCCGGCGCCCATCTCTACCAAAAACTCTATTTTACGCTAGCTTCGGATCGACCTCAACCTTGCTACACTTAAGCAAATTACGCACGGGAGAATGAAGAGTAATGAGTTAAGCAAGAAGCGATTGGAAAAAGGAGGAAAAGAAGAAAGAAGACAATTTGTTGTTGTGGATTGGAGAGACCAGGGCTTCCTCCTTCCAGTAAGTCAAAGAACTCAAGTGAGATTGAGCATGTTTGGAAAGAACGTCTTCACTTGATATTACATGCCTGCTTAACTTTCACCTGCTTCCAACAAACAGCAGGGTTTGCCTAACTCTAGAGCTTTCGATCTTCTGATATTATTACACATTTAAATTAACCTTAGGTGTATGAAGTGGAGGAAGCAAACCGATATGGGATGTGTACCTGAGAGCCTTTTTGAAGCCAAAATACACTTTCGAGTATGGGTTGAGCTAGACCTTGGACAAACCCAAAAAGAAGGGGGTAGAGTAAGCTCTTCTACTTGAAAGGTTTTGTTGGTATTCTCTATGAGAAGCTTCTAATCTTTTGTTATGGGTGTGGTGGGTTGGGCTACATGGCGAGGCATGCATAGATCAAGCCGCAGGAATGCGATGGTGGGGGTTGGACACAGGATTGCAACACTTTTCGACTGAAGGGAAGAAGGTGCTTGTTGAAGTGTCCCGATAGTCCTTGTGGGCATCTGAGCCTAAGAAGAGTGTGTCGAGGGAAGGTGAAGGAAGAGTCAGCACCAATGGGAGGAAAAGGACTTGAGACCATGGTTGGGGGTTCGCCGGGGAGGCCAAAGCGAGGAAGAAGGCTAGTCAATGGAGGGAAGAGAGAGAGATGGGTCATGTAGTGAGCCGACGAGGAGACACGTGGGAGTGTCATGGGGTCCATTGGCTTCTCAACCGTTCAAAAACCCAACATGCATTGAGCTATGTAGCACCCTCCGAGCAGTACAAAAGAGGCTTGCCAGTGGCCTCGGGATTAGCCAGGAGGGGACATGGTAGCCTCGGAGGCGTGGAGGGGCTCTGCTACCCAGGCGTGGAGGTAGAATGGGGCATTACTCAATGGGGGTGGGTTCCAAGGCAAAATCGGCCGTGCACTCTAACACTTCACGAGGACCTTGATTGAGGATTAGGAGGGATTGAGGAGACCCAGGAGAGAGGGTTAGATTCTAAGGAATAGCACTGAGCCTTCTTAAGAGCTTCAAGAATCTCTATTGTTGGGTCAAAGAAGACAAATTGGCACGAATAAGCTAATCAAGTCTTAGGATATAGAGAAGTGTCAGGATATTGATGGAAGCAAGCCGGTATAAAGAACACCATCTCCAAGGGACTGATTAGTATGAAGCTTACTCATCACGTAATATAACTTAGTTAATGTTGTAATAGGACTTTTGGAGGCAGAGTGGAGGAGTAATGCATAAGGAGGAGATGGAGGGATGTTGATGAGCCCACGGACTCTGGGGGCGCATGGAGATGGAGGAGCAGAGTAGCTTGAGGGATGAAGGAGGCGGGGCAAGAGAGCATTGGCGACGAGGCGAGATAGCAAGAAAGGTCGAAGATGGAAGTAGATAAAGGAGGTATGCTTAAGCGTATATATATATATATATGTAGTCACTTTATGCTAGTAATGTTATGGAATTGCGAGGGGACTACTCGTGTAAGGAATCACTGGTAAATAGAATTTTTCTATCATAAACTTCGATGAAGTTGTCTATGTTATGCTTGGTAGAAACAAAGGTAGGTAGGGCCAAAAATACATAAGTTTTTAGGAAGTTCAAGAGGGAGTCGGGGAATGGGTGGCTATCTAGACACTACAGGATATTACGGAGGAATAGTGGAATTCTGAAGGGGAGGTTAGATAAATTTTCAGAGTGATGGTATCAGGTATGTGTTACATTTAGTAATATCTACTAATGAGTATAAAACTTGGTACTATGATAGTATACAATAGCCAATACTTAGAGAGAGAAGGAAACCTAAAGAGAGCTCTTAAGGCTTGTTGGAATCCAAGATGCATGGCCTCCTGGGTGACTTCAGTATGTTGTAGAAACGGTGAGGGAGAGAGGGGTCCCCTTGTATAGGTACTGACTAGGTAACAAAGATCAGTATTTCAATGAATTCTACATAGCGGGTTGCTCAGGGCTTAAGATCTTTGGCAATCCTTTCACTTGGTGTGACAACCGGAAAGGAGGTCCAAGGTAATGGGCTAAATTAGACAAAATGCTTATTGATGGCATTTAGAATGGGATAGTCAAAAATACACACTTAAGATCACGCTTAGATGCCAATTCGATCACTTAACCCACTAATACTACAATGGTATAATCAGAAATTTAGGGGCATGAAACCCTCAGGATTTGAGAGAATAATTTGGATGAATCACAATGAATGCAATTTAAGTGTAGAGAATATATGGAAGCACCAATCCAATAGGCAACCAATGCATGACCTTGGTCATAGGATTTCATAATTTGAGGAAGGAATTGAATAGAAGCTGTAAAATTAACCTCCAAAGCTTAGAGACTAGAATTATGAATATAGAAAGGGACATTAATGAAATGGAGTTACTAGATTGTCGGTTAATCACTAATGAAAAGTTGTGGAATGAGCTCATGATACTATATAATAAATACTAGGATCCGCAACGGCAAAAATCACATAGCTTGGGTTAGAGAGATCGAGGGCAAACTTTGGATGCAAAATGGGGACTATAACTCCAAGAACTAGCAATGTAGCTAGAGATTCATAGGTGCCGTAACATAATTCTCCAAATTAAGGGTAACACTTTCATTACCCTTCACACTGGAAACCCAATAGGTATAGAGGAATCATTTATAAAGGTTCTACCACACATTAACCTTTGGCAAGGGAAAGAGCCGGGGAGATTTGGAAGGCTTACAATGCCTACTAGGATACGACTCCCTCCCATGCGATAAGCGAGAGAGCGTGGTGAATCAACGACAAGACTCCAACAAATAGGTTTAAGATTTACAAAGCCTTAAAGTCTATGACAAGAGGTAAATTTTCATGCCTTAATGCTTTTTTATACAGTGTTTGGTTACAAAATAAAAAATTATGTAATAATTTTTCCTAGGAAAGTGAAGATAATTATTCTGAGAATTCTTACAAGTTTTATTCCTACAAAATGAGTGTTTAGCTAGCATATTAAAATTGTCTTACATAATAAAAAATAACTTAACTTTGAATTATATACGTTTATACAAAATAGACATTGAAAAAATAGGCCGGATTTAAAAGTAGTTATAATTATAAAAGAGTAAAAGACAAATCGCATAACTTATAAGTCGATCAAATCCAACTAGTTTATTAATTAAGCGATTCCAAATAAAAGAACATTGAAACATGATAAAATAAATTATATATATGTTATTTCAAAATAAAAATAAAAATTATAAACATCTCAAATTAAACCACCATTAATGGATAACCAGCATGGCATGCATGCATCTTCTTGACTCACCACCTCCTTGTCCAGTTAATGGTGGGCAAGCTCAAACCAAACATGCTCCTCCCGAGCTTCTCCACTTACCTTTCAAACCATTCCCCACTCTCCATCTCTCTCACCTACCTCTCTCACCATCCTCCCTCTTTCCTTTCAGTGACCATCTTACGCCGCCCTCTTGCGAGGTCTTTCACCTCGTGCTCACTCTTTTCACCATCCTACTCGCCACCGTCTCCGTCTCCCTCACCACATTTAGGTACCCCCTCTACGCCCAGCGTCGGCCTCTCCACCACCTTCTCCACCCTCCTGCGTCCTCATTTTCCCTCTCCGTTTCCCCACCGCCACCACCCCGAACACCACCACCACATGCCCCGCCACCGTCACTTATGCCGCCGACTGCACTTTACCACTAAGCGCCCACCACACTCACCCTCTTCCCGCGCATTCCACCGCCCCTCGTCTCTCTCTTCCATATCTCGCATTTTGAAAGAAAATTTTCTTTTTGGTCCAGTGGAATCATAAAATTTCCATATGATCCCATGTTGATTTTATAGAAATTTTACGTCTTATAAACTTTACCTAAATACTCCAAAATATTTTTTCCCTTTAAAATCTCAAATTATGTAATAATGTATGGATTTTTACATAATATATAGCTAACCAAAAGCAGGTCCTAAATCTTTGGAATATTATTGGTGGGTCGAATGGTAGAACAATAACATACTTTTTGAACATGGCGTATCCCTAACGATTTGGAACCAAGCACATATATGCCTTGTCTCTAAAAAGAAAAACCCCAACTTATATTAAGGACTTTAGGCCTATCTCCTTATATAATGTGTAACACCCAAAAATCCGGAGGTCAGGATCAGATGCGTTAATCTCAAATCATAGCTTAAACATGTATAATAGTACATAATTTGTATACATCTCCCAAGATGCATTGTCAAAAGTTTAGGAGTTTAGAAGTTTAGAACACTAGATACATATTACAAACCCTTATACATAAACAAGATACTAAACACATAGACTTAAACTCTCAAGTCTTTGTCAAGAGTCATATTTGACTTCCTTCCTTGAGACTTCTAGTTCACTTTGGGGTTGGAAATCAAAGAAGCAAAGGGTAGAAATTTTGAAATAAAATACGATAAGGTGTAGTATAATAGGAATAAGCAGTGAGGATAGTAAAGATATGAATCATACATGTGAAATAAAAAGCATGCATACTGCATGTAACAAAAGATTGAGAATTAGAAACATGGTAGTATGGACATCATTATCACATCATGGACTGACTAACCGCCGTGTCACCGTACATAATATCGAGGGGATGCTCTTTTGATACATTGGAGGGCTATATCAGGTGCCCACCGTCGACTTAACTTTTACGCTCCATACGGAGATAAGTATTAACAAGCATGGGTAGCATACTGGGGAGAAGTTATGGAAAGGAAACCATAGGTAGTGAAAGATGGGATTTTCACTGAAAATTCCAAAGTAAAAAGAAAGATGAATAATCAACAATAAATTGAAGGGTTTAAATTAAACCCATAGAGAAACTTATAGAGAGGGGAGTTCTTTGGCAAGGAAAAACCCTTACCTTAATCGTCTTTGTCTTGTATGCTGCAGCCAGTACACTTGTGGATTTTTCTCTGGTATTAATAAAAAGTGGGAGTCGTTGTCGTTTTACGAATCTTTTAGATTAAGCTTTAAAAGCGTGATTGTTCTGAAGCCTACGGTAGTCTTTTTGTAAATTTTATATAACTTGATTGATTTTAAGTACAAAATTCACGAAAATTTACTGGGGTATGTCTTGAAAACCAAGTAAAATTACCGTTCCATGTTAGGATCTTGTGAATATGGAATAGATCTAAGTGAAAGGGTCAAAAAAATGTATTCTATGATGATGTTACATTGAGGTTAAGTAAAACCGCAGCTATGACGGTCTTCAGTAAAAGATCAACACAGAAATTAGGAAATGTCCAAACGATGCTGAAATTTTTGTATGTGGTAGATAGCATGGTGTTACTAAAACTTTATCTTTGTATCCAGTTCCAAATATCACTTTGGATGGTCCACAAAAATATGGTGACACCAATCCCAGGTTTCCGGTGAGAAGAACGGATCCGGTAGTCCCTTTTTGGAAAAATAAGTGAAAAGCCTTACTTTTCATGAAATATTCCTCTAAAAGTTTGCGAGGCACAAAGGGAGACATCAGGATCTACAAATTTTGTTACATAAAGTTTTTGAAAAGAAGTCGTCCTCTTGCTCCAAAAAATAGAAACACTGATGGGATGCTTACTTGATAGAATAATACGATTGATTGTTAAAAGCAGCATTTTATGTTATACTGTGGAGATTAAAAGCGAATTGTAAGCTTCATGCGTTGGAAAACTCATTCTATGTGTAAGAGATTGAAAAGCTATTGTAAAAAATCTTCATAACATTGGAAAACTCATTCATATGGATGGAATTATATATGTAAGTATCGAGAAATTTTGGTAAAAAGGAAAATTGACTAACTGAAGACTCTTGATTTTTGCAGGAGCTTATGCGATGGAAGCTTGGAGGAAGAAGAAGAGATTAAGAGAGCAAGAGAGAAGAGAGGAACTTACTAAGTTTGAGAGAAGAGGTGTGTCTATTTATATAGAGAAGGTGAGAGGCATGGACACTTTAATCATTTTGAGAAGAGATGAGAGCAAAATATAGCAATGTAACAAAGGAAGAGAGCTTACTGGAAACATGACACTGTAGTTAAGAAGAGATTTTTTGAAAATTTTAAATTGTGGACCCACTTGGTTTAAGAGGAATTACTAATGATTTTTGTTTTGAAAATCTATATTCTAATTTTACTTATTGTGATTTACAATTTAGGTATATATATATATATATATATATATATATATATATATATATATATATATATATATATATATATATATATATTGTGTCTTTATTTATTTTATTTTATTCTATTCTATTCTATTCTATTTTTCTAATTCTCACTAACATTTTTGGTCCTAATAACATAATGTAAACTACAAAATGTATAGGAGACCTCTTCTACTAGGATTAGTTGGTAAAGAGCAAAGAGTACATTCATTCATGGTAGAAACATGGCTGACAGCATCCTTACTATTCAGGAGCTAGCCCATTTCTGAGGAGAAAAATACCTAGTCCCTACCAATGATGATGATTAAGATGGATATGGAAAAGACATATGATATTATAGGTTGGGATACTATTGTGTTGTTCTCCAAACAATATATAGACTTTCCTAACAAATTGGGTTACATGGATTAGGGAGCTGGCATTTGAGTCACCAACAAACGCATTTATTATTAATGGTAAGAATAGGTAGATGGGTCAAGCCAAGGGCTGGGATAAGATTAAAGGAGACCCAGTGTCTCCTTCTCTTCAATATGATATCTCAAGTTCTAGCTAAGCTACTCAATAAGAAACAAAATTCAGTACAATTAATTAGAAACTTCAAAACAAATGCAACTCTAGAGATCAATCATGTTTTTCTATGAAGATGACATGCTACTATTTTGTAGAGCTTCTAGAAGGGAATGCTAGCACAATTAACATGTGCATGAATTTGTAATCTTCCTTAAGTGGACATAGAGCAAAATTATGTGTTAAATATGAGGCACCACTTCCCTAGTTGAATGAACTTGAGGGTCAAAAAGCAATGGGGCATATAATTAGTCTCAGAAATGGCTCAATTTCCTTTTTAAGTACCCTAGGCTCATGGATTTTCCCCGGTGGATCCTTGCACACCAATTTTAGATCTCTTATAATTGATACCAGGGTAGACAAAAAGTTAGCATATTGGAAGTTTTTTAAAATCTGTTATGGTACGGTAAGATAACATTGGTTAATTCTTTTATACAATCATTGCCTATATATGGCATGAACACTTATACTGTACAGAGATATTATCTTTGGAAGTTATCTATAAGCTAGTTAGAAAGTTAAGTATGGAAGAGCAACTGACAATAGGGATGACCTACATGCAAATAATTGGACCACTATTACTAGGCCCAACGCTGGGAGGGGGTAGGGTATTAAGAGACACTTGGAGTGATGAAAGTAACCCTACTTGCGACATTCATTAGAACTCCTAAACAACAGGGACAAAATATGGATAGAAATAATGCTTGAGAAAAGTATGTTAAAGCTAGAATGCAGGAGGAAATTAGCCACACTAAGGTTTCTTGGTCAGACGAGGTCTTGCTCGGTATGACCGGAGTGGCGAGAGATAATATATAGATCACAGTAACATTACTTTAGAAATTTATGTCATGCATGATCCGTAGTTGTTTGGAAATGCTTATATTAAACTAAAATCTACTTGCTTTAATGAAATGCATGTGTCTTAGCTGATAATTGAACAGAGTTGAGATATGAGAAGATATTACCGTGATATGTTCCCATAGGGGGTAAAAGAGAACAAATCCAATCCATACATGCTCCTGTTTAGCTTCCAGCCGGAAGTGAAGATGGATCCCAAGCATTGGGAGGCAGAACATTCACAACAACGGTTTATGATACATACACACAAGAGAAACAAGCATTTGGGGTAGCGGGTTTCTTCCCACCGCCGACGGTTTATGATACATACAAGAAACAAGCCGCAAGAAGCTTCGATGATAGGATTAATTTGGAAGAAATGTTGGAGATTAGGAGTTATAGGGTCAAAGGTTTTTCCTATGGAAGGTATTTTATAATGGGTTGCCTACAAAAAAAAAAAAATCTTATATGAGAGAGGCATAGGTGCAAATGACCTGCTAAGCTTTGTAAACTCACTCGGAGAGTGTTAGTAGCATACTCTCTGCACTGCAGGGTGGTCCCAATAGGTTTGGGAGGTGTACTAGCTAGAGGTTTTTAAATGTCTGTGGAGATAGTATTGCTAATTTGCAGAGTTGGTGACTGGCTATGGAAGGGACAACAAAGGAGTCAGAGGAGAGATCAAGCGCATTCACAATGGGGCAGAAATAACAGAGTCAATGTAACGCGTGATTTTTTCAGCGTACTTTTAGATTAGAGCAGTCGACTAGCTTTCAACAAAAGCGATATGCTTATAGCATTAGAAACGCAAACATAGAAGCGAGGCTTGGAAATCGCTGGACTGAGGGCAAGGATGGAAGAGACATATCATGGGACACATGTGTTCACGGATGGTTCTTGGAAATCGGGAAGGTAATAGAGGGAGAAACATGATATATATTATATTGATTAACATTGGTCAATTTTTTTGGTGAGCAACAACATATGCATGATGGGGTCGACCTTGAAGTAAGATGCTTTAGGTATAGAAACAAGGATTAGAAGTTTACTTTTCTCACTGGAGCTAGAGAACGTATGAGTAGCGCCTTGAAAGTTCCCCAGGTGGTGAATACACTGCTATGGTAGGAGAATGTCATTAAGGTAGGGAATAAGCAAAGGCATTTGATCAATGCTAAGAAGATTCTCCAAGGATTTAAGGCCCAAAATATTGGTAGTGCGTGTCTTGGGGAAACCCAGGCGCTCGAAGTGGATCGGCCGGGTGAAACACGCTGCAAAGAATTGTTGAGAGGAGAATCACGTAGAGTTAGAAAGTTTTCCGATAGTGCTTTTTGAAGAGTTTTATAAATGAAGAGATTTCTAGTAATTAAATAGTCAAAGCTCTGTACTGAGAGAGAGAGAGAGAGAGAGAGAGAGATGAACATCTTCGTGCCAGCCCTGCTCCTCGTTCTCTCATCGATCATCCCCATCGCTCGCGGGATCGAATCCCACAGCACACCGTCGTCCATTCGGAGTCCGATTTCCGAGATCAGGCTCTATCGGGGTTCGGCATGGATGTCCCGCCCTCCGACGACATCTCCTTTGATAAGGCCACCAAGCTCGGATTCCATCCGGTAAATCCATCTCATGCCTTTCCTTTTTGAATTCAAACTAAATGATTTTGTTCTCTGCCTTATTAGATCCCTTTTCCCATGTTTTAAATGTTTGAATCCTGGTGCTCAGATTATTGATTGTTTTGTCTGATTCTATTTGTCAATTAGATAGAATGGTTATCATTGACTTTTTTGTGCAATTAGGGCGCAGGGTTTTGAATTTCAATGTAGATGATGTTGTATGGATAACCAGGAACTCGTTCAGAAATTTATAAATGCTTTACTACATTAGGTAGCCACCATTTGACAATGCCCTAAATTGATCCATTTTAATATGATCTGATTTATTGAAAGGCCATTTAAGTGTGGCCTAGAATTTGTTGGCATGTTCTATCAGTTTACCTAGTCACTGATCACTGCTGTATAGGTTTCAATTTATCTATATAAGCTTACGGTTTATTTCTCATTCTCTATACTGTTTTTGAGGCCACAAGCTGTATTAACTTTCTATCTACTTTAATGAAAAAATTAATCTATAGAAAGCTCAAATGGTATTCCCAAAACTCACAGAGGATATCTTGGTAGAGAAATGAATTATTTGATCCAATATTGGTAGTGGTCATTGGACTCTCAATTGTAGTATGTATTCCCTTTTGCCTCCTGATAACTTTGTAAATTTGATGGTGTTAGGAAACCGTAATAAAAAAAACTCAGACCATAATTTGATGAGACCTCTAAAAGTTGAGATGAAGAGTGAAGGGACTAAATCTTCTGTCGGGAAATGAATTGATAAAATTTAGATATCCCATGCCAAACCTGTTACTACATTAATCAAGAAGAGAGAGTGGATTTTTGTTTGTCTGAACTATTTTTCAGAGTTTAAACTGCTTGTTCTCTCTAGAAATTGTCATTGAGCTCATCATATATCTGAGCTTCACAACATGTAACCCTCATTTTGCTATTTTTCTTATACTAACTGTGATAATCAGTATAGAAACTTATTTCTCACGATGACCAAATCAATTCTTTCATTTCAGATTGTTTCAGTACATTCAGGAGCTAATCTGAATTCCTCGAGGATCAGGATGACCACCCCAGTCTTGACAGTGTTGTTGTCCCAGATGCTGGAATTCCTCTCACTCCCTCAGCCTACGTTGTCCAGATGTCTTTACTTGCCGGTGGGGAATTCCAATCCCTCCCCTCCTGTTCCCCTACCCGAGGTTGAAGGCTCCATTTGGCAGGTGGGCACCCTGGTGCATTACAGTGAGGAAATTTTCTGGCTTTCTTCGAGACAACAACATCGTCAAAGAAGCACAGAAACTTGCTCTTAGTTTGAGCCGCTCTCCTTGGGCTGATGCCACGGGGCTTCAATGGTACAAATGCTTACTCAATTGCTCAATTATAATTCTCCATTCCCGTTTTATTGGTCGTATTAATGAAGTTTGGGTGGATCTTGATGGATCAAAGGTCAAAGGTTGTGAGATCCAGTTTGGTTGATGTGTTCTAAAAGATCAACCATCTTGTTTAATATTTATGTTTATATGCCTCCTGAATCATGAAACACGGGAGAACTGGTGTATTGTCTTCTATCAATATGTACTTATATGTAAATATACCAGACTTTTATAAATAGGTGATTGGTGAATTAGAAAAGCAAATGCTTATTACCAAATATTATGCGTTTATTTAATACATGGGAATGAGTTTTAAATTTGGGATGAGAAAAATTTCCATTGAATAGGCTGTTTTAAATTCTCACAATTCACAGAGATGGGCCCCTAGCATTATTGGTTTCTAACATTGTCCTGGAGATGGTCCTGGAGATGAGCCCTAACATTGTTGGTTCTTCTTTCACTTGGCCTTTTAAGTGTTGAAATAGACATGTAGAGTGACAAGGTGTAAAAGAAAAGAGTCACGACACTGTGTACAAAGCTCAACCCCAGTTTGGGGTACTTTGCTTTAGGAAGAGTCTTTCCCTAAGGAAAGAAATAACAATAAATATTTCAAGTATGTTCAATGGGGAATTATGAGAATTAAAATGCATTACATTCAATTAATTCCCTCAGATTTTAGTATCAATAGTCTTTTCATGCAATGTAATGTTTATTCTCAATTTTGTCCTTAGATTACTCTAGTAAGTAAAATCGGGTTTTATATAACTCAAAATGATTGATTTTCTAAATACATCTTTATTTTCTAATTGCCCGTTGATAGGAGTTGAATCATTGTATTTTTGGAGATCACATAATAAATACTTCTCTCTTGTCGAACCCTAAACAATAATCTGTGCTTTAAGAAAAAGCTTTTGAGTTGCTCAACTCATTATCTACCAACAAAAGAAAGGCTACAAAATGATAAAGATTTGATTATTGAGTTAACATCATGGAGCTTATTCAAGTGTTGTAATAATAATAAAGTCACATTTTAAATAAATAATAGTCACATGAAAAATAGTCCAAACTCAAAAGTAAAATAAACTTTTTATAATTATCTCTATGAGATGAATCTTGATCCAATTCAAATTCATATATCAAATCATAATCAAATTATGATTACTTCCTTTTTTTCATACAAATATCTACAAGTTGTTAAGAGACGGCCATTCAGTTCTTACACAGTCATCCTAAAGTGATTGTTTGAATGTCGTACAAGATCATCTTTGGATCCTTTGTATCTCATACAACTAGTCATTTCATGTTAATGCTCAACTAGACATCTCATGTCAATGAATATTAGTTAGAAAAATAAACTTTTGTATATGCATAAAATAAGATTCTCAAATAATATCTCAAAAATCAAAATCATGACTTTGCATGGGGACCATTTCTAACATAGAACTTCTACAACACTAGGTTTTTGGAGAGAAAGAATAACGAGAGGGCGTTGATGTTTCTCAAAAGGAAAAAAACGGGTTTAGGGTTTTAAAAAGTAAGGCAGGACATAAGAGGGAATTTTTATTTTATAAATGAATAGAATTGGAATTTTACATCTCACAAACTTTCACACACCCATAATGGGATCCATTTGCCCCCACCTCTGTGAATCACTTTCCCTGATCAAAAGAAAAATAATTACAAGAAGACCATTACTTTTTATAGCTCATTTTTATATTAAACGTGTGCAAGTGTTTCACGGACTGAGTTTTCCCTGAAAAGTTGTTATTTTCCCACATACCAAACAGCCCCTATAGGTGAACTTGTTATTACTTTTCAAATTCTAAATAAAAATCCACAAATAATAAATGATAACCAGCACACAATTTTAAGCAGTGTGCCAAAATCTATAATTTTTAATTATTATTGTTATTATTATTATTCTTTTGTGTTTTATAAACTATCATTGGAGGAATCAGGGGTCATGGGAGACGATTGACAAATCATGCTTTTGTTATCTTGCTAACTCTGCATGCAATGCACCTGGAAAGACATTTTAAATATAAATAGATAATAGTTATAAGAAAAGCATGGACCATCTTGTTTGGGTATCATCAGTTAGCCAGGTAGGTCATTCTCATCACACAATTGGGATAGCCTTATCATTGGAGACATTTTAAAAAACCAAAATACCATTGCATTCACAATAATCCTTTCTTTGTGCTAGATGGAGACATTATTAATAAACAATAGTTACAATTGCAAACAACTGGAGTCAGGGTGGTGTATATATATATATATATATATATATATATATATATATAGAGTGGTTTCATCTGATTATTATTATCGGGCCGAAATGTCCATAAATCACTTTCCTACCAAGAAAAGCTCATGGACCACGTTTCTCGAATATTTCAAACCTACTACTGTGATCATCACATATATCCGTCAATTTTCATACACCTGTGAATCCTCAGAGGCTCTCAATGATCAAAACTTATGGAGGAGCAATCCATCCGTAATTTCAAACCGCTATGAATATATCCAAACTTACTAAATCAGGATAAAAATTTACCCCACAGATCTTTTCTTATAAAGATCTTCTCATCCATAAAAATAATTCAGTATTCTGATCCTAATTTCAATCAAACGAAAGATTCTAGTCCTGTGGCCGTACGTAATCCTCTCTATATATATATATATATATATATATATATCTGATAGAATATATTTGAGAAAACCCATGTGGTTTCATTTGAAAGTGACACGACTGAAATTATCTCAAATGTCCATATAAATAAATGTTTCTCCGTGACACTCCAGCTTTATTGGCCAAATGAGAATCGTCATAATCAATAAAAGGAATAAGATGGTATTTTAATGAAGGATAAAAGATAGATAAGGACGGTAAAAGGGGATGAATGAGATATTCGATTTAAATGAAAACTCTAATCCTCCACCTCTATAGATCTTTTCTTTCACTAATTTCTAAATTGAACTACGTCAAGCTACTAAAAACCCGTCCCTACTCATGTACCTTTTTTTCTTGATGCAGTCTTGTTCATCGACGAAAGCGTGGAAGAACTCCTGGGGCATAATTTCTCAAGGCTATTGTTAATACGCTATTTATATAGCATCTCCAGGACCCGCGCGTTCTGATCATCCGCATATTATCATCTCCAATTCTTTCAAATTTTTGTAACATAATTTTTCCAATAATATAAATAGTAAGGATTACACATGAATCCTTCTATAAAAATTTTAATAATAATAAATATTATTATTATTATTATTTTATTTATTTATTTATTTATTTATTTGCATTTATTTATTTATTTATTTTTCTGAAAACCATCGCTTTTATTTACAAATTTGGGGTCAAGCTTTCATACTGATGGACATTATGCTGGCCTCTGTATCTTGTTACATTGTACCTCAAGAACTCATAAATGATATCATGCACCATCCGATATAGCTGTGTGTCCAAAGAAACATGTTGGAATTCACGATCTTACATGTTTCTTCAGTTTTCGTTTTGATAGGCATCTCCAGAACGTTCGCGCTGCCTTCCTCTATCATCCGCATAATTATCTCAATTTCCCTCTGCGTTTTTAGACCAGCTATAATTTTTTCCATATCTTTTATTTTGTAGCATAAATTTTTCTTCTATAAGAGAATTTATCAAACATGTTAGATGGTTTTTTTTTTGATTTGCATCTTTATATCTTTTTAAATGACGGCTAAGTTTCTATTATAATATATTTATACATACAACATATTACATAATTTAACATTTGAAAATTTTCAATTCCTTTCTTTGTCATGGAAACACAGTCATAATGATATTTTTCATTGCTCTTGATTGATTGATAGATTAAATATGAGAGTTCCAAATCCAAGAATTGTTTTCTTTTACATGTGAATAATAATCATAAGAAAATAAAAATCTTGCAAATGGAATGATTTGACCACTAATTCAATGGTGAACAATGAAGGGAGCAAAGATATTTTCCCAGTCCAAGCCAACAATTTTCAACAACTGTGTGGAGGACAACCAAATATTCTCAGTTCCTGTTGCAACATCATAAAGGCCAACAAAATCAACAAGATTAATCCCTTGTCCAAAGAGTCCTGTTTTCAAACCACCACCTGTGAGCCGAAAATCAATTGCCATCTCAATCACTTATCCCAGCATCAGATTCCTTAGACTTAGAGTAGTAGTACACTAGTACAAGAGATTCGTTTGGATGTTCACAGGTGAACTGACACCGTAAGCCAACTGGCTGACGTTGTGAGGCCACATATCAACCCTATGGTTTAACATTGGCTAAGACGCCCAACCCAAGACATAGAAGCCCTATAAACTTTTGAATGGATAACTACATAGAAGGGTAGTTACTTTGAAATAAGCACCCAAAAACTTGACTTTTAATTCTTAAAAAAATCATATCTAAGATTGTCTCCAACCCAAGACATAGAAGCCCTACAAACTTTTGAATGGATAACTACATAGAAGGGTAGTTACTTCGAAATAAGCACCCAAAAACTTGACTTTTAATTCTTAAAAAAATCATATCGATTCGAGAAGCCTGAGAGAAGATACGAAGAGAGAATCCATTGCTCAAAAGCGTTGTCCTATTCCGCAGAGCTCCAATCTATTGCAATATCTTATGTGTGTTCACTTATCTTATTTTGTATCCAAACAAAAGAACAATGGTTTAAGCTAACGCCAACCCCAAGATTCTCTTATAAAAAGGGATGAGATATCACAACCCCGAGACAATCACGCCTCTCATATTATCTTTGCGCGACAGCACAATATATCCAAACGCTCAAAACTAAACAACCAAAAACATGATAAAACGAATGTGGAATTCTCTGTAAAAGAAGTTCTCACAACAAGCCAACAAAACAATGAGGCTTTCGAAGATACTCCAAGGAGGGAGGGAAAACTGGAGAAGTTGATCAACTATTATACCTTATAATTCCGGTTGTATTATATGCAATTGTAATATATGCACTCCAATTCCAAATCAATTTAAATAAATATGATTTATCTATTTTACTAAAAAAAAAACATTGGCTGGAGAATCAGCACAAAGAAAGAATTGTAAGTTCACACATCTTACAAGCAACAAGTTAATCGATACACACACACACACACACATACGCACACATACACACACACACACGAGTCTTACAAGCAACAAGTTACAATCAGAAAAGATACACGTGAATTGCTTGGACAAAATGAAGCATCATCAGTATTTGTCACCATGCCTGTGATATGGATACTGCAATACTGAAAGATTAAATGACAGTGCATAAATTATGCAATGTTTATTACCTCCTCCCAAGTTTTATTCAGACTGGAAAACAGCAGTAGGTGGCTTCTTTAATTTCTGAAGGTTGTTGGGATCCGAGAAGCATATTTTTGGACCTGGGGTGTTCTAAATAGGCAGCACATGAAGGATTGGGAAAAGTTCATATGGAATTGCTTTCACTGGCAACAAGTGCACATGTCTGGACTTAAATGAGAAGCACATGCTTGGGAGTGACATACCAAATGGATGGATCGACCAATTTCAAAGGATAAAGCATCTTTTTTACCCAATCGTTTTCCACATGGATAAGATCAGATCATTCAGCAGAAAGTTCCTATCCACCTTTTTGGATCAACACATCCTGAAATTGACTCCTCAGTCCAGTTGAGGAACATGGCATGAAGCTCACATGCTCAACAACATATCCACAATCAAAACCTTTACTAGGATACTGAAAAAGGCACAAAAGAGGCACTATTTTCTGTAATTTCCAGCTTGAATAATGAGAATTGATGATCTTTACATAGTAGAGTTTATGGTTGTCATAAGTACACCACACAATTAAATGAAAAACTTCAAGCCATTCCTATCATCCGAAGAATCTATCATATAATGAAATGACGATGAAGGAAAACATATCATAGATTTCATTCAGCTTAAGATGTTTGTAACAGCACTGTTTGAGGCGAACAACACAAAATTTTGGTACTTGGAAGAAAGCTATAAACCTTAAAAATTCATGTACAGTCACTCATTCAAGAAAAGATCTTTCAGCAACAACTACAGGAATACACTCAATTTGTTATCATAGTATGTTTTCTTGTACTTCTAGCGACAGGAAGAATTACCTTGTAAAATAGGCTTACACTTCTTGGGGTATACAACAAACACAACAGAGGAAAGCCAAGCATATATGATCCACACCAAATAACTAATGGGTCATGACCAGATTGCTGAGTGTCAAAAGGCCAATGCTCCAATTACTTGAAGTTGTAGCAGGATGGAAAGCAAGAGGATAAAAAATAGTGCCCCAAAGTAACTATACTCCTGCATTGTGCCAAAAAGTAACAGAAAAGAATACAATCAGAAAAATGATAAACAAAGAAAACATCCTCAATGACATTAATCAGAGTGTAATGAGAGAACTCACAGATCAGTCAAGCTTGCTAATGTCAGATCCTATAGTCCTCATGAAATTCTATGATTATAAACAACAACAGCATTAATAATTTCTTCTGCTAGGAACTCAATCTACATAACCGTTATCTACTTCTGCATCTACTCCATCTAAGCTGCAATTCAAAGTACACATTATGAGTTCATTTCATGAGATATTGCGGCAACCAATTTTTCTCTAGTGAGCTGCTCTGATCCCGGTGATTTCACTGCAAAGGTGTGCACCACTGAGTCACTCCCAACCAAGATCTTCGACTCAGTCACATTGATCTCTGACTCTCTGAAAGCTTGAATGACTCTAGAGACAGGATGCGAGTCCAGAGGGCAGCTCACACGTACCAGCACCTCATCCTGCACTGCTTCAACATCAATATCTGGGCACTGCACCCGCCGATTGTGCTCTGACATAGAAGGATCCCTTTCGGATTCCATTTCCTTGACTTTCTTCTGCAGCTCAGTAATGTATGCAATGGCATCACCAAGCAATGATGCCTTGTCCATCTTTGAGATGTTCGGCACAACCGCCCGCAGGGCATAGAACCTTTGGTTGAGCTTCTCTCTTCTTTGCCGCTCTGCTTCTACATGATTTAGTGGCTCCTCCCGCCCATTGGCAGGCTTCCGGCCCCTCTTCCTTGGCCTCTGGTCCTCTATTACAACTGCCCTCTCCTCCTTGCACGGTGTCTTCCCATCTGAATTCTCAGATTCCATTGTCCCCACTCGGGCAATTGAGAAACCCATTCTAGAGCTTGCACCACCACTGAAATCAATCTGCCTGGGTAATTGCTGTTGAGTCGGTTGCTTAGATGCAGGAAATTGACCTGTTCCATTGCTGTGGTGATGACCCAAAACTCCAGAAGACCTATGTGAAGAATCACTCTCATTACCCATCACAACCACACCATTACCGAACCTTTGTGGATGATTCCAATTCATAGCTTGTTGGAACCCCTTCCTGCCACCATTCAACATAGTACCATTACTTGTTTGGGAGATCTCCCATGATGGCCTCTCATCCACCTTCGCTGCTGGGTGCTGCTGCTGCTGCTGCAGCAGCAGCAGCAGCAGGTGGAGGCCTCGATGTTCAAGTCCTTCCCAAAGATCCTAGCTAAACCAAGATGGGGTGCTGAAACAGCACTCTCATCCTTCCTCTCATTCGCCGCAGGTGTGAACACGGATCTAATCGCCCGCAACCCTCCAAACTCTCCCGTATCACCTTGACGGATCCCAACTCGAGCACCCCAGTCTCGAAGGGCAGCAAAACGATGGTCCGGAACCCCGCGGACCTCGCGAGGAACGCCCGGACGCAGTAGTCAGAGGGGTCCAAGATCCACACATGCTTCCCAGACGAAAACGCCCGCCCGGGTGCGCCGTCCCCGCGGGGGAACGAGAAGTACATGGACGCCAGGAAGAACATCTCGGCGTCGGTGACGCGATCGAGCCGGAGCGCGTAGTTCTCGTCGTCGGTGGCACCACCACCAAAGGCCGCATGCAGCCGCTGCAGCACGCGCTTCCGCATGCGCTGCAAGCCCTCATCATGAGCTCCCGTGGCGTCGTCATCCGGCTCGCGGCAGTACCCATCGCCCCAACCGAGGACGAGGTCGCCGCCGGAGCGGGGCCGCGAGATCTGCCAGAATATAGCCGATGTCCAGCCGGTGGGGCCCTCGACGAGGTCAACAAGCTTCGTCTGGAGATCAGCGTCGGAACCGACGGCGGTGAAGAGGCCATCTGGAGGTACGTGGCTGGCCGTCAGGTAGTCGAAGGCCTGTGGGCCGAGGACGGCGACTGCCATGGCTCGGTCGTCGTCGGCCCAGAATCCGGCGACCGATGCCATCTCCGATTTCATCGAGAGTAATGCTTAAACAGAAGAAGTATAAGAATTTAAATCAAACCCTAAAAGAATTCAAGATCCCACTAGATTCACGCTCCCATTTATCGGATCCCATTGTCTTCATTTCTAAACCCACAGAAAAATAGTCCCATATCGCAAAGCCACCATGAGTGGCGGTCTCCAAACACTATATAAGAACAGAAAATCGCAAATTTCAAACAAAATAAAGGGAGAAAATAAAAAATAAAAAAGGAAGAAGGATGAGTGAAGCCCGGCAGACCTGGGAATCCAGCAGGTAATTTTCTGTCCTTTAGATTAAAATCCAACGGTGTTTAGAGACTGAGGGGAAGGGGAAAAGGATTATAGGGATAAAGAAACCCTAGAGGGCGAAGGTTAGGTTAGGGAAGGATAGCCAGGGTCGGCGAGGATTTTTTTCGATATTTGTACGCGTGTCAAGGGAGTTGGGGTGGGGCGTTCAGCCTCGTGATGATGACGAGAGTTATATAAACGGAGTTGCGCGGAGCCGAGCCGAGCCGAGATGAGCTGAGCCTGGGTGGGTTCGGGTGCCATGTGTGGCTGATAATAATAATCAAACGGGGATTAGTTTCGTCGGGGACTTTAAGGTGTGTGTCTTGGGAGCCAAGTTTGATGTATGTAATGACTGGTTGCAGTGCGAGCTGGGCACTCGATGGTTTGATGGTCGTGAAGCTTGGTTAGTACGGCAATTGTACATTCTCGGTGGGTCTGGCGACACGTGGGTTTCATCAAATTAAATATCTAAATAATACAAATAATATTTTTCAAAATAAATTAAGGATGGTGTAGTTTATAATTAGATGTACCAATCTATTTATTTTATAATATTGAAGTCCTCAATTTATGATTTTGAATCTCTCAAAATAAGTCTATTTACCTTGTTAATGCAAAAATCTCTCTTCGGGTGTTGAGGTTTGGGTAGGAACGGAACGCTAGGGGTTACATCTAATGCCAATCAGGTTTAGGAGGAAGGTTGCATGCGTTTTCAAGGAACCTCTATCTAAGAAAGAGTGGAAACATACAAGAAAAGAAAGGCCTTTGGTGTAGCTCTGACACCAAGTTAGCACTATGATCGCCTTAGAAGAAAGTTTTGTAGGAAGATATTGACTTACCTTTTCCTCGACATCCCTATGCCCTTGTCTCAAGTCCTGGTCCCGGTCACATCACCCCCTTATTCCTCATCATCTCTTCTTCATGTGCGGACATCCCTTTCTGACCTAGGTCATAAACTTCAGGTAAGTCAAATCCGGACGTGATGATCTTATTGAAAAAAACAGAAGTCGTGGTATTTTTTCACTCAAGATTGGGTCGAATTAATTATTGGTGAAAAGCAGATCGACAAAACAACAATAGCCAATATATATATGTATGGTGACGACGCAGAAAAATTCAGTTAGGTTCCATTTGTATAATTAGCAGAATTTGGCATATCTTAATAAGAGAAGGAATTATTCTATATCCAAACTTCATGTCTTGTATGTGTTACCATACCGGGGATCAATAAAAAAAAATTAGTGGGCCCTCCTCTATTGTGGTGTCAGGGTGGCGACCCTAGGGATCTGTGCCACTTTTGGGGAGTCATTGGGTTGTGGACATGTGTACACCTAGATTTATCCATATCACCTAGACGTGATGATCTTATTGAAAAAGACAGAAGTCGTGGTATTTTTTTCACTCAAGATTGGGTCGAATTAATTATTGGTGACAAGCAGATCGACAAAACAACAGTAGCCAAATATATATATGTATGGTGATGACGTAGAAAAATTCGATTAGATTCCATTTGTATACTTGGTAGAATTTGGCATATCTTAACCAGAGAAGGAATTATTCTATATCCAAACTTCATGTCTTGTATGTGTTACCATACCGGGGATCAATAAAAAAAAATTAGTGGGCCTTCCTCTGTTGTGGTGTCAGGGTGACGGCTCTGGAGATCTGTCCCACTTTTGGGGAGTCGCTGGGTTGTGGACATGTGTACACCTGGGATTTATCTATATCACCTGCTCCCGAGGTCGATCGATCTTTGACTTTGGTCAGCTCGGGAGGTGTAGTTTGGAGAGACGATGGCAATGAGGTCTAGGTGTATAAGACAGACAAAGGGACTTACAAATGAGGAGGGATGCCGAGACATTGGGACCAAGGAGGAGAGTTTTTGTCAGGAGCTGTCGGGAACATTAGCTCATCATAATGAGGTGTTGGGGCCGAGGAATGGAATCCAAGACAGGGACTTGTAAAGTCGTCATAAGTGTCAGACGTATCCGTTTTGAGTGACGTGTAGCATTTATGAGCCAACGAGTCTCCCGCTTCCCCGATAGGTCTATGTAACTAAACCGATTTTTATAAGTTAAATACTTATAATTCATTTTATTTTTAAAATGTAAAGTACTTCAAAAAATTATTTTCAAAAATCAACCGCTCCTTTGTTTGTCCCAATTTCAATGGAAACAAGAGAAGAAAAAAATTACTAAGGGGTTGATCCCACCCATTTGTTTTATATCAAATTTTATATTTATATTTT